>NC_051175.1:83043053-83643053 GCF_013339725.1 Rhipicephalus microplus | reverse complement strand
TCATTGATGGCATCCTTATCAAAATGACAACGCTATCTTAGAGGGCAGCTGGTGTGGAACAGTTGTTGATTCATGATCAGTCATCTTTGTGCGTCCGGTGTGCTGCTCTTGCGGTTACGTTTGGTAATCGTATAGCATCACATCCCGTCACGTAACGTGACGCCACATGATGGTCTAATCACACGCTGTCGACACTTTGGTGATGGTGGGCCGATCCCGGAGGCACTGCAAACCTTCGTAAAACGTGTATAGTGCGCAGCTTCGTCGCGCGTGCAGTTCAAGCCGCTCGCTGGCAGGCAACCAGCAGGCACAACTTAGTCACTGTTTAACGCACGCGCCGATCGTCTTCGCCGCGTGGGAGAGTTGCACAACCACTCACTCTGAGCGGGAACAACGGCGGTTTTCGACCACCCGTCGGTATTGAACGGTCACATCAGCAGCTCATCAGCTGCTCTAAAGAGTGACACCTTTGCCTGGGTAAGGAACCGTCCCACTCAGTCGGCGTGGGACCGCGAGAGTTTTTGCGCCGAGTGGATTCGACACCCTTGTTCGGGTAGGGCCGTCCGCCCAAAATAAAACGATCCTATTCTCAGTCCCAGGGCGGGAACCCTACCAGATTGAACGTAACTTGATGAAGGGTCGCTGTGTGTTACATACGCTGGGGCGTGGTGCTTTCGGGTGCTTAGCTCCCCTTCTTTTCTGGCAACGGTAGTTCGGAACGTCTCCAATTTTGGAGGCATTTCAAAGCCACGTTGTGTGTGAAATCTTTTGGCGAGGGGTGGACAGAGAATCAAAAGAATCAACCTATTATAGAAAGATGAATTTCGCCTTCAAGTGTCAGCGACTTCTTAAACGTGCAATCCGCTGGTGTCCTTAGTGAAATTTGAAATATTTTGTAGTGAAGAACATGATACAAAGTTCGAAAACTGGATGAGTCATAAACATAGAGTCGTGGACATCGCGTAATACATGTTTTCTTTTAGTATTGGTACAGAAAACACCTTAACGCGTCTCTGATGAAGTACCTTTGGGGCACTAAACACCAGCAGTTAACGGAAGAGTACAATGTACCCGCTCGTACGGCAAATCTTCCTTCCGGTTTCCAACTGTTACTAACGTTACTGAGATGCTACTGACATACAGCGTCAATTCGCTCCAACATCCCTACATTACTGAAATCCTCAGAAATACGCTGCCTCTCTTAATACTGCGTGTACACCTTTGTATTTCTTGTATATATCACACGAGCGTTAACCACTGGATACTGTAGCGTCTAATATAGGCGAAAAGTAAATATATTTTCTACATGATGCGCATGCGCAAAGTTCAGACTTGTGTTGCTAGCGCCACCTGCATAAGCTGTTTGCTTAGAGGTGTATAAGCACTATCAGGCCACAGCCTGTGCGACAATGTGGTCAGAACACGAGCCCGACGCTGACTCCTGTTGTTTCTCGCCGATATTAGAAACTACCTTATATTTGCGCGTAAACTTCCGTAAAATATTTACTTAGAGGAAACTGAGGCGCTTATATCGCTCCGTCACCACGGAAAAAATGAGTCTAGTATTTAGTACGTGGATTTGCAGGCTTCGTGCTTTTGATTGCGGACGCACTTTGGGTTTTGTTTATTGCTGTTTTCTGGCTTTCGTTCTGGACAAAAGAATATTTCATTGCGAACCTTCTGAGCCGATTCAAATCCGTGAGTTTAAAATGGTCAAAGTGGTGAAGTGGTGCTGCAGAACTTTAGCTGAATTTTGTGTCGTAACATAGAAGCTACAGGACACACAGACCCAGAAAAGAAAAATTAGGTTAGGCTCCCGCATCTTCCACCCATTATTCTCATACTTGCTGAATAGTTATGCTCTGAAGCTCTCATAGACGTTAGCACAGGATTTCCCACTAGTGTACTAATACATGACACGAAAGAATGTGAATTGCTCGAGGGGCTTTGCTTTGTGTTACACCAGATTAATGAACTAGCCGACAACTGATTATGAAAAACTGGGGGACGCCATTTGTTTTTTTTTGCCTGTAGTGTTATGAATTTGGCCTAGATTTGTTGTAATTAAAGTGCATGAGAAATTACCTTCTGCCTTTCCATCGGATTTTTTTTTCAATTAGATGAAATTCATTTACCTACAGTTAACGAAACAAAAACACCAAATGATGTCTCCGAGACTTTACTGGGGCTCGCGTGATAATATTAAAGAGTCGCAAGGGTCTACCTGACGCAGGCCCTACGCGACTGTCAGTTGTGAATGGAGAAGACAGAACATGTTACCGCAACCAGTACTTATCTCGTTTTTTTGTTTTCTTTTCTGTCACAGGACCAGTACAAGTTCTGCTACGAGGTCGCTGCTGCTTACCTCGAATCCTTCGCGTTGTACGCGAACTTCCGCCAGTAACAAGGTTCACATAGTTTCATGCCACTTAGTAAACAAGGTTGTGTCAGCAACAGTTGTCTAGTGTCCTTTCTGAAGGTGATTTTCTGCGCTGATTACCGTAACCGTGACTCCATATACTGACTTTTTTTTTGTTTTTGCAAGGCGCTGATGCTGAAGTTTGCCTTGTCACCAAGACTTTTTGCCATTGAGCAGGTCGAATCCTCGAAGCGCACTGTCGCCGAGGGCGATCAATAATGAGGTGATTCGCTCAACAGACGCCTATTAGCAAGCAACAGGAATGCGGTATGAAGATATATATATATATATATATATATATATATATATATATATATATATATATATATATATATATATATATATATATATAGGCAAAAAAGGGGCGACGAAACTTTCGTGGAAGCGTCTTTACTAAACGTTTTCAGCTGGTGGACCAGCCTTCGTCAGAGTAATCAAGCATTACTCTGACGAAGGCTGGTCCACCAGCTGAAAACGTTTAGTAAAGACGCTTCCACGAAAGTTTCGTCGCCCCTTTTTTGCCTACAATACGTCGGGTCCAGCGTGAATGACGTTCAAAGAACCTGGTTATATATATATATATATATATATATATATATATATATATATATTGCCGCGAACGTAATAACAGACAGCGACGAAACGACGTCTTGCTTGCCCTCAGACCAGGACGCAAAAGCCCTCTTCTTTCTTCACTTCAAAGGGATTCCGCCTACAGTTGATGGCTCATACCCATTACCTGTGACATTACTCCCTCTCCTCGAAAAGCATCGGCTCGATGCTGGTAATGAGCGATGAGAAAAAAAAAAGAGAAAGAAAAGATGCTACCATGGAACCCAACGACTCCGTCGTAAGGGAGAAAAAAAAATGGGCTGGCGTCCTAGAAGTACTCAATAAAGAAAGGAGTAAGTACACAAGACAATAAAAAAAAAAACCAAAGGGACAAAAAATAGTCATTGGATGGTAAGTTAGTCCACGTTCGATGGATGACGCGAGAAATATGGCTTGAGTCTTGACACGTGCACCACATCACTTTGTGGAAACCGACGGGAACGTCTTGAGGCGCCCTCAGGGAGAACTTCATACGTAAAAAAAAACGTCACTGAGTCGGCGCAGAACTTTGTAAGGGCCGAAGTAGCGCCGAAGCAACTTTTCAGAGTGACCACGCTGTCGGATGGGAGTCCACACCCAAACTTCATCGCCTGGTCGGAAGGTAACCTCTCGGTGTTTAAGGTTGTAGCGGTGTGCGTCGGCAGTTTGGCGCGCCTGAATACGGCATCGGGCGAGTTGACGGGCCTCCTCGGCGCGTTGAGCGAACAATGCAGCGTCCGTGTTGAGCATGCTCAAGTTGTTGGGAAGGAGCATTGCGTCGAGCATTGTGGTGACCTCTCGACCATGAACTAAGCGAAATGGGGTGAAACCTGTGCTCTCTTGGACTGCTGTATTGTAAGCAAAAGTTACGTAAGGGAGTATATCATCCCAGTTCTTGTGATCAACGGCCACATACATTGACAGCATATCTGCAATGGTCTTGTTCAACCGTTCAGTGAGCCCATTTGTTTGAAGGTGATAACCCGTGGTTTTCCGATGTTCTGTACCACTTAGTCTCAGCACTTCTTGAAGCATCTCTGCGGTGAAAGCTGTACCACGATCAGTAATTATCACAGCTGGCGCTCCGTGACGAAGTACGATGCTGGTGACAAAAAACTGTGCAATTTCGGCTGCGGTAGCTTTGGGCAGGGCCTTTGCTTCGCTGTAACGCGTTAAATAATCGGTGGCAACCACAATCCACCGGTTTCCAGACGAAGAGGTGGGAAATGAGCCGAGCAAGTCAATGCCAATTTGATGGAATGGTGTCTTCGGCGTGGCGATAGGCTGTAATAGTCCTGCTGGTCGGACAGGCGGAGTCTTGCGGCGTTGGCAGTCGCGGCATGTGCGGACGTACTGCTTGACTGTCTTCGCGAGGCGGGGCCAGTAGTATGAGCGGCGAATTCTTTCCAATGTGCGCGTGTAGCCAAGGTGTCCGGATGATGGTTCGTCGTGACAAGCATGTAAAATATCGTCCCGAAGCGAGGTCGGCGCAACCAGTAGGTAAGTAGCCTGGGTATGGTCGAAATTTTTCTTATAGAGTACTCCATTCCTGATGCAGAACGAGGCCAGCGAACGTGCAAAGTTTCGAGGAAGGCTGCGTTTTCGGCCTTCGAGGTAGTCAATCAGCGGGCTTAGCTCCATGTCGTCGCGTTGTTGTTGAGCCAAGTCGGTTTCTGACACAGAGGAAAGGAATGTATCGTCCTCTTCAATGTCCGCGTTCGTACTTCGAATTGGTGCACGCGAGAGACAGTCAGCGTCAGTGTGTTTGCGTCCTGACTTGTGAATGACTGTAACGTCAAATTCTTGCAGCCGAAGGCTCCAGCGTGCTAGACGACCGGAAGGGTCTTTGAGGTTGGCGAGCCAGCATAAAGAATGGTGGTCGCTAACTACCCTGAATGGTCGACCGTATAAATAAGGGCGAAACTTTGTTATAGCCCAAACAACGGCTAAGCATTCTTTTTCTGTTGCAGAGTAGTTTTTCTCTGCAGATGATAGTGTTCGACTTGCATAGGCAATCACGCGCTCTACGCCATTTTGCCATTGAACCAGTACAGCTCCAAGTCCGACGTTGCTGGCATCCGTGTGTAGCTCTGTGGCAGCGTTATCGTCAAAGTGCCCGAGTGCAGGTGGGGCTTGGAGATGGTTTCGTAGCGTGTCAAAGGCGTGATGCTGATCATGACCCCAAACAAACGGTACGCCGTCTTTCGTAAGTTCATTTAGCGGTTCAGCGATTTTAGAAAAGCCTTTGACAAAGCGTCTGTAATATGCGCAGAGTCCCAGAAATCGGCGGAGGTCGCGCTTGTTCGTTGGGACAGGAAATGCGGCAACAGCTTTCGTTTTCTCAGGGTCTGGGTGTATACCGGCGTGGCTGACGACGTGACCAAGAAATTTTAGTTCCTCGAATGCAAAGTGGCATTTCTCAGGTTTGAGAGAAAGTCCAGCTGTTCGAATCGCCTGAAGAACTGCCTGTAAGCGCTGGACGTGCTGCTCAAACGTGTCCGAGAAGACGACCACATCGTCAAGGTACACAAGACACGATTGCCATTTTAGCCCAGAAAGAACCGTGTCCATCATTCTTTGAAAAGTAGCTGGTGCCGAGCATAAGCCGAAGGGAAGGACCTTGAACTCGTAGAGTCCGTCAGGAGTAATGAAGGCGGTCTTTTCGCGGTCGCGCTCATCAACAGATATTTGCCAATAGCCGCTGCGTAGATCCATGGAAGAAAAGTAGCGAGCATTGCGAATGCGGTCCAGCGAGTCGTCTCTTCGTGGTAAAGGATACACGTCTTTCTTCGTGATCTTATTCAACTTTCGGTAGTCGACGCAAAATCGCAGAGTACCATCTTTTTTCTTGACTAACACAACAGGGGACGCCCAGGGACTGGTCGATGGCTGGATGACATCGTCCTTGAGCATCTGCTGGACCTGTTGGCGTATAACGTCTTGTTCTTTTTGCGAGACCCTGTAGGCATGCTGTCGAATGGGTCGCTCGGTAGGCTCGGTGATGATACGATGCTTGGCAAGCGGTGTTTGGTTAACTTTCGAAGTCGTAGCGAAGCAGTCCCGAAATGAGCCGAGTAGCTTCAAAAGACGTTCCCGTTGTGCAGACGGTAGACCCTGGTTTACGTCCAGAGTGCTTGCAAATGTCATGGCGGAATCGTCGCACGATGAAAGAGCAGATAATGTTGAGGGACCAGGGACGTCGGCAATATCCTCAAGGTATGCGATCGCAGTGTGTTTGGTAAGATGGCGATACTCCTCGCTGAAATTCGTGACGAATAGGCAAGCCTGCTTTCTGCTGGGCTGAACAATACCTCGGGCAACGCAGATTTGTTGTGAAAAAAGTAGGGACAAATTTCCTTCTGCAATTACAGCATCGGGGACGTCTTGGTCACATTCAACGTTGATAAAAAGGCTGCTGCGGGGAGGCAGAGTAACAGATTCGGAGGATACACGTAGGGCAGCTTTCGATGAGCGGGCGTTTTCCGGTTCAGGATGAAACGGGTCCTCGAACGACACCTGCAAGTCTCGTAGGTCAATAATTGCGCCGTGTTCGCGAAGAAAGTCCAGCCCCAGAATGAGTGGACGGGAGCACACAGGTAATACGAGGAAAGACCCTGTGAACGTCGAAGCATGGACTCGAACACGGGCTGTGCACATTCCAGTAGGCGTGACGAGGTGGCCCCCTGCCGTGCGCAACGGTGGTCCTTGCCAAGGGGTAGTTACCTTCCTCAGTTGGGATGCTAGGGTGCTGCTCATAACTGAATAATCGGCGCCGGTGTCGACGAGGGCAGTGACGACGTGATTATCGACGTGTACGGTGATGTCGGCGGAAACAGTCTTATGACTTTCGGAAACGACTGGAAAGTCAGAACGGTCTTCGTCGGATCTTTGCGTCGAAGGAGGCTCTTTGACAGTTCGTTTGGACGCGGCTTCACCCCCAGGAGCCGCGGTTTCTAGTTTCCCCTGTGGGGACTCGGTGACCGGCCTCTGAAGGGAGCAAAAGATGACGAGGGAATGCTAGGTGACGTGGGGCGGCGAGGTGATGGTGATCTTGAAATGGGGCGTTGACCAAGGCGAGGAGCTTGCTGGCCCGTAAGGTACGCTTCAATGTCGCGGGGACGCTCACCGTAACGCGGGCACCGAGCATCAGGGTGAAAGCCACGGAGACCAAGTTGGCGGTACTGGCAGTTACGGTAGACGTGACCCGCTTCGCCACAGTGGTAGCAGAGTGGTCGGTTATCGGACGTACGCCACACGCTGGCCTTTGTGGCGTTCTGCCGCGATCCAGACGAACGATAAGTTGGTGCACTCGGAAACCTTGAGGCGGGTGGTGGAGTCGAAGAGGTGCCCTGGAATCGATGGCTAGCCTGATCCATTCTCTACATGAATGATCAGGGCCATGTGGTGCAGGAGATCGGAGAGCCGCCGCATAAGTCAGTACAGGGGCCTCAGGCCTTGTTGGCGCGAGTGGGGTGACCACCTGTCGGATCTCATTTCGGATTAAGTCTGTGAAAGCACTTACGGGTGGTTGGGGTCCCGCTGCTTGGAGTTGGCGCAGCTCGTCCCGCACGACGCTTCTTATGAACTCAGCGAGGGCATGCCTCTCGCTGTCAGCCCCGATAAAGCATGCAGCAGGGGTCACGTCGTGGCGTTCATACTGTGACGACCTATACTGGAGAGTACGCTCCATTGTGGTTGCCTCATTTATGAACTCTGCCACAGTCGTCGGTGGATTGCGCACGAGTCCGGCGAAGAGCTGCTCTTTTACCCCACGCATTAAATGCCGCACCTTCTTTTCCTCGGACATTGCAGGGTCAGCACGCTTGAAGAGTCGCAGCATGTCCTCGACAAACATCGAAACTCTCTCGTTGGGTCGTTGGTTCCGAGACGAGATAGCCTGCTCTGCTCTTTCTTTCCTTTCAGTGCTGCGGTACGCATCACGAAACTGTCGGCTGAACTCATGCCAAGTCGCAAAGGAACCCTCGTGATTCTCGTACCACGTTTTGGCAGAGTCTTCTAATGCAAAGTAAACTCTCCGCAGCTTGCGAGCTTCATTCCATTCATTGATGTTGGCAACTCGATTGAAGTGGTCAAGCCAGTCGTCAACATCTTCATAAATATCTCCATGAAATGAGCGTGGTGTTTGCGGCGCATGAAAAACATGCGGGAGAAAAGAATAGGCGTCGTTGGTTTGACTCGCCTGGTTGTTAGTAGAAGTTGCCATCTCGTCTTGAGAGAGGGGACCGTACTCGGGAGATAGTCCTCGCAGGCGGCGACTGCTTCTTGCCGTGGGAGCTGTAGCTGTCTCCAAGTAGCTTGGTGTGTCAGCTGAAAATCTGCAGCCAAGGCGCATTTACCCCGCACCTCCACCAGTGCCGCGAACGTAATAACAGACAGCGACGAAACGACGTCTTGCTTGCCCTCAGACCAGGACGCAAAAGCCCTCTTCTTTCTTCACTTCAAAGGGATTCCGCCTACAGTTGATGGCTCATACCCATTACCTGTGACAATATATATATATATATATATATATATATATATATGTATATATATATATATATATATATATATATATATATATATATATATATATATATATATATATATATGTATATATATAAATACGCAGAAAAGGCAGGCAGGTTAACCAAGCTTGGCTCGGTTGGCTACCCTGCACTTGGGAAGGGGAAAGGGGGAATATTAGAAATAAAAGAGATAGAAGAGACGTGATATTATCATACCACCTCTTCTTTCACGCTTTTTGTGCTTTTGCTGCACCCGATTTCAGTTAAGACACTTCAAAATCACAAGTTCTTTTTCAAGAATTGTGTGGCACGCTTCCAAATTGTTGACGAGTAATGTGGTCTTCGGGGGACGCACTGTCACTGGAAAAAAAAAATGCGGCTAAAGCACAATGAGCGAGATTGCAGCAGTGGTACGGTAATAGTTCACCGTATTTCTTTAACTTGCAGTAAGAGTAACAAAAATAAAAATAACCACGTCGTGAGCCAACTGTACAGGAGCTAACCGTGTTTCGGTATTGGAAGGCATCGCTGATAGCACAATGTGGTTAGAATCGCAGTAAACTTTCAGAGTACCACGAAGGGATGCTGCACGCGAGCAACATTCGGTAGCAACGTCCTTCCCGGCCTCTCGGCGCGTTGTTAGAGTGCGCGGAGCTGACCTTACTATCACGATGCCGTGTCGCACTCGGCTGAACTGGAATGCTTCAAGAGGAAACGAGAAGTGCGAGTCATTGATATGTATACTCACGAACGACGCGGTACACTCTAAAGAATTCGAGTATATGGGAAGTGTTTCTGCTACACAACAATAATAGTCATCTACTTCGAGTACTTTCTTCACGCTAGCAACGTGGTTCCGGTAGTTCGAAGTCGCAAACGGCGCACGCGTTTTCAGTGTGACATAGCATTCCCAACAAAGAAGTAGCCAGCACCGGGTTTTCAAGAAAGGAAGCGTGAGCAAGTCAGAGGACGAATATTCTTGTGTACCATAACTACTCGCCGAAAACTCTTTTTTTTTAAATGCGAAGCATTTCTTAGATAACTTCAGTGACTTTGAGCGTCTCTATCTATCTATCTATCTATCTATCTATCTATCTATCTATCTATCTATCTATCTATCTATCTATCTATCTATCTATCTATCTATCTATCTATCTATCTATCTATCTATCTATCTATCTATCTATCTATCTATCTATCTATCTATCTGTCTATCTGTCTGTCCGTCTGTCCGTCTGTCCGTCCGTCTGTCCGTCCGTCTGTCTATCTATCTATCTATCTATCTATCTATCTATCTATCTATCTATCTATCTATCTATCTATCTATCTATCTATCTATCTATCTATCTATCTATCTATCTATCTATCTATCTATCTATCTATCTATCTATCTATCTATCTATCTATTGTCTGTCTGTCTGTCTGTCTATCTATCTATCTATCTATCTATCTATCTATCTATCTATCTATCTATCTATCTATCTATCTATCTATCTATCTATCTATCTATCTATCTATCTATCTATCTATCTATCTATCTATCTATCTATGTTTGGGTGCTCTCGTGGTCACGCCCATTACGTGGCGCGAACCAAAATAGCATGGGAGGGTAAGATGGTTTGAAGTATACGACGCGCTGGTCAATACATGAATAATGTCACAATACCGTCGCGTATGTCGTCGAACACTTCCCGCCAGACAGTGGCACATATCCACGGGTGCGTATGTGCCGCTGGTATGCGTGTATGTGCCACAGGTGATTCACACTTAGTATCCACCCAGGAACTACGAGAACACACATGGGAAATTTTAACGAACGAGCCCCGCCGCGGTGGTCTAGTGGCTAAGGTACTCGGCTGCTGACCTGCAGGTCGCGGGATCAAATCCCGGCTCTGGCGGCTGCATTTCCGATGGAGGCGGAAATGTTGTAGGCCCGTGTGCTCAGATTTGGGTGCACGTTAAAGAACCCCAGGTGGTCAAAATTTCCGGAGCCCTCCACTACGGCGTCTCTCATAATCATATGGTGGTTTTGGGACGTTAAACCCCACATATCAATCAATCAATCAATTAACGAACGAGCGTTAAGAAATACCCGACATTGGTAGCGTCAAGCCAACGAATGCAAAGAATAAATGTCAAGGTCTCTGCGTGGCAATGAAGCATTTTACCCCAGAGCTACGCCAGGTCTTGGAACTACTTTTCAAATAGACGCTAATCTTCATGAAACGTCAATAGTGGTTGAAGTGCTGCCTTCCCACTTTTTCGAACATTACATATGCACTCCTTTAATACAGCCGTCACGTCGGGTTAACGTCAATTGTGGTTTGTTGCCATGCGCTGAAGTTGATATATGTAGGATTGTCCAGGGCCAACATCCTCGCGAGCGTCAGTGCTTCATATCAGCTTCTGGTGTTGCTAATACGTATGCTCCAGTTTGCATTGTTGCGCAATTGCAAACAACTGTTTATATAAACATCTGCCACGCTTCAACATATGTTTATGCGTGCAACATTAGTGTCCATATTCAGCGTCATTTCATGACGTGTCACTCAATAAAAAAACTGCGACATGGTCCACCTTGCCTCCGTATGCTTCGCGTAACGTTGATTCTCAGGTACGTGGGATCTGCCGAATTTTTATTACTCTAAGAGATGAAACACCTCTTTTTTGTTCCAATGATGCATGACGCTTTTGTGTGAGATCAAGTATGTGGACTTAGTAAACGATCGCTCAAAGTATCGCGTTCTTTATTTGACGGTTATAATTTTGTGGTATTTTTAAATAGGGTAATTTATTCCTAGTTTTAATTATCAAATAATGTTGCATTGTTTTACTGCTTCTTTCTTTTCAATGACAGTCTCAAATGACCACTGTTGTACACAAACTAATTTTGATATATTTTTAACAACTTTGTTATAATTACTAGTCATGTACACTCATTTGCTTTATTTTGTTGTATGCGGTGTATAGTGCATGCTGCTATAAAGGGCCTTCAGGCGCTTTCAAGCTGTTTGGAACAGGTTTTAGCCTGAAGGACCTCCAACAACTTGTAAAAAGTCACAGCTTTTCCGCAAAGGCGAAGCAATGAACGCGATATCAATAAATTGGAACGTCACGCGCAGAATGGCAAGCAGACGTGCCCCACGTTTCCCACTCACAAAAGACGCACGAAACGTACTCACAGGTAGAGATGAACGCGAATAAGCGTCTCAGTTGTCACTTCGCCGTGTGTGAAAAGCGTGCTATTTTTTCGCAAACTGACACTGCGCAACGATTGCAGTGACCTTTGTGCGCCCAGAAACTGAAACAGAATCGTTCCAGTGAAAGCCCAAATTTCAGCCAAGACGTAGAATTCTTTCTACCGTGACGTAAGGGCACGCGAGTGAGTGTCCACCCTCTCCTCTCCACTGGGGCAAAGTACGCGTGAGAGATGAGAGCGCGCGCTGCCGCGTCGTGACGATGTGGCGACGTACACTCAATGCGCCATCTTGGTGGCAATGCTGAAAACACGATAGTTTTCTCTAAGATGCCCGTTACCAGCGGTAAGTGTTAGATATAAATAGCGTGCCGTTTGCATAGTGAAGGACGTGCTTCTCTGTTGCTTAGTGGTTAACGCCTCGCACTCATGTTTCAGAGGTTCCACGTTTGATTCCGTGCACAGGAGTCTTATTCTGGATGATTTTTCTTTCTAGCGTTTTCATATATATAGGTACGTATGCATATACGAGGAGTGAAGGCGACGCCCACGTCGACGTCTACGCCGGCGGTGAAATCTAGCCGAGAGTGTCTATATAATTGCTGTCGCGATAGACAATTGTTGAAAAATAAAGATTTGGTTGGTTGATTAAAATAGAACTCACAGAAAAATTTTAAAGTGAGATAACTAATGAGATAGATTTGTAAACATCATCTACAAAATATCAACTGATAAAATAGCCTAAAACATAGATAATATCAATTTGAAATCGCATGTCGTATCACCGCACGTGGAACGCACTTTTGGTTTTCGTGTAAACCAAGCGCCACTTGCGTCGCGACTTTGCGTTAGCTCCCGCGATTTTTGCGAGAGCTCTCTCCCAGAAAATATTTGCAAACGTAAAAAGAAGGCAGGCTTGAAATTCAGTTCAAAAGTTGTTATAGACGGTTTTCCGCAGCGGCGAGCGGGCACTGCCACGTTTGAACACCTGATCACCGTTGCCGATGGCCGGCTGATTCACCGCGGTCGATCCCGTGTTAAAGGCCAGCAAAGCGGGCGCAGGGCGTACTACGCGCCGTGCTTTTCTCTTATCAAGACGACAGTCATTCTTGGGGACATTCGACGAAAAAATTTGGATTTGTCCGTCCGTCCGTCCGTCTGTCTGTCTGTCTGTCTGTCTGTCTGTCTGTCTGTCTGTCTGTCTGTCTGTCTGTCTGTCCGTCTGTCTGTCTGTCTGTCTGTCCGTCTGTCCGTCTGTCTGTCTGTCTGTCTGTCTGTCTGTCGTCTGTCTGTCCGTCTGTCTGTCCGTCTGTCCGTCTGTCCGTCTGTCTGTCTGTCTGTCCGTCTGTCCGTCTGTCTGTCTGTCTGTCTGTCTGTCTGTCTGTCTGTCTGTCTGTCTGTCTGTCTGTCTGTCTGTCCACCCTTAACCGTACCGGACATTTTAAACGGCACCAGCGTATATCGCAAATGGGCGACCGCATCCGCAGAGCCCACCAATGTTGCTCAAGATTCAGCGTTCATACCTGTGCCTTTGTTGATTAAAAAGCAATTATCGCGCATATTTGAGACACCATAACAACACATATATCTTAAGTATGTGCGTCTTTTACGAGAAAAAGCCAACATAAGTTATTCTAAGGACCATAGCGATTATCACATGGCGCTGACAAAAAGGCAAGTGTTTCCAACGCTTTGCTAAGAAGACACTGTGGTGGCACCTAACCATCGCTTTGCGTTCTACACCTTATCACCTCTGAGAGGAGCGTGCGCACCCGTCTCAGAGCTAGGTGATAAGGTAATAAGGTGCGCGTCCATCTCAGAGCCGCGCGTTTCGTTTTCGAAGAAAACTGCCAGATAGCGGTCATGTCTCACGTGTGACGTGACTTGGTGTGCCCGTTCACCTCCGCCGCACGCTCGAGGCACTCTAACGCAGCGCCTCCAGAATACCATTCACCGATTTACTTGTGCAAGAACATCAAATAAACGTTTTCCTCAATCTCTCCAGGCGCAAGACTATCGTCTTCCAACGACATTTGCAGATTAACATGCAGATACGGGGCCAATGTTTCTCTTTCTTTTTTACTCTTAGGCACTGCGCCATGTCGCCTTAGGCCGCGTTCACACTGAGCATTCCGGCCGCCGAAAGTGCTTCGAATCCGGTTCGGCGGCGGCGAGATCCGCCGAAATTGCCCTTTCCACGCCGATTGCTCTCGGACCGATTTTTGCGGCGTTTGCCGCTGAATCGGTCACCGCGGACCAATAGGAGCGTTAGCCAAGGAATTTTGAAAAATGGCGGCCAAGCCCTACTCACTTGTTATGCTGCAGTGCACGTAACTGAATGTTGAAACCAACGGGAGTTTAACCTACTCTGTGCCTACTTCGCCTCCGTATTTCGTGAAATAGGTGACTGAGCTTGCTGTTGGCGTGACCGAGCTTGTTGCGGTCTTGCAGAGCAAAACGAACCCACCAACGCCGCGGGCGTCGGTGGTTTTTCTGCTCTTCGTGCATTACAAGACAGCCACTTGCTAGCAAAGTAAGCAGTACTGTCTTTTCTTGCTTCTTGCGTACGAGAATCGTCGAAGTATGCACCACTGGATAGCGTAGTAGCGTTTGCGAGCCGCGACAACAACCGGGTGACAGCGCATCCATCCCGCGTTCGCCCCGTGGTAGATGGCATATTCGGCGGCGCGGGGCGCGTCCAGTGCGAACGACGCTGCGTTTCGGCGGCAGGGCAATTTCGGTCGCTGTTGAAAGCGGATGTTTCAGTGCGAACTAGGCATTATAGCTGACAGAAATTAGGTGCCCTTTTTCTTCTTCAAGAATCACTGCCACCACCGTTTTTTGCTGTAGGCTGCAGGGCAACGTCTGCCACAAGCCCCATCGCAACCGTGCAGCCGAGGAGAAGGCCAAGGCGCTTTGGTGTTGTGGCGCTATCTAGTTTTGCATAGACAAACTAGCTGCGGGAAACGGTCTATATATGCCTCCACCGCGCATTTTTGGAAGGCCATGCATAGAGAGAGCCTGTATACGCTGAAAAGAGCAGTGGACGCTTGCTCATGTGCATGGGGTTTCTCGCGTTCATGTAGCCACCAATGTTCACTCGAAAACTACTCTGGTCGCCGCTACAATCGGCACCAAAACTACGACTAGGTAGTATTGTCACGTTTCGGACGACAACATCGCTTTATTGGGCTCGTTGGGTGACTAGAACAGAAGAGGCTCAGGCAGAGCTTCTTCGTGTTCTCCCACTTGTGGTTTTCAAACAGACAATGTACCATTGGTATACTAATTAAAAGGCTGCACGCGATGCTTGTACAGAAAAAAAAGAATGCATACACACGCACATGTAAAGGACCAAAAGGGGAGTACCAGTTCCGGCCGCGAAAATGAGGAGATTGTGTCAAAACTTGCGCCAAGCGAAAAAAAAAACCGCAAGAATACAGAACAAAAACATCACCAACGAAAAGTCACTGCCCGTTGTAACATGCGGAAGCACAAGGGCTACTGTGTGAATCATGACTTCAGCCTGGCATTTATGCACTGTTTCGAGGTTGAAGCTGTCGACGAGAAGACGCTGCACCGTCCCGAAATACCTAGTAGGTGAGGTTTGTGATACGTTTGAGATCATTGCATGGTCCAAAATAACGTCTTAGAAGTTTTTAAAACCTATAGTCACCGGAAAGGGATCCAAACCCACACTTGCTCACCAGGGTGGTGGGCGATGTTTCGGTGATGGAGTTTGTAACGCCGCGTGCCTGCATCTAGTTGGCGACTGGTGGTCATGCGGGCTAGCTGACGAGCTTCTTCGGCGTACTGAGTGTGTTGATCAGCGTCTGGAGCAAGTTCATTGCTATTGTCGCACGGAAGCCATGAACATCGAGCATGGTTCGTTCGGACGTTGCGTCCGTAAACAAGGGTGAAAGGCGAAGATCGCGTTATTCGTTTCGTTGCCATATTGTATGCAAATGTGATGAATGAAAGAATACAGTCCCAGGTTTTGTGTTGTACGTCGACGCACATTAATAGCATGTCTTCGGTGGTCTTTTTAAGCCTCTCTGTGAGCTCATTGGTTTGTGGGTGATATGTTGCCTATTTTTTGATGGCTTGTGCTGCTCAGTATCGAAATGTCCTTCATCATTTGTGCTGCAAACGACGAACGTCTGGGATCACGCATGACGGAGCATCATGCCATAGCATGCTTCCGTGCACAAAGAACATCGTGACTTCAGGAGCAGCGTAATGCGCTAACGTTTTTCTTTCGGCATAACGAGTGATATGATCTGTCGCAACTGTAATTTATTTGTTACCGTAGGAGGACAAATGGAAGGGCCCCAAAACGTGCATTCCCACGAGGTTGAACGGTGGCCGTGGTGGTGCGATCGGTTGGAGCAGACCAGCGGGTCTCACAGGTGGAGTTTCGTGGCGCTGGCACTCGGGAAGTCGTTAACATAGCGATGTATGCTACAGCTGTTTGGCGGTGGCTTGCTCTGTGAAGCATTGGTGTGCACGGGTACGGGGCTTGTGTTCCGGCGGCTTGGCGGGCTCTTGTGCACCGGTTGAACCGTGAAGCGTTGTACACAGCACTTCCATCAATCTTGCCACGTTTACGATGACGACTTCACTTTATAGGGCTCGTTGGGTGACTAACCAAGAGTAGAGTAGAGTAGATAGAGCCTTGGACAATGGCACACGCCCACGCCTGGGGATTGGCCAAGAGCCGGAAGTTTAATGTCGTCTAGTTAAAGATGAAAGAAGTACTAAAATAACAAAATTACAAATACTACCAAGAGATGAGCAAAAACTAGCCAAGAAGAGGCTCAGGCAGAGCTTCTTCGTCTTCTCACAGTCATGGTTCTCACACGAGCTGACCATGTAGCATTATAAACGATCTCTACGCAATTAACCATGGCGTGCTCTAGTAAACGAGCTTTCTAGCAGTATTAAGTGGCTTGTTATCGACTTATTAAAAACAAGATGAAACGTTTTGGCATCTGTGTTCTTTTCATTACCTTCGCCCGTTCCAAACGGCCTCGCAGCTGTGCCACTCATGCATTTGTACTTGTCGCAAAATGAAGCTTCGTAGCAATAATGCGGTTGCGGGCGCGGTAGCAGTCGCGAGGTTCGAGCAGTTTAATAAATACAACAGAAAACTAGTAGCAGCGGAATATAAAAATTTAGGACGTCACACTGCGATTGCACGTGGGGATTCACGGCTGGATATACGCCAGGTGTGTGTACGCAACAACAATGGCCGTATGTAGGTCGCTGTGTGACATTCATAAATCGTTCGGCTGCTCACATGAACGTCCTTGAGAGCTTCCGGTTAGGCCCGTTGGCGGGAACTGCTCGCTTTGGTAGAGAATAATGACAACGGTCGCGGCCTTCATATTTTGCCGGAATACAACTTCACGTATTTTCTTTACTTTGCGATTGGAGCTAATTACGATTGCATGAGGCCATATGTGCCGCAATATCAGCAAACAAATATCAGGCATATTTGTACTTAAGCCATGCTGTGAAAGTTTTTGGGCATACCAAACCAACATGAAAGCGAGGTTAAGTTTTGGTGTTGTTTATGTTTGATTCAATGTGGAAGTTCAATGCCGCCGTGGTGCAACCGAAAGCCTTTCACAAAGCTTTCACGTCATCTGCCTCCGAATCAGGTAGTCAGATATTAGAGTAATTAAAAAAATGACCTAAAAAAATGGGTCCTTTTTGTCTCTGCATCATCAAACAAAACCTGCCGCATTTCTATGTTCGTTAATGATGATCGGTATAGTCGGAATTTGATCACAGTTATTTCTACAATTTTACAGATAAAAAAACGTGCGTTAAGTTCAGAGGAACCTAGTATAATTTTGAAGTAGCTCAAAAATATTTATTCGAATATAGTTTGCCAAGTAAAGGAAGCAAATTGTAGAAAATCAGTCGGGCTATTTTCTGAAGCTCCTTGTTGTCCACCGATGCTATCAAGGCACATCGGTGAACAAAACCGGATGTCATCAAGGGCCTGTGTTTGTCAACAATGAAAGAGTCTATACTTCTTGTCTGTTAGTTCTCATTATTATTTTGATGAACAAAAAAAAACGAACCTTTAAAATCTACATTTTTTCATTCATAGCGAGGGCCTCATTTAGACAGACTTCCAAGTGATTTGTTCATGAGGTGGGAGGGCGGTATTTCTTTAACACGGCTGGCGATAAATATCTTCACTACTACTCGTCAAAGTTTTATGCAAAATATACTTGCATACGCCCCTGAATAAGTCATTCCCTAAACATGCCCGTTTTTATGAGAGAGGAAAGACGTACGGTAAAAAAGAATTAGCCACGAATCGGCGTGCTTCACTGCAAACATAGCCGAAATACGATAGTCGTCTGTCTCGAGGCGCTGCGTTAGATACAGACGACATCTGGCGCAAATGTCAGAAAACAAAAACTTTTGTAGAACGCAGAGCCACGGGCGGGTGGCAGCACCGTATCGTCTCAGCGAAGCGCAGGGAACACCCGCTTTGCCGTGCATAGCGTCGCATTGTCAGCGAAGCGTAAGAAACAATATGGTCCTTAGAGTTACGTATCTATGGCATTCGTAGTAAAGGAGCACACTCCCTAATACTTGAGTATTTGTGTTGCACCACAGATGCTGCTTTTAAATGCTAATGAATTTCTTAGTTGGGCTATCTCAGGCGTCCGTCGGGACCCGTCCACCACCCTCTCCGAGCAACAGCTGCGGACGCATGCATCCCTAGTAACCTCCTAAATGAGATTGCTTTCTCCAAAATGCCGGTGCCCCACGGTGCTGGTCTAGTGGCTAAGGTAATCTACTGCTGACTCACAGGTCGCGGGATCGAGTCCCGGCTGCGGCGGCTGCATTTTCGATGAAGACGGAAATGCTGTAGGCCCGTGTGCCCAGATTTGGGTGCACGTTAAAGAACCTCAGGTGGTCGTAATTTCCTGGAGCCCTCCACTACGGTGTCTCTCATAATCAAATGGTGATTTTGGGACGTTAAACCCTACATATCAATACCAATCCAAAATGCCGGTGCTTTCTCCTAAATGGTTGCTCTCTCCTAAATGCCGCTTTCTCCTAAATGCTGATGATAAGACGACAATCTACCTCATGTCGCATCCACCGAGCAGGAATTAGAAGACAGGCGATCGCGATAATGCCTCCTAAACAAAAGAAGGTTCCGAATGCTTTTATCGTTGCTGTTATCAGGCGCTGGAATTTCCCAATCGGAACTCGGACGGACGAGCGGCCGGGTTCTGCGCAGCCTGACTGAGGTGCTGGTAATGATACGATCTCAGTAAGTACCTGTTTTTTAATACATTATTTGTTGATTTTGCGTTCCGCACCACAATACGATTGTATATGATGCCGTAGTGGAGGGCTTCAGAAATTTGAACCATCTAGTGTTTTTTTGACGTTCATTGACATGGATCTCTATAGCATTTCGCGTCCCTCAAAATGCGACTGCCATCGCCGGGATGGAAACAGCGGCTTCTGTCTCAGAAACCGAGCCCCATACTGGTTTACCGAAGCTTAATAGTTGCAGAACCGTTCTTTCTGTGAGAGAGGTTTTAAACTTGCGAAAAGAAAGAAAATACTTTTTTGATGATACGACTCAAGCAGAACGTATAGAGATAACTTGAATTGTACTGTAAAAAAAAACCCTGCAGTGCGATAACAAAAAAAGTATCATTGCATACAGTGCGAGCAGGCGCGCGCCACGCGCAAAGAGTGATTAAAGAAATGGAGGAGTTCACGGTGCATCCGGTTGTCATAAAATTTCTAATCGACTCAACTATTGTTTCCTTGTTTATCAGTGAACATTTACTACGCCGTGTCATAAAACAGCTCAGCCCTGAACTTCCCGTATTTTAAAACTGACGATACTTAAAACTGACTAAACCAACCAGATAAACCAGAATTCTGCGAGTTTAAAAAAAAGTTTTACGAAAGCCACCACGGCCAAACCTTGAACTACACTTTTATCCGGGACGTAGCTCTACCGAGCTACCACTAGTATTTTCACACGGTACTGAAGCTAAGTAAAACAACTATTCCAGTCATATTATATCTTGCAACAATATATCTCATACCCCAATAACCACACATCAAATATTGGAAGAGTACTCGGTAAGCGAAATTCAACTAGCTCCGCTTCGAGAACACTGATTCAACGCCGAAGCTATAGTGAGGCTACCGAATTTCTTTGTTTCGCAAGTTTTTCACATGTCTACTATCGCTGTTTTTTATTAAACTCTCTTGTTAAAACTTGAGTTAGTAGTGTATTTACCGCTCTTTGTGACTACGATGTATGACGTGGCAGTACTGACGGTACGTACAATAACGCGCACGCCCTTTTTCGGACAAACTGTCACCTAATTACTATTTACTGGAAGTTGTGCCTAGTAAGATATACGCGATTTCTTTGGGAAATACACGTTCATGACTGTGATGATGAAAGTTTTGTGATAGGCTACGGAGATTTGTGTGTGCACATGCCCGCCTGTTCGGACAACTGCAGCCTTCATTTTTAGTGGACCAGGTTGTGGTAGTAGGATCTACGCAATTAATGTTGTGCAGAATCATTGATGATGATTAACTGCGTTACCACGGACCCCGGACATAAAACGCTCGACTAAGAAGAGCTTATCAATAAATAAACAGATATATTTTATCTTTTCGTGTTGTATGTACGTCCAGTTCGCCGCGTAACTTCAACGAGCCTACTTATTACGGGTATTTGACTCTTAAAGGGGCCCTGCAACAGTTGTTTAAGTAGCCATAAAATGGATTCACTAAAATAGCTTATTGCCTCTCGAATTTGCAGACGCAAAACGTTTTAGAATCCGACCAGTCCTGAGCGGATTTATCGCACGCTGCGATTCCATTCTCTCTTCTTCCGTCCCGATGTTTTAAGCAGAGAGAAATGATATGCGGGAAGAAGGCACGGCACGCGTGCCTCGTGACCTTGAGTATTTTTTCTCTATTTTTTTCCCTTTTGAAACGCACGTCTCTTCATTGTGATCACGCGCACACTAGCGGACACGTCATGGCCTCCCGTGGTGGCCCTAGTAACTCCGAATCACGCCATGTTCAAATCAGTCAGCCTGTGACGGAGTGATTGTTGAGTACATTCGCAACTTCGATAATTGATTGATATGTGGGGTTTAACGTCCCGAAACCATCATTTGATTATGAGAAACGCCGTAGTGGAGGACTCCGGAAATTTCGACCACCTGGGGTTCTTTACCGTGCACCCAAATCTGAGCACACGGGCCCACTATATTTCCGCCTCCATCGGAAATGCAGCCACCGCAGCCGGAATCCGATGCCGCGACCTGCGGGTCAGCAGCCGAGTACCTTAGCCACTAGACCACCGTGGCAGGGCACATTCGCAACTTCACAAAACGCTTCGTGTTCTGGCATCACTGGTCGAAAAAAACAAAGACGGCTAAATTTAACAGGGTCCAGGCGGCACTTTCACTTGGAGCTGCGCTGAAGATTCTCTATTGTGGCATCGCATCACGTTGCTTCATCGTAGGTGAAAAGGTGCTGGCCGCCGGCCACCTTATTCTCATCGGGATGAAGGATTTCACTGTAGGAATAGCAGGAACAGTTGCACAAGGAGTGAGAGAGAGAGAGAGAGTAAAATAGAGAGAGAAAAAAAAACAAAGCAATATAAGTAGAAGCAGAGAGAAAGGACGAAACTTTAATCAAGAGAGATAAAGCGATAAAGATATATATTGCCATATTACCTGTTCGTTTTGTTATCGCCTCGTTTCACTGTCAGTAATTCTCAGCGCAAACTGCGCCTGCAGTGTACGAGAAGCTTCGGGACTGCAGTAGATCATTTTGTTAAGATTACGCCCATTTCACAAATATTACAGACTATTCTGCAACCTACGTGGCCGCTAGCGATAACGCTAGAATTTTCGATGGCACGTGTATAAATGCCGACGCGTTCGCCGCTTGTCAGTTGATCGACAGCGGACGCTCTTTTCGCCGCTATCAGCGTCAGTGTATTGCTGCAATCTGTCTTTTCTTTTACGTGGCCACGAGTTCGGCTGAATAAACAATTTAGGTGGAACATTTAGTCTGCTTCCTTCGTATGCGTCACGTCCCCATGACATCTGGTGGATGTGGTTCCCGGCCTATGTACCGAACGCCCCCCTCCATCCGTGAGCCAAGCCCACAGCGTGAAGAGGACGTTGAAGGCAACATCGATCAGCAAGCTAGCCACAGGCAGTGAGGGCTACATTGAGAGTACGGGGCTCTACCCATTAACATTTGCAACCCGAAGGCCATCACCAGTACAGCGACCACTATGACAGCCCCTATGCCAACGCCCGCCACGGTCGTAATGCAGCAGGTGAGAGAGCAACCGACCTTCCAAGGATCATCACGTTAAGAAGCGGAGACCTGGCATGAGACGTATGACCAAGTGGCCGCTTTGAACCAATGGGACTTTGAAGAAAGGCTGCGTCGCGCATATTTTTATCTGGAAGACGCGGCAAGGACATGGTTCGAGAACCACAAGTCGTCACTTCAAACCTGAGAACCCTTTCGTGGCGCATTTCTCGAATCAGTCATGAGCGTCGCCCGAAAAGAAAGGGCCGCTTCTTTGCTGGAAAGACAGGCGCAGCTTTCGAACGAAAGCAACAGAATCTTTGCCGAAGAGATGATTCGTCTTGTCTGACTCACCGACCTTGACATGACCGAGGAGAAGAAGGTCCGTTTGGTCATGCGAGAGGCAAATAAAGACCTGTTCACTGGGCTAGTGGGAACCCACCCAAAACAGTTCAAGTGTATCTCAGAAGCTACAAAAATCGAGAAGACCCTGGAATGAGTACCCGCCAGTACGATCGCCGATCGATGCAAGACAGCGCAGCTGTCCACACGCCCTCGGCTCTGGCGACATACGAGAAACGATTCGACAGATCATGCGGGAGGAGCTATAGAATCTGCTGCCTTCCTCGCAGGCTTAAGCACACGCGATTGCCGACATTGTCTGCGAAGAAGTTTGGCAGTCGCTTGGAGTTTCCGATGCACCGCATGCAGCCTAGCCGCAAGTGATGAGCTACGCTGCTGCAGCCCGACGCTACGTCCCCCCTCCATGCCTACATGAAGACGCCACTCCGCCGAATTTCCGTCGCCAGACGCCGCATCCGGACAGCTGGAGGTCATTTAGTACCTGTCAAAATCTGCTCAGCGAGAGTCTCCATTAAGAACCAGATTTATGCCGCCGGCTTTGAGGACCTACAACGTTGCTACAGAGACAAGATTGTTTGTATGGAAGTATTAGGCCTCACAGTGCAGTCACCAACCTCATATCAAAGTCAATGACGCTATCTACAGAAAAAGCAATGCCTGCGCACGCCACCAGGAAAGCACGCCTCAAGTGTGCTGGAAGGACAAGTCACCATTCCCCTCGCCTTGGCGTCAGCATTTCCGTCGGTACACAGATATCAACAAATATGCAAGGCGTCATTGAAGGCGACCAGTACCTATTGATCAACAGCGAGATTTGTTTCGCCAGAGGAATAGCCAAGCTGTAAGAAGGGAAAGCTATAGTGACGCTTTCGAACTTCAGCAATGAATTCAAGAACGTGAGCAAAGGCACCACGGTTCCTACATCGAAGAGATGGTGAAAGCCAGCAATGCTTTCACCCTCGTCGAGTATACTGAAGCTGCTACGACGACCCAAGCTTGCCAACTAGCTTTTGACGTTAACGCAAGCCTTCCGACGCACAAACAAGAACAGCTCAGAAGTCTGCTCCGATAATACAAGGAGTGTTTTTTATAGTCGCCGAAAATTCGACAAACCCCAGTCCCAAAACATCGCATCCTAACAGAAGAGAGTTCCAGGCCACTCCGAAAAGCTCGTACAGAGTGCCGACGCGAGAACGCGACGCCATAACGAAGGAAGTCGACGAAATTCTATGCGACGACATTATCCAGCCTTCAAAGAGTCCATGATCATCCCCTATCGTGTTAGTCAAGAAGAAGGACGCAACCCTACGTTTTGCATTGAATATCGCGGCCTAAACAATGTCACGAAGAAGGACGTGTATCCTCTCTCCCGGAGAAACGATACCCTGGATCGACTTCACAATGCGAGGTACTTTTCTTCGATGGTCCTCAAGATCGGCTATTAGCAGATTCAAGTCGATGAGAGGGAGTGAGAAAAAAAAACTGCCTTCAATACATCGGGCGGCTTGTTTCAGTTAAATGTCACGCCCTTTGGTCTTTGCTCGGCACCCGCGACTTTCCAACGCGTCATGGATTCAGTACTGGCCGGCTTGAAGTGGCATACTTGTCTTGTATGCCTGGACGACGTCATGGTGTTTTCCTCAAACTTAGACGCACACTTCAGGCGCCTTGAAGCTGTACTGCAAACAATCAAGAACTCCGGACTCACCATGGTGCCAGAAAAGTGCCGCTTTGCATGTGAAAAGCTCTTGTTCCTGGGCCACGTCATCAGCACATCTGGCGTTCACTCCGACCCACGGAAAACTGCTTCTATCGCCTTCTTCCCAACCCCAGAATCGTTCATTATAGGCAGTGGTGACCCTTACTTTTAAAAGCTGTGACATTAAAGAGCACCCATTCGCGATAATTTATGTAAAAGGTATGCAGACACACGCCGCGCTGCTGTGCAGAAAGACCCCACTGGCAGAACCTTCTTGCCAACCTGCACCAGCTCCGAGGGAGGGTATGGTGGGCGGAGTGGTCGCAGTGACTGTTTGCAAACAATCAGAGGTCTATTGTACGAGGTAGAAAAGGAAAACTTAAACGCATCGATTATCGTGTCATAAGGTAAAATAGCATACGAATGATTGGTACGTCTTGACACTTGGGCGGGAAGGCGGGTGCGGGTTACAAGTACAAAGATGCATTTATGTTCAGCGTTTTGTTACACACTTGGTTCAGAAACTTCAGGCGTGCAATCAGTCTGCACCTCGACAGGACAGCTTCTGATGGTTAGCCATGTGAAGCAACACAGTCACTGATTGCGTCCTCTGGTTGCACGAATAAACAAAAATGACTTCCATTCCCTGAATCCGTCGTAGCTCACCAAGACGCTTTTGATTGGACTGGTTCCAGGTAAAACGCGTAAATTTGGCTTGGGCGTGCTACTGGTTAATATGCCATGAGCTCTGTTTCAGGAAGAGCATCTCTTACCTTTGGCCACAGGAGGCCCAGCTTACGTGCAGCTGAACGACGAATGTTTTCGATATGCTTGTTCTAGGTTAGATTTTATTATTTATTGACAGTATCTTAAAGAGCGCTCGAAAGACATTGTTTGAGGGGGCGGTGCACAATATACGTGAGAGATGTACACACATGGGTAAATATTGATTACTAGAGAAAATACAATTGAACTCATGAACATATATCAGGACAATACATACTAGAAAAGTAAGTTAGAATATGTGATGGTGTATACTACAGAAGATAATAGGTAAAAAAGACACGTGAACACAAATAGCAAGTAATTGCTTAGTGATTAAATTCGAAGTAAAGCTTATCACCGATGCCTTTCCCAATGAAACGACAGTGCTTCATTCAACCTATGGGAGTTCTTGATTACAGCGATTCGATACCCACTACATTAATTGCTTTACCTGTTACGCATTATGATCTCATTTTCTCTTGCAGCTATGCGGCTCTGGACTTTCATTGGTGTTGCCTTGGCAACTGCCTCACTGGTGGGCTCGCAAGGACCACCTGGGGACCAGATACTTTTTCTTCCGGGTCTGTCTGAGCAACCATCTTTCAAGCAGTACTCGGGATTCCTGAACGCAGGAGCGACGCGAAAGATGTTCTACTGGTACGATGTTAAACAGTAAATAACGCACACACTCGTACGAAGGAGAAATGTGGGGACCTTAAATTCGATCAATTCACAGTGAAGGCGCACCGTAGCTATTTTGTATTAGTCAACATAAAATATTTTAACCATTCCTTTATACCACTGAAATATTGTGAATATTTCCGTTCCTTCTCAACTACGCATGAAAATTATAGGCTGAGTGTTTAGAAAAATCTATGGCTTAAACAGGGATGCATAGCAAAAAAGTATTTAACGACTAAGAGTAATTAGATGGTGAAGGCATACTTGAGCAACCAGACATCGTCTGGTCCTACTCCAGACTTACGAAGGTGGATAAAGGGACCTTTCCACCGATCTTTGTTAAACTTTATGCATGAGTGTAGTTTGTTTATGTGTGGTGAGCCTCTGTTGTTCTGACATATCTTTGTTGAGCGAGACGGCCGTCTTTCGTATGAAAAAAAAAAGGGTATTTGGTACTCTGCTATGGGAGAGCAGAAAACGTCCCAGTTATGTTGAACCTGTGTGTCAGGAGAGAGTGTTTAATGATTACTATGCTGAAAAAAAGCTGTGTTTTAAAATTTTCTGATTACCTAAGATACTATCAGTAAAGCATCTTTGTGTGTACAAAAAGTGTTGAACGATTCAGCCTACTTCGTTCTCTACTATGCGGCAGCTGAAAGCCGTCCACTGAGCCTCACACTTAATAAAGCCGTGTAGAATATGTGTTTAGAAAAAGTTTATTCTAGTGTGGGACGCAACAAACCTATGAAACGAGCGTCTATACAACAAGCACAATAACATACAAATGACAAAGAACAACATACATGACACATTTAAACAAAGGTGCCCAAGGCCGTAGGGTGTCCCTAACCCATGTTACTAATGACTGCATTATGTTACACTGCATGACTGTTAGACTGCATTTATACACTACTCGCAAAATGTGTTTAGAAAAAAATGTTGTGTTTAGAAAAAAATTGTTAACGATTTAGAGTACTTGCTACTCTATTATGGGAGAGCGTAAAGCCGCCCCGTGGCCTCCTAAAAGAAATGTTTAGCGATGGACAGTGAAAACTGCAAATGTTGGCAAGAAGCGCTAACCACGATGACGGCGGCGGCCGTCATTTAGAATGGATCATTGCAAACTGCAGGGTAGCACCAGTGAATGTTCTAAACGTGCGCTGAGCTGATTACAGTATTCAGGTCATAGCGCGCTCACTAGTAATGTACACTCCTTCATTTTGAACAGAGCAATGAACCTCTATATTCTGCTGGTGAAGAACAATAAGTAGAGCAGCTTCACGCTGCTGGTGCGAGGCCTGAAATAATCGCGGAGCGGGAAAGCTTTCTTCGTCCGTCAGATTTCTTCGTATTTCGTATTTGTTGTTTATTCTTGTTCTCCTTGTTTCTCGTTGTTTCTTTTATTTCCTCTATTTCCTTGTTATTCTCTTTTCCAGTTCTTTTCTGTGCTTCTTCTTTACATCTATTCGTCTTCCTAGTTGTTCATTGTCATTCAATTTCGTTCTATATCTCAAATCTTTCATCTTTCTAAATTTTCACACGTGGCCTTGCCTTCGCCACGCCAGCATACCACAGTATACGACACCCCGGGCTCCTCCAGATGATATCATCTCTGTGGAGGCCCAGGTCCTACAGTCACATCCACATGCCATCATTGTCAAGGCGCTCGAAGAACAAGAGGCGGAAGAGTGTTCTTTGGCTCTGGCGCTATGCTACGGCCTTGGTATTTATGCTATGCTACGTTATGGCCTAGAATGGGAACAGTTAGGGATAAGGGTTAATGGAGAGTAGCTTAGTAATCTGCGCTTCGCCGATGACATTGCATTGCTGAGTATCTCAGGGCACGAATTGCAACTGATGATTACGAAGTTAGACAAGGAGAGCAGAAAGGTGGATCTTGAAATAATCTGCAGAAAACGAAAGTAATGTACAACAACCTCGGAAGAGAGCAGCGCTTTGAGATAGGTAATAGTGCACTTCAAGTTGTAAAAGACTATGTCTACTTAGGGCAGGTAGTAACCACGGAGGCAAACCACGAGATTGAAGTAGCTAGAAAATAAGAATGGGGTGGAGCCCATTTGGCAAGCACTCTCAAATTATTACGGGTAGATTACCACTATTCCTCAAAAGGAAGGTATATAACAGCTTCACCTTGGCGGTATTTAGCTATGGAGCAGAAACCTGGTGACTTACAAAGAGGGTTCCGTTTAAATTGAGAACGACACAGCGAGCAATAGAAAGAAAATTGGTAGGTGTACCTTAACAGACATGAATAGAGCAGAGTGGATTAGGGAACAAACAGGGGTTAAAGATATCATAGGTGAAATCAAGAAGAAGAAATGGACATGGGCCAGGCATGTAGCGCGTACACAGGATAACCACTGGTCATTAAGGGTAACTAATAGGATTCCCAGAGAAGGCAAGATGGTTAGGGGAGACAGAAGGTTAGGTGGGCAGATGAGAATTAAGAAGTTTGTAGGTATAAATTGGCAGCAGCAAGCACAGGACCGAGTTAACTGGCGGAACATGGGAGATGCCTTTGTCCTGCAGTGGGACGTAGTCAGGCTGATGATGATGATGATGATGATGATGATGACGACGACGTTATGTTTAGTGATGCCGATAGCGTAGAGTCAGAGCATACTACATCCAGGTCCCCTAATTTTTGCGAGCTTAAAATGTCTTGCTCTAAATGGAAATGTAGTTTCAGACATAGATAGTAGAACTTGTCAATTGTGATCTTAGGTAGCGCAAACAGGCACAGCATACTGAGTTGGCATGAGGCTCGAGCACCGATTCCAGCATATAGGTAACGTTTTATCACCATAGAGACGCCCGAATATTTTGTAGATGAGAAGAATATCCCTAGATTCACTTTTCAGTGTAAATATTCAGGTTAATTCAGATTTAAAGAAGACTAAAATGGTTTGACCTGTGACTAATTTCTTCACTTTATTTGCGGTAAATGCCAAGACATTAACAGCTACTGAAGGCCTTTTTTTTCTCATTTAGGTACATATTGCGTGAATGCATGGTTGAGATTGCACGGCAGAGTTGATTGAGAGTGTGTGACACCTTTTGTGCACGCGCATGCAGCTTGTGATGTAGGGGTGAACGATGCAGCTTTGAAAGCCCTTCTCGTATGAATAAATGATGAGTAGTGTATCTGCTCGATGCATATTCATGTTCATGCAAGTTAGCCCTTCATCAGACTATTGCTTTTCTTCAACTGCACTGTCCAACCGCTATTTCGCCTGGAATCATATGCAACGTGTACGATATAGATTTGAAGCACAAAACGGAATCGAAGAACGTGTAATGTGCTGAACAGAATGGAATAATTGAAATAGACTTTTTTGATTAAGTTATCGGAGGAAGCAGGTAACGGAACCATATCGGCCTTTCTTCTGTGCACACCGAAAAAGAATGTTCGGGGAAAACGAGGTTCTTCGAGTAGCAAGCAGTCAACACGAATACTGGCAACATTACGTCATCATAGGCCATAATTACGACGCCGACGTCAACGAAGGACGTAATGGGACGGCACAATGATAGCACACACACATTCGCTCTGGTATAGCGCGACTTTTTGGGCACTTTTATTACTCAGTGTGTTTCTTATCATCAGCAAAGTCCCACGAAATATCGCTTGGTCTCCCGAAATCTCTAGAATTTCCGGGACCTATGAAAATTCAAGCATTGCTACAACAACTTTAAGGTTCGTAGCGAGCCAAGAAACACCCGAGAAGGACCCCTTGCTGTTGTGGCTGGACGCGGGGCCCGGATGCAGCTCCATGGTGACCATGTTCAAAGAACACGGACCGTTCCGTGTCGCCGACAACGGAAAGAGCCTCGTCGAGAACGCTTACAGCTGGAACAAGGTCAGACATGTTAGCACTGTAACCCTGCACAGAGCTATTCTGCACAGATCTGGGTAGGAGTGTGGCCTCTGTTTCTGATTAACTATTCGTACGGAATGGAGAGTGTAGGTAGAGGGCGAGACGGAGCTTCTTTAGAAAAGAGTATTCACGATTTGCATAACTATTGCTAATTAGAAGTACCGTCAAGTGGAAGGACTGCAAGAAAAAACCGAAAATTTGCACAAAAAATTAAATGAACTTTCTTCATGAACGATTGGGTCGGCTGAGTAGATATAAATCTCGCAAGAGTGTCCCGAGAGTACAATCGAATTAAAATTAAATAATACAGAACGGACTTGTATCTTTATTTGCGTATTAGGAGCTTTTGCCTTGAGAATTAACATAAGGAAATGAAATATGGCTTGAAGAAGAATACGTAGACTTAATTGAGTGTGGAAACCTCCGTCATAGGAAAAGAAAATTGTAATGTGTGAGCGTCGGAATACTCTACAATATTGAGAACACGTATGCCTTTCGCAAGGCACCGAAACTTTGTGGACCACGTGATACTTGTGGAAAAGAATATTTTAAAAAAATTACAATCTGGCAGTTCCCTTTATTCAAGTTTAGAGCTTTCGTCAACCGAAAAAAATGCTTAGAAAACAAAACCATGTCATCCTGCCACAGGACTTACCTGAACTCTCCTTTCAAGAATTATAGCTACCATCACTTACGCCTAGAGCGAAAATACAAAGGGTAGTCTCAAAGAACCGCTAGAGTAGTATTGGCTCAATTATTATCAGTTAAACACAGAGTGCGCAAATAATATTATTAAGTGGTGTTTTACGTCTCAAAACTATGATACGATTATTAGAGACACCACATTGAAGGGTTCCTGAAATTTCGACCATCAGATGTTTCGAGCATCCGTGCACTGACATCCCACACTACACGGGCCTCTATCAATTCGCCTCTATTGAAATGCGACTGCCGCAGGGGGAATCCAACCCACTACCATCGGGTCAGAAGCCAGGCACTCTATAGACACGGATTCATGACAATTAGTACTATAGAAAATTTCAAAGAAGGTCATTAGGCTATACAGACGAAGGTTGACAAAATTTTACCAAAACAGGAAGGCCAATAACTAGATGCCACAGAAGAAGCACTTTTCAGTGGTTTTAGTTTTTTGATGTGCTTGTCTTAGTCGAGCTGTTTGAACCTACGTTCAGGATACCAATCAGCTTGTTTTTGTCAACTAGCTACTGTGTAGTTATTCAAGCAAAAAGAAACTTTTATGACGTTCTTTTTTCACATTGGCATACCTTACAAACATTTGTACACAACACGGAATGACTGATAACTTATTAATAAAGAATACATTACAACAAGATTGTTTACATAATACGTAGAGGTGTCTAAGTGAAGCGTATCAATGAAAAACATAAACAAAACAAAATGCCAATGTTTACAGCTTGCCAATGTGCTCTACTTGGAGGCACCCGCATCTGTCGGCTTTTCCTACGACCTCGCGGGTAACTACACCAGCAACGACGACTCGACGGTAGACGACATACAAAGTGCTCTGACGGACTTCTTCAACAAGTTCAGTAGCTTAAAGGAGAATGATTTCTACCTCTCCGGCAAGGGAAGCGCCGCCACCTATGTCACCATCTTGGCATCTCGACTCCTGGAAGATCCTAAAGGAATCAAGCTGAAGGTAATCACGATAATTTTTGTTAATGGATTCTCATTCTAATATTAGACGTAACTTTTGGAGTTTACTTTTATGCTCTGACAGAAAAAAAAATTGAAACAGTTCACGTCGAGATGTATATTACATCGATGCTAAGCGCATTGAAACAATGGAGCCACCCACTCTACAACAATAATGATAGAACTTCATGACGTCATTTTGACGATATTATTAGTTTGCTGATTGTGATTTTATTGGATCGGTGCCATCCCGAAGTAAGGTATAAGCGATTTTACATAAGACAAATGAGTTCCTCCTCCTTGGGCTGTGAAGACAATGTTTTCTCATACTTGTTATCATCTTCAAGAGAGTTGATAAAGCCATGAAACGTCAAATCTATGAAACCAATCATTTTTACGTGTATATGCCCACAGTATTCTTGGGCGGTTAGTTGTTGAAGAAAAAAAAATAGCAAGTTTAACAGCCTGATATTGTGACGCTGAAAGACATGCGTACAAGTCATAAAAGCCATGTACGGGATGGGGAATCGAGAAGCAGGACGCCTATTTAAGCATTCTAATATCGTGGAGCACTCTTTAATTATGAAACTCAGCAATTTTCCTGTCTTACAATTTCACGCTTTGTAGGGGTTGGTTGTATTACCTTTACTGAATTTTGTACTGTCGTCGTAACCTGACTCCTTGAGTTTTCTTACCTTAGTTAGTATGCTTGTAAATGTTCACCTGTTTTATCGTTTCTTTGTGATGATACGAAATGTTCACCTTCGACATTTTGCGAGGTGCCTATACTTCACAGGGCGACCTAAAACGTGTGAAAGTTCCTGTGCGTACACCACTACCTACGTTCTTATGCCATTAAGTAGCCGGTAGTCAGATAAACTAACACATACACTCGGTTTCCGTTTACCAGGGATATGCTATTGGAAACGGTGCATTAGACTTTCCCTCTAACGGGAACTCTCTGCTCCTCTTCGGACAGTATCACGGGATACTCGACCCAGTGTGAGTAGCCAGCTTCGGGAAACTGGCATGTTCCTTTCTTGTAAACATTTCCAGTGTGAAAGTGGCACTGCGTGTGCATATTCAATGTGTGAATTTTTCGCAATATCCTAATTCTTTTACGGGTATAAACAGTCGGTAACTGATATATGTAAGTTGTTTCATTTTCTTGCCCTGTCTTGCAGGTATGCTTGTAAAGCATTTTTCTTCCTTATTCTGCCTATACTTGTAACACATTTTTTTCTTATGCTTGTAACACTTTTTTCATCCTTATTCTACCGCGAAGGTCATTTTTACTTTTAAGTCACATCAATTACTCCCTTTAGAACACTTTGAGCTTTATAAATACGCTCATTCAGAGTCATGCGTTTCACGCATGCGTGCACCTCACGAACGAGCTATCCTAGGACCTGTAGCATTTTAAATAAATACAATCATCATTAGATTTTTGTCGCAAAAACACAATATGATTTTGAGCCATGCTGTAGTGAAGGAATTTGAAAATTTCATATAAGCTGGTGTTAGCGAAACGAGCAGCAGAATATAAATGGACGTGCCACTAGTGTTTCGCCGTCATTGAAATGAGACCACTGTGGCTGTCGGACGTGAGAGGTACTGACAATGGCGTGGTTGTGCCAGCGAAGATGAACTTGAGATTGGCTTACATGCAATGTCAAGAAGCCTTCACATTCACAAAACAGCACATGGCAGGAAGCCAGACATTGAACCACACGTTTCGCGTGTTTCTCACGGTACCAAAATGTGACCAGGCGCCAATGTCTCTCTTTGATGTTCTCCAACAAACCGCAATTTTCTCAAGCACAAATCTCTTCAATATACTTCTTTTGTTTCTTTATGTCCGCAGTATTAACAGTAACAGCCGGAGTGCACCTAAATGTACAGCATCGCCCCGGGGACATCGAGCTACGCAAGATGTGGATAGAACGACAGTCTGTAGTTATATCCCCATCGCATGTCCATTGCTGCTGGTTCCCGTTGTAGCAACAGTAAAACGCTTGCTTACGCACTAAGTCTAGGCCAGCTGCGCAAGTAGGAAAGCTGCTCTGGGTAGCGGGCCAGTGCAACTCGTAGAAAATTGTTTGGCAGCACAGGAGGACAGGTGAGGCTAATCCCTTCCCCCTGATGTACAAATCTAAACACCTAAGCGTAGACGCCTTGAAGAGTTGTTGCAGTACCTCACGATGGTGCGTACAGTGTTGAATCAGTTTAGGAAAAAGATAGAGGAGAGAGAAAACCACGTTTCTTTAACAGCAGGGCCACACCGTGAGCAGTACGGTCGATGTTCACCATGTGTCGTAGAAAGGAAATGCTGTGTGTGAGTGCATTTGTACGTGCGAGTGTATGTGAGTATGTTACGGCCCAGCAGGTGGAGTAGAATGTACTACGAATAGCCAGGCTAACATATCCAGCATTTAATTTGGTCATTGCCTTCTCTCTCTTTCTCTCTCTGTCATGTCTCTGCAAGCGTAAATCACTACTTTACTTACGTATATTTGCTTCCGGAGGGATAATATTCCAAGTTATGGAACTCGTAATTAACGTAGTTTTTGCACACCTCTCATTGTACAACAGGACGTGGAACCAGCTGCTGTCATCGTGTTGCAATGGAAGTGCATCCGAAGAGACTTGCAGCTTCGTTGAGCCGCCTTTCATATCAGTGGAATGTGAGACTGCAGTACGTACATATAATGCTATAACCAGGCAGTAGATAATATGTAAGTTGTTTCATTTTCTTGCCCTTTTTGCAGGTATGTTGTAAAGCATTTTTCTTCCTTATTCTGCCTATAATTGTAACACATTTTTTTCTTATGCTTGCAACACTTTTTTCATCCTTATTCTACCGCGAATGACATTTTTATTTTAAGGCACATCAATTACTCCCTTTAGAACACTTTGAGCTTTATAAATACGCTCATTCAGAGTCATGCGTTTCACGCATGCGCGCACCTCACGAACGAGCTATCCTAGGACCTGTAGCGTTTTAAATAAATATAATCATCATTTGATTTTTGTCACAAAAACTCTATATGATTATGAGCCATGCTGTAAGGAAGGAATCTGAAAATTTCAGATCAGCTGGTGTTATCGAAACCAGCAGCAGAATATAAATGGCCGTGCCACTAGTGTTTCGCCGTCATTGAAATGAGACCACTGTGGCTGTCGCACGTGAGAGGTATTGACAATGGCGTGGTTCTGCCAGCGAAGATGAATCTCAAACTTGAGATTGGCTTACATGCAATGTCAAGAAGCCTTCACATTCACAAAACAGCGCATGGCAGGAAGCCAGACGTTGAACCACACGTCTCGCGTGTTTCTCACGGTACCAAAATGTGACCGGGCGCCCATGTCTCTCTCTTATGTTCTCCAACAAACCGCCATTTTCTCAAGCACAAATCTCTTCAGTATACTTCTTTTGCTTCTTTATGTCCACGTTATTAACAGTAACAGCCGGAGTGCACCTAAATGTACAGCATCGGGCCGGGGACTTCGAGCTATGCAAGATGTGAATAGAACGACAGTCTGTAATTATATCCCCATCGCATGTCCATTGCTGCTGGTTCCCGTTGTAGCAACAGTAAAACGCTTGCTTACGCACTAAGTCCAGGCCAGCTGCGCAAGCAGGAAAGCTGCTTTAGGTAGTGGGCCAGTGCAACTCGTAGAAAATTGTTTGGCAGCATAGGAGGACAGGTGGGACTAATCCCTTAACACTGATGTACAAATATATACTTCTAAGCGTAGACGCCTTGAAGAGTTGTTGCAGTACCTCACGATGGTGCGTACAGTGTTGAATCAGTTTAGGAAAAGGATAGATGAGAGAGAAAACCGCGTTTCTTTAACAGCAGGGCTACCCCGTGAGCAGGGCTTACGGTTGAGGTTCACCGTGTGTCATAGACAGGAAATGCTGTGTGTGAGTGCATTTGTAGGTGCGAGTGTATATGAGTATGTCACGGCCCAGCAGGTGGAGTAGAATGTACTGCGAATAGCCAGGCTAACACATCCAGCATTTCAATTGGTCATTTCCTTCTCCCTCTCTCTGTGTCATGATAAGTTCTGGAAGCGTAAATCACTACCTTACTTACGTATCTTTCCTTCATGAGAGATAATATTCCAAATTGTGTAACTCGTAAACAGCGTAGTGTTTGCACACCTCTCATTTGTACAACAGGACGTGGAACCAGCTGCTGTCATCGTGTTGCAATGGAAGCGCATCCGAGGAGACGTGCAGCTTCGTCGAGCCGCCTTTCATATCAGTGGAATGTGAGACTGCAGTAAGTACGTGTAAAAGCTTGAACCAGTATACACACATCCTTCCACTAATATGCCGAGAGCGGAAAACGCCAAAACATGCGTGCGCATGTGATTTATTTAGCGTACGTAGTGTACCAAATATAGGGCAATTCAGAACGGCTTGATGAGGAGAAAGAAAAAAGTGAAAATCTAAGGGATCGTCATTCTTATCAAGAGATAACATGAATGAGAACAGACATTGATCACAAGGAAAATATAGGGGAGGTTATTTGCAGTTGTAATGTAAATGCGAACAAATAAAAGCGGACGAGAAGTTACGTTGTCGTTAACAGGGGCCTAACCTGCGGCCATCAAATAATGCGTCCAAATTTGATAAGTAATTGACAACATACCACTAGAAGGCATCAAGGCCGAAAAAATGAGACTTGCTCCACGAATTAAGGATGAAAGGAAGGAGAATTAAGGGCTCGTTGTTTTATTTTGTTGTTGTTTTTGAGAACTGCACAATGAGAACTAACACAAATTCAGTTCAAGGAATGCGGAATGTTAGTAGTAATTGGGATGTAAATGTAAAAAAAAAGTTGTCGTCAAACTAAATTTCCTCTCATTCACATAAAGATACTACTAACAACACCCACTGTAATTCCATTTCCATAATTTTTTCTTAGCTCTCATTATTATTTTTATTGAAAGAAAGTGGTTTCACACCAGCTTTCAAAGCTATAGCGCAATTTTGTTACCTAGGTTTAGGTAATAATGACAATGTCGAAATGATTATTATTTTTAATATTTGATGGCGTCTTACGTCTCCAAACTGCGACATGATTACGAGTGACGTCGTGGTGGATGGCTCCGAAAATTTTGACAAACTGAGGATCATGAACGTACACCTAAATCTAAGTAGACCGGCCCTAGCATTCCGCCTCCACCAAAATGAGGCCACCACGGCCTGTATTCAAACCCGTGACCTTCTGGTCATAACCACCAGACCATCGTGGCGGGCCTTACATTTGACTTGTCACAATGAATCATTCAAAGCATTGCTTTAGGAAAAATGACCTTTCGTAAGCATATATCATCTTTACTTCATTAGTCTACCTATAAACAGAAGCGCATCCGTGTAGTTCTCTACTTGAACTATGCCTTGCTACCCAAGCATCCTCTGCTTTCTGCAGGTGGAAATTGCGGCGCACTTGATCATCGAGAGAGGCCTCAACAACAACGACCTTTATGATAAGTGTGTCGGCTTTCATCCTAACCAGGAGAGTGGGTCAAAGATGGAGCGTGGAACGCAATACGCCACATTTATTACACCACACCTCCGGGCACAGCAGTTAGTGCTGCGAAGCCTGAACATCAAAGCATGGGTGAACGATATTTTAATCTATGGGTGCGGAAATTTGGGAACGTGAGGTCACCGTGTAGAAGAAAATTATTGATACTCATTAAATTCAAATTATGTTCAGGGAAGCCTGTGGCCATTCGGCTGAATATATTGTGCTTTTTTTACTCGTTCTTAAGCACTCTTTCAGCAATCACGTGAGGGTGCGAACGGGAGGGGCCACAGCTGGCACCGTTCCAGCACACGGAAAGACTGACGGACGCGAGCATGAGCCATTAAATGCTTTCGTCTTATTATTAGTAAGCAAATCAGTGCTGTTTTACGTGTGAATTGTAATATTCAACGGTAGCAACCTATTGGAAACTCAAACTATTTTTAGCGAGAAGCTAGGCTAATTGAAGAGCGAATGATTCAGCGTTTTACTCGTCTTTGTTCTGTCAGGCGGTGCCTGGTGGCCACTTCAGCCACTTCAGCTGCGTCTAGAAAGTTGACCTCAAAGCTATGTCTGTTTAGTACGTTCTCCCGCGCTGAAGGCGAAGAACTTGACAAAGATTTGGTGGTAGGCATAAATTCAATGAGAAGAAGATACCGCATATAATCAAGTAGGGTCATGACCTCTTAATAGCCAACGGCCATAACTTTTCAGCGCCATATTGAAAGAAACAAGAGGAATTTTAAACTATACGATGTTAGAACAAAGCTTCTTCCAAAATACGGGGCTGTATTTAAAGCAAATGTTGCTGCTACGTCTAGCAGCACCAGCAACCGTGCGACTGGCGACATGGATCACAACACAAAGCATCTGCATTGACGGGCGATACAAAAAGAGCAGATTTCATTAACGCTTATATGTATTTGCAGCGGTAAGAGTATCGAAAGTTCCTTTTTGGTACAGACAGATTGCATGTATACCATGTATAGGCTAGGAACTTGTATGAAAGCCACCTGTCACTCGTGATTAGCGGCTACATTAATAGAACAAGCGCAAATTCAGCTATCACATGTGGATTTATATTAATTAATCATTTCGTTCAATAGTGTACTGACGTGTCCGAGTAGCAACCATCAATTCCTGCGGCTAAATATCAATCCGAAATGTTGGCGTTTTCGTCAGACTTCATGCCAGGAAATGAAATGTAGTAGTTAGTACAGAAGAGCTTCTAGCAGCTGATACTATGGCACGACTAGGTAAAAAGAGCATAGGTAAAAAAAACTACGTAAAAAAGCATATATCTCTTTAGCGGTACAAAAAAAAAAACTGCAAATTAATGTCACTGAAGAATGCGTATTAGGACTCAATTAGCTGGTACGGAATGATCTTACAATGGCTAGGTAACATCAACAGGTGTATCTCTGAATCAAATTGCGCTCTACGCCAAAGCAAAGCCGTCTTGTTTAATATAGGTGAAACTGCCCGGTGTGCGAGGTGATCTGTTTAAATTGACACCATATGGGACCGCAGAGTATAGTTACCCAGTGTGTTTATAGTAGAGATCATGAATCCCGATAACAAGGGGGTGGGGCGTAATTACTGCCGCACCTACGCAATCCCTCACTTGAAGGCCAAACGATTCTAGAGACCACTTCTTTCCAGTTTCTGCAGTTTTCGTCAACCATGCCGAATTTCCCACAGCTTCTGATGGTGTCTCTGCACAACGTGTCTATAAGTCACTCATATCTCGTTCTTTCTGGGTAGTGGAATCGGTTTTCACTTACGCTGCCCTAAAGCTGGGACGAATTGAGTCAACAGAGTACTCACGTGAGGATCGTTTTTGGCTGTCCTTCCAGCGCCCAAATAATCTTCGATCGAATCCACCATGCGTGACCTACGATGACGTGGCCACATATCTTAATCAGCCCCAGGTGCGCAAGGCTTTGCATAGTGTGGACTCTCCGATGCTCTGGACACCGTGCAGGTAAGGACCATGCTACTAATACGCTCCCGTGTAGTGCTTGCGCATCCAGGTGGGAGGAGGAGGGTTGTAGTTGGAGCTTTGAGTTAAGAAAAAAGTGGTTAACGATTTTGAGTACTTGGTACTTTACTATGGGAGAGCAGAAAGCCGTTCCGCTGGCCTCACACTTGGTGAGGACACGTTGACAAAAATTTTGCAAAATATTTCTTTATTGTCTATGTATTTACACACGAACGCTTGCAAGCACACGCATTATTCTCAAATGCTCAATTGCACGGATCGCACAGGCCTAGTAAAGAAGGAAAGCTGAAGTACCAGACTTCCTTTCCTTCTGTTCTTTCTTGCCTGGTCCTGTGTGAAATCTTCGTTATCCAGTGTTAACCTGGACTGTTATTCATTGTAAATCTGTGTTATTTAGTGTTAATAAGACTGTTTCCAACTAGTCCAGCAAAAAAATTTGTTGAGTATGCAATAAAATACGCATATAGTAAGTAGGCTAATCTCCGTCCCCACTCTGTCTCTGCCCCCCCCCCCCCCCCCCTAAAATTTATATTGAGGTACACAGCAGGGGCTGCGTCACTACTGTGTGCCTTAATTTATCTGTCAACAGTGAGCCCAACTCCACCACTGACTGTAAGGGTAAAGCTTTACACATGCGAGTAGATCAGGCTATTTATTCCAAACTTTTCTACATTTATGATTGTGGCATAAAAGAACGCGCACTTACTGCCCAGCTAAGCTGAAAGAGACGGGTTCGACTACCGGCCAAGTCGGTTGCATTTTGATGACAGTGAAATGCAAGAACACAAGCGTACTAATACTTAAGTTACATTATAAGGAGCCAATGCGGTCCAAATAAAGATAATACCCCAGCTGCCACGAGTTCCATAAGTATATCTAGGTTTTGTTATTACTAAAAAATAATCCTGCAGAATAATACTACTTTTAGTAAACACGCAGTGCGCTATACATAAAAGCAAACAGACGGACGAAGTTCTCGCGTGGACATTCATAAGGAGGAGTTGGTTACATCTCGGTGTCTTGTTGTGGAAAAGTGTCGATGTAGGCTGTTCACACTTGTCAACGCACGCATTTCACAATTTCAATGCGATAACGTTAGAGAGCTCGTGTCGCGGAAATTCCGTGGTCGGCGTCGACACCGCTGGTTGTGAGCGAAAAATCGTCCATGTGCGAAAAATCGAGAAAGAAGCAAATAAAATAAAGAATAAACATTTCGGTCCCATTGAGGATCAAACCCGGGTCGTTCGCATGGCAAGCAGGTGTCCAACCACAAAGCCACGATGTTACTTGCAGCTACTCCGGAAAAAAAAATTCTACACAAATACCATGTAAGGGAGGAGTGTAACGCATTTTGCTTGACAGGTGTCACGACAAAACCATGCCGATTCAGCGATTTGTAGGCGCATTAGGGAGGCCATGAAACTACGTCAAAAAAGGCCGGGGTAGTGCAACCATAGCCGCTAAAACCACACAGGAACTTCCAGACAGCACTAAAGATGGACAACTATGTGCATCTAGCGGAAAACATATCATGCCTTTCCAGAGACGTTGATCAAGCCAACTGCAAACGCAAAATAACGTGCTGCCATCTGTGAGGCATTGTGAGACTCTTTATGACTTCCCCGAGATGGTGAGTGAGTGGCGTGTACCTTGGAGGCCATGCGACTTTTTCTTGAGATCAAAAACCTCTATGTGCATACCATTCGCGAGCGTGCGCTGGTAAAATCTACTGTGTGTATGTATGTGTGTGTGTGTCTGTGTGTGTGTGTGTGTGTGTGTGTGTGTGTGACAAAACATATTATTAAGTATGCACTTAGCGGTTGAAGGGCGCACTAGGGGCCAGATTTCACTATCGCGTTCAACTCTTAAAGGCGAAGTTGAAGGGTTCCCCATTTATTGGATGAGAGATGAAAGGAACAAACAGAACAAGCTCCTTTCATCTGGCGTCCAAACATTGCCTTGCACACGAATTTAGGACTACGAGTTCCTATCAACTACCTCAAGTATCTATTCCAAAGGTGTAGAACAGTTGGCTACCGACCAGTAGGAAAAGTAACCACGAAATTACACACATAATTTCTCAAATGCATATTCTGAGCTCTGGTACCATGAATGAACCCTTGTCGGTCAGTCTGTGGTCTGTTTCATATACAGTCAGAATCACACTAGTCTGGAGCGCCCAGCCGGCTGCTAAATACGGCATTTTCTGGGGGAATACGCAAAGACCGATGTCGTAATAACGCCTCCTGTTGGCATACTGCATGCAAGTCCTTGTACTATAATTCAAGCATGAAGCTAACGTAAGACAACACTGGCGGACAACGGTATCCACAGTCACACATTAAACCAGTTTGCACCCTTGAGGGTGCTTTGCGTGTCTATAACACCCTGCGATAAAAATGTTTGGACAAATCAAAACACCCATATGAATGTTTTGATTTGTGAAAACACCCTTTTTAGTGTGTTAGCTATAGACACGGCCAAGCGTGTATATAACACCCTCGAATGAAAATGTGTACATATACTAAAACACCCACATAGGTGTTTTGAGTTATGAAAACACCCTTATTTTAGGGTGTTAGCTATATACACGGCAAAGCACCCGGAAGAGTGAAAACTAGTTTACTTTGAGGGCACTCCACTGCTCTGGACATTGTTATTCCGTCCGCACACCGCCATGACACTGCTTTCTTTCTCTAAGCTAATTATACACCCCATCAAATCAAGACGTTACACTGACATGAGTATTTCTTTGAGACTAGTATGTCTGTGACAATAACGTAATTTACCCTGAAGGGGTCATGCTGATGTTGTTGTTGTTGATTATGATGATGATTTATTTTCTTACATTCAAATTACGAGCATCACATGTTGCCTTTTCTTGTTCGTTCATAAGAAGTCGAAATTAGCAAATCCACGCATTCTTTTCTCACCTTTAAGTCTTTCTTTTTCCTTTTCTGAAGTGACCGTCTACTTTACGCCACCCAGTACATCACACTTGGTGACGTCGTGAAGAAACTCATAGATTCCGGAAAACTCAAGTCGTTATTTTACAACGGAGACACAGACCTGACATTCAACGTTGTCGGCAACCAAATGTTCGTCGACAGTCTTGGCTATGAGGTGAGCGCTACTTAATTGTCTTGTTATCTTGTGTACCATTTTCTCTGACCCAGAAGTGACAAACCGCAGCAGCCTACGGCCTAATCAATTATGAACTATAGAGGAAACAGCGCAAGAAATGTGGTGATGTTGATTTGAATACCTTTTGCCGAAATCCATATTTATATGGCCGCGATACCATGACTTAATGGAAAGAATTTGCGTTTCAACCTACATGGATGTCGGTGAACTTTTTGTCTGTTTTGAAAATAAGGTATAGTGTAAGTTTGCGCATCATTATTGAAAAACAGTGATATAACAAAGCCGGGGATATAGCAAACAAAGTACGAACAACGGTTCGTGACGCTTTCATTTCAGTGAGATTAATTTTTTTTGATAACGAGACATAGAATGATGGAGCTACCGTGATATCAATCGCAATGAACAAATTTTCGGTCGAGTTTGCGGAACGCGAAAGGTAGCATAGAAAGACAGATAGATATAACAGACAACAATGCCAAAGAAAGTTTTTTTTAATTTACTATTAAACTATTACTAATACCTACTACTATGCTTTGTGACCAGATTATCACTGTCGATGATGTCAATTACGTACTCGTTCCAAAATGTAAAGCACTTATAATGCGTCAAATAAGAGTACGCTTTTGCAGAAAAAACCGCAATTATAGTACTTCAAGAAATACACGGTGGTTACTAAAAAGCTTGAGGATGAAGTGCGTATTTTTCCCCTTTGTGGGTTTTGTTCTTGCAAGTAGAGCAAAATATATAGTGGCCGAACACTGTGGAATTATGTGATGTTCTTGTTACTGGTTCCTTCGAACCCACGCACTCAGGTCCTTTCAGAGTACAAGCCTTGGAAGCTACGTAACCAGGTAGCAGGGTACTACCAAGCCTACAAAGGAAACGTCACATTCGTGACGATCAAGGTGAGTTTTATGCGGGTGCTCTGTTAGCGGTGCTGGTAATAGACGGAATTATGAGAAATCACCATGTGATTCCTAATAACTGTGTGCTTAAAAGCGATCCTCCCACCAGAAAGACCATATATTATGATTATCTTGCCGCTAAAGAAACCCGGTGTTTTGTGTTTTAAAGGCAGAACAGATGGAATAACTGTTCTTCTCATGCAAGCGAAGTGCTCTTTCACAACAGCAAGAACAAAATGCCGCGAGATGGTGGCTTCTACTAGGCCCTACGTAGTTCCTAATTGGTAAAAATGAAGCAAACTGTCTTGGGAGCCAGCCAGAGTAATATACCACGATATAGAAAAAAAATGTTTTAAACAATATTTTGCTTCAAATGAAATGGGAAACGTAAAAAAAAAGACCTTGAAATTCGTTACGTCCGCAACAGAGATGATGGCTGGAAACTTAAGAGTTATTCTTTGGCATTGCTTTGCTGACATAATAATAAACAATGTTGGTGAAACTAATGACACTAAAATTTCAGAGCACAGATGATCAGTCTAAACCTGGAACTGACGATGAGAAACTGCCGTTTTTTTTTTCGTGCTGCCATTTCTCTGCTTACTTTGTTATGGCATACCACTTCACTTCATTTCTTCCTCTACCTATTTCCACCCTTCCCCCAAGTGCCAAGGTTGTGGTGTGCTCGCCTGAGGGACAGTTACTGCATCACTTAGGCTCATTTTTCACACTCAGTTGTTTCAAGAATGTCCTACCTTATTGAGTTCGTTATTTCAATTATGTGTACTTTGTACGCACTTTAGCTGCAGCAATGTTTCTTTGTTTTTTTTTCGTACGGGAGCTTATTCTCTCGACCTCACATTCGAGAGTCAGACAGACACGAACTTTCTTGGGTCCCGAGAAATGCTACTCCTTTAGAGCAACGTCTCGGTCCACTCTCATGTTGGGACTGGGAGACTTTGCAGCACCGCCACATCATGAGCTCTCTGGACAGCCGTTAGCTGCTGTAGTAACCATGAGCTTCATAAGACAGTGTCGCAATTTTTTTCTGTGAGACGACTTGGGTCCCGTAACGAGGGGCACCTTCAGAGAATATGTTCGAAGTTAATAACCTCACCACAAGCAGGGCAGGTATACCCAAAAGCCTCTGAGGAGACCATGCTGAGGAAAGAATGGCTTGGAAAGGACATGACCTGGACCATTCCAAAAATTATGACCTGAGGTCTTGACAACTTGCTGTTCGAATGAGAAAATTACCGCCTACTCAATTAGTAGTGTTTGGCCACTTCACTGAATGTAAGTGAAGCGCTCCTAAACAGGCCACTGCCATCAAGCAGACCTACGTCGTCCCCCCCCCCCTCACCGCGGAGGGTTAGTGCGCGCGCCCGGGAGGGAGCAGTTTCATTCAGGTTTACGAGGGAGTCCCGTTAAGATTCGAGATTGGTAGCAAACAGGTAATGGTATGTAGAGAAAGTGTCCTGTTTTCAGCTAGTTTAACTACACGAGCACAGACCAAACCAGAGGCAAGAACCCTGACCGCCAAGCTGGGGTTGGTGAAGATTTGCGACCTGCTGTCATCCAAAAGGGCAAGGGCTACAGACATCTGTCGGGCTCTTGAGGGAGTAGAGTACCTAAGTGACGCAGGATAGATAATAGAACCCACGTGATTGACGGCAATAACTGAAAATCTCGCTGAGTGACTGTCCATTGTGCAATGGATGGGCGTTTCGTGGAACTGGTGAGACCTGGGTGGCAGTACACTGTTCATCCGGCAGTTGAAGGCGGCAATCGTCTACGAGCGCCTAGCTGAGGCCTAAGATGGACAAAATCTGCCTACCAGCAGGCGTAGATGACAGGCGCACCAGCTGTGCCGTCTCTTGGGCTTCAATGATCTCCTCTTGGGTGTTATGGACTCCTAGCTGTTCCTTCAGTGCTTCTCCGCGAGGGGATGCCCAACATTCTCTATATGCTTTTTCTGATCAGAGTTTCCAGCTCCTACTTTTTGAATCCGTACCAGGAGCACATGGCAGCAACGTATGTTGTGAAACTCATGAGAATAGTATGACTCGTGAGAATGGTACGCAATGCATGCTTGTCGGAACGACCGCACCGGCAAATGGTCCCGTTTTATAAATTTATTTTACAGGGAGCCGGACACTTGGCTGCACAGAATAAGGCGGAGGAGGCACTTGACGTCATTTCCCGACTGTTCAAGAGCGATGCGCTATGAAGTGGGATGCACATGCGAACGTTATAAATCTCGGAAAACCAGAGCGGATTATACGGTCCCTGTCACAGAACTTGGTATCCGAAAACATTTCGGAGTTAAAGCTCTTCGGAAAGTAAGTTACAGTGAAACTTGGTGGTTTGTGTAATACTAGCCCAGACAATTAGGCAATTGGAATTAAAAATGCACAGCTTCTTCACAGACTCACCGAAGATGAGTGGGGCGGAGCGTTCATTCGTCTGTCCGTCTGTCCATGCGTCCGTCCGTTTCTATCACACTAGGGAACGCATCGGACGACAAATGATTCGTCCCATTCATCATCATTCCCTCCGTGCATATGCTGTGAATTTTTTATTAAACAAAAACCACTAATGCCATTGAGTAATAATATTTCCAAGACGATGATGTAGTGATGGCCTGCCCCTTTGCAAAGGAGGAAAAGTATGTATACACTAAACGCGATCTAGTGAGCAAATGTTGAAACTAACTTTAAGTTGTTAGTGGCTACTACAACATACATCTGTGACGGAATTACTCCCACCCAAAAGAGCTTCTATTCTAAAACATTTATGAATGAAGAAGTTCATATTACGCGTCGTCTGGGTACATACCTTGATGCCTTTTATACCGCAACACCTTCTCGGAAACATGGCTATCTCATTAAGGGTAGGTGTGATGAAATAAGCCCACCGTAGCCATATTTGTTTGTGTATACCATGCGTTTATTATAAACAGAGTTATCACCAGTTGGGCTTGAATGTATCATGGCTTAACACTTTTACAATAAACCTTTCTCGGCCTTTGTGCTTTACTGAAAAATCGTGGGTAGGTGATTTTTTCGCACTGGGAGTCTTATCGTGACTATATTGTGAGCTATAAAGAAAAAAAGAAGCAAGCGTAAAGACAGAAATGTTTTCACTTCTTACACCGACTGGCTACGCGGCGCGGAGAAATGGGAAATTGGTTATGGAAGATGATAAGAGATGAAAGGCTTCTGAGTAAAAGGAGAGACAGAAGAATTGAGGATCTCCTGTTCAATCGGGTAAACGGGGCAAACGAATCCTGACGTCTGACACGGTTTTCTTTGTATATCAATTTATTTATTTTTCTTCTTCTTTTTTCTTTCTTTCTATGAACTGGGTGTTTCCAGAACGCTGTTTTCGAACCAATTCTGCATGACGTAGTTCCTGTACTATGCTGAGTTTGTCAGCCTCTATAACGAGTTGACGACCCACGAAAGAACCATACACGTGATAGCGAGAACGCTGTTTAACAACTGATTCTTCTCGGGGTCAGAATTTTCATGAATTGTGCTATTGCTTAAGATCGCTTTGCACCTCGTTCAAGAGATTCACTACTACAACACGCTAGTATGCTTGAACTCACTTCCAATTGGGAAAGCCTGCGTGCGTGACCTATAGGGGTCAAGCAAACTCAAGGCACTTACTTCCAGATCGGTGAGACACGGCTTCGAAACCTAGTTCTAGCAAGAAAGTACATTTTGTCTTATTATTTTATTGCGCACCAGATGTGGGTGAGGATGGTCATCACAGTTACAAGGGTAAGTCAGCACAAACTTTTCTTGAAACGCAAAAAAAAAAAAAAAATTGGCCCCGTATCTTCATGTTACACTGCAAATGTCGTTCAAAGACGATAGTCTTGCGTCTGGAGAGAGTAAACAAAACGTTTATTTGATGTTCTGTTGAAGAAAATCGGTTAATGGTATTTCGGAGAGGCTGCGTAAGAATGACTCGAGCATGCAGCGGAGGCGAACGAGCGCATCAAGTCATGTTACATGTGAGACATGAGCGCTATCTGGCTGTTATCTTGGAAAACGAAGCGCACGGCGTGCGCGTCCATCTCGGAGGTGATAAGGTGTAGAGCGCAAGCCAACCGGTAGGTGCCACCACCGTGTCGTCTTAGCAAAGCGTTGGAAACACTTGCCTGTTAGTGCAAGCGTTGCATGGTCAGCGCAGCGTGATGAACGCTACGCTCCTTATAATTACTTATGTATGCCTTTTCTAGTAAAAGATATCCATACAAATAATGTGTTGTTATGGTGCCTCAGAAATGCGCAGTAATTGCTTTTCAATTGACAATCGCACAAGTATGAACGCTGAATCTTGTGGAATATTGGTGGGCGCTGCGGATGGCGTGAGCCGTTTGGGTCATCGTCTAGTGCCTTTTAAGGTAATGTTAAGGCCGGACAAGCAGACAAATGCACAGACAGACAGACAGACAGACAGACAGACAGACAGACAGACAGACAGACAGACAGACAGACAGACCAAAATTTTTGCATTGAAGGTCCCCAAGAAAGACTATCGTCTTGAAAAAAGCACGTGCGATGCTTTGTAAAATGTGCCTCTAAAAGCCCATTTTAAAAGCGCAAGAACGCTCTGAACACCTTCCATGAGGCGTCCGTGATGCCTAAGGGTGTCTCGTTAAATTCAGCGGCGGTTTTCAGGGCTGAAGCATTTTCCAGTATAGGCTCGTCCGTTGTTCATGAGGCTCGTCCGTTGTTCCTTGAGGCTCGTCCGTGATGTTCATGCTCAAGGTAAAGCACTGATACCCCAAGAAAAGTTTAATAATCGACCAATACCAATCATAACTGTGACCACACAATATGAAGCATCTAGAAGCACTAACCCCTTACACTTGTCGGCGACTTGAACACAGACATTACGAACCTCATACCGCAGCTTAGCCCACTTGTCACCATTTACTTCGCGGAGATAAGCATTTATAACATTGGTAACATTCATCTTTATAATCTGCACAATGAAAACTGGGCACGAGGTGGCCTAAGTGCTGGTGTAGGTGGACGTTTAAATGTAATACATGCCTGCACTCGCCTTCTGCGTAACGAGAAAAAGGAAAATGATTGTAAATAGTCTACACTAATGCTGGCTACAATGGTTGTGTAGCTGATTTTTCAATGTAATGAAACTTACGTACACGCAAGCTAATGATATCGCCCACGGATTCGTTGCGTTTTTCACACCTTTTTCTCGAAGGCAAAATATTGTGCCTACCAGATTCACACACAAAGATACACTTAATTTTGTTTCACCTGGTCAACCTGCACTGAAGACCAAAAGGCTGACTGACAATACACTCCGTGTTAATGTACAGCCATGGTACTTCTGTCTCTGGCAAATGGAAAATATAGCATATCGAATGATTGGATAGCGCCCTATAATTCTGTTCATATCCGCTGCTGTTTATCTTTGTCGACCGCATCAAGCTTTCGCTTTATTGAGCTATCAGAGAGATTACGCTGATTGTGTACCTGCCACCTTAGAACAATAGCCATTGTATCGCTACCGGTGAGCAGCAATGTCCGACGGGAAAAATGATTGCCCCGTTACCAACAAAATGGTGGCCTACGCCAATTCATGCAGCCAAGTAATCAACTGTAGTATTCAAAGGAATACATATTACCACCTTTATAGAAGCGTAACAAGTGACACGCACTTTATAGCAGAAGTCGCGAGCAGCTCTCACGACTACAGAGAGCCTTGAAGTCACCACATTGACTTCTTCGAAGGTGCGTAGCATTGCTGTCTTTTGCAACGCTTTTTTTTTTCGTGTTTGAAGACTGCATGCTGACGCTACTGCAGTTGTTCACATTGAGCACTGCTTAGTTGTGCCTTGTCTTTTAATGAAATATTAGGCATAACGAAGGCGTATCTAGAAGCAGGCTCATATCAAATGATATTTTTGGAGAAGGAATGGGGAGGGGCGCTTGCTGAATGCCGAGACGATTGGTAAAAAAAGTACAACAGCTTTATTGATTTATTATTTTCGGTAAAATAGCCCCCTACATCAGAGTTTTTAATGGGGCGGGCGAGCCTCAAGTTCACGTTTCTCCACGGACCCGACTACGAACCCGATACACATAGACACATGCTTACAGGTACAGATGCGAGCATTACGTGCTTTAGGACAAACTGAATAGTGTAAAAGCTTCTGCGCAGCTGAATAACAATGAAAAAACTTAAACGTTCCATTCAATGCTAAATTATATGCCACCGTGCATCTGCATGCTTCTTCATAAAAAAAAGCAACAGAAAATGTGAAAGCGAAAAAATGAGCAGCTAAACAAATAGAATATGAGGTTAATGAACAGCGAGGGTATTCACATTTTAAAACTTTCAACATCCAATTGACACCGCATGTGCATAAACCGGTGTCATTCAATATTAACAAAATGAATAAAGTGTTTTCAATGATAAATAGGATGATACATTCAGACTGCCACAATGGCTAAAATACTCTACCTACCATAGCCATAAATGAACTAGGGATGACAAAATTAGCTCACGAACTAAGCAGAGAACTCGCAGAGGTCGCTTATAGATAGTTGAATATGTCGTGTACTCTGCGGAACAAGTAACCTTTGATAACAAGCTTCCTAAAACAGCTGGCCTGTACCCACAAATCACTAGATATGCCCCAATACTGCAGAAATGTTCTCAATAAAATTTGAATTTGCCATGTCATGTGTGGCGACTTGTCATAGGTTATATTCGTAGGTGATCGAGTGCAAGGACATAAGTGTAGCCATTGAGAGGTTTGTAATCCTATCGAAAAAAAAAATATCTATACGGCTGGTATATAAAAAAGAGAATACACACTCGAGAAGCTATGCTTATTGGGGTAACACGAAAATCTTCCTCAAGATTATGTTCTACGAGTTGTCACAAAATTGATTCTGCATTGTTTTAAACCTGATCGATAGAAGTAGAGCGTAGGAGGCGATGCGGTTCACAAAATTCCTTGCCTTGTTCATCACCACGGTGCCCTTGCTGAGCATCACGGCGCAAGGACCATCGCAAGACGAAATCAAGTCACTCCCGGGACTGTCTGTCAAGCCTACTTTCAAGCAGTACTCAGGATTTCTCAACGCAGGACCAAATCGACGCCTGCATTACTGGTGAGTTTATAACTCTTGAAAGCTAACCGTTCCTGTCGAAGGAAAAAAGAAAGAGAGCAATTAGGAAGGGTTACCTGCTCCATCGATGGATAAAAACGAAGACCTGAATGACCGGTTTGGTGGCTCTCATTCGTGACACCGAGCTTGACCCCGATAATAAAGGAACCAAGTTTCCAGATAATACAGACGACTTTTTTAACTGATACTGTTGGACGATGACAGTGGTTTCCTAATTAGCACGCATTCTTACTAAATAGTTCACAAGAGAAGGGTATCACGAACCCACGTCAAACGCGCTGTGCTTAGACAAAGTGTCCAATATATGTCATAAAAGTGTACACTGCTGGCCCCGCCGCGGTGGTCTAGTGGCTAAGGTATACTCAGCTGCTGACCCACAGATCGCGGCGATGAATCCGGGCTGCGGCTGCATTTTCAACGGAGGCAAAAATGCAGTAGGCCCATGTGCTCCGAATTTTGGTACATGTTAAAGAAGCCCAGGTAGTCAAAATTTCCGGGAGCCTTCCACTACGGCGTCTCTCATGATCATATGGTGGTTTTGGGACTGTCACACCCCACATGTCAATCATCATAAAAAAATGTCACTGTGTCCACTGCCCCAGCAGCCCAGCATCTGTGAACGTTGTTTGGCTAACGAAGGAGATCCAACTAAAAGGCACAGACCGGCCAACACTACCTAAAATATACCACAATTGAACCTAAACTAACCAGGTAGTAACCGGTAACGATTTCTCCGGCTCTACACGTAAATACGGCCGTTTTAGTTACGTGACTTATCAAAACAATTCGTTAACCTGGACTGCTTTTGGAAGTATCCCATAGTTTTTTCTCTGAATACCTAATAAGGGACGTCGGCCAGCTTGTTATGCCACACAATTAGAAGAACACTGTCGACAGTTTCTTAATAAAAAAAGGCGTATCATAAAGAGTCAAAATATTGTTCGAAGGCCACAGCGAGAATATTACATAAACCTGTCCACTAATAATCGTTTCCTGAGCATGCTGAACAATCACAATGCTAGAGTTCTACACAGTACTGATAGACACATACACACACTAAAAGGCCAAGAGGCAAGTTGAACTCGTGTCTGTGGTACATTTACATATGTTCTTAGTGAACAGTGATGACAATTCACGGTTTCACCTTCAATCTTCATCGCCATGCAGCTGATCAGGAGCTTGTCCTGATCCCTACGCGGGCGAGCAGACGCCAGGGGAGATGCCGAGCAAGCGACGCGATGCGGAAACATTCTTGTGTACAGGCGAATGGGCCTTCTATTAATGGCTAAGGGTCTTCTTGACAGTGCTGAAAGGAACTTTTGAGATGAAGTATAGGTTGCACCCCATACATTTCGAGACAGTAAATTTTGCCCGGTAACAAGAACTTGACCTCTAACTGTACTCGAAAGCGAAATTTGAGGCTAAACAGTGTTCATACAGGCACCAATTATGAATACAGACATCTATAGGCACCTAGAAAATTTAGGCACAAACTTCTAAAATAGGCACTGGAAAAACACTTTAAAAGTCCTTATAAGCTCCTAATTCATGCTCATATATGAAAGTGGCACGATAGCAACGCAAGAAAATAGATAGGCATTTGCCTATAGTGCGCTCTCTACAGTCCTTACGTACGGTAGATATATGACCTCTGCATACAATGCAGGTTTGCAGCGAGCCAGACACCGAAAGCATCTTTAGATCCGGTCGTCATCTGGGTGAACGCGGGACCCAAGGGTTGCAGTTCGATGCTTACTCTAATGATGGAGCATGGACCGTTCCGGCCAACGGATAACGGGCGACGCCTCGTACCAAATGACTTCAGCTGGAACAAGGAAAGTGACGTTACGCTTCCCAATATTTCCGCTTTCTTCGGCCTGCTGACGTATCCCCGTCCGTTAGGCTGGTTGTCTCTCAAACGACAATGCCCTACCCTGCATCTTTTTTCGTTCACTGCTTCCGCTCCCTCTACGCTGTGGTGTGCGCGCTAATCATACTAGTAATAATATCTGGGGTTTTGTGTTCCAAAACAATGATATGATTATGAAAAACGCCGAAGTGGAGGGCTCCAGAAAATATGACCGTGTGGTGTTCTTTAACTTGCACTGACATCGAATGGTGTACCCGCTTTGTTGGTGGTACAACCCACTTTGGAAGTCTCGCACTTAGACTTCTCCGTAAGAACTTTTTTCCGTTTCACATTTTTCGAGCTAGATGGGTCTTTTTCAGACCCACAGGCAGCCGCCCAAGTTACACTGAATATAGAAGAAACAAATTTTTAAAAAGTTGGCAGATCCCACGTACCACGCGAATTAATGTTATGCGAAAAATGCGGATGGAAGGCCATTAGCTACGCGCACTACCAGCATGAACTGTGGCAGTCTGAAATGTTTCATTTCATCATCACGTACTAATGTTTCATTAGTACGTGATGGTGGTTAGGCGCGCACATATCGCGAACACGCGCGCATCTCTGACGTATCTGTGATGCCTATCTGTCAATGCGTCATGAATACGCTTCCAGGGGACTGTTGAGAAGGATCTTAACTTGGAACAAATCACTGTGAAATGTCAGCACCATGAGCAAAAGTATAGTTGTTCAACCGTCTATTAGGGCGGCAATGAGGAGCCTATGTACACTGATGTATGACGTGTAGTTCAGTTGCTTGAATTCGTTCATGTCGTTTATGAAGGAGTGTTCAATGAGACCTAAATTCCTCATCGAGGCAACAAGATCTCGGGAGGCTCTGTTTACACGAAAATATATTTCATGTATTCTGTGAACCAGGTCTAGTTGTGATTTGAAACGCCCACAGTAATATAGCCAGCAGTGATGAGAAGCGATGAGCTGATATTTATCCCTCGTGCCAGCGAGGAGGTGGTCCTCTACAATGTTAAACAAATGAGCTTCAGTGGATGACGCTTCACTATGATTGCCATTATCACTATTTAAACCTCTTGCGTTATCACGACAAGAAGGCTGTATGATAGAAGTGCGTATGTAGTGTGTACAAGATTGTCTAGCCAGAACTGGAATCACAACTGACGTTTAACGAGCACAATGGTCTACTTGAAAGCAAGTTCCGAGACCCGGAGTGGCTCTGTCGTAAACACTCGATTGCCACTCAGAATGTGGGATTCGATTCCTGCTGGGACCATGATATATATTCTGTGCGTTCGTTGGGTCAACGCTGCCGATGCCAGCTTTTAGGGGCGAAGCTCCTTAGGGCTAACCTTGTTGGTGCCCATCCAGCCCCACTAAACACAAACCGAAACTGAACACCTGCACAAAACAAAAAAAGGAAAACTTATGTGTAAACAACAAAACTTTGTGTGCAATAAACTATACGTCAGCATTATACATGACCATCCTAGCCGCTTTCTGTACGTCCGTTCAGCCATCTGTCTATCCATCCGTCCTCGCATCCGTGCATACGTCCACCTATCCTTCCATGCGTCTGCCGTTCATATGTCTATCCTTCATACAAGCCACTACCTTCGCTTGGGCCGACTCCCCAGCCTGTACGAGTATCAACGACGCCATTTCCAGCAACACAACAGCGCTATAGCGGAAACCCTTGGCGCACAGTTGACAATCGCCCGATCTGTTACGCATGCGGATATCCAGGTCACGTGGCGCGCTTCTGTCACCGGCGCTTCGCAACGGGCCCGGCTGCACCTCCGAGGTACCCTGACTACTCTTTACCGGCCCCGTGCAACGCGCAACGAGAACTGCCACGTCAATGCGACCGACAATCAGTGGAACGCGGCCCGTCACCAACCGAACTAGACCACCACCCTGCTGCCGACTACCGATCATTCGGCCCCCGTCGCTCATCCTCACCACGCCGCTACCGTTCTCCGTCCCCTCTGCGTCGCCGACCGAACCCTGTAGAGACGGAAAACTCACTGCCGCAGCTCCGGAGGCGCGAGCTGCGAAATCGTCGTCGCATTGTACAAGTCCTCGCCCGTCCCCCACAAACGTTCTGGTAGTGTTTGTTGAAGGTCTACGAACTCTTGCGCTTGTTGATACGGGTGCCGCCGTATCTGTGATGAGTCAGAAACTCTGCCGTTCGATACGAAAAGTAACGACGCCGCCTTCAGACGCTTTGCTGAATACCGCATGTGCGCAACCAATTCGACCAGTCGGAGCATGTACGGCGAGAGTAAACATTCAGGACGTCCTGTACCACATCGAGTTTTTCGTGTTGACTACTTGTGCCCACGACGTGATACTTGGATGGGATTTTTTGTCACGCCACCCCGCCGTACTTGACTGCGCTCGCGCGCAGGTGGAATTATCTGTGTTTTCAGATGCGCCATCTACCGACAATGAGCGCACTCACCTGGGCAAGCTTCTTGTTGCTTTCGACGTTGATGTTCCTCCTCTTAGTGCCATCGTTGTCCCCGTCAATCGCACTGAATTGTCCGGCTTTACCGTTGTGTTCTCCCCATCTGACGTCTTCAGTCGCCGCCACGGTACGTCTCTGCCGTACGCCGTTCTGCCACCTCACCAAGATACTTCCGGAATTGTCGTTTGCAATCCTAGCCCATGCCCTCTCACCTTAAGAGCTCACGAAACACTGGGCTATGTTCATCCTGTTGATGACAACGTTATTGTGCCTATTGAGTCCCATGACCCTGGCCAGCAACTTATTAGCTGGTCGCGTTGATCCGGAGGAAGCTTGCTGTCGATGGAACGATTGAAGATATCCGAAAAGTAGTCATCCCGCGTAAAAAGAGGAGTAACGGCGTTCAGTTGAAGTTGCTGGCTAGGGTCGTGGGACTCAATAGGCACAATAACGTTGTCATCAACAGGATGAACATAGCCCAGTGTTTCGTGAGCTCTTAAGGTGAGAGGCGTGAGCTAGGATTGCAAACGACAATTCCGGAAGTATCTTGGTGAGGTGGCAGAACGGCGTACGGCAGAGACGTACCGTGGCGGCGACTGAAGACGTCAGATGGGGAGAGTCAGAGGGGAGAGATGGGGAGAGATGGGAGAGATGGGGAGTTCCATACTGTCAACGTAGACAGTATGGAACTTAGAACTTATAGCTTCGCCCACTCGTCATCATTAATTTTCAAGAGCACGGCCGGCATTCCTCCGTCACGAAGTTAGGCAGACACCGTCGGTTCCTTATTCTATGACGCGGTGCTGTCTGGGTAACGTCGTCGGCGTGAAATTCAGCATGTCGCATTTCGCGACGGCTACCGCCAGGCCTCGCCGACAGACGCTGGTCGCACCTAGCATCAGACTATAGAGTGCTCCAGTTTTGCTAGCGTAGCGTCGCTGCGCCCAGCGTCGCGCGCATCAATGCTACGTGCGCTCGCCGCCGTTTCGCTAGCTTCACATATGCCAAGTTTGGTATTACGGAACGTGAATGTACGACGAAGTTATGTGACTGCCGCAAGCATGATAATCATGAGATGCGTGTCATGTAATCACATGGCCACATGCCACGCTCGCGATGTGCTCGTGGCCGTTTCGCTAGCTCCACATATACAAAATTTTGTACTGCATGACGAATACACGACAAAGGTAAATTACACGTCCGAACATGATAATCATGACATGCGCGTCATGTAAAACATGACTACATGCTACGCTCATAGCGGGCTCACGGTCCTTTCACTAGTTACTCATATACCAAATTTGGTATCACGTGACGTGAATGGACGACGAATTAAAATGACACGTCCAAAGATGATAATCTGGACATGCATGTCATGTAAAACTTAATTATATGCTACGCTCATAGCACGCTCGCGGTTGTTTCTCAAGCTCTTCATATTTGGTATTAGGTGACGTTAATAGAATACGAAGGTAAATGACACGTCCAAAATCATCATCACACGGAGGGCATTTACGTCATGGTTTTACCTGCGCATCCTAACGTTGCGCTGATTTCAAAGTGGCATATCAACCTTCTTCATTCGTGCTTCGCACATCATCGATTCCCACTGTACGTGGGAATCTGCCAACTTTTTATTAATCCTGCTTGGGTAAGCCGCTGTGTCCTCTGCCCTCTTAACTTTGTGCGCACGCACTACTTTTCGCTGATGCTGCGCTGCCACCCTGACGATCGTGTAGCCCGGGTGGAACCACCAACCCGGCTGCCTGACCAGGGTTTTACCAGGAGGGAGAGGTTCATTCTACTTCGCTTGGGATGGCGCCGGGCCGCAGGCCAGGCGCCATCGGCTTGGCAGAGCCTCGTCCCCTTCGTGGGCTGCGTGCGCGGCAGATGAAACCATCGAACAACTGTTGTGTGCCTGTTCAGCGCTTCACACACGACATGACGTCTTTCTCGCCGCACTCTGTCGCCATGGATTGCCCGCGGTTACACAAAGGGACTTCCTCTTCCCTGCACGGCACCACACCAAAAGGTTCAAGGCGGTTCTTCGCTTCCTTGAGGACACTGGACTGGACAACCGGCTGTAGAAGCCGCCTGCCAGTTCCACGGTCATGGACGCCATTTCTCTTCTTCTCTATTCTCTACATATTTATTGATCTCATGCCACTCTTACAGACGCAGAGCGTGCTTCCAATTAAGGCTGCAGAAGTTGCGTCTTTTGTTTCCTAAAACTCTCTCTCCCTCTCTCTGGAGTGACTCCGTGCCTGCTATCCCTTTAATCACTCTTCCTGAGCATCGCACGCGCATTTGCACGGATCCAGGAAAGCCTGTCGCAGAGTGCGGACAGCTGCTTCGTACACGGCCTGTTGCCTTGCCACCGCCTTCGATATTTCACGGCGAGAGTCTCGGAGACAATGCGCTATAATTCTTCTCGTGCAAATAGGCGATGCTGCAACTGCACGGCTCGCTTTTGGTTGGATTTCACTTAGAGACGTGCCGTGAAAATGGGGATGGCTCGCACTCATCCGTTTGCCGCGCATCGCTCCCGCGTTCTGCGACTCCTGCCGCTCGCGAGAGCATCGTTGCCGCACGCCGCATTTCACGCACGTTTTTTGACGCTAATGAGTACTTGGCAAGACCCCAACGCGCTAGTGCATTCTGACTATTCAACGCTCGTCTGCCAATCGTTATTCCTCGACGCCATCAGATGATTGCTGAGAGTGGAAGCTGTGGCCTCTCCCCCTTACACTCCCTCATCAATCGCGTGAAGCCGACGCGCGATGAACACACGTTGTCTGTGTGGCGTGGTGATGAACCCGCGTGCCGTGCCCTAAGGGTTGTGGAAGGGTAACCGCTACAGAAGCTACAGCATAATTCATGTAGCGCTCCACTTTCAAGGACGCGTTAACATCGAGCAAGGTACCCGTGATGATAGGGACTTTTCGGTTAAGCCATGCGCTGCTTCGAATGCTACTCATGGTTTCGTTTAGTGAAAGACAGGTGTAATTTTTCGTACTCCTTTGTTTCTTCGCATTTACATTATTATTACTTCTAACAACATCCCCTATACTCCTCTGGGCATCAGCCTCTTTGTTACTATCAATATTGTGTCCTAAGAAAAGAAAAACTGAGGCCTTAAATTTACACTTCTTTCTTTCATGAATAATAATGGTGCATAAAGTGTAAGCACGGCCATATAGGTAGCCATCAATGTCTGTTTGTTCTAATTGTTCATTTACCTTTCTTTCTTTCTCTAGTTATTTCCTCTATTATTCCCCCTATTCCTTCACTCCACATGCATGGTAGCCAACCTAGCTTGGTTAGCAGGGAGCTTAGCTTTGTTAACCTTCCCACCTTTCTCCTTCGTTTCTCTCTCTCTCTCTCAAGAACGCAATGAGCACCATCAAATGAGAGAGAGGAAAAAAAGTTTATTCGGTGACCAATGACTGAACGTGGCAGGGTCCCTTATTCCAGGAACCCTCTGGCCTGGACTGCCTGCCGGGGCCCACGCGACGAGTTGGCACTGGCGAACCTGTAAAAGCGGCTTCGCAGCTTGAAGTTCTGTGCTACGCTTTATATATAACGTGGATAAACTAGAATAAACTGATATGCGAGTGTTACTCATCCTAGGTGATGGAGCGCCACTGATTTTCTTTTCAATATGGCATATATCAGGACAAAGTGCCCAGCGACGAAAGGGAAAACAACGTCGTCAATTGTAACCTAGTAGTTTCAGATCCATGCATATATATGTAAAAATAAAAGCAAGACTTTAGTGAAAGCATTGCAATTCATCAATGAGTGTACAATTTATTATGTCGTCTACGTTGTGCACAACGCTACAAAATGTTGAATGCAGTCTAGAATGCCGTAAAGAACGGCCTCACGCATAGTTGCACTTGGCTGGGTTCGATTGTTGTTTCCAGATCTGTTTCAGACACGTATCTATAATTAAAATATTATCCTGATATTTATGCTCACATACCATATCATCGCTCTCGCACAAACGCCCCATCCAAGGTAATAAATAAATACCAGCGTGTTTTCTCAGTATTCTGTGATGGTAATATTGCTGGGCTTTGCCTGCATGATGAAATGATCTTCAGAATTGTGAGTTTCACAATGGAAAGAGCAGTGTCATTGTCATGTACGGTTTGTACGCCTACTTCTAATGACATTAAAAAAACTTTGTTACTAACAGGCAATGCTGAGTGACTACTGGCTGCTTCTTCACTCCTCTCCTGCAATCAGGTTGCCAACATTCTGTTCCTGGACGCACCGGCAGGATCCGGCTACTCGTACGACGCCACCGGAAACTACGCGACCGATGACGATCAGGCTGCCGATGACACGTACCTGGCCATACTGGACTTCTACCACAAGTTTACTCTTTACGGCACCAACGATCTATACGTCATCGGCCAGGGTCAAGCAGCCACGCACGTGACTCTCGTCGTCGAGCGGCTACTCGAAGAGCCTACGGTCAAACTGAGGGTAATTGTCCAACACGTATTGGTGGGCTAGTTGGTTGTACGTGGATACACAACACGGCCCAGAAATGCGATACAAGGCACTACGTGAAGACAAAAGGCGCCCTTAAAACTCATGTTTATTGTAGGACCCACTGCTGTGCGTACCACGTCAGTGTATTCATCCAGCCTTATGAGTGTTGCCCTGTCAATCAGTATAGCGCCGCTGTAACTTCGCCTTGTTTGGTTTTCACGTCATTTCTTACCTTATGTGCTCTACGAAACCATTTTTCAGTGACACTTAGATACATCATATGTAGGGGACAGCGTTTCAATTGCCTATCACATTTTAATGCGCCAGTTCTCGGGCTGCTGTCCATGCCTCCAGTCCGTTTAACTGTCGGACTCTGACGTTATATATTGATTATAAAGCTGATATTACGGGTAGTGTAAGTGTCTTAAGAACGCTATCTCATCAGACATTGTACGTATCGTCGCTATGCAGCCTAAATAACTGCTGGGATTTTACGTGCCAAAAGTACGACGTGATTATGAGGCATGCCGAAGAGTAGGTTTTCGGAAATTTGGACCAGCAGAGTTTTCTAACGTGCGCCTAAACCTACGTACACGCAACTCTTGAATTTTCTCCTCCTTCGAAAATGCCATCGACGCGACAGGTACCTAACCAGTTACTCTTGCGTCGGCAGCCGAGCACCATAATCACTGTACCAGTACTTTGCTATCTACTTTCACCAATAAAAAGATTTGCTTGCGAACCCGACTCTGCTGAATCTGACATTGTAGCTTAAGAATTACATAAAATCACGTGTGAACGTGATTTTGTGTAATTCTGAAGTGGGAGTGAACTATTGCATATGAATATCAGGTAATGTTCATGTCTGTAAGATACCGTACATTCAATGTGTGTAGAGCTCACCATCGGCTCCCGCTTTCATTAAAAGGCCATGTTGTGACACAATGGGGATATCATTAAACTTAGCTTCATAATCAGATAAATAAAAGCAGTATCTTGTCAGAGCAGCCGTAATGTCGCGCTTCTTCCTATTTCTGTGTTACCAATGTCTTACGAGAGTTGATTCTTCCGATATCATCTCACGAGATTATTTTGCAGAATCATCTTATCAGAACTGATTCAGGCACTCCTTTTTCTTCTCTTAGGGTTATGCCATCAACAACGGAATCCTGGACAATCGTTTCCGCAGAAACGGCCTGATTTTCTTTGGCTACTATCACGGACTCTTCGGACGAAGGTACGGCCCTCTGCTTCTTTCGCATGCAAATGAGTTTTCCAGTAAGCCGCACTCGAGTGTATGGCGAGTATATCGTTATTACTCTTTAAAATATTGAACGAGCTGCAGTCTGAACGTTACGCAGAAACTTGACACCCTGCTTTGGAAAATAAAGTATCAATAGCCACTCATAGGAAGTAGACTCTCGTGCCCGTCTTTCCGTGAAAAAAAAACAGTGTTGTATTCATCAACGCAGCGTTTATGTAAAACATCACGGTGTGAATATGGTATAATTTGTATCGAAGTGAAGCTAAACACCTTGTATTAATCTCCGATTTCAGTGATGTTTTTTTCGAGCACTGCTCCTCACGCGTCTGTTGGAAAAGACATGAGCAGCCGCAGTCCCAAATTATACGGAAGTTCAGTTCAGTAAACTTTGCTTTCCAGGGTGCAACACTTTAGATTCTCAGTAGTCTGTCAAGTTCTCTGTGTTTCTTCAAGTTTTTTTCGTCATAATTGTTATATGTTGTGAAATTTCTGGCATAAACTTTAGAGCCATATACAAATTTGCTTGATTGTTTTTTTTTTTCGTTTTATTTTCCTGCTATCTTTCAAGGCTGTGGAAAAAACTGACTACTAACTGCTGCAATGGAGTCGTTACACGACGTTCGTGTAACTTCGTGGATTCCACCACGGTAACCTGTCAGGAAGCGGTAAGAGCGGCGTCTTCCACTACTACGCATGCATCTCTGATAAATACATATAAAGGAAGCTCTTCTGTAGTGAATTCGTATCGTGAACACAGATAAAACAAAAATCTGTCCTTGCTATGCACGGCTTGAGTTGTTAGCATGGTTTATTGTCTTATATTTAAGTACAAGTATAGCGACGAAATGATCAGAAGTGCATTTGTTTTTCCCAATAATGCATTCTGTCGAGGATTAGTGATAACTGGTGTTACTTGCGGCTGCAAGGTACATAAGCGTGCTATAGAGATTATTCGCTTTATATTATTCACCAGTTGCACCTATAGAGTTCATAATTGGAAGTGCTTCACGTACAACATTGATTACCCTTAAAGAGAGCGAAGATAAATAATCCTCAGTGAACAATACTATTTTATGAATATTATTGTAGATTTTGTAATTTTGATTGTATTAAGCTTATCCTTTCGAGAATAAATGAAGGCTGATGTCCAGTTTCATCTTTTGTTTATCAGCATAAGTTCCGAGTTTGTTCCTCAATTCAATGCAGCCTTGCTTCTTCATGAGTACAATGTAGTCAACGCTTGTTTTTAACTACTTTTTTTTGTCTCAGCGCACACTGTCTCTAACCATGGCGTCATGAGTTAGTGCGTAGACAATGCACTCCAACCATATTTCGTTCTCGTGCTTTCAGTGGCTAACTACGTCCGCCACGTAGATAGATATACGAGAGACATTTGAGGTGTTTTAAACAACACAATTTGTGACATTTCACCTCATCAATGTTTCAAAATTAAGGTCACCTGAAATGCGTCCCTCCGTACAGGTAAAAGAAGCCGGAAACATATTGGGAACTGAAGGGCTGAACATGTACAATATCTACGCAAAGTGCGAACCATCGAAGAACGGCTCGTTTAGCGCATTCGAGAGTCATAAGTCCCGAAGGTCCCGAAAAGTGCTCGCTCGGCGTTCGGGGGTGACATATGAGGTGAGTTTTTAGGCACCTATGTCTATACATGCAGTGCAAACTACTCGGCAGAGTCTCATTGCATTCATCATTCAGACACCTTCTTCCCACCAAAAAAGCAGCACAGCATTTGTTTCACTTATTACTTTTATGCGAAATAAGCGTTCTCCTTCTATGGAAGTTACAGGAATACTTTTTCTTTTCACGTATTTCTTTATGCTCATTTCAGCACCGTTGACGCAATCACTTTTCATAAAGCTGTCACTGTTATGTTATACGAAGTAAGGTGGTGCCTAAGACGCCTGGCATTTACACAATTTGGGCACTTGTAGCCGCCTTCCATTTTTTATCTACTGAACATTTTTTAGAGGTAAAGGTACTTTGCGTCAACCCATGTCCCCTATTTATAGTACATAGTACCCTGACCATCAGCGTGACACGCTATGAATATACATATCCATATGCATATTCATATTCATAGGAAAAATGGTAGGTGTAACCTTAAGAGACAAGAAGAGGGCAGAGTGGATTAGGGCAGAAACAGGGGTTAAGGATACCATAGCTGAAATCAAGAAGAAGAAATGGACATGGGCCGAGCATGTAGCACGTAGACAGGATAACCGTTGGTCGTTAAGGGTAACTAACTGGATTCCCAGAGAAGGGAAGCGGGTTAGGGGGAGACAGAAGGTTACGTGGGCAGATGAGATTAAGAAGTTTGCGGGTATAAATTGGCAGCAGCAAGCACAGGACCGGGTTAACTGCTGACGGAACATGGGAGAGGCCTTTGGCCTGCAGGGGACGTAGTCAGGCTGATGATGATGATGATGCATATCCATATTGCCCATATTGGTATCCATATGAATATGAATATCTATAGAGATACATGACTATCCATGTAGATACCCATATATGTATGAGCATATTTTAATGATATATATATGAATATCCATACAGATATTCATTTATATTCCATACAGATATTCATTTATATTTTCATAATATCCATATTCATATATGGGCGTCCTCATGGGTATTCATATGATATCCATAAGACTATCCATACGGACATCCGTACATCACGTGCTTGTTGGGATCAATTAACGATTTTGTATATACTGTAAACACGTCTTGTCACGTCTTTTCATGATCGAGTAGGCAATGTACGATGGTTAGTGGTCCCCCAGAGCTTCGCCCACTGGTCTTCGTTCAATTCGTGGATATGATGTGATTTTTTTTCCTCTCCAAAGAACCTAAACAAAAAAGAGGGCAATCCGCATGGAGACTGGCACCGACTGCGGACGAAGACATTGCGAAACTTGCACACACTTTCGAGGATGCATACCCCCGAATGTCGCGATGAGTGCCCCGGGTGCGGAGGGGAACTAACACTGACACACGTGACATGCCGATGTACCTTCACGTCTGGCCACGGCCAACTCCGTGATAGTACAAGTGCGTTAACCTTACCAAACTGGTCATGGCAGGGTCCACTCTCGGAGCCACCGATTGAAATCCGATTGGCCACCCGGGATCATGCTTAGTGAGCCGTTATAGCCTATAGAGCACTGAACCATTGACTCCATCTAGTTTGTAAGGTTTAAAAGTTGCCAATGAACATCTACTCTCTTTCTCTCTAAGGGTACTAGATGGAGCCCTCAGTGCTTGGACACGGGGGACGTGGTTGCCTACTTGAACAGACAAGACGTAAAAAAGGCGTTGCATGTCGACGAGTCACCTAATCCATGGATACCTTGCAGGTAGAGTGCGGGCTTATATATCGTGTCCATCTTCGATAACGGCAGCTTGTGTTAATATTGGCTACATTACCACATCGCTGCAGGGATTCTAAACCATAAAAATTTTACTAGATTGAGGAGAAAGAAAGCCAGGACTGAACGATTGAAACAGATTGTACACTGACTAGTTCGCAAGTATCCCTTCGTAACATTTAGACGTATCAACCAATCGATGATGGAAAGGCATCTTTATCATCGCCTTCGCACACGAATGTACTGAACCTGCACCTTACCACGGCCTCCTCGAAAATATTCCTGCATCTATCGTGATTTCGCGTGGTCTCCGGGATCAGATGCATTGACAGCTTTACCCTGCACGTCACGTGTTTTTACAGCGACTTACAGATCGGCCCGTCTTCGACCGTGCGACGATGACATATGGTGAAAATATCATAGAAATCACATTATGCACTGACCTAGCAACGCCCTAATGACGTCACACGTTTCTGGTGATCTGCGATGTACTGTGGTGAAGTAGTGAAACGGGGACATTTTTCGAATCACTCGGTTTCACGCCGAAGGTCGCTGTTCGCGTCTGATGGGGCATCTACAGGTTTCACCCTAAAAAGAAATGGTACATGTGTCGCGCTTTTTGGTGAGTCGTTCCTTGCCGCCAGACTTTTACACATTGCACCAAATGAGTAGCCAGTTTTATTTACATTACCTTGTGCAGTGGGCTCGCCACTTTCCGCTAAAGAGTCCTATGTTAGGCTCATAGCCACGGGCCATTCATGATGGAGAAGTGCCGGGTGCACGGGGATAACGTAAGGATAGCACTCGAAATACGTGACAATCATCCTTTGGGCAAAAAGACACCCGAAATACACCCTAATTTTGTCAGAGTGTATGAGACATTTGGGAAGTCTTTTGACACGAAACCGAAATGGCGGGAAGAACACTCCACAAAGGCTGGATTTCTTCGAAGGACGTACGGCTCGGTGCTGAAACCTACGTTAGAAGGAGTAGGCTGATTGGAATGACATGGAAGCGAAACCTCGAAACAGTTAGAGCGACAAACTACTCTTTCAGAACTCCGCTGCAAGCGTTGCGTCGGGTGTTCGTTGTCACACGAGAAAATGAGGATAATTGGCATTCTTGAAGTTTATACGCAAATCCTAACACGCGCATTTGTGTGTTACGCCACAGATTTCAATGTAGTTGTCGCATACCGACCTCCTCAGCTGAATGAAGCTCCACGAAACACGTTGTAGTAATGCTTGGGGTTTCCTCATAACAGAAGTCGTTAGTTTCGAACGACAAGAAATTACGCAGGCCTTACGATACACCGAAAAAAGCATCTGACGTAATGATCATAGGCTCACGCATAGGGGCGTGGCCGTCATCGCCCTTCTAACCTGGGGCCGCAAAGTCCGACCACACCCTTTATGCCGAAAGGCCTTTCGTGTGGCGTACCTTTAACTATTTGCTTGCCATCGTTTACTCCCGGAGATCCAGAGACTAAATGGAGACATTAATGTAATAGAATTCACTACTTAATTTTGTTTTTTTTAACCGATGGTGAAGCATGTTTTTTTTTTTTACTCGCGGAACGCAAACCCGGAGGTTTACAAGAATGATTCAGCATAGATTGAGGACGATGCAGTGAGCAATGGAACTGAAAATGATAGGTGTAACCTTTAGAGAGAGGAAGAGAGCAGTGCGGGTCAGGAAACAAACGGGTGTGAAGCACATCTCAATCGAAATCAATACAAGAAATGGACATGAGAAGAGGTAATAGCGCATAGGCAAGATCACTGCTGCCTCATTAAAATTAACACATCGAATTCTAGAAGCCAAACGTGCGAGGGGGAAACAGAAAATTAGGTTGGCACATAAGATTAAAACGTTTGCGCATGAGAGGTGGCTGCAGGGACAGGACCCCATTTGTTGACGGGACATGACTTTTGCCTTGTAGTGGGAGCAATCAGGACGATGATGATGATGGTGATACGTGTTTTTTTAGACTCGACCAACGGGTTAGATTAGGGGGAGAGATGTCTCGATGAAATACCCCCCGCCCCCCTCCTCCCGTGTGGAATTATCTTTTCGACGATTTGATATTGGAGCCAAAAGGCAAAAGGTGGCGTCATGACCAGTTTCTTTTTCGTTGCGACCTGTCTGGCTTATTAAGCGTCTTCCCGCGGAAAAACATGGTATGTGAAAAATTGCTTTTTTTGCGGCCTTTAAACTTAGTGAATCACACTGTTCCATGAGTGTGTATATTTTGTAAGCCTAGCGTGCGCCCTTACACGTACAAAATTTGCGCAAAACGCGCAGGTACGTGCTACGTACCACACGGTCCATACATCAATATTTAACATGTTGCTGTGTAGACCGCATGTCTATAGAAGAAAGGGGGGATGGGGAGGAAGAAATGCACCTCCAATTGTCGCAGTGACTAATCTGAATACCCATGTTGGAGAAAAAATACAATAATAAAAGAAGGTTTTGTTCATTTTGCATTCCCAGTGGCGTGGTCAAGTATAAGGTCCTATACGACGACTTGCGGGAGATCGATAAAGGGGATATCTTCCGGCGACAAAGTGAGGGCCCTGTTTTACTACGGCGACGTCGACATGGTGTCAAACTTTCTCGGCGCGAAGTGGTTCGTGGAAGACCTTCGAAAACAGGTGAGTGCCGGCAAACTGTAAAATTCTCGCTCATCGCCGATGAAGGTTTTTGCTACTCGAAAGACAGTAATCACGAGTGTTCTAGTGCAATTAGTACATAATAATCCTTTGTTTTGGACAGCCAGACACCCCGACACACGGACTATAAAGTGCCCATTGGCCTTTGCGACAAAACATAACCTGTGGACAGCAGCCACTGCTATGAACATCTCTGCGAAATTTTGCAGTCGTGAGCGCGGCAACGAGAATTTGCAAGCGGAGTGCAAGCCGACCATTCTTTTTTTCATTTGCCGTATATTCACAAAAAGGACTGTCCTCACTGTCTTCGCAGTTGTTGGTATTATCGGCCAATACCCGGCATAAATGGAGGGGGGCGTTTCAATTAAATGCCCTTCTTACCACAAAGTGTCGCTACGGGTCGGCGTTGTACTCTATAGCGTGCTAACACAACCGAGTGGGCAACACTCTTTAATGCTAAATTCCAACGAGGGATAGACATCGCGTTATTGACTCTAGTTCAGGGTGACGACGTGTGAATCCTAGTGTCACTCTTACCTTTGTAGCTTCTGGCGCGCTGTTCGCAGGTCACTTGATAATTACTCGGAAATGTGGCTTGTGGCTCCTTTAGTAGAGGCAGAAATTAATTAAGTCCGAAACAAACATATACTGCCTATCGCGTCACTATTAGTTGAATCCAAAGAGTGTATTTTCTATGCCTACTAAGGTGAAACAATGAATTTGTTTGGAATGATCAATTTTACTATGAGCACTTGATTTCACCATAGGTTAATTACAGTCACTTTAGGCTATTAATGCAAAAGATAATGAAGGCAAAACCTTCATTTTAAAATTTCCTACCTGATTCACTGCGAGAAGTTTCGCAGATTTGCACGTGTATTTGGCGTAGTTTTGGGGTATTGATTCAGCAAAATTTTTTGAAACTTTGCACGTTAAATCTGTAGCACCTTCAAAGGGCAAAGTACTTGATTTTTACTGATTATAAAGTACGTAAAACTAAGTGCACATGATTAAATTCATTACGTCATGGCACTCCATCGTGGCTTAAAGTGAGAACTTCAAGGTAACGTCGCCACCATCAATTTATTTCTTTTGCTCATTTTATCGCTTTACAAGCGCCTTACCGAGGCAAGTGTGTAAGTCAGGAATGGCGATACGGTTATTTACTAATGAGGAAAAAAATAATTTTCTCTTTAGCGTCACTCTAAGTGAGAACGTAGCATCCCATGAACACATCTCGAGATATTTTCATAATCATTTTAGTTGCCCTACTAGCGCTTATCACAGGTGGTCTTTTTTTCATGCAGACGTTAGTCACCTACGAGCAATGGCTTTTCCATCAACAAATTGGCGGCTATGTGGAGTACTACGCCGGGAAGATTGTATACCTCACAATAAAGGTTGGTATACGGCGCATGTGACGAGTAAACTTATTTAGTATTTGCATTCGGGGTGAAATGAAATACATATTCGCATTCGGGGTGAAATGAAACACATATATTTTTTAATATTTATTCTCAGAAATTGGTCTAAAGTGTCACGTGTAAGGCAGGTAAATTCACTGTGTTTCATTCTGTGGCTCTGAGTGGGGACGGAATCCCGGACGAGATCGATTCCGCGCATTTTCGGTCAGGGGCAGTGTACTGTGACCTTGCTACCCTCAAAGCCGGGTAGACACGCCAGTTAACGACTAATACGATCATATTAAAGATTCAAATTTCTGCAAAATATCAAGAGCTAATTTAATGAGCGGCGCCACCTATCCATTTAAGAAGACGTTCGCCTCGTGGCAGGAAATTTATAACATAGTCTTCAAGTTTTGGATATTTCAATAACTCCTATTCATCAAAAAGCCTATGCAAGAAAACTACCAATGCCTTCTGTTTTAATCTAAAATATCAATATTTGTAAGCAGTGGAGGTGCATAAAAATAACATTCTTTTTATTCTTACAGGGCGCCGGACACAGAGTTTCAAGAGACAAACCACCCGTCTCACTCCAAATATTCGAGCGTTTTATTATAAATGCACCATTCTGAACTCGCCAACGCTAACTAGTTTCCTTGAATAAACGCATATCGTCACGGAAAACGTCATGTTGTTCCTCCGAAGGCAGCAGGAAAAGCAATCATTACAAATTTTTATAAGTACCCTCTCTGTTGATCTCTCGCATTGATATATAAAAATTTCTTTGACTTAGTGCATGCGCCGAGTTGTTGCGCTCATCGTCCGGTATTAAGCAACATGGTTCCATACACATTACAGAATAAGATACGGCTTTAGCATAGGACTGCGTGTGAATGTCGGTGTAGCTATAGCTAATGGGAATCTTCGAATTGATCAGAGCACTGAGCTCTGGCAAAGCAGCATTTCTGCTGACGAGTGTAAGAGGAGACGGAGAAGGAAAGGCAAGCATGCTTCCGTATTGTATAAGATCACGACACTCGGAATAATGGAACGTTGTATGCGAATAAAAAAAGTGATAATATGAGCGAAGACACCAGTTCTGCAAAAAGGCACTCAGCGAAGAAAGTGTTATGCAAATGAAAAGATCTGTTTATTTTAGACAACACAACGCCGAAACTTAAAATCGGTTTGTTAATTTGAACTCAATGCTGCTTACACATATGGGTACTATAACCTGCTCGGTGTAATAACTCTTAACTCTATACTTGCGTATTACGCACGCACTTAGCTCTTCCGTGGTTCATTAAGTGTGCCCTGTTTTGCGAGAGGGAAAAGTTCGGGAAGCACCTAAATACACGTAACAATTATTCTAAAATTAAACAGTAAAAAATAATTCTTGTACAGAATAACATTCCCGAACCAAGCAATCTAATGGTTCCTCGAATACGCAAAGCATACGACCACTGCATACGAACATCATAAGTCCCGTATGGTGTTCTGCAAAGGGAACAAGAGCACACGTAGAGGCTAGATTTTTACATACCCACAAATTAACAGAGGACAAGGTTTGCAGCTCTGCATGGTGTATAATCGACGAATGATCAGTGTTTACTGACGTATGATGAACGGAAATCATCCGTGAGGAAATACCACAATGTTACGAAGACTAATAGGTCATAGTACATAGCACTGAGGGCGACAATAACAAACACGCAAACGCTTATCAGCGCTTCGACCGTCGCGATGCCCTCGATACCCTGGAGCCCGCTGATGCCACGTCATCACGCCCCTGTGTGTGCGGTTCGAGCAGAAGATCCTCGAGGGTCCGGTCCTGGGTCTCCGGCATGAAGAAGGAGACGGAAAGGCCTCCAATGAACGTGAGCGCGCTGAAGAAGAGGCCGAATCCGGAGAGCTTCAGCGTGTTCTGCAGCTGCTCGAAGAACCAGGTGAGGAGGAAGGCGCAGATCCAGCTGAAGGCGGCCACGACGGCCGAGTAGACTCCGTTGCAGCGCATCGGCACTAGCTCGGCGCCCAGGAGCCACGGGATGGGGCCGAGCCCCACCGAGAAGCCGATGATGTAGAGCGCCACGAAGACGATGGGCAGCCGGCGCGTGTAGCAGGATGGGCGCGTTCGGGTCCGTCTCGTCCACCTGAATGCTGAGCTGGAACAGCGTGGCGATCAGGATCATGGCGAAGGCGCAGGTGTAGGCGGACACGGTCAGTAGACGCTTACGGCTGAACACGGTCATCAGCTTGACGCCGGCGGCGGTGGAAGCGACCTGTGCAGAGCGCGCGAAGACGTTGTAGCGCCAACTCGGCGAATGGCGAAACGAAGATCGAAAATGGCGAATGCGACTGTATTCCTACGCTTGGGTGTCTCACGGTGGCGCTAGCACGTTGACGTTCGGGTGCCTTGGTGTACTTCTCGGGCTTACTTTGCATTTATGCATCATAAAAAGTGCTAAGAAACAAACGAAGCGCATGAAGGGCGCGTTTCGGTGTTTCCTAACTAAGAGGTGACTGCGTTGCACTTGTTAAGAGGTGTGAACTGAGTTATCACCAGGTAGCCCAACTTTATGCGTTAAATAGTGAACAGTGTGTCTCGTCGCACAGCTTAGCGGAATGGTATGGCTTAGTTTGTCTATAGCATAGCATCCGTGATATAGGTGTTCAGACATAGCTATGATTTTTCTGCTGTAGTTAGGCAAAAATAAGTCACTTGAATTTGTGTCTCGTTCCGTTCAGTTGCTTACGTGCGTATGCATGAAGAACCTTTGAACGATTTGTATTGACCAAATTTTTTCACAAAAAAGCCACTGCCTAACATATATGGCCCCGCCTCCTGCATCATCAATTTGCTCTGTATAAACTTTTGCACGAGGTACCTGGCGAGCAGTTAACTTTTTCAGTGGTAAATTTTGCATTTTCGTGATGCTGTTCTGACACTGTAGAAGTTTTTTTCAAGCTACATGAGCGCTTATATTTCAATTGCAATTTTTTTCGCATCTTTGTCGCTGCGTATTACGTTGCAAAACAGGCTTTTGACCATATTTTGTGGCTTAACTTTGCATTTATTTAGCCTTGGGCACCGGGTGTACACAACGTACACTTTTCCACTGTTCTTTTTCCGCCTCATTGTTGGAGAAAATATGAAACGAAGTTCTAATGTTCATTTTTTATTCTGAGGCCTAGCCGTGCGTGACCGAAATGATACACAAGTCAGAGTTTTGTAGTGACGGCGAAAGAATGAATGCGATAGCAACTAATTGAAGCGGTATACGAAGTAAAGTTAACTGCACAAAACGCTGGCGCAAGGGAATACGGCCGCTCCAGGCAGCGAAACTGCTTTCGTGCTGTGTGTTGCTTCAGAGAGAAGTGGCGAGAACACAGGACGTATCTCAAGGGTGGACGAGCCGTCTACTGAGCTCTGTCGAGATAGCATGCGCGACATCGTCTTTTTGATCCAAACTCGCAATCTCTGCCCTAGGAACGTAGCCTCTCCAGCACCACTTCATGCTTCTTCATCACACGGAACCAACCTGCGCGTTTAATCTCTGCGTGAGCCACGTTTTCCCGAAGCTTTCGCAAGCTTTCTCTCGCGCATGAAACGCCTATGACGCGGGTGGTTACGTCATCGATTTGGAGTTTACAAGGAACATGACAGCGACGGCGAAAATGTACCCCGGAATTTCTTGTAACTGCAAACTCAATAAAAAAAATCGCACCAGAAAGCCGGAGAGGATGATGCTTGTGTCCTGGCCGCTGATGACGAGTCCGGCTTCGTCGAAGATGGACTGCGAAAAGAAGAGTACCGGGTTGATGCCCGAAAACTGCTGGATGAAGTGCACGAGCATGGCCATCAGGATGTGACCCGGAGGCGTGGGCACTGTGGCATACACCGTTTCCATGTCGGCCCACTCTCGGTCCAGCTGCACATGCAGCAGTTCATATTTGTATGCGGCAGCCTTTGTTACGTTTCAGTTCTTGTTGATGATTCGTCAGCGTTTTAAATGAGAAACATTTCCTTGGGAACTGCAAGCATTTTCGGCGTCTATCTGCGTAGCTAACTGTCTGTCTAGCCGCTTACATCTGGGTGCTTTCGTGATCACGCCCTTAACTTGACGTGGACCAAAATTAGTATGAGAGGCTATACGAGCCGGTTCGACGAATGTGGAGTGGTGGTCAAGACATGAATTATCTCACGTTCCAGTCGCGTGCGTCGTCAAACACTTCCCGTCAGACAGTGGCACATACCCGCGGAAGTGTATGTGGCACTGCTATGTGGGTGTGTGCCACAGGGAATTGACACTACCCATACACGACAAGAGCACACATGGGGAATTTGAATGTGCGACTGTTAAAGAAAACTCGACATCGGCAGCGTTTACCCGGCGAGTGCACAGAATAAATGTCAGGTTTCCAGCAGGAATCGAACCCAAACATTCTGCATGGCAATCAATCATTCTACCACAGAGCCAAGCGAAAGGTTTATTGCAGTTGCAGTGCTGACTATCCAATTTTATATGTATTACAAATTGTTACGCTTGAAGGAGACCGTCAAAGGTTGAAAGGGGCTGCTTATTATGTCGTGAGGGGTGGGCTCAGAAGCGGCCTACCAGTTAAAGGTCCTTCAGATTCTCTTCTTTCTTTCTAACTCGGAGCGAGAAGCATGCTCACCATAGTATTCGTTATCTTCATTCATGTTCGCAACAATATGTACTCCTGTATTACAGCCATCACGTTCGGCTAATGTCAACTGTAGTTACGTGCCATTAGCTGAAGTAGATTCATGTAGCAGTGTCACGGGCTACCACACTCGCGAGCACCAGCACGTCATATCAGCTTATCGCTTCTATATAGCGTTGCTAGTGCTCATGTTCATGTCCCCCCTGAAGGAGAACCCTTACGCGTGTCTATGCATACTGTATGTATACTGTACTTTGCAGATTTATTCTGTACTTTGCGACTGACTATAGGAACACATTGGCAACGATTGGAGTATCTGATACGGTTGCGAGATAAGCTTAAAACTTCAAGTTGGAAAGATGACATGAGTTGTTCAGTTAGATCAGACATCCATTGGTCTTGCAACGTTTACGATGTCCTTAGTGTCAGTGAAAGGCTAGTATAGTTTTTGAGTAAACTGCTGATCGTACTAGATTGTCTATCCTGCGTGAGATGGCTGTGCCAGCATGATCCTTTCCATGAGGCCGCCAACACCCAATCAACTAGTGCAAACCACCACTTTTTGAGAAGTGCTTGGCTGGGCGCGTTATTCATAGTGCGTAATAAAGATGGGTACAAAAGGACGAGGCACAAAAATAGGTCTGAACGAGTTCTCATTTGGTCGTCCTGTGTTCTTGCGTATTGTGCTCAAATCAATGCCCACGACTTTTCGCATAATATTTCCTAATTGTACAGGTCCTCCATCTTTGCTGTTCAACCAAAAATAAAAAAAATGAACGTCGTAAAGGGCAAATATTATATTGCTACACTTCGCTTTTTATGTATAGGTATACGCTGCTGCCATCCCAACTGGGCTTCCCAAACCTAGAAAAAAAAAAAGCAAGAAAGAATTGCCTCCACCCTGGTGCCATCGACGCATCAATTTTTCACAACGAAATCATGCGATGAGCAGGTGGGTTAAGTGCAAAAGGACACATGGTTTACAACAACTGTACAATTCAACACAGATGAAATGGCTCTTCTTCTCGGGTACAAAAAGTTGTTACAAATAATACAACAACAGAGGATTGGTATACAATGCTAATTAAAGTGGGACTCAAACAAACAAACAAACATGTTCATGTTGGCATTGTTACGCAAATGCGAAGGACTGGTTATATGAACATCTGCAACTATTCAACATATATCTGTGCGTTTAACATTTATACATATATTTAGCGTAATTTTATGACATGTCGCTCAATGGAAAAATCACAACATGGTAAGTTTCCCTCCGGATGCTTCGCATAACATCGATTCTCAAGCTATGTGGGATCTGCCAAGTTTTTCTAAACATAGCTCCTTGTATTTGGTGAACGAAATCATGCGCAAAAAGAAGACAAGAAAAGTATAGCTGAAAATAAAGTGCACAGCTACCAGCAGCTACGTCAGCTTCGACGAGTGGCGCCAGGATTTTATTTGAAAGGGGGGGGGGGAAGGGGCACCCATGACAAAGTAAGCCCCTTGACTAACCACGTCACGAAAAAAAATATTTGGCAGCGCCTCCGTTGTCCTGTCTCAAATATCCTTTTTGCTCTACGTGATCAGTTATGCATCACCAACATGCCCAACTTCATACTTTTGTGAGCTTCTTCGTGGACGCAAAAATGCTGGGATCAATGCATGCGCTCTTTTTTTTTACTGCGTTCCTTTTTGCAAGCTAAAAGAGCCCCCCCCCCCCCTCCCCCTTCAATGTTCCCCATGGGCGCAGCCTCGTATCGACGCATACCTGAACGTATTCTCACGGCACATGATTCGCAACAGATGTCAGAGAGCGTGATTGTCCCATATTGTGTATGGTGTTCCACTTCAAAGTTGTGTTCCGGACTAAAGAACACAAATTTGTAGTTCCCATCCCAACGCCGATACCATCCCAGGCGTGCTCACAGGGGAGTGACCGCCCCCTGGTCCACTAAGAAGGGAGGACACGCAAACTTTACCCCATACGTTATGTTGATAGGGAGGGGGCACTGCGAATAACTCACCCCCCTCCCCCCTGAAGGAGAAACCTTACGCGTGTCTATGCATACAGTATGTATACTGTACTTTGCAGATTTATTCTGTACTTTGCGACTGACTATAGGAACACATTGGCAACGATTGGAGTATCTGATACGGTTGCGAGATAAGCTTAAAACTTCAAGTTGGAAAGATGACACGAGTTGTTCAGTTAGATCAGACATCCATTGGTCTTGCAACGTTTACGATGTCCTTAGTGCCAGTGAAAGGCAAGTATAGTTTTTGAGTAAACTGCTGATCGTACTAGATTGTATATCCTGCGTGAGATGGCTGTGCCAGCATGATTCTTTCCATGAGGCCGCCAACACCCAATCAACTAGTGCAAACCACCACTTTTCGAGAAGTGCTTGGCTGGGCGCGTTATTCATAGTGCGTAATAAAGATGGGTACAAAAGAACGAGGCACAAGGTCTGAACGAGTGCTCATTTGGTGGTCCCGTGTTCTTGCGTATTGTGCTTTTGTGCTCAAATCAATGCCCAGAACTCTTCGCATAATATTTCCTAATTGTACAGGTCCTCCATTTTTGTTGTTCAACCAAAAAATAAAAAATGAACGTCGTAAAGGGCAAATATTATATTGCTACACTTCGCTTTTTATGTATAGTTATACGCTGCTACGATCCCAACTGGGCTTCCCAAACCTAGGAAACAAAAAGCAAGAAAGAATTGCCTCCACCCTGGTGCCATCGACGCATCGATTTTTCACAACTAAATCATGCGATGTTGGCACAGGTTGGCTTATTTTCGCGTACCTACGGCCTCTAACATCGGGTCAATTATTTAAGTCCGTTTAGTTTTGGTACGAAAAATCTTTGGTCCACATAACCTATATGTGCACGAAGGACAAAAAAAAAAAAAAACACTTGGTCAATCATTTTACAGGCAACAACAGTCACCAAGAGCGCCATGGACGTGTACATAATGTGAGGTGCTACAGACGTTGCGTATGGTGATATAGTAAAGTTGTTTTGCGCAAAAAAAAAACACAAAGTTGTAGCCTTGACCATTTGATGAACGAGTGATGGCTTCTGCTGCTCTATAATTCGCATAGGTTGCTTGCATTACTGTGCTGGCTTGAGATGTGCCACCATTGCACAATTTTTTAAAAGAAAGTGTGAAATCAGCGACTGTGTGAATAACAACAGCGGGTCCGAGACACCTTAACGCAAGGAATGGGGTTTGCCACCCTTACGATTTGATCACGCGCGTGTTAGTATGTGTGCATGTATACACAAGGAAAGTTTAAAATTTTCACAAGGTTTGAATCTTTCCTTCTTCCCCATTGGCTACCTCGGTGACGCAATCAGATTTGAACATCTTGAAAATATTGCGAAAAAAAAAGGACAAGAAGAAGAAAGTGTCGAAGGGCACACCACAGCACCCTTGTGTGCTCTTCAATGTACTACTAGTGGCGTGTTTCTTTTTTTTGTCACTGTTGTTTAGACGTTGAAAGAGCATTGTCAGTTCTTCGACAAACAGGTGCACAATGAAGCCAGTACGAGACGTGCACTTCCAGCTCTACACTGCGAACGCACTGAGCTGAAATACCTTGGCCGCTGGCCCACGCAGCTTGCCGAGCACTTCGATGGCTTCCGCCTTGCGGCCTTGCAGCATGAGCCACCGGGGCGACTCGACCGCGAACTGGCAGGCGGCGACGAGGGGGATGGCTGCGGCCATGGTCAGGAACGCGAGCCCGTCCCAGTTCAAGTAGCGACCCATCACGTTCGCGTACAGAATGCCAATAGTGAGGCACACCTGCAGGATGCCGCCCTGAGTGAGCAATAACCACCACATAAGTGCAAGCCAGCCTTTGCAATTCAATTAACCTTATTGAGCTTTGTAGTGGCTAAAAGAATTGTGTTTCAGCTAGCCAATCAGAACAAAAAAATTGTAAAGGGTAGCTTCCACTTATTGGACGACAGAGGCAAACTTTAGGGAATTTGTTGCTGGGCCAGTAGGTTAACATTTGTGAACTGCAGAGTGCAAATAACGCATGGAACAGAGTACACACACACCGCACTGCCTCAGCGAGAACTCACGATTGTGTTTATTGCATTCGGGCGACATGTATGGTTTACAATTTTGACGGACAGATCACTTGCTCTATATAAGTGGTACTACAATGTGTATATAAAAAAGATTGTAACGTGCACCTAAGTCTAAAGTACACGGCCTCAAGCATTCTCGCTTCCATCGAAAATGCCGCAGCCGGGATTCGATCCCGCGACCTGCGCGTCAGCAGTCCCGCACCGTAACCATGAGACTACGGGGGCTGGTTGAATACTCAGGTGAAGCCCTGGCACATCCAAATGAATTCTGAATAGTGCCTTAAACGTGTCGATAAATTATTGGGGCAAAAAAACCGGTATGAGGAAAACAAACAAAGACGACGCCACGCTGCGTGCTCTTCACGCTGGTTCACTCTTGCGCAGATTTGTACTCCCGGCGTAAACTTGCCGCGTATTGTACGGCTTGCATGCAGTAAAATGTTGAGAGTCCAAGTTTACAACGCTGTGCGTGCGTGCAGGCTCAAGAGATGCGTGCTGAAAATTTTCGAGGAGTGTTGTTGCGCAACAGCACATAGAGTACTTGTACGTGTCATAGTGAAACATTCAGCTCCTGCATCATCGTACTCATCGTATTCCAACTGACCTCACAATGACCGCATTCTTCTGATGATCAGGTGTTTATTTTCCGTTCTGACAGCATGATTTCCCGATCTGCTGGCCGATCAGTGGTTTTTCATCCGTATATATGGAGTTAGTGTGCCACTGCGCGATTTTTATAGCTTGCTCAGTAGATATTTGGTGCACCGCCAAACTGTAGCATTTTAACTAACTATACGTCAAAAAGGGTACGTCGCTGTATTGTATACGCTATCAGGCACGTAAAATTTGGAATACTAGTGCGCACACGTGCTAAGACTCTGCGTGCGCACACCGCACAATACATACGCCACATAGTCTGATAGCAACAACAAAGGTTTACTGCCTTGTCGTATTACCAACACGTTCTCTAAAAAAACGCTATCTCTAAAAACGCGATCTCTAAAACCTTGTGCATGTATTGTAAGGCGCGTCAGACTCAACAACTGCACTTGTGTTCTGAGGCACCACGACACTCTCTCTAGTGTTCCCGACATCTGTGTTCCCATTTAAACTAGCAATCCGAGAATAGCTAAAAATTCCTGTCAACACTCCTTCAACCATTTTTAACTTTCGATGTCAGCAAAAAGCAATGCGCTGACGTACCGCTGTCCCGCGCTGTTCTGGCAGCGTGATTTCGGCCAGAAAGGACGGCGAGCACAGGGAGACCATGCCAGTGGCGACGCCTGTCAGGAAGCGACCGAACAGCACCAGGTAGTCGGAGCGAGCCACCGACATGATGCCGTAGCCCGCAAAGTAGCCGAGCGCGCTGGCCAGAAGCGCGAAGCGGCGCCCCATAGACTGACCCACCAGTGCAGCGATGATGCAGCCTGTTATGGCGCCCACGTGCAGCAATGTCACGAACCTACGTCATAAACTTCACTGAGCATGCTGACACATGAGGCGCCAACGAGGCATCTAAGCGAACCACGCGATATGTCGTCAAAATGCAGGCAACTGCTCAAACAGTGGACGCTATTATACCAACCTTAAAAAGCGTCCCTGCGCAAAAAAAAAAATGAAATGGTAGCGTTCGTAAATGCGTTATGAGAATGCAAAAAGTTACTGCAGCTCGCACATGAAACCTCGAGCATGCATTTAGGCGTGCTCTTTGAGAGGCACAAGGTTGAACAATAGAGCGTCTGTTTAACGAATACACATAAAAAATACAGCAAGTTCCATAAAACTTATTTTGATTACAAAAATGTGAAGATATGGCTGCAACAAAAAGCAAATTTTGTATTTCTCTTTGCATTATCTAACACTGGATCACGGAAATCGACGGGAAAGTGAAAGGCTTCTAAGGGAGTAAGACAATGTTGAGTAATGACCTCACAAATTCAATAACTGTATGTATTAGGGCTTGCAAAGCGGTAAACATAGATTAGTGAAGTATTTTACAACCTGAACTTACCTTACAGTTCACGGGTAAGAAATCAGCAATGTCCTAGAAAGCAGTCAAGCAACTTCATGCAGGCTGTATAGATATTCAAACTTGTGTTATTCACATCCGTCAAATAACGTGCTGGAGGCCAACATGTATTTCGGACGAGAAGAGACCTCATAGTTATTTACGTGGAGACCCAAGAGAGCTTTCAGTACTGCTTTGTACACAACTGGCAAGGGGGAGAACAGAAGGCATTCTTGTTGAACCACAATGAAACTATAAGGTCATCTTAACGCCCTTAACCAACGGTAGCGACACCGAAGCTGACACTGATGCCGCATTTCCTGTGACACGAGGTCATCAGCGCTATCGCGTTGATGTATTACGGTGCATTTAAACAAACCAAACGAACTCAAGGATTCTAAGATCTCTCTTTTAGCGTTTGCGAGTCTGCCCAGTATACTGGTATCACAAAGACGTATCGTTATTTTAGGTAGCGTCTCCTGTAGGCGCTGTGACGTCAATTAGGACTTGCTTTGGAGGATAAAGAACAACTAAAAGATACGTAATCTATGTCTTCCGTGATTTTGGAACAACCCATCACCACATCCTCAGCTTACAGCACCGATTATTTGAGTACGACTTTCGAAAACGGTACGGAACCGACACGAACACATTTTGCTGTCAAGACTTAGGGACTTGATCTAAAACATATAAAACATCACTTTGGAGCTAACGAGCCCGCTCTTTAGTTCTACTGCCTTGCGCAGAGGTCCCCTCTCCAGCGTCTACGTCCTAGTTCATTCCTTCTACCGCTAGGGGAGCTAACAAGCCCGCTCTACAGTTCTACTGGCCTGCGCAGATGTCCCCTCTAAGCGCCTACGTTCTAGTCCATTCCTTCTGCCACCAGGGGATGGAACGTATGAGCGTTGTGGCACAGGTAAGCCCCTGTTTGCGCATGTCAGTTTTAGTGCTCGTGGGGATGTTTCTTCCAGCGCAGGACGTGTATATAATGTAGTTATACATGAATACGAAATGCCTCAAAGTGAAAGTTACGAGAAACGATATTGGATTTCCGTGCATTTGAGTGGGTGACTATAGGGACTTCATTCCTATAGCATGTCTTCGCAATACTAATGCCTGGATATGGCTGCTCACCAGACACCGTGCAGAGCAGTGTCAAACTTGTGACCGGTGGAGCCACCGGCGAGACTCGTGAGCGCTGCTGTGGTGTAGCCGATGGTGGTGCCCACGCAGAGTGAACCGGCCCAGGTACTGCCGAGCGTCATCAGCAGGGGCGCCGTCAACTCGACTTTGTTTCCCGTCGCCAAGTCGGTGAAGTGCCAGGGCATCTTTATCTCGCAGGCTGTGGTATCGTCGTCGAAACTCTCAGCGTAAAGCGCTGTGACTGGGAGCCCGTAATTGATTGATTGCGCCTTTTATCCTGGTGCAACCCACCATGGGGATCGGCTTCTTGCTCGAGGCGCTGTCTTCTTCTTCTTCTTCGTCTCCGCTTTTGATTGAGTGCTTGCCTAGCCCCTATGATATGGTCCTCACCCACTTCGGAGAATTGGCCATAAAACCGGCTAAAAGCTAAACATCAGACATGGGTGTAGCCCGGGAATGGCACACCGGGAACGTGCCCTCCCCTCCCCCGAAACGTTTTCCCCGTGTCATAGATAGCAAAATATGGTGATATTAAAATCAAGGCGGTGCTACCACCCACCCACGAAAAACATTTCTGACTACGAACCCGACTTGAGATGAAGAAAAAGAAAACTAACCAGAGGCCCCTATCTGATCCCCCACTGTGGGTTGGGTTGCACATGGTTACAAAAATCAATCAATCAATCAATCAATCAATCAATCAATCAATCAATCAATCAATCAATCAATCAATCAATCAATCAATATGTTCAGGTAAGTACAGACTGCCGTGTTAACGACCTTACAGTGTCCCGAGCAGCATATTGATAGGCTCGAAGAGAACAAGGTTACTAGTGATGATGTCTGTTAGGCCATCATGAGGATCATCATCATCATTACCCATCACTGCTCCACTTAAACTTGTCACGACCAGCGATTCTTTCAATTCGCGCAACCACATTTGGTTTTAGCCACAGGAGCGTTTTTAAAGCTGTTACTATTTTTTTTACGAGAGTCCTGAAGAATGTATTGTTAAACGTAGCTAAATTTGGTTGTTTTAGAAAGATATGGTTTTTTGTGTTTCATACGTTTTTTTTCTTCTCAAAGTCTTTTGTTGAATTCCTACAACTTTAAAATATTACCTCTAATACCTAATAATTTCAAATCTTTTCTTCAAGAAGTGAACCAGTTTATTAAGCAAGACACCATCCAATTCATAGCCTATCCTTCCGAGTGGGTTGCGACAAGCTGTTGAGGAAACAAAGAACCGACCAACTAGAAAGCTCCTCTCGGGGCAAGTTACGAATGCAGATACTTGTACATGTAATGAGTAGCTGTTGCGTTTGCCATGAAGCTGCCAAGCTAACGATTGATCTGCTAAAGCTACAGTCACTTGGTAGTGCGAGACTTAAAAAAAGAGTATAAGAAACGCCAGTGTGTGAAGATGAAACTATGGTCGATATGTTTCATGGCAGGAACGAGCCCGAGGAATTCACAAAAGCCGAGATTGAAGAAGATTTTAATGGTGATGACTAAGATGAGTAAGATGACTATGATGACTAAGCTTGCTCAGGAAAGGTGACTTCTCGTTAATGTTTGCTGTATCTCTCAATCACACTTTGGGCAGTTTAAGTCAAACGATTGGGCTGTTTCTGTGTCTAAATACGAAGTCGTAGTGATCTGCTACAATATTTTATACTTGGCTAGCATGTCGTAGCACTTGGTTAAACTTGAATATAACGTCGTAAAACCTAGACAAAGCATTTAGCAAAGGCTCGGAAGCAACCAATAAACAACTATCGTTACCTAGCTAATACCTAGAAACGTGCTAGAAGCAAAGACATTTGCCTTCAGAATCGTCCAGTTTTGATGTTTTAATGCCTGAGTGGCTCAGTCCTCAGTGCAAGCTTCGCCATTTTTTTACACCTGCTAACTGTAGCTCACACCAACTGCAGGTCTCCGACCAAGAGATGTAAGGTTTCATAAAAAAAATACCTATAAGTCTCAAGAATACGATCACTTATTTGACAGAACAACGGAAAAATATTTAAACATTTTGTTGAAGAGTATACTAAAATAAATTTAATTATTTCGCTATCCATCAATTCTTTCAGTTATGTATTCAAATATGTGTACGGTGCATACGCAGAAATTTACACTGCCCTCATTCTCTTCCCAATTGACTCTTTTAACGCAATAGCAATAAAAAGCTCATGCCACATAAATTCCGGCATTGGCATCGGTGCCAGTGTCGGCGTCGTTGGTTGTGAGTGACGAACCAGCATTTTCGGCCGGAAAACAGAGAATGATATAAATAAAAAAGTCACAGCTTTGCCGCATAGGCGATGGAATGAGTGAGATAGCAACAAATTGGAATGTTACACAAAGATTTGTAAGCAGATCGAAACGTACACCACGTTGCTCACGCACAAATTACGCACGAAACGTACTCAAAGGTTCAGATAAATGCGAATAAGTGTCTTTGTTGTTACTTCTATGTGTCTGAAAAGCGCGCCCTTTTCGCAAACGGACACTGTGCAGCGAGTGCAGTGACCTTTGTGCGCCCAGTAAGTACAACATAATCGTTCCGGTGAAAGCCCAAGGCGTACTATTCTCCCCCCAGCGACATAAGCGCGCGCACGCGTGAGTGTCTACCCCCTTCTCCTCCACGGGGTGCGTGAGATATGAACGCATCAGCGCTAGTCGCAACATCGTGACGATCTGGCGTCGCGCTCTCATTGTACGATCTCGCTGGTAGTGCTGAAAACGCGATGGTTCCCCGAGATTGCCCTCAGAAGCCCTAAGCTTGCCGTTTCAACGTTGAAAGATGTTCTCCTTCGTGTTTCAGTCGCTAACGGCACGCACCTGCAAGCAAGAGGTCGGACGTTCGATTCTGCGTGCCGGAGACCGTAATATTTAGCTGAGCTATTGGTAATAGTGCCTGCTTACCACAGGCAGTGTTCTTTCATCAAGCCTTGGGGCTGGTGTATGACCCCTTTCGGCTTATGGCATTTGTGTGCGAGGTGGCAGAAAATATTTGGTTCCTGTTTTTATTTGGCGATACACTGAGGTACAAAGCTCTAGAGACGCATGCATGTACAAATAGTGACGGAGTGTTGTTGACGTTTAGTTTTTGTTGTTGTTAAAGTACATCTCTCAATGCTTGCAATATTGAGTGTGCCTACTTTTTATTTCTTTACCACCATCTTCTTCTGCAGAACAAACTGTGGTTAGACGGGGCACTTCATATTATTTTCTTGTATTCTTTATTGGCCTTGTAGTCATTCGTTCTGTGTTTTGTTTTGATATATTCGCATTTCTGCCAAAAGACAAATACGTAAGAAGTAAACAACAGAAAGCTTTACACATGCGTTTGTGGTGCCCCTCACTACGTGGGGTAAAGGAGCTTATAGAACGAAAATAGAGCTGGACCCGCAAGAGCTCGGAGTATTAACACCAACGTTTGGCTGTACAGATAGCCTGAGACGCAGTGGCTAGTCTGTAGGTGTAACTGTCCTCCAGGGAATCACCTCTCGGTGTCACCCCGATCAGAATCAAAATACCTTTTTCTCTAATTTGTAGACATGTTACATAATAATAATACACAGAAGTCCTGAAGCGAAAGACTGCAACGGAAGCTCCTTTTCAACATAAGTGTTAAATACTATAGCTTTCAGCATGAAAAAAAAAACATACACACTTTGTAAAATGCGTAAATAGGTGTAGGGGAAGCACAACAGTAAAAAATTGACTAGAAAAAAAGCAAAAGCACACGAAGAAGCAAGAACAAGCTCATCTAATAATAATAAACAAGGAGCCAGGTTATGAAGGAACTTAAAAATGGGAGATTGATAGAATGTATTGTTTTTAAACGTTTTATATTTCACGAATTTCGGGTGTCTTGATTTTGATGGGCACGAAGTACCAAACAGTGATGGAAGAGAAAAATATGCTCTGATTGACATAATTAGTATTTATTTAGGGTACGACAAAGATGTTATTGCTTGCAAAGCTTCATGTAATGATATTCGTTACGTAACATTGGGGTATAATGCATTAATATTGTCCGAAGTTAATTTGTTTGAACAAAAATTTGGTAAGGGTATAGATAATGGGTTTCGAAAGGGACAAACAAAACACGTTATATTCTAAAAGATATGCGATATGTGTTTAAGTGCATATGAAACTATGTACAAACAACTAGCCCCTACTCAGTCCTTTCTTCTGATTAAGTGCACCAAACGTATTCTAATATTTTAGTTTTGCAGTAAAGTTATTATAAATGTAGATGTGTGGTGCTTTTCTTTCAACACTTGATGCGTAGTTAACGTGTCAATGTACAAACGAAAAAAGTGGCCCCGTATCTGCATGTAATCTGCAAATGTTGTCGAAAGACGATAGTGTTGCGTGTGGAAAGAGTAAACAAAACATTTATTTGATGCTCTGCGCATGAAAATCGGTGAATGGTATTCCGGAGGCGCTGCGTTAGAGTGCCTCGAGCGTGCAGCAAAGGCGAACGAGTGCATCAAGTCCCGTCACACGTGAGACATGAGCGCCATCTGGCAGTTTCTTTTGGAAAACAAAGCGCGTGACCATGCGCGCCCGTCTCAGAGGTGATAAGCTGTAGAACGCGAGGCGACGCATAGATGCCACCACCATCTCGTCTTAGCAAAGCGTTGAAAACACTCTCCGTTCCGTGCAAGCGTTGCATGGTAAGCGCAGCGTGATAAGAGCAACGGTCCTAAAATTACTTATGTATGCGTTTTCTAGTAAGAGATGCATATGCAGAATATATGCCCGTTGTTATGGTGCCCCAGACATGCGCAATAATTGTTTTTTAATTGAAAATTGAAGAAGCATGAACGCTCAACCTTGAGCATTATTGGTGGTCGCTGCGGATGGGGTCGGCTGTTTCAAGTACCCAATGCCGGTAAGAGGGGACAGACAGACAGACAGACAGACAGACAGACAGACAGACAGACAGACAGACAGACAGACAGACAGACAGACGAAAATTTTTGCGTCGAAGTTCCCCAAGAAAGACTATCGTCTTTAAAATATGTCGACTCGCTCCCTGGGTTTCGTGCCGACTGGTTTTGCTCCCGCTATCTCCGATGACAGTGCAGCTCTGACCGACTGGCTCGCCCTACGCTATCTCCTGCCGCCGACAAGAGCTCTCGCCGAGTGGTGGCCCGTCCTCGGACTCCTGCGACCGTGTCCATCTTTCCTATCTTTTCCTTGCTTCTGGGTGTCACTGTCCTTGCGTTGCGCTCTCTACTTCCTCCTCTCTATCTATATACCTTTAATCATATTTTTCTAATCCTTCCTTACCCCCATCCCTTGTGAGCTACTGTTGAGGTGTCGCACTTTGATGCAGAGAGTTACGGGGCTCACTCATATGTTCTTTTTTCTCTTAAGAATCACATAAGAAAAATATGTCAGTAAAACGTCAGACTTGATTACGCATCGCAATTTTAGAAGAACTCATATCTCGTTGGTAATCTATTGTTCTACTTTGAATGCGTGATTTATGAAAATAGTAGTGGGTCTAGTTCTATGATTAGAGTTCCTTTCTTGAATGAAGGTGCAGAGAAGATGTTCAACGAGAAAGTGTACAGTCGGTCTGGAAAGCGGGTTTATAGCCTGCTACTCCTCACGCGGGTAAAGGGAAAAGGGAAAGAAAGAGAGAGAGAGGCACGAAAGCAGGTGACCATATGGTAGTGCACAGTGAGTCCCTGCGCACACTGTCACGTGCAGGGTTCGACAGGCATAGAAGTGTGGAGTAGGGCATGCACACATTAGTACGACATTTTCCTTGCCTGTTTAAAGTTTGTAAAACTCTTATTTACGAAATTTTGGTACCATAAAGCAAGATTGTTGTTATGCGGTTGTCGTTTTTTTTGTAAAACATAGCTCTTTTTGCGCATTGGCGCTGGTAATTTATCAGTTAACCATGATGAGGCGATGAAGATTTCTTTTTATATTTGGCGTGATTTGAATCACGATGGAAACGGGATTGAAGGAGAGAAATGTGAATTAAGTATGCACTTCCTGAAAATTCATACATTACACACAAGTGCTTCGGTGTAATATGCCTGCTTCTCAAACTTTCTGGGGATATTGAAGAAAACCCGGGACATATTAATAGTGCAATGCTTGATCAACTCTTACAGTCTCAAAAAGAACTACTGGCTATGGTGACGAAATTCAGAAATAAGCAGGTATCTTCAGAGGTTTTTCTCTCGCAGGTTGACAGTAGACTTACGGCAATAGAAAAAATAATTTGGGTCTTTAGACAATCTTTCTAATTGCTTTTAATTACTAGATGGTGCTGTGGGTAAAGCTGATAATGAGCTATCTCTGTTGTCTAAAACAGTTGATGACGTAGAAAATCACTCTAGGCGCAATAATCTTATAATAAGAGGAAAAGTGCGAAATATAGAAAAACAGATGAAGGTCTTATGCGCAAAGTAAACTGTGACATTTTTGATAAAATACAAAAAGTTTCAATGACCTCTATAGAGTGTAATCACAGGATTGGTGAAAAAAAAGATGAACGGTAAAAACAAGCCCGTTTTATATTGCGCTTGGCTGATTTCCGTGAAAAAAATGAAGGTATTGAACAATTGCTCGAAGCTTAAAGGCCCGCATTTCAGCTTCAAGAAGACGTCTCTAAGAGAGTTAATACTGCACGAAAAAACTGTCGAATTCAGCTGCGGATGATACAAAAGAAAGGTGCTAGAGTCAAGCTTATTTTTGACAAAATAGATACAAACAACATCATCTACGCTTGGGATGACGTAAATCATAGGCGGTACGTGTGCACGAGTCCTACAAACGAGGGCGCGTGGCACCAAACACATCCACATGCCTGGTTTGAGATCAGAAGCATTAATGCTCGCAGTATACTGAACAAATTGGAGATGTTAGAAAGTATTGTACTCGAGCACGAACCAGATATCGTTGGCATCACGGAAACTTGGCTTCGCCAGGAAACACCCGACGCTGACGTTACCCCATGTGGCTACACTTTATTAAGAAAGGATCGATGCAGTAGAAGAGAGGATGTGGATTTTCTTGTAAGACATAATATTCCGTTTACCATTATCTCAGACTCAAGTGAAATTGAAGCTCCCTAGAATAAACTCAAATTTGCAAACTCATCTCTTTCCGGTGGTGTACTTTATCTTCCTCCCCGCTCGACAGACATCCTAATAAAAAGCTTAGAACTTTTATGGAAGGAAATTTATGCCTGATTGGTGACTACAATTTACCTGGAATCAATTGGGCAACGTTGAAGCCACGTTAACCTGAACTTCGCTCCTGCGTTGAACTAGTTAGTTTAACCTTTTCCTTTATTTACCTCAAACTGTTTCGAAACCTACTAGAGTATGTGTACATACTTCATCAATCTTGGATCTCGTATTCATCTCTGATAAAATGAGTCCCTTTCTTTCAAGCTGCTTGGTTGAGAGCCGATTATGTGATCACAATATGGTTATCACATGGTTTAAGCTTGATACAAAGATATCCGAGAGGTGCTCGACAAAAAATATTCCGAATTTTATAGCTGCTAATGTTGTATGCATACTGGATCAACTTTCTTCGTCGTTTCATGATTTCTATACAATGTATCGTTCTGGTGGGAGAGTAGACGAACTCTGGGGTTATTTTGACAACGTGGTTCAATATTGCATAAATTTTTACGTTCCACATCGCCTTAAGAACACTGAAAAAGCCAACCCATGTTTACCTAGAGATATCATACATTTAAAAAGAAGACTAAAGCGTAAGTGTCAGGCCTGTTCTCACTTCAGTAGCCTTCATACCAGTAGTATTATCAAGGATATAAGCCTGGAACTGAAGCAAGTAATCAAAGATTAAAAAAGTCCTACAGTTCTGCCTTAGTGTCATTCCTCAAAAGCTTTCGAAGTAATTTCAGGAAATATATCAACCCCCCTCTTGATGTCCGAACGCACAATAATCAGGTTAGAGCTCAGGTTCTTAACACGTGTTTCACTGCAGATTTTACAAATGATGATGGTAACGAACCTAAATTTGATGCAGTTTTGAATCAGCCGCCTATGAACGACAACAATAAGAACAAAATGGGGGTACTAAATCTCTTATTTAACATAGATATCAAAAAGATTCCGGGTCCTGATAACATTCTTAATGAGTTTTTGTATAGATATGCCGAGTTGTCCGCTAAATACCTCAGCGTTATCTATCAGTCTTCAGTTGCTACATGCTGCTACCCATTTGCCTCGAAATCTACAAAAATTGTGCCTACTTATAAAACCTGTAATGAGTAGGACGTTAGTAGCTACAGAAACATTTAATTAATAAGTACGTGCTCGAAATTGCTTGAACATTTTGTCTCAAAACAACTATCTCTGTATCTGAATATTTTCCATATCCTAGATTGTTGTCAACATGGTTTTTGTAAGCAGCACTCGACCGTCACTCAGCTGGTTAAATTAACTCGTGATCTTGCTAGCGCATTAAACGATCGCAAACAGGTAGACATAACATTTCTTGACTTCGCCAAAGCTTTCGATAAAGTTTCTCACCCTGAATTGCTTTTGAAGAGTGATGAAGATTTCGAAAATCCACTCACCACTAAATGGTTTTCATCCTATCGCTCCAATAGACAACAGTTTGTGGTGCTTGAAAGCAATCGCTCTGATCTTTCAACTGTTCTATCTGGAGTACTCCGAGGCAGTGTATTGGCCTACTGCTACTTTTTAATTTTTAATATTGATATGCCTCAAGATATCACAGTACCCATTTGGCGCTTTGTAGGCGATTATATCCTTTACAATAAAGTAGATGATCCCCATGACCATACTGTTCTTGAATCAAACTTGCAAAAGATTTAAACTTAGTGTGACACTTGGAAGATGGTACTAAACGCGAAGAAAACTTTCGTCATGTTGTTTACAAGAAAAAAAAAAGAAAATCATGCTTCATATATATTTTATTGACGGCACTGTCCAAACAAGAGTGTTCGCACCTTGGTGTCACCTTAACATCTGACTTAAGTTGGGATACTCATATTGATGCCGTGTGGACTAAGGCAAAGAATATACTGTGGCTCTTAAGAAGACGCATTTACAGCACACCTCCTCAAGTTGAAATTCTGGCATGCGAAACGTTAGTCAGGCCTATTTTGGAGTATGCCAAAATATTATGGGACCCTTTCACTGAAACAACAAATCTAAACTTGATAAAATTCAACACTTTGCGCTAAGGTTTGTTTTTATAATAAGTATTGGTGGCATGATTCCCCTTCAAAACTTAACAAAATTGCAAACTTGCAATCCTTAGAATCTGGCACAAATTCATTTTCCTTATTATTCACAATCTAATCCCCATAGACAAGAATGACTACTTTATCAACCAAAATGACACTTACTTTAGGCACAGACACACTATGTACATTCCTCCACCTTCTGCCTCTATCAATTGTTTTAAGTTTAGCTTTTTTCCTAGGGCTATCCAACAATGGAGCGAGCTGTCTGATGCTGTAGGGCAAGCGTTATCATTCAATGAATCTATGGAACGTGTTTGTCTATATATTCTACATAATTTTTATACCGTATTTGTATTGTTCTGAAGTGATTGTTCGATTTTGGGCTCCCTTGGCTGCCGCTTACATTGTATTCCTCACAAGAAACTTAGCACATTATCATTGTACGAAACACTGTATCTTTCTCGCGAAAGGTGCTTTTGTTTTAATATGTGTACTGGTGTTAGTACAGTTCAAGTGCCTCATCATGTTTGTATCTAACATAAACGTTTGCACCTTCTATGAATGTTTCGCATGTACAGCATGCTATTTTAATTTTGGGGGACGTAGCACTCTTGTACCTTATTTTTTGTTCCCCACTCCTTTATAGACCCAGTGTGGGTTGACAGTATCATTAAATATATAAATAAATTGGAAGACCGGTAATATTTCACACGGCTTCAACAAATAATTGTTCACTCAGCACAGCTTTCATGTGCGTGATTATATTGAAGGCCTGGGTATAGCAAACTCCCACCGGAGAAGTGGCACTTCTCAGGATGCTATAAATAAAGCTTTTCCTAACGAGCACACATATCATATGTGCAGCATGTTCTCATGAAGTGACCACTGATTTATTTTAGACAATTGGGGACAAAATGGTTGGTGCGGTCATTACACGGAGATAAAAAGCCACCTCACGCTTTGAAAATGCAGTAGCACCTAAACACAAAACATGCCACATTCAGCCGTCCAGTCAGTCGGTGTTTGAAAAACGGGATCCCCAAGTCTCGGAAACTGTTTTTGCTACCCGGAACTGCCGAAAACGGCAGCTCAGCTTGGCCTCCACCAAAAAGAATAAGAAGGCACTCTTACAGCCTAAACAGATAATAGTGTGCATATTCTGAAAACAGAAGGACGAGGCCAATAGCAAGATAATTTTTAGAAATTTAGCCAGCTCCATCTCGCGATCACCTGTGAAGAAGCAAAGCTCATGCTGCTCCTTCCTCGGGCTTTTCTACGTCTGTGTTTTTAAAACCTTTACTTGGTTAGCGATCAGCGTCGACCTTGTTTGCGCGAACAGTTTGGTTGGCTCAGTGATGACATGCCCGTTCCCAGATCTGCTCTCGCTGACGCTCACGTCGCTGATGTTTTGCAATCCGGAGTCATTGCAAAGCGCCGAGACGTAAGTAATCATCACCAGCAACAGCATCAACGAAGCGCGGCTCGACGTAGCCAAGCGCCTTTGCTTAGAGACTTGTAGTGGGCACTCAGCCAATTCAAGAGAAGGAAGAATTCTGTACTTGCAGTACACACTCTCGGATAGTTTGAAGCAGAGAGTGTTGCGCGCTCAGAAGTTTCTCGCTAAGGAGGCACAGTTGAGGGGTCCACCAAGATGCGAAGTGCAAGCTGCCGCTTGATAACGTGATACGTGGGGCGTGATTACGCTATGCCATTCTGCACTTTAAAACAACGTTCAAACGTCCTCCAATTTCTTGTCGTTAACGGAAGTAACCAGATGGCAGACTGGCATCGTTGCGCATGTGACACGGAAGTGAACAAACCTGATGTCACGATCTGTCCCCCTAAGTGACGTTATTGCTCAGTCAAAGGTAGACCCGTCTACCAGGAGTCAAGAAATAAGGTGAGGTGCACCTATATGCAATGCCTCCAGTCGCGGGCGCATGCAAAACAACACCAGTGGCAGGAAGGTTGCAGGAAGCTGCCGGAGAGTATCAAAACAACGACTGCGAAGCAAAGAAATGGGCGAGTCCCACGTACTTTGGAATCGACGTTATGCGAAGAATGAGAAGGAAAACTCGCCTTTATGTTTCTTTTCTATTGAGTGACACGCCATGCAGTAACGCCAAATATTGTATAAATGTCGCAAACACATACATAACTTGAAGAGTTGCACATGTTCATATAACGAGTTCTTTGAACTTGCGCAACGATGCCAACAACAGTATTAGCAACACCAGACGCGGTAAGCTGATATGATGCGCTGTTGCTCGTCAGGGTGGTAGCTCTTGATACTACTACATAAAGTAACTTCAGCGTACAGGGCAGCTAACTACAATTAACGTTCGCCCGACGTGACGGCTATTTCATAGGAGTACATATGTAATGATTATGAAATTGCATAGATCACTGCAACTGCAATTGATGTTTCATGCTCAATACGGTCTATTTGAAAAGTAGTTCCAAAACCTGGCGTGGCTCTGTCGTATAATGCCTGATTGCCACGCAGAATGCTTGGGTTCGACTCCTTCTGGGATCCTGACATTTATTCTTTGCATGAGTCGGTTCAACGCTGCCGATGTAAGGTTTTTCTTGATGCTCAAGCATTAAAGCTGCCCATGTGTGCTCTTGTCGTTCCTAGGTAAATACTAAGCGTCAATAATCTGTGGCGCATACCCGCATACAAGTGGCACATACCCACCCGCCAATATGTGCCACTGTTTGGCGGGAAGTGTTTGGCGGCGTACGTGACTGGATTGCGATGTTATTCATTTCTTTACCAGCTCGTCACTTTCGTCAAACCAGCTCACACTGCCATACTAATTTCGGTTTACGCCAAGTTAAGGGGGTGATTACGAGATCACAAAGACGTGGGTGGCTAGAAAATTAAGATAGTACGCATATAGACGCCAAAAGCGCTTGCAGTTGGCTTAGAAATGCTTCGCATTTAAAAGAAAATAACTTGATCCTCCAAGTGAAGCAGAGTTGCCATTGGGTGGAACTGAAAAGGCACCATAACTCAAGCCAAATGTAGCCAAAGCAACCATGTCATCGAATATTATAGTCAAACTTGTAGTCGAATAGAACAAGAGTTGTATTACAAACAGAGTATTTGCAGTATGCGACTAAATAAAACCATTTTGAGCTAGCAAAACTGGAACATTAAAAGAGCTCAGCAAAAAGCCATGTTGACAAGAGGAAATTTAGGTTACCAAATTAGTCTAAAATCAGCCAATTTCAACCACCAACGGCAACGCTGGAGTTGACTTGGGTAGCTACATAAGGGCCCCTGCGAGTTTCCTCATTAGACGTTTTTATACTAGAAGTGTTCAATACTTTAATAAAGAACTGAGACCGTCAGAACTGTTATTTCAGACGAGGTAGGAGCGTATATAGGCCTAGCCAGCGAAAGCAGCGACAATTCCGGGGTGAGCGTCTCGTGCTTAGCACCAACGATGTGTTTTCCGAGCTATGCATGACCCACTACTTCTTCATTACATATTTACCCCTTGCTGAAGATGGAGCCAAGTAGGTGTTCTAAGGTGTCATAAGGGCAAGTGGTTCGTGATACGGTTTGAGACGATCCACGTGTACGATTTCATGGCCTCGGCGACGCAGGTCCGGAGTGGGCGCGAGGGGTTCGATGAGGTAGTTGACAGCGGAAGTTCACTGTATGACACGATAAGGCCCGTGGTACCTGCTGACGAACTTTGTAGAGGTACCAGGAGCAGCAGTGGAAGGCACCCACAGCCAAGCAAGAGAGTTGGGTGAAAACTGGTAGTGGGACCGTCCATCGTCGTGACAAAATTTCTGTAGCCCTTGTTCTTGTGTTGTAAGGGTGCGAGCTAATTGCCGACATTCTTCCGCATACCGAGCGGCTTTAGAAACTGGTGTGCCTTCGGATGAGTCGGGTCGGTAGGGGAGAATGGCGTCGATTGGAGATGATGGCTCTCGACCATATAGTAAAAAGAAGGCAGAAAAGCTAGTCGTCGCTTGAGGCGCCGTGTTGTAAGCGTACGTTACGTAGGGAAAGATAAGATCCCAGTTGGTGTGGTCGGAGGCGACATACATAGAAAGCATGTCGCCAAGAGTGCGGTTGAAACGTTCGGTCAAGCCGTTCGTTTGTGGACGATATGTGGTAGTACAGCGGTGAACCACATGGCATTCAGCAAGAAGTTCTTGAATTACATCCGCGAGAAAAACGCGGCCTCGGTCGCTCAAAAGTTCACGCGGAGCGCCGTCACGCAGAACAAAACGTTGGAGCAGGAAAGACGCAACGTCACGTGCTGTCGCGGCTGGTAGAGCGGCCATTTCTGCATGTCTCGTGAGATGGTCGATCGCTACAATAATCCAGCGATTCCCAGCTGATGTATACGGCAGAGGACCATAAAGGTCTATTCCAACCCGTTCGAATGGTTGCACTGGGCACGGTAATGGCTGCATTGGTGCAGTAGGACGGCTAGGATTGTGCTTGCGGCATTGGAACTCTGCGCAAGATCGAATGTACTTTGGAACAAATGTGTACATGCCGCGCCAATAAAACCGAAAACGTAGCCTGGCATAGGTTTTAAACAAACCGGTGTCTGCACACTGCGGATCGGCATGAAAAGCAGCGCGTATGCTGGCACGGAGATGCCTGGGTATGACGAGTAGCCATTTGCGGCCGTCAGGGTGGTAGTTGCGGTGATAAAGTATTCCATCACGGATGGCGAAGTGGGAGGCTTGTCGGTGTAGCGTTCGAGATGACGGTTGGGCGAGTGTTTCTGATAAGTAATGAATCATAGACGCAATACACAAATCTTTGCGCTGCTCCGCAGCCATGTCAATGGGTCCTGATAGTGGAAGTAAGTTGTCTTGGATGGAGACACTCGCAATATCAGTAGAAACGGGCGAACGCGAAAGAGCATCGGCATCGGCATGCTTTTGGCCTGAGCGATAAATGACACGGATGTCGTACTCTTGAAGACGTAAAGCCCACCGTACCAAGCGTCCGGAGGGATCCTTGAGGGAGGATAACCAGCAGAGCGCGTGGTGATCGGTAACGACGTCGAAAGGGCTGCCGTACAGATGAGGCCGAAATTTCATACTGGCCCAGATGATCGCTAGGCATTCTTTCTCAGCTACCGAATAATTTGCTTCTGTTCTTGTAAGAGTGCGGCTCTAGTACGCAACAACATATTCTTGGTAACCAGGCTTTCGTTGGGCGAGTACAGCTCCAAGACCGACACCGCTAGCATCCGTGTGAATTTCTGTGGGAGCGCTTGAATCAAAATTTCGCAGTATGGGTGGTCATGTAAACAGTTCACGGAGCTTCGCAAAGGCACTGTCGCAGGCTGGAGACCACGCAGATAGATTGCGGTCTCCCTGAAGTAGGTCTCTCAGAGGTGCCATGATCGAGGCGAAATCCCGGACGAAGCGGCGGAAGTATGAGCAAAGCCCAATGAAACTACGCAGCTCCTTGAGATATGCGGGCCTCGGGAACTCGCGAACAGCACGTAGCTTAGCGGGGTCAGGGAGAACGCCATCCTTCGACACGACGTGTCCGAGAATGGTCAGCTTGCGTGCTCCGAAGTCACACTTCTTCAAGTTTAGTTGGAGGCCTGATGCAGAAAGGCAGCGTATAGAACCTGTTCCAAGCGACGAAGGTGCGTGGGAAAATCGGGCGAGAACACCACCACATCATCTAAGTAGCACAAACACGTGTTTCACTTGAGGCCTGGTAGGATAGTGTCTATCATGTGCTCAAATGTACCGGCGCATTGCATAGGCCGAATGGCACCACGTTAAATTCGTATAAGCCGTCTGGTGTAACAAAGGCAGTTTTTGGTCTATCATCCGGATTCATGGGCACTTGCCAATACCCAGAGCATAGATCAAGAGAGGAAAATAACTTTGCGCCTTGTAAAGAGTTGAGGGCGGCATCGATACAAGGCAAAAGATAACCATCTTTTCGTGTTATTTTGTTTAGACGACGATAATCTACGCAAAAGCGCAGCGTGCCATCCTTCTTTTTAACTAAAACAACCGGCGAACCCCAAGGACTATTTGATAGTTGAACGACGCCGCGCTTTAGCATGTCAGCTACTTGTTCATCGATGACACGGCGTTCAGTCGGTGAAACACGGTACGGTCGCTACCGTAGTGGTGGGTGATTACCTGTGTCGATCTGGTGGCGTACAGTAAATGTTCAACCTAAGGTAGCACTGTTGCTGTCAAAAGATGGCCGAAACTTGTCAAGAAGGTTCAAAAGTTCGCACCTCTGTTGTGGGTTTAGGCCTTCGTCGATGACACTGTTGAAAATGTCGGCAGTTGAAGGGCCATTCCCGGAACAACAGGAGAGGGCGCTGACTTCCAATGATCCATCAGGAACGTCAAGTGTAGCGATGATTTCGAATGATTCGATTGAGCCGATACATTCGCTCCGGAGACGCGTAATAGTGAATGGGAATGGATTCTCCACAGGCACGTTGGTCCCACCACCTTGAAGAGTAATGAGAGCGGTTGGGAGCGGTGATAGATGGCAATGAACGAAAGCAGCGGAAGGTGTGAAGAATGCGGTAGCGTCGATGACGGCGCAACACGACAAAGGTGTGAAGACAGTAGCGCGCGGAGGGATCTGGGTGTCGTCACTAATGACCAACTTCGCGTATGAAGGGTGATCGTCCGCAGGTAAAGCATCACCAAGGGGACAAAAAACAACTTCGGCACGAGCGCAATCGATGACGGCTTGGTGATGGGAGAGAAAACCCTAGACTAAAATTATGTCGTGAGAACAGTGCGGGTGTACTACGAACTGCACTGTGTAGGGCACTCCTTGAATTACAAGTCTGGCGATACACGAGCCCACAGGCTGCACAGGCTGTGCAGTGGCAGTACGAAGACACGAACCCAAGTAAGGAGTTGTAACTCTACGAATTGATCGGCAAACTTTTTTGGCAATTACAGAAATGGCGGCACCAGTATCAATAGGGGCAAGTACAGGTGCACCTTCAAGAACGGCATTAATTACATTCAGTGGCGAACGAAGGGGGCTAGTGCTTTGCGACGAGGACGCAGTTCTTGCCTCGGGAACTGCGTCATTTAGTTTTCCGCGTCGATTGCAAGGGGGCGTCAGCGCATTGGGGAGGGCGAGAGTCGACGTGGAGAAGGAGATCGGCAATCAGGAGCTCGTCGGTGGCTTGGTCGAGGAGCGTACATTCGGGGTCTGGAGTGTAGGGAGTGTACGTGTAATTGTTCTCATATGGACGTGGGTTTTCACGTGAGTGGAGTGGGTGGCGGCAAAGACGTGCGACGTGTCCAGGTAGACCACACTAAAAGCAGATTGGTCGGTTGTCGGCAGTGCGCCATGGATTAGGGACAGACCACTGACAGACCGCGCCGGAGCACACGATGGCCTGGGGAGCCATAGGCGGAGGACTTGTGGCAGATGCAGTGGTCATAGCGGCAGGTCGAGTCCGGCTTCGTAACTCCAGGATTGCGAGGAGACCCAGCAAACTCCACCAAATATAATAAAGAACTGTGACAGTCAGAACTGTTATTTGAAACCAGGTAGGGGCCTAGCCAGCGAAAGCAGCGACAATGTCCGGGGCGAGCGTCTCGTGCATAGCCCCGACGACCCACTACTTCTTCATTACCCACTACTTCTTCATTACAAATACATTTCAGGTCACGTGAGCCTGTACCGTAGCCCTTAGAGTTTCCTACAGTGTTTACAATAAGGAAACTGGCGCTGCGATTGTTCAGTCACTATGGAAATGATGCGTTCTATATACGTGTTTATCAAGTCTTCAGGCTTGCCGGTTTCAAACGCACTTGCTCCTTTGTTTATTGTGTGTTCAGCCTGTTTCGGACGAACTAGTGGAGCATTTCGATTTACGCGAGCAGATTTGAGCTGTTGAGCATAAAAAAAGGCTAAGGCCTTAAAGTGGAACTGCTGAGCATTTGCGGAACTCTGCCTTGTGAGAGAGCAGCTCTAGGCCACACGGAGCCTAGCGGAGCTGAAAGAACGAAGTGTAGACTAATGTAAGTACTAGCCTCAAACCTTTAGGGCTGAAGCTCCGCGCATTGCCGCTTTCCTTAAAACTAGAGCCACAGTTAGAGTTCCTTCTAGTGTACTGTAGAAAACTCTACGCCGTAGGCCCCCATCTTGCCTCGTCTTTGGTTATGATTATCACTCTGCAAGCAAGAAAGAAGTTCATAGAGGTAAGAAGTTAGGTAAGCGCGTTTCATGACCTAGGGCTTGCGTGATGAAACGCGATCGCCCTCTTCCGTTGCGTGTACACTCTCCGCGAGAGTATCACACACTGTGTAGTGTTACTACGCTATCGACTGAGGCGCCGGCACGGGACAGCACTTCACGGCAACAAGTGTATCTGATACGAACTCCCAACCCAATTCACGTAGGCTATTGGCAGTCTAATTCTGTTTGACACCAAACAGCGGCTGCTGCCAACTTCGAAAAGTGTGAGCAACTCTGTATGTAAAGTGGGAGCTTCCAAGTTTCCTTTTCGCATGCGTCTGGAAATCTGCTTTTTGCGTAATTTTGTCTCGACAAAGCTTCAGGGTCGATTTATTACCTCTTGAACATACTGTTGTTTCTGAACACAAAGCCAATTATCAGAAGATCCTTGTTTATGGCTTACGCTCGTTCATATACTTTTTATGACACACGCTAAGTTGAATAGCTTCATACTCATCCGGCGAGAAAGTGCATTCTGTTATGCAGAATAAAACCTATACATGAAAAGAAAATTACCTACAAGTACGCTGCTTCTTTATTCAAAATGTGAGCACAGCTGTTGTGCACGCGTTCTCATACCTAGGCAAACAACTTGGGAAGAATGATGCACGTGCCATTACAGACTACCCTTAATTCAGTTGTTATTGAATTCTTTTTCCAATGCTTTTCGTTTTCTGTTGAAGTTTTTTTTGTTCATTTCCTTTTCGCCTTCTGCATCACCAAAGAGCTGCGCTGTACGATCTGTATCTGACACCACAGCGGCCCTCAAAGTAATATGTAGTACACTAATAAAAGCTAACAGGCCGTAGAGCATTTTTCTCACGAGTTGAAAAGTTGTAAAGATTTGGTGAGACATGACGATGCATCGGCAGACGTGTTAGACATCAACATGAATAACGCAACAAAAGCAAAGAAGTCTCTCAAATGCGACGTGATACACAAGCGAGTTTCTGTGTGTGGTCAGTGTACCAACATCGCATTACTGCGTTTTAACATGACTTCATCAATGACTCCAGCTATGCCACTATGATGACTCCACAGATCACCGTAGTTTGTGGCGTATTCGTAACGTCACTGTGAGTCACGATGACGTCAGAATACTCAGACTACAAGAGCAATACTACGTTGGACGGTCTGGCATGACACAAGTAGCCTTTAGGCATTAGTATACTTCAGTCGCCAATGTATTAAACGTCTCGGCCCTAAATATTCCTACTCATTACGCTCGAGTGAAAGTAAGTGTATCAGGCATTGGCAGCTTCTCGCTTACTGCTTCGCACAACATCGATCCTCACAGCACGTGCTATTTGCCAAAGCTTGTATGAGAAACGCTCATAGTATGATTGATTTTCGGTAAGAGTAATAGCGTCTTTGTTGTTTATCAATACGGTAAATAAAGTTTTTGAAGGCTGAGAAGAGCGAGAGAGAGAGGAAATAGTGTCGAAACAACGGTTAGTGAAGCAATCAGTGACACAGCAGAAGGCGGTGAAGGCGAACACTGAGGCAGGAAGATGCGTGCTCGCTACATCCTCTTCCCGAGGAACGACTTGGGCGAGTGTGCCGAGGTGCCCTCTGGCTGTCTGAAGTTGCCCAGAAGAATTTGCTCCAGGCTCTGTCCCTGGGTCTCCGGCATAAACAGCATCACGAGAAAAGCGCCCACTATGGTGACCACGCAGAAGAACGAGGCCAGTCCGGTCAGCTGCATGGTGTCCCGCACGCTCGTGAAGAACCACGTGACCAAGAGGACGCAGGCCCAGTTAAAAGCGCACACTCCGGCGAGGTACATGCCCCTGCCTCGGCAACACACGAGCTCGGCGCCGAGCACCCAAACCACGGGACCTAGGCCGAGCGAGTAGCCTGCCGTGGAAGCGACATCGAACGCAAGAGTTGCACAGCAGTACAACACAGGGATGTTCGACGCTAGTATATATGGAAGCTGGGACGCCCGACGATTACGCCCGCATAAAATAATTCGGAGTACGAGTGACGATGAGGCGTGTACTCTTAAGGTAAAGCCAGCCAAGACGGTAGAGACCCCGTGTGTACGTATACGCCTCTGCTTTTTTCGTACTCCCTGTTATTGCAATTCCTCTCTTGAAATAAACGTTAGAGTAGCCAACCTATGTGTGCTTAAATGTACACCATTGCATAAAGCAGACAAAGTTGAACACGTAGAAAGAGTTTCCTTAAGAACACAAGAAGGCATACCCCTCAATGCGTGCTTTTAGTCTCACCTTGCTCACGGAATCAGTTCTGATGTTGCAGACAGCCTTTTTTTATGACGTAAACCATTACGATCTAACACTTTTGCTGCCGAAAATTCGTGATGGTATTTTGAAACAGTGCACAATGGACTTATCAAGGAACACTTTTACAGCTGCTTTATGCCACCTAATTTCGTTTCTTTAACGATCATCCGCCGCTTGCCGAGGTGGGCACTACACATACCATCGGCCTGTAGTTTTTCCAGCTAAACTTTCCGACCATCACCAGCTGGTGTCGTTCTTGTGAAAAAAAATATTATTGATTGATTCATTGATTGAAGGAGGCTTTCTTTAAGTCCTGTGGCATGTCACGACGTAGGCGACTCCCACGTGGGGACAGGCCAACTGTAACGCGCATGAATTCCTACTTGTCACCCTAAGAAACAAACGCCGCAGCAAATGGATGGCCACTCGAGCGGCAAGAAGGAATGGCTGACGAGAAACGCATTTGCTCTTCAGGCAAGCCTCGACGCTCATTGTGTCCGCCGCAGTGGTGCAGTCGATACGGTACTCAGCTGCGCACCAGAAAGTCACGTGTTCCATTCCGGCTGCGGCGGCCACCTTTCGATAGAAGTGACATGGTAGAGACAGACTTCTGCAGTGTGCGATGTCAGCGCAGGTTAAGGAACACCAGATGGTCGAAATTTCCGCGGCACTCTCTCCTATATACTACGGCGTTCCTCATTAGTATATTGCGATATTGGGAAGTAAGACCTCATATATTATTATTGAAGACTAGTAAGATTCTGTTTACAAAATGCACAACCAAAACATAGCTTCTTTTGTTACATAATATTTCCACGTGTGAAGTATTTGATATTTTAACACGAAATATGTCGAAATACTGCTAATTTGTTTTTCTTGCTTCACGTACTCTCACAGCTGCATCGAACATAAGTTTACAATTGCCGGCCAAAAAAAGAAAAGAAAAAGCCTGCAATGATAAAAAGCCTGCGCGTATGTCAGCTGCCGGCAGTTTGAAGCCAACTTTAAAGCATAAAAGAGGAACTCGCATGAAAGGCGATACACAATGCAGAGCCTAACAGCGAGATCGCACGTAGAGGTCTGCGGCCGGATGTTGGAAAGCTGTGCATATGCGATACCAGTGGCCATAGGCGATTATCGTATATCATTATGCTGTTCATACAAGCGCACTTGATGGCTTACGGCCCAGCCTACCGACGTCGGGTGCTCGATGTTGCAGGCAAAAACGAACACGCTGGGAGAAAGGGAGGGCAATATTTGGCCAAATTAGAAGCGAGCATAATTTGGATGCTATTCAATGGAAGCGAAGAACAGTTCGACAAAAGAAATTTCACCCCTAATCAATTCAAAGCAAACTATATATTACGCTTATTTATACTCCTGGAATATAGCACCATCCTCTAACTTCGAAAATTGAGAAAGATGCTTTATTAACACTTTAGTGCTATAGGAATAACGTCTGTTTTGAATCATGCCAAGTGTCATGATAAAATATAAAAGCTAATTGCCATAGTCCACAAAACCACGCTTTCCATTTAATTTGTCTCTGAATTAGGAAGCTTACACATTAAATATTTTTTTTTCTGCGTAAGCCTGCTCACTTCGCGTCGTATCCGATAGATATTTTATTTTCCTGTAACAGCCAGAAAATATAACATGAGCACTTGTTTACTACTGATGACTGGTATGGTTAGCATTTAATGACTACAATCGTAGACCCGCCGGGAGGCACGTGATGAATGTTGCAGCTCGGGAAAAATCACAGCTTCGCCGCAAAGGCGAAGAAATGAACATGATAGCAACAAATTGGAACGCCAAACGCAGAATGTCAAGGAGGTCGAAACATGCCGCGCGATTCTTATGCACTAATGACACATAAAGTGTATTCACAGGTACAGATCAACGAGAATAAGCGTCTCAGTTGTTACTTCGCTGTGTCTGAAAAGCGCACCCATTTCGCAAACGGAGACTGCGCAACGATTGCAGGGACCTTTGTGCGTACGGTAACTACAACAGAACCTTTCCAGTGAAAACCCAAGGGCAGCCAAGACGTACGATTGTGCCCACCGCGATAGTAACCGCGCGCCTTAGCAATCAAGCCTGCTCCCTCTCCGCTAAGCGAAATAGACGTGGGAAATGAGAGCGCGCGTCGCCGTGTCGTGATGATGTGGCGATGCGCGCTCCTTACCCCATCTTACTGGAAATAAGAGAGCTCCACACTCGTCGTAGTGGCATCAGGTGGTGCTGACTCTAGCTCCCATGTCTGAAGGCACATATATACCTTGTAAAATGAACGGAGGGGTGACCGCCACCGTAGCTCAGTGGTAGAGCATCGGACGCGTTATTTGAAGGTCGCAGCTTCACAACCTGCCAGTGGGAAGTTATCTTTTTACGCGATAGCGTAAAGAGCTCGTGTCGCAGAAAAGCCACCGCCGGCGTCGGCCACGTTGGTTGTGAGCGAAAAATCGTCTGTGCGTCTGTGACCGAAAAATCGAGTTACCAAGATAGCCGCGAGAGGCCACTACTTGTCCACGCGTGTGCAATAAAAGTACAGACTGGCAAAGGGTCAAGCAAAAGTGCAAGGAACATTTACGGTTAAAAGGGAAAGTGGCAGGGCAAATGACACTCCTTGGTTTCGTGTACTTGAGGAAGGGAGCAAAGGCCAGAGAAGAAAACCAGGCAATGGTAGAGAGTATATCCAATGACATTCAGGAGTTAGGAGAAGAGTGCGAGATAATTATACGAGATATGAATGCGTACATAGAAGATATAGATGGGTATACCGACCCCACAGGCAAAATGATCATGAATATGTGTGAAAGGCTTGATTTGATCATTTGCAACAGTACCGAGAAGTGTGAAGGGCAAATAACATGGGAGGTAGGAAGGCTGCAGTCGACGATAGATTATGCACTGATGTCACATAGGATGTATGATAAGCTCAGGGGAATGCACATAGATGAAGGTGGCTCCAGAAGTCTGGGTAGTGATCACAAATGTATCAAGCTAAGTTTTGGAAGAGCAGTGAAAGTGGGAAGGAGAAAAGATGAGCAACTACAGAAAAATTTTTATTCAGAAGGGCAAATTGAAATAGCTACTAAACAAATTGAGAAAGTAATCACGGAGGATAATAAAACAGTGTGGACATACACGAATCTCATTAGACTGTTTGAGCTAGAGCTTGCTAATGCACGTGACAAGTCACCCCGGAAAAGACACAAACCCAAAAGTTGGTGGGATGAGGAAGTTAAGAGAGCCATAGCAAAACGTCAGGAAGCCTCTAGGGAACACAGACATGCTAAGCAGCGGGTTGAACCGACAGATGATGTTGAAAGAAAATGGGAAATCTTTCTAAGCTGTAGAAGGGATGCATCCCTTCTGAACAATGAAAAGATTAAAAGAAAGGGAGCTCAGTGGCTAGCAGAAGTACATAAAAAAGATAAAAAGGCAGCTGCGAAAATTCGGAACCATCTAAACTCCCTAAGAAATGAGACGAGCCTAGAGCAAAGTTTTATAACTACAGCTCAAAGTGGTAGGCTAGAATAAGACGAAGCTATTGAATATATAAAAACAAGGGTGACAGAAAAATTTCAACAAAGAAGTGCATTATGCACCACAATAAACAAGGATGAGTCAAGTGGCGCAATGACTCCATTTTCACAACAAGAGTGGGAAAGGGCTGAGATCTACGCTTCGACGACGACAAAAACTGCTAATATGATCAGCCGCGGTTTTACGCCTTAAAACGACGGTGCGATTATGAGCGATGCTGTAGTATAGGAGTCGAAGATTTTCGGCCATTTGGTGTTCCTTAACGTCCACCCACATTGCACAGCACACAGGTTCTTGGAATTTCTCCACCAACAAAATGTGACTGTCGCTGTCAGCATTGAAGCGGCGACCTTCCGGTCAGCAGACGAGCATCGTAACCCCTGTTTGACCGAGGCGGATACATTGAAAACAAAACAAAACGAAAAAAAAAGACCTTGCATGCTGCAGGACGTTGACGCTTCCTAAGCGAGAAAACGCGCGAAATGAAGACGCCAGGGACAACGCTACCGTAAAGTTCCTGCCACGACATAAAAAAATTTTGACGGCATCCTTTGGGGCTCATGTACTGTATTTACTGGAATGTAACGCGAGCTTTTTCTGCACATTTTCGCTATCAGAAGTCAAACCTCGCGTTGAAATACAACTGTGAAACGGCATAAATTGATTTTTTCTCAAAAGTGTAGTGATTCGCTCAATTATATTAAATAGTTTCATTTTGGTTTTTCTTTCTAGGTTGAATGAGCAGCCCCCACCCCTCTCACGTTTCAATCGTGGTTGCATTACAATCTAGCAAAAATGGCAGTTCCTATAAGAAAAAAACGATGCATATTGTGTTTTAAAGCCGCCGGATTCTAAATTACCAAGTTTCAGTAAATTTCGATGAGCCAGTGCAGCCAGAATACACAATTCGCTTTGAAATTCGCAAAGCTATATTTAGAAATATCCCTGAAAAAAGTCGAAAAGAGACTTTTGACACAGAGTCTTTATGCATCAGGTGTACAGTCTTTGTGCAGTACTATTTATCAATGTAAATTATTGACTGTGTGACTTTATATAGTCTTCCGTAAAAGTTAGACCTAACGTTTTGTATGCCAACTTATGACAGTAATGGGCATAAAAACATGGTGGGATGAGCGCTGCCATTTATTACAGTGGGTCTTGTGTATCGCGAAGAAACTTAGACGATTAAAGCATCAGTTCTATCCGAATGATACGACCGTATGTTATAAGGTGAAGAAGTTCTACAGACACATGCTGTTTGCACTACAAACTAAACTTCTGACCACGTTAAATTAGAATTTTTTCAACGTGTACACAAAGCATTATTTTCTAAAATGTAAACAAATGACTCAATTCGACCTGCGAAGCTGGCAAGGCGTATATGTATATGCTGCAGCCTAACAAAGGCTGCAGTGTATACTCTCGTAGCAAACTCTCATAACGCGTAGCGCTCTGAGAGTTTGCTGAGAGTTTAAAGTAACAATGACATTCAGGTAGATTCTACGCCTGAATGAAGCAAACTTACTGAAGCAACTCTTAATTTTCCCACAGAGATCAGCAGCGTTCTTCTGAAATTTGTTGCTACTTACAAAACATATCCTCCGTGTATGTGTCTGATGATCTCAGAGGCTCGAACTCGTAAATTTTACTATTAACCTTGCAATTGACAGCATGGCCTTGTTGGGGTAGTGGTTTGTTGTGCGACTGAAACCTTTATGCTTCGGAGCTAACGTCAAGTATTTTATTTGGATAAAGTAGTTTTATTCACTTTGTGTAATAGGCGGATATGCAGTTATGGAACGATATCTCTGAATATTTAATGTCACAGTGATTATGCCACACACAAAACCACCTTAAAAATTCTGCGGTAGGTTTTATGGCTAAAGTCTGGTTAAATGTATTTTAGTGCGCAGAAGATTGAGGATGGTATACAGTTTTCAGCTGCAAGTTATTTCATCGCTGCTGTTCAAAAGCACTGTCACTATCACAGCTCTCATAGAGGCGCATATATATATATATATATATATATATATATATATATATATATATATATATATATATATATATATATATATATATATATATATATATATATATATATATATATATATGTATATATATATATATATATATATATTGTAATGAATCTGAATAGAATAACGGACGCTCTGCTGGTAATTAGGAAGACGATGATGATTGGTGGCTGTAGTAGTAGCTCGCGCACGCCGCTCGCCATTAGCCAGACCTGTCTGATAAGCACATTTTGCCAAGCTGCGTCTGAACCTTTCTCGACGTACAACACCTCTATTTTAAGTGGTGGAGGTGTGGGGTAGTAAGCCGGTGTGATCGGCAGCGACGTCGTGCACGAGGGCGGAAACTTCAGCCGTATCTTCAGCTGCCCTGCGCGTCGAGACACGCTGCTTACGAAACTCGTCGTACTCCTGAGAGAGCTGGACAACATCGGTGACGGTCTGTGGATTCCTAGCGACGAGCATCTGGAAGGTACCGTCGTCAACTCCTTTGATGATGTGCTTGATTTTGTCACGTTCGGTTAGATATTGATCGACGCGCTTGCAAAGAGACAAGACATCTTCAATGTAACTTGTAAAGGTCTCGTCCCTGCGCTGGACTCGACTACGGAGACGCTGTTCTGCGCGAAGCCGGCGCACGGCGGGACGACCGAAGACCGCGGCGATGGTGGTCTTGAAGACGGACCAGTTGGTGATTTCGCCTTCGTGGTTCTTGAACCAGAGGCTGGCCACATCAGCGAGGTAAAAGCGCACGTTTGTGAGCTGGTCGTAGGCGTTCCACTTGTTGGAAGCGCTTACGATTTCGTACTCGACGAGCCAGTCCTCGACGTCTTGTTCGTCGTTGCCGCGAAAAATTGGTGGGTCGCGTTGCCGAGGCACGTCAGTACAGTAGACTGTCGTTGGTAAGGCGGCTTGAGAAGGGCCAGGAGCAGTTATGGTGAACGGTAACGGTAGCGTCCGATTGCGAAGTTCCAGGTTGATGGGAACCCCGGCTCCTCCACCACTTAAAATAGAGGTGTTGTACAGAAGGCATGGTTGTCGTCACTGAAGGATCCAAGCGGTCGCCTCGCCCGATGGTCATTCCGCCTCCAAGAATATAATATTCGCGTGGTCTATCGCTCCGGCCGGAAACATTTGGACGTAGACGCCCTATCCCGTTCGCCCCTACCCCCTGACCCGGACTGCTGCGAAAGTCTAACCTGTGATACCAATGCCGTCACCATCGCCGACATGCCATCTGAGCAACGCAAGGACCCTTGGGTTGCTTCGATTCTAGACATCCTGGCTCGGCGGACGGCTTCCCCCCTTCTGGCACGTTGCGTCGGCAAGTCGAGCACTTCGCCACTCGCGACGACGTGCTGTACCGACGCAACTACACACCCGGTGGACGTCAGTGGCTACTCGTGATTCCACGGCATCTGCGATCCGAAATTTGTTCCACGTTTCATGACGACCCCCAATGTGGCCACGCAGGTTTCCTGAAGACTTATTATCCCATACGTCTCCAATATTACTGGCGTGGCATGTACCGTTTTATACGACAATACGTTCGGGCCTGCTCGACGTGCCAGAGACGAAAAACTCCCCCTTATCACGTTAGCGGTACCTTGCTACCCTTACGATGTCCATCCCGACCATTCGACCGCGTAGGCATCGATATCTATGGTCCCCTTTCCAACACTGCTGACGATAACCGCTGGATCATAGTTGCCGTCGACGATCTCACGCGGTATGCCGAAACTTCATCCCTTCCCTCGTCTACAGCAAAAGACGTTGCAACTTTCGTTCTTCGCAACATCGTATTACGTCATGGAGCACCTCGTGAGTTACTGAGCGATCGTGGTCGCGTATTCTTGTCAGACGTCATCACAGAATTGCTGCGTGAGTGCCACGTCGTTCATCGCACTACAAGCGCCTATCATCCCCAGACCAATGGAATGACAGAGCGCTTCAACCGCACCCTTGGTGACATGCTGTCTATGTTTATCTCGTCAGACCACTCCAATTGGGACCGAGTGCTCCCGTTTATCACGTTCGCTTATAATACCGCCATTCAAAGCACTACCGGGTTCTCTCCTTTTTTCCTCTATTACGGACGCAAACCTTCTTGCACTATAGACACCATTCTTTCGTACAAACCTGACTCCTCAGAGTCCACGACTTTGTCTCAAGCCGCTACATACGCTGAAGAATGCCACCAACTGGCAAGATCATTCACATTCCAAGACTAAGGAAGCCAAAAGCACCACCATGACGCATCAAATAACACTGCTTCCTACGATCCAGGTTCACTCATCTGGGTCATGTCCCTTCTGCTACACCTGGCTTTTCTACCAAGTTGGTCCCCAAGTATCACGGTCCATATCGTGTGCTAAAAAAAACGTCACCAGTGAATTACCTCATTGAGCCACTGGAACCATCTTCTGACCAACGTCGACGTGCCCAGCAAATTGTCCACGTCTCGAGACTTAAGCCCTGCTACAACCCTCCCGTGTTTACTTGTCCATAGGTCGCCAGGATGGCTCCTTATTTCACGGGGAGTAATTGTAATGAATCTGAATAACGGATGCTCTGATGGTAATGAAGAAGACGAGGAGGATCGGTGGCTGTAGTAGTAGCTTGCGCACGCCGCTCGCCATTAGCCAGACCTGCCTGATAAAGCACATTTTGCCAAGCTGCGTCTGAACCTTTCTCGACGTACAACACCTCTATTTTAATATATATATATATATATATATATATATATATATATATATATATATATATATATATATATATATATATATATATATATATATATATATATATATCCTTTATAGCGGCCAGCAATTGTCAACATCAACAGCGCCCATTTTTTTTTTCGCGAGACAAGCGTATTCTGGAATGAGCACCAATTCACAATTCACGGATACGTTTAAGCTAGTCATTTACCTGACTTTTCAAAGTATGGCGAGTCTGAAATACACCATCGTGCACATACATTTTACATTTTTAGAAAAAAAAAACATTGGCTTAAAATGATTCTTGCATGCCAGTCGAGCTTTCATAATTCTTAATGAGAGATTCTGCAATGCAGGGCCGCGAAAATTTTGACCACCTGTGGTTCTTTAACGTGCACACGGAAATTTAGCTTTTCGTTTCCATCAAAAATGCATTCTACACGGCCGGTACTTGGTCCTGCGACCTTCGCGTCGGCCGTCGAGTGCCATAACCTCTATAGACCACCACGGATGGCGGTCTATAGTGGCTATGGTACTCGACTACTGCACCTATTGAGGTTGGGTGGTCCGCAAACAAAGCTGCGCCTTTTAATATTCCACATGAGCAAAAACCCCGGCTACATTGTGTGCCACACGTCAAAGACTATTTAATATATGCTGTGCGCGTGTCTTGAATACATGACCGTAATATAATTTAATTAGCCGCGTCATGGATCGCCTGCATTTTTGACCTCTTCCAGAGGAAAAACTTTTGAGCGCTTGGTAACATGCAGACCACGGCCAACACAACTTCCTGTGACTGTTAGAATTTCTAAGCGAGACAGGTATACATATACATAGGTGCTCGTCTAGAAAACATATGCTATGTTATAAACACTTTCAACACTTTCATGCTTAATACACGTCCCTGCGCAGGAAAGTGTTTGAGTAGTAATCTTTTGTGCTGTACCACCGTTATCTGTCATCTGTGATGACCTAAGTCGAAAAGAAGAACTGTGTTATAGGATGTGGGTTTGCCCCCGGCACAGAACAGAATAAAACCAATTTCCCTAACCAGTGTTCCTTGTAAAATGTTAGAACATATAATTTACTCCAACCTTGTCTCATTCCTAGAATCAAATTCTTTTTTTACTCCCTACCAGCACGGATTCCGAAAAAGTTACTCATGTGAAACCCAACTTCTTTATTTTACTAATGACATAGCATCGGCTTTAGATCGCGGCTCACTTGTGCATTGCATTTTTCTTGACTTTCAAAAAGCTTTCGATAAGTACCTCACCAATTACTCCTCCTGAAAATTAGTGCCTTAAACATTGACCCGAACATTCTTAAATGGATTGAATGCTTTCTGACTAATCGCACTCAGTTTGTAACAACTAATGGCTATAACTCACCTCTTTCTAAAGTAACATCTGGCGTACCCCAAGGTTCCGTATTAGGCCCTTTACTTTTCTTATATATATTAATGATCTCCCAGACAGCATTAACTCCGCTATAAGGTTGTTTGCAGATGATTGTGTAATTTACCGCGAAATAAACAATGAATATGATAACCAATTTCTACAGTCAGACCTTGACACTGTCTCAACCTGGTGCAATAAATGGCTTATGACTCTCAACTCTAACAAATCTAAATGCATGTCAATAACCCGGCGATCTATTTCTCCCCCCTGTACCTACAGAATTAACGCCGTTCCCCTCCAGCATGTCTCTTCATATAAGTACCTCGGCGTTTACATTACCAACAATCTATCTTGGCACACGCATGTTAGCTACATCTGTAATAACGCTAACCGAACGCTAGGATACTTACGCCGCAACTTTTCTCGCGCTCCGCTGTCCCTCAAAATTCTATTATACCGATCACTAATTCGCCCAAAGCTTGAGTACGCGTCCGCTATATGGGATCCCGTGCAGCAAAATTTAATTAACGCGTTAGAATCTGTTCAGAACCGCTCAGTTCGGTTCATTTGTTCTAATTATTCCCGTACTGCTAGCATATCAGAAATGAAATCTAACCTTGACCTACCCAATTTAACTGTCCGGAGGAAACTGGCGCGACTGCATTTTTTTCATAACATATTTTTTCACAATCCATCAATGAAGCGAAACCTCATTTCACAACCGTCATACCACTCATCGCGCATTGATCATCAGCATAAGGTTGCCATTCCGTTTTGCCGCACCAAATTCTTTTCAGCAGCCTTCTTACCGAAAACAGCCGCCGATTGGAACCACCTTCCCTCTTCCGTTGTATCAATAACAGACCCTTTGTTATTCAAGACTGCAATTTCTCAGCAATGCTTGTAACTATACGCAGTTTCCATTATTTATCTTTGTCTTGTATGTGCTTGAATTCTTATACATTTTTAGTTGACTTATGTTGCCTTCCTGATTTGCGCATCTGATACTTGTTTCTTTATTTTGTCTTTTTTTCTTGTGTGTTATATATGTTGTACCCACCCCCTCTGTAATGCCCTACGGGCCCTGAGAGTATTCTAATAAATAAATAAATAAAACAGCGCAGCAGAGTTATCGGGCGTTGTTTCTGTGCTCTCTTTACTACATTGACGCAGTCGATAGGATTCGAACCTGTGCGCGGACCTTCGCCTTTTTCTGCCTTGTCTAATTACCACCGTGAGAAGTAGCATGGCGAGAATACCATTTATATGGCCGACCTCTTCATTCTATGCATTTAAAAAGTACGTTCTCTTTTCACCTGCTGCAATCTCGTCTCATATTTTGTTTTGACATTCTTCATTACTATCCTTACTACGTTGGTACGCTTGTGCAATAACAAACAAGAATTCTTCGGTGCGCACCCATGATGTAGAGTCCCAAGAAGAGAATGGGCAAGCGCTGAACGAGTGATCCACCTGGGGGCTGCGCACTGCCATCCGACACTGGATAGAGCACCGCGATGGTGGCCATGGCGCCGACGCACGTCAGGCAAGAAAAGAGCAGGAGGCGGCGCCTGCCGACCACGTCCATGAGGGAAACCACCACCATGGTGACAGCCACCTTTCAGAAATATGAGATATTGTGATGTTGAACATTAAGCTGCAAAGTAAATGTAAAAAAAATGTAGCACAACAACTGATTGGAAAAGAAATTAACTAGCTTATAGCACCAGAACACTGCTGACTCGGCTCTGCAAAGTAAATGTAGAGAATATAGCACAATAACTGCTTGGAAAAGAAATTAACTAGCCTGTAGCACCATTACACTGCTCACTTGGCTCTTTCCCTCATGCTGCTGACTACTAGCGAGATGACCCTTTTCTCTTTTTCTACCAAGGGGCGTCACCTTTCCCCTCACATAAATGGAGCCACTCCCTGACCTATTTTCGACGCTGCTGTCGGCTGCCGCGCTGGTGAACCACCAACTTTTCACCTGCATTTCGTTCTCTTTGTTCTCACAAGGTGGTCCTCAGAACAGCCCCACACGTCTCATTTTTGTCAGTCGGGAAGAAGCTGCTCAATTTTATTAGTTAATTTTTGTTGGTCCAGTGAAGAGAACTGCCATGTGCCCGTTTTTTACCTTTTCTATATACTCTGTATGCAATGTTTTGCAAGCCCGAGGCTACGAACCCTGTCAAGCCTGATTTATGGCTTTTCTTTGTCTGTACCCACCAATCTTCATTGATTGTTTTAGAAGCTGAAAATAAACCCTGATTGATTGATTGGTTGATTGACTGATTGGTTTATTGATTGATTGGGATGAAGAGGCGGGTGGGCTTGCTCAATGTCCACTTTGTTGACGCGACTTTTCGTGTCGCCAATCCAGACACCATGCCGCTGCTAGCCGAGTGGGCGCACCGACGGGCGATACGCTACGGCGGAATGCGAACCACCGGTGGGCACGTATAAGCTAACCACTATTTATCAGTATACCGCGGTTTGTACAGTTCTCTGTTGACCCTGAAATCTTGTTAATTTTTTTATTTAATGGTACACATAGCCACGAAGTGTTCGAGGCTTTTCATGCTTTGAGAAAAGTAGGCGATTTCGCTTGGCAACCTTCCGTGACACTTTGCTAAAAGGAAGCTCAGGCTTGTTATTCAGACGTGATCCGTGAGCTGACACGTGGCGGTGACTCTGGGAATGACAAATGTATTGTTTTTAACGAGTAGCACGCGTGCACGCTTTAAGCCTGTTGCTCGAAAAAAGCAACACGCCATTTTTCAACGAACCGATTAGAAGTTCCGCGATGCGTGGGCCATTTCTTCCTTTGTTCGTTTATTGAGCGATGTTGAATATGTATCATGGATACCTAACAACTCACCCAATCTGCATGTCTTCTTGAAGTACAGGAAACCAACTTAACTTTCGAAAGGAAGGGGGAAGCGTGTTACTTGTTTTGGTTGCTTAAGAATAATAATACTAGTATACTACTCATTCAAAACAGTCCTCTTTGTGACTAAACATTATAGTTTCATAAACAAATGCACTATGTTCTGAAAGTCTTTACAAATTATGGCGAGCAGAAATAAAGCGTTCATGTATTTGTGGTTGTGAATAAAATGTTGCTTTTATTTAAAACAACTGTTTATTGACAAACAAATGTTAATTAGGAAGTTATTGTTGAAACAACTAAAATATATACTAAATACTGTTTAATTGATTCCGGTTTATTTCTTACATAACTTTGCTTTCATTGGTGTAACTTTATTATAATCTGCATAACGTGGCACCTGCAAGTGGCACTCTTACTACTATGTTTTCTTATATCTTTTCTGAATGTTGTTTATGTCAAATTCTACAAAAGAAGCGAACGCTTTCGACAGGTTTTTCAAACTTTAGCTCTGGCTTCCTCCCTTCTATGAAGAGGAAAAAGAAACTTCACGTTGCTTTCCTTCCAGTTGTTACTTTAGTAAATAGTTACTATACAAGCATGAAGTGAAGCAAAAGACAACACGCTGCCAATTAGAAACACAAAAATCTGCGTGCCCTTGCGAGCATGCTGTGTATCGATATACCATTGCGTTTTCTTAGCGTTACCTGCACTGGCTGTGCCCAAGCGGCTTCGCGTTCACGTAGAAAAGCCGTGCTGCGCATGCGCAAGAATTGGTGACTGCACGCGCCTAGGCGGTCCCCAAATTCCAAAACAGTGACGTCATAACCATGGCACACTCATTCTGATCGTGCCCCATGGCTCCTGCGCCTTGTGTCATGCCACTGGCTCTCTGTGATCGCGTCTGGCACAGTGCTGCATACACAAAGCGGGGCGTTTGTCACCATGGCGTAACCACGGAGAAGGCGAAAATATTGCTGCTCAGCGTCGCAGAACAACAAAGAAGCTTATCTTGTCCGATTCCAAAGTAGTTGGCTGGGAATCATCGTTCAACGTAGAAAGCACGAACATGAGAATGCTAAACGTGCGGCGGAGACACCCGAGCCACGGGAGGGACATCTATCAAAACAGCATCACCAAGAGTCCAACTGACTCGCTATATACATCGTGAAATGTAGCGAAAGCGCCCGTGTGATTCGGACCTTCTAGACAGACTTCATAAAGGATATGTTTGGTTTTGTGTGCGACGTAGCTGAAAGAATGTGAAACATGAAAGAATTGACAATGGTAATTATCGCCATGCGTGAAACCTTTAGAGTAACAGCGCCTCCTTAGCTTACGCTGCGAATATTCCGGCATTGCCGAGTTAAGCCAATGCAAGCTTTTTTTTTTTACCACAAAAGTGTTTTATGCTGGGCTGCACCAAGACTGCAGTGACGTATTTCCGTTACGGAAATGACGTCGAAAAGTATGAGCGATCAGAAATTAAATGAAGTTTTGAGAATGGAAGTCGAACCCATGACCACTCCGTCCACGACAGCAAAGACCGGGCACGGTAACCGACTCCAGATGCGCTACATATGCGACTTTTGTATCTAACAAACACCCTTTCACAGCGCTCCTGCTAAAGTGAAGCAATGCACGATTACCATGACATCACGATTGAATGTATCGTTTTTACGCGTCCTCCCCATTGGGTTCGTATTTAATAGAAGTGCAATTTTGCAGATGCATTAACATAACACCGGGTGGCTACATTACCCCTATCATCGGCCACACTCATTACACGCATGCATATCAAAATAGCTCTGCGCTGCCGAGCTCCCCATTCTCCACTCTGCCTGCGAAAAATCCTGGCCGGCCAGAATTGTAGCACCGATGCGCGCTGCCTTTATTTCTAGTCGGGCAGTGGTGTTCAATAATCTAACAAGCTAGGAGTAGGTGACAGCCGAAGTTCGCCATTCATTCGGTGACGGCTCTCCTGGCTGTCACACCAATTTCTCATAATCCGCTCTCACCGTTATTTACTACAGCAACCAAAAGCTTCTATGACAAAAAGGGTCTGTTTAATCATTCATCATGCTTGTTGGTCTTCTGAATGGAGATGTATTACTAGGTGTCAACGTGGGTGTGTTCACGTTAAACAATGGTTAAACAATGCTATCTATATCTGTCAAACATCAAAAGATGTCATGCAAGCTTTCTTATACCAATGTACAGTAAGCCTGCAACTACTTCTTTAGGAACAAACTTTACTTTCGTGGTATACCAATTTATATTGCCACATTTCTTCCTCAAGTTATATTGCCCCGCCATGGTGGTCTAATGGCTAAGGTTCTCGGCTGCTGACCCGCAGTTCACGGGATCGAATCCTTGCTGCGGCGCCTGCATTTTCGATGGAGGCGAATATGGTGTTGGCCTGTCTGCTCAAACTTGGGTGCACGTTAAAGAATCCCAAGTGGTCGAAATTTCCGGCGTCCTCCACCACGGTGTTTCTCATAATTATGTGGTCGTTTTGAGAAGGTAAATCCCACATATAAATCAATCAGGTTTTGTTATCGCCCCGTTATCTGTAAGTAATGTTCAGCGCAAACCACGCCCGCAGTGTTCGACAAACTTCGGGGCTTTAGTAATTCACATTGTTGAGACTATGCGCGAAACGGGAACATTTACAGTTTATTCTAGAACTTACGAGGCCGCTAGCCATAATGCTGGAATATTCGATGGCACATGTATAAATGCTGACGTGCTTCACCGCCTGTCACTTCATCGACAGACGACGCTCTGTTGAGCGCTATCTGTGCCATAGTGTATTTCCGTAATCAGACTTTACATTTACCGGCCACCCAAAGATCGGTCTGATAAACAGTTTGATCTTGAACATAGGGCTCTTGGTTCCTCAACATCATGTCCTACGTAGAATTATGACTGAGGAATCAACCTTCACTATTTCAATACATTTTTGTGTGCGATGTACTTGCCGCCAGGTGCCACATTGCTCATTGTTGATTTCATGAATGTTTTCATGAGTAGAAAAAATTAGAATGAAAACAACATCCTCGTTTGCGTGCAGCTGTAGTGCTTTAATGATGCTTTGTTACGGTCGCAAATAACATCTGAACAAACGTTGATTCTAAAGCCCCTCGTTTCAGAAAGTTTGTCGTTCCTTTTAGGCATTGGAACAATTACTGAAGCATGTAGTGGCAGCCTGCTTTAATTATGTTTTCCAGTGTGCATTGAAAAATGTGGGGAGCTGGCTCAATACGTGTGCAGCTCTTTCAAGGTAACACCCAACTTTTATTCAATGTGTGGATTTATTGACATAAACTAGCGTAGCTGAGAGATGGGGCATGGCGATATACTGCGTCACTCATGGGTACCTAGGCAGCCCTGGCTGCTGCTGTTCAGAAAATTTTTTTTAGATATTTTGCCTTCCTTTCAAGCAATTTTTAGTCACAGAGGCTACATTGACCTCGACCAGCGCTTTGAGGTTACTCGATGGCCACGACACTTGGTGTGCAGCAGTGCTATAGCGGAGACGCCACAAGCGCGAACGAGTGACGTTCATATTGCTCCGCAGCATGCGTAAAGACAGTCGACCGCAGTCGAGGCGTCAGTCGAGGTGACGTGATTGAGGTCAACGGAGCGCTTGTGACGAGACGTTGGTGGCGTTAAACGTTGGACGTCAATGTGGTCCATATCTCCTTTTGGGGTTAATGCAAAGACGAAAATGAGAGCGCCCACCGGTTCATTAGAATGGTATAGGTTTCGGCCATGCGAATAGCGATAAGTGATTTTACGAGAAACAGGTCAAGCGCGATTTAACGGCACGTGGATAGTGTTGCGCGATTTCTGCAGCAGCATGTCACGGGAAAACTGTTCCATGATTTCTTTGGGGGAATTTGTCACGCGACTAGTGTTGCGAAATTTTATGACAATGAAAGGTGTCTTGCCCCTTTTAGGAAGGATCATGTCACGCGGTAATTCTAGGCATCGGAGGACACCAATATCAACGTGGACGGTTGGGCCAGTTGGTGGTTCATCACCAATGATGTATATGTACTACGCGGTACACAACGGGGGTGACAAGCATGTAAGGACAAGCGCAGACTATCAATTGAACATTTGTTTATCACACACACACACACACACACACACACACACACTATATATATATATATATATATATATATATATATATATATATATATATATATATATATATATATATATATATATATATATATATATATATGATGGAATGAAGGGATTGTAGAAGCAGAGAAGGAAGAGGTAGGTGCTTTTGAACAAATAGGGCGTATGAGCCAGGCCACGTTTCCCATTCATAGTAGCGTCACACAAGTCGACGAGATGAAGCCCTGCTAGCCCCTTCATCAGTCGCTCATCATCGACACAGCATATTCCGAATGGAGTTTCTGTGTGACCAATACATTGTTGCGAACAGTCACTGCATTCAACACGTACACGGCATTATAAGTGTCGCAGTCAGAAAGACGTGCTTGCAACGTTTTGCGTGGTTACCATGTGCATACATACTTTGCACCGAGGTTTGTCCGAAGTCGTCGCAAGCACGTCTTCGGACTTTAGATTAAAAATTCGTGGTAGATTTGACTGTGACAGTTATAATGCCGTGTAAATGTTGGAATGCAGTGCCTGTTCGAAACAATATATTGGTCACACAGAAACTACATTTAGAATATGCTTTAATAACCACAAATGCCATGTAAACATTTCCCTCATCTACCCCTATCACGACACGTTCGCATGCCAGGCCACTCTTTCGACAAAATGACAGTAGCCATTCATGAATCTGGTTTCCGCTCAAGTCATGATCGCGAAATCCGGGAATCATACCTGATGTTCAAGTTTAATACTTTATCAGATGGTATAAGTGAGGATGCAGGCACATTGACATGTCTTTCTTTTACGTAAGCTATCCTGGTCAACAGTACAACAAGCGTATGCTAGGCTGCTTCTTTATCACAGCCGAATATTTTGACAGCGGAACTTCTAATTTGAGCATGCGCTCTGCTCAGAATGGATACAAAGGAAAATACGATCTGTTTACATATATTGTTATTATATCTCATCTGCAATGCGTATATTTTACATACAAAATATCTTACAGGAAACAACTATGCCATTTGTAATGCCATGACGTACCCGTGTAACCCGTAAAGCCGCATCATTCGCCAATGACTGACGCAGGGTGATAGCACACAGTGCTGTATAGATAAATTTTTTATCGGTGAATGCCATTTTTGCGCTGATACAAAATAGCCTTGTTCGTTACACTAGGGCACGTGTTTTTTGGGGGGCCTCGGTCATTGGTATCAATAAGTGCGCGAGTTTTTATACTCTGTGTTCGCAGACGAAGGCCGGTTCCACGGCCGAAACGAAACGTTCGTTGTGTGTGAATTACACTGCTTCTTTTTACACCATCAGAGCCTGCGTGATAGGTCCTATAGCCCCTAATATATATATTATGAAGTCTTGGTAGTCTTGGCTGCGACAGCGTTTATTTGAGGAAAGACCTCGCAAAACGAACGGGCAGAGCCAGCACACAGACGATGACGATGATGATGACCCAGAGTGGCAATGAGGGCAAAGAGACAAGCGGATGATGGTGATTGTGATTATGCAGGGATGAGGACGATGTAAGTTACAAATGCCCACACTAATTCCCCCCCCCCCCCACTTGAAAGCGGACACCCTGGCCGCCGTAAGTCAAAGTGATGGGGAACGTCGCGTGAAAGGTTTCATGCGACAAACGTGGACAATCTCTGTGCTGCGGTAGCGGTGGTCTGTTGGGGCGACGAGTGGTGTCACACGATAATTAACCGGCGAAGTCTGTTCTAAAACAATGTATGGCCCGATGAAGCGTGGTTGGAATTTGTCACAGAGACCAGGAGTGCGAATAGGTGTCAAAAGCAGCACCTCGTCACCAGGTTGGAAAGAGACAACGCGGTGGGAGTCATCATAGATGATATTCCGCTCGTGCTGTCTCGCTTCAGTATTGATGCGAGCCTGATGGCGAGACTCGGCCAGGCGGGAAATGTATTCTTCGCTAGAAGACTGACATGAATTCCCATGGCTGCTAAAGAAGGAGACGTCGAGAAAGGTAGTCGGGGTGCGTCCGTACACGAGGTAAAACGGTGAGTAGCAAGTTGTTCGCTGAACGGCGGTGTTGTAAGCGAATGTCAGGAATGGTAAAAGAGTGTCCCAGTTTTTGTGGTCGGGTTGGACGTAAACGGCTATCATGTCTGCAAGGGTTCGGTGAAATCTTTCTGTTAGACCATTTGTCTGAGGGTGGTAGCTTGAAGCTGTCTTGTGAGTAGTTCCAGATGCGCGCAGTACTTCATTTACAACTTGTGACAGGAACACTTTGCCGCGGTCACTAAGCAGTACACGAGGAGCCCCATGACGCAGTATTATTGCGTGAAGAATAAAGTCTGCAACTTCCACAGCTGATCCTGTAATAACAGAGGAAGTCTCAGCGTAGCGTGTCAGGTGGTCCACGGCAGTCACTATCCATCGTTTGCCAGCAGATGTGACGGGGAGAGGTCCGTAAAGGTCAACACCTACAACCTCGAACGGCATTGAAGGGCACGGAAGTGGCTGTAGAGGTCCAGCAGGTGCCGACGTGGGGAGTTTACGACGCTGGCATGGGTAGCAGGAACCGACGTACCGAGCTACACTAGAAGAAAGGCCAGGCCAGTAATAACGACATCGAATGCGGTCAAGAGTTTTTTTAAAACCAAGATGACCAGCAGTCAAGTCGTCGTGGAAGGCTTCGAGCACCTGAAGTCGAAGAGAGCGTGGCAGTACAGGAACCCAGCGCTGACCGTCAGGGTGGTAGACGTGGCGGTGGAGAACCCCATTGTCCAGCTTAAAGTGCAGGAGTTGACGACGGAGTCGCGCGTTTGGTGGATGAGAAACTCCCGAAAGGTGGTCCATGATGTGTCTGCAGTATGAATCGGACCGCCGGCGGGAGATAAATGTTGGCTCGTTGTCCGAAAAGGGTTGCGTTATCGATGCGAGCGTATGAACTTTGGTAGATGTGGCGGTTGAGTTCTCACCAACGCTCATATGGGTAGTTGGAAGCGGGCAACGAGATAAAGCATCGGCGTCTTGATGTTTTCTGCCTGACTTGTAAGTTATATCAAAGTCGTACTCCTGCAAGCGTAGTATCCACCGACCCAAGCGTCCGGACAAGTTCTTCAGTGTAGAAAGCCAGCATAAGGCATGGTGGTCCGTAACGATTGTGAAGTGACGCCCGTGGAGATAGGGACGGAACTTCTGGACCGACCAAACCACAGCCAAACACTCTTGCTCAGTTATAGTGTAGTTCTTTTCAGCAGCGGTGAGTACGCGACTGGCATATGCAATAACTTTCTCTAGGGAAGACTTGTCGCGTTGTAGAAGAACGGCTCCTATACCAAGGCCGCTAGCGTCGGTATGGAGGATAGTTGGTGCGGCTTCGTCAAAGTGGCAGAGCAGAGGTTTAGACGTGAGTGCCCGCTTCAACAGGTCGAATGCTGTTTGGCATTTTTGAGACCACAGAAAGGGGACGTTGGAAGCAAGTAGTTGGTGTAATGGAGCAGCAATAGAAGCGAAGTTCTGGATAAACCGGCGAAAATAGGAGGCGAGGCCAAGAAAACTGCGAAGCTCCTTTGGTTTTTCGGGGCGCGGAAAGTGAAGGACTGCAGAAATCTTGTCAGGGTCGGGCTGGATGCCATCTTTGCTAACGACGTGTCCTAAGACCTTGATAGATTTGCTAGCGAAAGAGCATTTCTTCGTGTTTATTTGAAGCCCGGCGCCGGCAAGGCACGTCAAAACTTGATCCAATCGTTCTAGGTGCTCAGGAAACGTTGACGAAAAGATAATAATGTCGTCCAGGTAGCAAAGGCAACTTTTCCATTTCAGGCCACGCAGCACGGTATCTATCATGCGCTCAAAAGTCGCGGGTGCGTTGCAGAGCCCGAAAGGCATCACGTTGAATTCACATAGCCCGTCGGGGGTTGCGAATGCCGTTTTCTCCTTATCGTCTTCATGCATGGGGATCTGCCAGTACCCAGAACGCAAGTCGATGCTTGAAAAGAATTCCGCGCCTTGTAGGGAATCAAGGGCGTCGTCAATGCGTGGCATAGGGTACACGTCCTTTCGTGTGATCTTATTGAGCGCCTGGTAGTCCACGCAAAACCGCACAGAGCCATCCTTTTTATGGACCAAAACAATAGGAGATGACCAAGGGCTAGATGAGGGATGGATGACTTCCCGTTTAAGCATGTCCGCAACGTTTTCTTCTATAATTTTTCTTTCAGTTAGAGACACGCGGTAGGGTCGGCGGTGTACAATAGATGTCCCAACAGTTTGATTTCGATGTGCTGTAGTATTAGTGCGGCCCAGCTTAGACGAGCAAATATCGAAAGAATTTGCATGTTTCTGTAACAATGCGAGCAACTGCTGCCTCTGTGAATATGTCAATTCGCTGCTGATAGTGGTGGTAAAGGCGGAGGAAGAAACATGCTCACCGAGGCAAGGTTCTTTGGATGCGATGGCCTGAAGTGGCGTGACGAGTACAGGCTCGAAGTCAGCAACACGGGCCACAGTAGTGCCCTGTGGCAGTAAGATCTTCTCCGGTGTAGAGTTGACCGCGGTGACAAGTGCCGAGCCATTGCAAAAACGAACGACACCGGACGGAAGAACTATACCTTTGCGAACGCAAAGTGGTGACGGTGAGACCAATACATCCCCGTGATAGATGCCGTTGGACGTAATGGTGACAATTTGCTCTTGTAGTGGCGGGAGTTCGATGTCTTTCGCAGCGACTAGACGAAGTGGCTTCTGATTGTCGTCGTCAAGCATGTAGTCGGTGTCAGCGAGGTGAACGACGCGTTGTCCACAACAAATCGCCGCGGAAGCAGATGATAGAAAATCCCACCCTAAAATTAGTTGGTGAGAGCAGCGGGACAGGACAGCAAACTGGACATGATGGCGGATGCCGTCGATGAAAACACGCACAGTACAAAGCGCGGAAGGGCGAATGATGTTCCCCTGGGCAGCAACTAACGTGGGACCATCGTAAGGCGTCATTACTTTCCTTAAATGTTCACACAAATCAGCACGTATCACAGACAATGTCGCACCTGTGTCCACCAAAGCATCGACTCGCACTCCTTCCACTTCCACAGAAACCATGTTACACGGGCCTAATGGAGGAATTTCAGTTCTAATTCCGAATGCAGTTTTTCCTCCACAAACTGCATCACTTAGTTTTCCGAATGAATATCAGAGGCGAATGAGACGGGCTGAAGTGGAGAAGTGGAACGGCGGAAGGGCGAAGGCGAGCGGCTTCTCGTGTTTCGGCTGTTTCGTGGTGCAGTCGATGCTGGAGGAGATGGAGACCGGTGCGGGGGAGACGAATAACGCCGACCTTGATAAGACACCCCGTTGTACAAATCCCGTTCACGCACATCGTTCCGACGCTCATCTTGCTGGCGCTTCCGGCAGAAACGAGATATGTGGCCGCGATAGCCACAGTAGTAGCATACAGGGCGAGACGAGTGCCACGGTGGAGAATAGAAGGCATTCGGGGCACTTGGAGATAGCGCGGTCAGGTGGGCCGAAGGGTCAGGGGGCACGGAATGGTAGTTCACAGGGTTAGCGGCAGCAACTGACGCGTAGGATGGACGTGGCAATGTCGCGTGGGCGTCGCTGGGAGGCACAGCAGCAACTTGAGGGTACGTGGCTAAAGGGTGAGAAGCAGGTGGCTGTACGGGCGCAGAGCCAGTCAGAGATGTAAGTTCTTCCCTGATGATGTCACGTAAGGGCATTCCCGAAGGCTGTGTAGGTCGCGGTGTAGGAGGTGTGAAGCCCATGGACCGCAATTCTTCGCGTATAATGTCCCGGATGAGGTCACGCAGATGGCCATCTGACGTGGAGTGGTGGTCGCCGATGTCTGGTTGAAGGCGGACGGAGTCCAGCGCATCAAGGCGCTGGCATGTCGCAACGACATCAGCGATGGTAGTTGGGTTTTGCACAGCGAGGGCATTAAAGGCGACAGGCCCAATGCCTTTCAATATGTGTCGCACTTTGTCCGATTCCGGCATGAATTTATTGACACGCCGGCAGAGTGCGAGGACATCCTCGATGTATGAAGTATACGATTCACCGGGATGTTGTCGGCGAGTATCGAGTGTCCTCTTCGCGACGGCGGATCGAATGTCTGGTGTCCCAAAGACGTGCCGTGCCGCAGCTGCTGCTGGAAAGTAGCCCAGTCGGGTAAGTCAACGACATGGTTAAAATACCATGTCTTCGCGACTCCGACCAGATAAAAAGGGACGTAGCGCAGTTTGGCGGCCTCGTCCCACCTATTAGCGGCACTTACGCGGTCGTAGTCATCAAGCCAGTCTTCTACGTCTTCTCCCCGAAGACCAGCGAAGAGCGGGGGTTCCCGCTGATGTCCGTGTATGTAAGTAGGAGGGGCAGCTTGCGGCGGTGCGTTGTTGATGACATCAGTGCCGGCAGGCTTGGTCTGGGACATGCTGCCTGACTGTGGGCGCAAGCGGCGGCCTGAACGAAGCTCCAGGGGGTATAGCGGGCTGCGGGAGGTCAGAGGACCGAAAATCCACCTAATCCACCACGTATGAAGTCTTGGTAGTCTTGGCTGCGAAATGCCCACAATATATATATATATATATATATATATATATATATATATATATATATATATATATACGTGTCTGTGTGTGTGTGTGTTTGTGTGATGGGGGAGACAGTTGAATGAATAAGCCAGTCTATCAATGAGCAGCAATACACCTATCGTGCCTGTAGGCTGGCGACGATGATGGAGCAGTCCGCGGCGCTGATGGAGACACCGCTGTCGGCGAACAGGGAACTCGCGTAGAAGATGATCATGTTAATGCCTGAGAACTGCTGGATGAAGTGCGCATGCGCGGCCAGCAGCACGTGGGACAAGCGCATAGGGGCACGTGCAAACACCTGCTCAATCGCGTGCCACTCCTCGTCCACCTGCGCAGAGAGCATACCGGTAACAAGACCTATAAAAATGCTGTCTATGAACAGGGCCCTAGGTTTAATACTTCACTTGGTCGTTTCGAAACCATCATTGTTGGTTTCCTCAGGTATGTTGTTGAGCAGCTTTACAAGGGTATTACGGTAACCGAGTAAGCGTAGCTGGATTTGCTTATGACGCTTGATACTGCAGAAAAGGACAAGAAAACGTAAAGAAACATCAACTGCTGTTGTTGGAGTTGCTATACTCGACCGTGTCCTGTTTACCAGTATCATGTTACGTACCTATATTAGGTAATCATGAAGTGAAATTGTTGTCACAGTATTTGATGACAAGTGAAGGTGAAGTCAGTTGAAGTTAATCCAAATAAACGGCAGTGAGCATATGGAAGGGCCACGTATTGGGTTTGGGTTCGAGTGATCTATGAATCACATGCGCGATTAGACCTAGCTATATAGCGTAGCTGCTTAAAGCACTACTATCATATCTCAACACAATTCGCCAGTTACGGAGCGTTTGCTGGTCACCTCAATCGAGAGAAAGACGCGGTACAAGAGTACGCGGCTGCTTCCTCGACAACCTGGTTTGTCGTACTCCAGGTGAGTTCTACATGAGCACTAGGCGTGTAGCGAATAACAGAATGTTTCTTTCCAGGGGGTACCGGCTGCAATAGCAACAATTCTAAATGTTCGATGAAGTAAGGCTAGCAACTAAGCCTTTTGGATCTGTTCTCGCGTAGCATTTCAAAGCAAGAAAATCAACTGGAGGGCCAGCCTAAGAAACGTTAGTCAGTGTTCGCGCGGCATAGAACAAAGTAAAGAGAGGAACAGATAGGAACGCAGAACTAAATTCTTTCTACTTGTGCTTTCGGAATGTTTCGTGAGGACATGCGTGTCGGTTGAAACCGCCTCAGTTGTTTTGTCACACGCTTTACGCCAATATTTTTTTTCGTGAACGCACACCAAGTGGCCCAAATAGGCACCCGAGTTTAACTGAAACGAATCGACCTGGTAGTGTGCGACATTTCTTTGTTTCCGCTCATGTTCCCCACAGATAACCATGAAGTAAACAAACCTATCGTTTATGAGGTGCCTGTATCGACAGGTGACGTTTAAACACAGCTACTAGATTAAATTACTCTCGTGCGTACCTTGCTGCTTGTGCCACGCAATTTCCAGAGTGCCTCCATGGCGTCGATTCTGCGGCCGCGAAGAACAAGCCATCGGGGAGATTCCACCGAATACTGACTTAGAACAGCCAACAGTATTGCACCTGCGAAGCCCGCTATGGCGAGCATCTGCCACTCCAAGAAGCGCCCCAAGACGTAAGACCAGAGAATGCCGACGGTGATGGCCAGCTGAAGCATGCCACCCTGCAAAGCCATCATCAATGGTGGTGCTGTGTATTGACGTCGTCAAGACAGCCGTTTGGCTATACGCCTAGCCAAAGGAGTGATAAGCTGCTCGCTATCTTTAACTGCGTTTCTTCAAAAAACATGGCGAACTGTGAATACCAATACAACATGACATGCGGTGGTGTCGTGTGTGTGTGTGTCCTCTGCAGATATTACAAATGCATAGAAAAGCAGGGAGGTTCATGACGTGACACGGCGATAAGGAAAAAAAATACCTGTAACTCTTTATGTGCAGTCCGACTAGCAGCACATAGACCCTTCTGAAGATGCACGTTAACTTGTTTAGAAAACTCACGCCTCGAAGGACTTCCTGAAGAGAGTATAATGACACCCGAGTGATGCTTAACGTTATTCTATAAAAACAGTCATACATGTGGCACGTTAGAAATCACCAGAAAAAGTAACATGCATTTTTTTTCTCTGTGAGCAGGCAATGAGCTTTGGGAAGCTAACTACATTTAATGTCTGAGCGACCTGCCTGCGTCGTGGCTCTTGAATAGGACTTGCTCCACGGTGGTGCTTGACCATGCATTTATGAGATTGTTCAGTTCATGGCCATATTTAGTGGCGTTTCCCAACCTTCGGTCGGGGAACTTACACATGAGTCAAGTCACACAGGCTGACTCAGACTCCGATCAGGTCGTGGTGGTTAGTCTGAGTGAGTCCTGTTGAAATTTTTTGTGATTCTGAGTCCAAGTGAGTCCTGCTAAATGCTACTTTGGTGACCCTGAATCCAAGTAAGTACAAAGCGCAATATATATTTCTTGAGGGAGTGACGCTCTTTGCGCCGAGTAATATATGTTATGTTGTCATATCTTATGTTGTCGTCTCGTTCAAGAAAAATGTTCGACTCGCTCGACTCGCATTGCAAAGTTTACTCGACTCGCATGGCAAAGTTTACTCGACTCGCTTTGCAATCACTCGACTCGCATTGCAAAGTTTACTAATCGGCGAGCTACGCTCCCATGTAGCGGAACGATGGAGGCTGCTCTTTAACATTTAGTAAGTCTTGTTTCTCTTTCTTTAGGGCTTCGCTTCAAACACTCATAAATTGTTCAATTTAGGTTGGCTGAATTCGTTGGTGATGTAAAAAAACAAAAAAAAGCAAGTGAACATACGGCGTGGTGCTACAGGCAAAAAGGACCACACCACAGGACTAAAAACAAGGAATCACCGAACTATGGACATGCGACAGAACTACGAACACTACAGGAAAGAGGACCACACCAGACGACTACGAACTTTCAGCCAATGCGTTACTAAACAGGCCTGGCGTTGACTGGGAGAGCTAGGGTAGATGTGGTGCGCACAGTGCTGCCTCCTAGTCAACTGGGCGAAGCGTTGAAGGTGCCCCCACTTCACTTCATCGTCTTTGAGATCCGAGCACACTGCGTGCCTCTAGGGAACTTTCTGCTCAAGGCGCGACAACTGCGTATTCCCCGTGAGTAGCGAAACAGCATGGCGGCGCCGGCGTCTGGATTGAGCATGGAGCGTCCGTGAGTTTGCCATTCGTAAAGGGACACTATATATGAAGAATGATTTGGTTGAAATTGGCAAACTGCACTCTGAAAACTCTAATGCCATATGTTGCACTATCTCAGTAGAAAAGGAACTAATGGTTGAAGGTTTAGTCTTCAATTCCACTCCAAAATCCCCATGCGTAACGTAAAAAATTTCAAACGTTGACTAGATAATATTTATGCTAAGTATGCGGCACCAACAGAAGACAATTCGTTTCATTTTATCAGTTAAGAGCTACGTAGGACCCAATAGATGCTTTCAATTTTTTTTTGCTTCACGGTGTTTGGTGCGTGAATTTGAAAGTGGTGCCGCCACCAGTATTTTCTTTTCGCGGGTATTGCGGATCGTGAAATCACGGCGTTTGGGGATTAAGCTGTTTTTGGAATTTTGAAATAACCCTTTACTAGTACGGGAAAAAACTTTTTTTGTTTTTTAGTGTCTCTTAAAGAACGACATTCTTCAAGGTGCGTATTAAGGAACACAACTTTGATTGTCTCATCACACACGAAAAGCTGCCGTCGATAACATGGAAACATCATGATGAACATTGTCATAGCATATACCTAAGGAGACGTCTCATGATGATGTCAGCACAGAATATTGTCGCTTGGCCAAGGGTTGGCAGATGATGGAGGCGCTACAAACTCGCGCTGTAGGTGCAGGTTTTCGGGAGTGGGGGAAAGAAGTACAAAAGAAGTGATTGAGAAAAAAAGAAGATAGTTTTTCACCTTCAAGTACAGTCTCAGACATATACGTAAGGGAAGGCTCGAGTTCTTTTCCTTATCACAAATATAATATTCGATGCTCTATCCTCATGGACTTCCTCCGTCTCTTTTACCATAGGCTCATCACGTACCATAGATCCTCGCTGAGCAGGCAAAGAGACCTCGGTGATGTAGGTGGGCACGCAGAGGGAGACCATTCCCGTGGCGACTCCCGTCACAAAACGACCAAACAAGACTGTGAGGAAGATGGCGTTGGCAAATATGGTCGCGTATCCCACCATGTAGACCAAGGCGCTGAGGAACAGTGTGAAACGGCGTCCCATGGCTTGACTGGCGAAAGCGCCCAGGCCACTGCCGAAGACAGCGCCAATCGGCAGCAGAAAGCTGAACCTGCCCATCATCGTGTGTTAAAAAAAGGGCATGCAAAATAAATATGACTCACAGCACTACCAAAGCGCTTTGGTTTTAAAAGTTAAGCAAGACTTCGTCAAAACTTTTCAATGCAACACTTCAGCAAAGATGAAATTTTTGCGAGCAAAAATTAGCCGACAGTTTTAATGACGACAAAGGTACAAGTCATTGTGTTCTCGCGCTATGACTATCGTCATGTCATACCAACTAGCCCAAACTGGCACACTTCTAAGTTACAAAAATTTGCGTCATTTTATTTCGAAGGAGTGCTCATGCATGCGTTCGTGTCATGCTCAGTGATGGACAACAGTTCATTGCTGTTGCGTCAACAGAGGTTTCATTCGTCTTTCATTGCTTAACATGAAAATGGTTCACTCCGGGTTTTACCAAAACTTTACTGACGTATTTCCGTCGTGGATATACGTAATAGAAATACATAGAACAAGCAAAAAAAAAACAGTAGAACAGATAGCAGATTATCCCTCCATCACAGGAATCGGCATAACAGAGGAGCGAAACGTGTCGTCGCCGAAGCAGTTTATTGTTTATACCTAGTGAAGATGTTTATACCTAGTGAAGAAGTTTATTGTTTATACCTATTGTTTATACCTATGACCATTTGTATAAAGTGTATTGTTGTTTGGCAGTTATAGCACTGCCTGATGTGGATGCACACGCGTTGACGCTTGTTATAGCCACCATAGCCGAATGGCACATCTCCTCCTCCAGAATGATCTTAATTCAACCCTTGCGGTAGCTGAAGTTGTTTGCGCATTGCTAGGTATTAAATACGCTGAAACCCCCTATAATATGACATCAACGCTCATGTAATGGGCACTGTTACTCGGTATGGCCTCCTTCGAACGTTAGTAAAACGCAAAAAGAAAGGGACTTTTGCCAAAACTTGCGAGCAATGTGCACACTGGTGCCACAAATTTAGTGTGGCATTTGTGCGCCGCCATCACAGACCCCCCCCCCCCCCCACCGCTTTCTAAGCAAGGTGATGTGCTCTTGCTGTTCATAAGGCTCACTGCAGCTTTATTTCCTCATGGTCTGACTGGTTAGCAGTGATGTTCCGTGTATTCAATGTCGCAACCCAGACAGAAACACTTATTACAAAATGCTGAGCGACACCGACAGTTCACAACTAGTGAGCCCCTTCACGTACGGACCTGTCCCGTTTGTAGGCTTCTTACTGGAAATGCGTGAACGTAGCAATAATACCTTCGGCAACCTAGGATACGCGAACGCTGTCGAAGACATTCACCTTAGCCTGCAGCAAGAAACGGTGAACAAAATACGCGAGCAAACGCGAGACGCCTGATGGGCTACCAGCAGTCTCGCTTCACTTGAGTAAGCCGAAATTCTTACTGGGTTTGGCTCGTTAGGAAGCGAAGCAATCGCACTCTCACTTTTCAGTGGTTGCCGCACCGCGGTACGCAACATCCAGGGATTTCTGTTCAGCAAGCTTCGCTGGCACCGCTTGACGCGTTACCACTACCTTTGCGCCGGATTATTGAAGATATGCAACTACTTGGTGCCCCAAAAATTAAAAAAAAACTGGTGAAAACTCCGAGTGGGCACCAAGATGGAGTGATAACTCCACGTAGCTTTACAGAAATATTGCATTTAGAAGGGCGGTAGTGCAGTGGCAGTGTGCACTGTAACGAAGACTGCTATCAACCTAAAACAGCCAGCTATGTAGGCTCACCAGAAACGGAACCCCCACTTAAGGTAAGCGATAAAGAGCTATTATTCAGTATGGATAGGTGCTCTTGGTGTGGCTTTCAAAGAGAACTAGAAGCGTCTATAGCTTGCACTAAATCCACCATTTCTCAGTGAGTTAAAGACTTGACAAAATTACACGCGCTCTCAGTCTTCTGTGTCCAGACGGCAGCACCAGGCACCACCCTTCAACACAAACAGCTGAGCTAGCTGAAAGAGTGAGAGAGTTGTAATGACGCTGATGTTTACGGTAAGCATGTAGGGTTTCCTTGGCGTAAGGAAAACCTTGTTAGGAAGAATCGCCAACTCAGTGTGCGGAATGAGCTCTCCTTTTGCTGCCCCTTGTCGACTTCACCCTTGTTAAGGCATTCGAGATACGCGTCCACTTAGCGACTTCCGTCTGGTTGTTTCTTTAATCAAACGCAGTCACGTGGCGACGCAGCGCAGCGTCGGTGCAACGCTGAGGCAGACGTGGCGCAGAATTCGGAGCGTTCCCACGCTCGCTTAGGGTTAGGGAGCCTGCATGTGTGCGGTGCCTTCGTTTTTGGTGAGGTGTCAGCCTTTGAGCCACCACTGCCACTCGCTAAAACACAATGTTGCCAGTTCTGGTTGCCATGGCAGGAAGCGCCATATTGGTTCTCGTGTCCAGTCGTTTCTGCTCCTCCGTACTGCATCAGCTGCATGTTGGCCCGAGCGTGCAAGCTGCGGTATGCGCTGCGTTTGATTACACCGTAGACCTAGCTTCCGCTACAACACCATCCTCGCGCTAAGCGCTCCTACAAGAACCTTGGCGTGAAAATGCCAGGGTGCTGCATTCCGCAGTGCAAAGTCATTTGGAGATTGTTGCACTTCCGACAGCCGGTGAAAACGCTAGATTACAAAAGTGAAGCAAAATTGCTTGGAGCCGACTACTTCGCCCCATGTTATCGAGGTGAGTTTACTTCTCGGAAAGTATAAACGCGATCACTTGCAGAGTAAAACAAATGGCCCCGTATCTGCATGTTTCACTGCAAGGTCGTCGAAAGACGATAGTCTTGCGTCAGGAGAGAGTGAACAAAACGTTTATTTGATGTTCTGCGTGAGAAAATTGGTGAATTGTATTCCAGAGGCATTGCGTAAGCGTGCCTCGATCCGCGCAGTGAAAGCGTACGAGCGGATCGAAGCACGCGAGACACGAGCGCTATCTGGCAGTTATCTTCGAAAACGAAGGAAGGCGTGCGTGCCTCTCTCGGAGGCGATAAGGTATATAACGCAAAGCGACGGGCAGGTGCCGCCACTGTGTCGTTTTACCCAAGCGTTGTAAACACTTGCCTTTTTGAGCATCGCGTTGCAATGCCACACAGCGTGATAAACGCTACAGTCGTTATAATTATATATGTAATTTTTCTCTAGTATAAGGGCACACATACAGAATATTGAAGTTTTGTTCTTGTGCCTCAGATATGCGCGATAACTGCTTTTTAATTCATAACCGCACAAGTATGAACGCTGAAGCTTGAGCAATAGTGGTGGGCGCTGCGGATCGGGTTGGATTTTGGCCGTTTGACGTATCGTTTCGGCGGACGAACAGACATATGTACAGACATAAAGATGCACCAAAATTTTTGCGTCGAAGTACTCCAAGAAAGACTAACGCTTTTAAAAATAAATGAATGAGATGTCGTTCGGCTCATAGTCAAAGCGCAGTTCACCAGTCGAACGATATGGCTAGTCGAACGTGTCGTACTCCGTGCATTCATAAACTGTGTTTCATGAGCTTTCAAAGCTGTTGTGGTTATATTAAAGGCATTTACGAAAATAAAAAAAAAACTGAAGAGGTATGGAGCGACCCCCTCATAAGAAGATGGAACCCACAACTTGTAGGTGGGGATCCCTAGTACCAGGGGCGTAGCGAAAAGGTGACACACTTGGCATGTGCCCGCCCAGAACTCCCATATTGTTTTCGCCATGATATAGAGAGCGAAAAATGGCCATCTTAAGGGGGTGCCCCTCCCAAAATCAAAATGATGCCCCTCCCTCTCTCCCAAAAAAATTCTGGCTACGCACCTGCCTAGTACGGGACCCCATTGGCGTCGGTTGGTGCCTGCAGGGCTCGTCGAACCAGAGCCTTTTGGGCCTGTACGTTAGAGCAGCCAAGCAGGGTCGCCTCTCACTTCTCCCGGGTAGGGTTGGGGGTAGGGAGTACAACCTAGTCGTTGTGAGGGCATTCGACAGGGTCTAGGATACACTAATTAAGTTGAAGCAGAATGTCTTGCCCGGATCTCTACGGGTGAAACCCGTGCATGGATTGTGCGAAAATGCTTTGATTTTCCATTAAATCAGACAAAAGATCCAGCATCATCGTCTCCGTCAGTTTGCCCGTACATGATGTGAGAGAAATGGGTTGAAGGTTGTCCGTGTTCATGGCTTTTCCAGGCTTTGGTATAAATGTGACTAGAGCAGTCTTCTATTGTACGGCGAGTGGCGCTTCTCCCGACCAAACTGAGTTGAAATAATCTAACAGTAATTCACGAGCTAGGCCGGGAAGGTTAGCAAACATTTTTATCGTAATTTTGTTCCCAAGTGGAGCGGTGCCACGTTTCATTTTGTCCAGGGCGTTCCGAATTTCGAAAAGCTGGAATGGGCCATCCAGTTCTACGTATTCCGCACCCACGTAGGAGTACGCCGATCCACGGGGGTTCGGTGGGGAGCACCGATATTGGTCCTTTAATTAGTGCACCTGCTGGGTTGCGTTATCTTGAAAGCTATGGAGCCCACCTAGTGTGTGTGAGGGGTGGCCCGCACTGGGCCGTCTCCCTCCTACTCCCTGTATATATGTAAATAATAAAGTTTTTTATCTCTCTTCCTTTGTAAGTGTTTCTGTGTTTCGGTGCGGGTCGGCGTTGCGTTTAGGAGCGTATTATTGCCGAACATCCGGCACGCTGCTGTTTTGCATTTCCAACGCCGTCGGCGCATTCGTCGCGGAAAACGCCACGCCTGTAAACCACAAATAGACACTCGCATTCGCGTCTTCCTTTGCTGACAGCTCTTCACGTTCCTACACTTTCACCTCGGTCGCTGAGGAGGGGCATTTGGAGAGAGAGACAGAGAGAGAGAGAGAGGAACTTTTTATTTAAATGGAGAGGTAGACAGACGAGCTGACGTACGCGTTTCCTGTCGATTCTTGTAGCCTTGCACAGCTGCAACGCGACAACTAGCATTGGTGCGGGTTACCATGAGGTACAGGCAATGTAGAATGATGTAGAATGAGACTGATTTACCCTTCATGTTCGTCCGTCCTTCTGACTGTCTGTCTGTGCTGAACGCTTCAGTATGTGTGAACTAAGGAATCGGGTTGTTGGTTTATAACTCAAATACGCACGGTGTGAGATGGGTACTGCAACGCAATTTTTGTCGTCCTTTTGTTTTATACCTGACTAGAAAAATGATTTGATATCGTGAACTCGATTTTTAATTAATGCTTGTAGAGAAAATGTATATGAACTGCATTTATATGGTTGGTGCTGTGTTTGGCTTTGCGCTTCATCGCTTTATTGTAGGCCCATTGCGAGGGCAAAAGCTTCCAGCAAAGGAGGCAGGACGATTTGAAAAAATTTAGGCCAGACGCTGTTCGAATGCTCTTTGCGATAAAATCTGACCTGCTAAAACTTAGTTTGTCCCTTCTTGCTCGCCTTTGCTTTTTTTTCAGGAATGACATACAGGCTTGATGGGAAAGAAGGTGGCGTTGGTGTAACGTGATTGAGTGCCCTTCTATTTTCTGGAAATATGCTAACCCCCTTGTAAGGTTTTAAGCAGTCCATTGTGCGGATTCGGTCAAAGGTAGTAAACTTGCCGCAGTAATTATGGCATAGACAAAAAAATGGCAGCATATCCACGGGGTGAATGATGGAACGTGGGGCGAAGCATGCGTCCGTACATTCGTTCTTGCTTCCGTCCGTCCATGAATCCGTCTGTGTGACCATCCAAGCGTCTATCCGCCCGTCCGTGCATGCGTCTGTTCATGCGTCCACACGTCCATCCGTGCCTACGTCCCCGCGTTCATTCATGCATCCGCCCCTGCGTCCGTCCATGCGTCCCTCCGTCTGTGCAGCCATCCGTGCGTCCGTCCATGCATCTGTCTGTGTGTCCATTCGTCCATCTAGTGAACACTCCAAGTACCACCATCTCGCATCTTTTCATGATATATTCCGCATATAAAAGCACCGCCATCCAGCGGACATTCCAAGGACTAAACGAGAGGTGGCACACGCACTCTTTCTTACGGCTTGCGCTTCGTGTCTACTTCCCACCTTCAACAACCTCGAGTTCATGGTACATACTAGTTCACTGTATTCACGGCACTGCGGCCCAACGCTCGATAAATCTTTCTAAAACCAAGGAGGTTATGCCCAGCGAGTATAACGTAGCAACCCTTTGTTGTCAGATAGTGCTCGATGTACTTGCCAATGGCTGCTAATGGGGAATGAGATCGAGACAGGAGAATTAGGCTTTTAGTTAACGTGCACGCTTCGAATTTTTTTAATGTTCAACAACGCACAGGAGATACCTCCCACCGGTAACCTCTTGCAGGTCAAAACGTAAGGCTGGTTACGCACTATGACGAGGGACGAACTGGTGCTGCTTTAAGTAGCTTCGCCCATAAAACAATATTTAGGGTATGAGAAGCAGGTTAGAGGAGTTATGTGGTTCACAGAGAACATCGTGAGCTACCCGGTTGTTTGATCTGCCTTCCCTATCGTTATGGGTATCGTCATATCATACCACATGGTCTCGAGCCCCGAACTAGAAGGCCTTTGAGGGGTCTGTAGTGATAAGGTAATTTTCGCTTCAGCAATGCCACGCAGATATTGATTTCCATTCACTGTGAAATCAAGGTTCTCCCCCTAGCAAATAAAACCTCCCTTAATGTCCTTACTCGGCCAATGTGGTGGGTGTGCCAGCTGCGAAAAAGAACTGTTTTAACGGTGTCTGACAGAAACACGAGTAAACGAACACGTTTTTCCTCTTCTACAAAATTGCGGCTAACTTATGAAACCTTATAGGTTTCAGAATTTTCTATATATAAAAAAAGAAACCGCCTTCTTCTCGCTGAAACCCACGCTCCGTTCAATATAAACGATCGACTGCTCAGAACCTTTATGGCGGCCCGTCAAGTATGACGACCATTTTAGCCTGTTGTAAACAACAATGATTGAGCTTGTCACCACCTTAAAAACTTTGCCCCGTATCTGCATGTAATCTGCAACTGTCGTCGAAAGACGATAGTCTTGCATGTGTAGAGAGCGAACAAAACATTTATTTGATGTTCTGCGCAAGAAAATCGGTAAATGGTATTCCGGAGGCGCTCGTTAGAATGCCTCGAGCATGCAGCGGAGTCGAATGAGCGCATGAAGTGACGTCACACGTGAGACATGAGCGCCATCTGGCAGTTTTATTTGGAAAAGAAAGTGCGTGACCTTGAGCCGGGCATGCGCGCCCGTCTCAGAGGTGATAAGGTGTAGAGCGCAAGGCGACGGGTAGGTGCCACCACCGTGTCGTCTTAGCGAAGCATTGGAAACACTGTCCTTTCTGTGCATGCGTTGCATGGTCAGCGCAGCGTGACAAGGGCTACGGTCCTTGGAATTACTTCTGTATGCCTTTTCTAGTAAAAGACGAACATGCAGAATATATACGTGTTGTTATGGTGCCTCAGATATGCGCAATATTGCTTTTTAATGGACAATCGCACACGTATGAACGCTGATTCTTGAGCAACATTGGTGGGCGCTGCGGATGGGGTCGACCGTTCGGGGTATCGTCTGGTGCTGTTTAGGGTACCCGGTTCGCGGTAACGGTGGGCAGACAAATGTACAGACAGACAGACAGACAGACAGACAGACAGACAGACAGAAAGACAGACAGACAGACAGACAGACAGACAGACAGACAGACAGACAGACAGACAGACGGACAGACGAAGACGGACAGACGAAGACAGACAGACATACAGACAAACAGACGAAGACAGACAGACGAAGACAGACAGACCGACAGACAGACAGACAGACAGACAGACAGACAGACAGACAGACAGACAGACAGACAGACAGACAGACAGACAGACAGACCAAAGTTTTTGCATCGAAGGTCCCCAAGAAAGACTGTCGTCTTTAAAAAGCGGAGACAGCGCGAACATGCCGGCTCCCTACGCTAGGGTAGAGCGCCTCGATCTTGAGAAAGTACCGCAATCAACTGTACTCGCCGCCGAGAGCACGACCTCATAACTCCCTCTTCGCCCCTTCCGCGTTCCTCGCATTGACCGCGGCTGTTTCTGCACGATGATTGGTCTCCTTTGCGCTTGCCCGCGGAGATGCGCGACTCATGCGGTGTGCTGATATTTTAGGGGCAGAGCTCTTTGAAGACGTGGGTCTGTACATCCTCTGAGGCATGTAGTTGTACTAGTAGGTAGCCACCTCCAGTTTAGTTTTTGCAGTGTTCACTAGATTGCGGCACTTGTTGATGAAAAGATGCGAGCTGTTATAAAACTAGATGGTGTTACTTGTAGTCGATGATGAGAGATGTGAGATGTTATAGTAGAAATGATGTCATGATAAATGATGTCATTATAATATAAATTATGCGCGTCGTTGGTGGAAGGCAATTGTTCGATTTAGTGTGGTGGCGTACGCTAGGGTAACAAAATTTGTTCGCTGTTGGCGCGTGCTTGGAGTCACCGGATGGACACAAGGCTGGAAAGCGGCGAGCGCGCAGACAGAATCCCGATGTGCGAGCCCACGAGGCAGAAGCGCGCTGCGAAGCTGTGCGACGCTGCCATCAAGATCCTGCCGTACGAGAGCGGGAGGCCTAAGCGGCACGGAATACACACACAACGTTTCTCACGTCTTCAAATGATGATCAACTTGGCGAATTACACGGAAGATTCACGATTTACCGATGATTCTCTCCGGAGCTTCGCCCACTCACCATCATTCACCCCGTGGATATGCTGTGATTTCTTTTTCGCTCACGCCCTTTTTCACCGGCGCTGCGGGTAGCTCACGTAGCGAACGCACCGCGCGCTTTGTTTTCTGCGTTGTTAGGGAGCCTACATGACGGCCTGTGTGTGGGCTATCTATGCATTATTTTCTGCCGCTATGCCTTGTGGTCGCGCCTATAACAGTTGAACCAGAATACAAATGGCTATGCTTTTTTTTTACGATATCCAAGGTAAACACGATAGCTTTTGTAAGAAGCAGTCGCTGCACTACATCGGCTGAAAAAACTTTATTCCATCAAAGAACATGTTCTTTGCGAGTTTCAATGCATTTCTTATTGCTCATACGAAATCAGCACCAAATGATGTATGCATTAGAGTGTTCTTCCTGCATGATAAACATAGTTTTGTTTTTATTTTTTGCGGCTAACTGTGCTTTTCATCAAAATAGGATTTTCGTGAATGTGCTGAATATTCTGCCGAGACTCCGTGCATTCGCATGTCGGCAACTGTTATTGAGTCTCTAACGAGCGACAGATACTGCTTTCCACAGCGAACAGTTACGTGCTATGACACAGCTTCTCGATTGCACCTATTGTGATCGCTAGCATCTGATGAAAATTAATGCGGAAAGAATAAGTGAATGAACGAATATATTGAAGTGGCACTGGCGATGGTCACCAAATGGAGGATCTTTTTTCATGGAGGGGGCAGCCATTCACATGCACAATATTGTTAGAAAAAGTAAAAACAGGCACTGCCGAAAAAAAATTGTTGAGAAAAAACATTACCTTTCTGATGGCGAAAATGAGCCGCTATGTCACGTGGCGAAACCTGCGTCACGTGATGGCGCTATGACGTCATTATGATGCGCCAAATTTTGACACATGTAATTATTTCTGTGATATTATAATGTCATCTCTTGACGATGATTTTTTGTGTTACCTGTTCCCGACGACGCGAGACGCCGACACTCATATTTAGCGTTTGATGATGGACCTAAGGTTTTCGCCTAAACGATTAGTACGCCCTTGATATTACTCATCAGTAGCATCAGCTGATGAAAATTTCGTTTTTTTTCAGTTCGTTAATTTACTTTCGAGTTTGGATGTCAGCATGCACATGACTGGGTGCCGATTATCATTGAGTTTTCTCGCAAATACGGGCGACGTGCAAGGGGTGTTCACGGGATGGTACACGCTTGCTGGTGATAGCTTTGAAGCAGAAGCCTGAAATCCTAGCTTGCACAGTGAGTGTTTTCAAATCACCTTTGTGCGGTTTTTTGGTGACCTTTTTCTGTTGATGTAACAAGGGGACAAACTATAACATCCACGAGTTTGGCCGCAAATATTCGACAGTCACTTACGTTTATAAATTATTACGTTATAATTCGAAGAAGTTTAGTACCAATAACATTTAGCACTGCACCGTTTTACCAACTTTATTTTGTAAACAATATTATATACATCGTGTCTGAGTGATCACCTGCTTTATACATTGTTGATATATTTAAATTGAAGAACAATCTGAGCCACATATTTTGCAACGATTTCGGAAAAAAACCTGAAACGCGACGCAGTTCCTATTTTACTTTTCCACCAACCTCCCATGAAACACAAAAAGCCCTTTCAAAAGAGCCATATGAACTTCGAGTGGTAGCTGCCACCTACTCCTTTTTACGTATATGGCAGTTGCAACAAGCAAAACTATATATATATATATATATATATATATATATATACATATACATATATATATATATATATATATATATATATATATATATATATATATATATGAGATATAACAGACAGTAATGCCAAGGAATGTACAGGGGAAGTTATTAGAACCAATGGAATTTAAATAAGAAGAAAGAAAAGTGGATGAAAAAATAACCAGCCGTGAGCAGGAAACGAACCTACGACCTTCGAATAACGCGTTCGATGCTCTAACCACTGAGCTACCACAGCGGCCTTCCCTCCATCCACTTTTTTGGGTTTATATGTGAATTTAGAAGTAGGAGTGACAGTCAGCCCAATATATATATATTGGGAAGGTAAAACATGATATCTAAAAAAACACATCAATAATAGAACTCTCCATGACGATACTTTTAAAGTATCACGCCACATTTACACAGCTTTCGGAAAAAACTAATCTTCTAACAAACTTTCATTGCAGTGTTCTCCATCTTATGATCATTATTTTTCTGAATTCCCTACACTACCGCGGTGCGCAGCTGGCACGAAATCCCGCGCCTTCATTGAATTCTGTGGTGCGTTCGTGGGAGCCCCAGCGAGAGAGAGAGAGAGAGAGAAATAACGTTTATTGCACCCGTCTAGAATGACGGGGGAGGAGGCTTCGGCCTCTGCCCCCAATCATCCCCCTAGCCATCGGCCGGAATCCCTTGGGACTCGGCGGCGGTCAGGGCGAGACCGATGACTTGACGCTGTTCTTCGGCGTCACGGCTGTGTAATAAGGCCTCCCAGGATTCTACGTTTCTACTTGGATCATTGTAGGATGGGCAGGTCCATACCATGTGCACTAAACCCGCAGTGCTGTTGCAGTGCGCACATCTGGAGTTGAACACTTCCGGGTGCCATTTACTGTACAGGTGAGGGTTTGGAAACACCCCGGTTTGCAATTTTCGCCACATAATTTCCTCCTTTTTGCTCAGCTGTTTAGCTGCCTCTGGATAAATCTTACGGTGGAGTTTATAGTGTGCGGTGATTTCCTGAAACGTTCGTAGTTCGTCTCTTGTGGAGAGGGGCTGCTCGCGCGAAGGCGGCGGGTCAGCGTCGATCGACCGGAAAGTGAGCCCTCGGGCGATCGCGTGCGCCTTCTCATTCCCCTTCAGACCTTGATGGGCCGGGGACCATACTAGTGAGATTAGCTCTGCGGGTACTGGTCCTTGTCTTAGAATTTTGGCGGCTGTAGCAGAGATCCTGCCCATATCGTAGTTTTTAATGGCTGACTTAGAGTCGCTAACAATCACTCGTGTGCCTTTTTGAGCTATTGCCAAAGCAATCGCAAGTTCTTCTGCCTCTGTGGTGGTTGTGTTCTTAGAGGTGCAGCACGAGACCAGGTCCCCGTTCTCGCGAACCACTACCGCTGTGTGTGCTCCCTTTCTTTCGTATTCTGCAGCGTCCGTGTAAAGCACGCCAGATCGACCTTCAAGTTTCGCCTGCAGGGCTACAGCTCTAGCTTTGCGTCTGCCTTCATGAAACGCCGGATGCATGTTTTTCGGCAGCGGTATAATTTTCAGTCTTGCCCTAGTTGATTTAGGTATGCTAGCGGTCTGCCTGGAACACTCCGTGGGCTCGAACCCCAAGCGCTCCATGATTTTCCTCCCTGTTCTACTTCTCAGAAGTCTTTGGTGCTGTGACATCATGGCGGCTTCTATTAGTTCATCTAAAGTGTTGGAGACACCCAGCCCAAGAAGTTTAACCGTAGAGGTGTTCGGGGGAAGCCCTAGCGCAGTCTTGATGCCTTTCCTTATAATGGCTTCAATTTTATCTTTTTCTGCTCTACTTAATTTAAGATAAGGGGCAACGTATAGTACACGGCTTATCACGAAAGCTTGAACTAATCTTAAAAGATTGGCTTCCTTCATCCCCGCATTCTTGTTAGAAATGCGCTTAAGCAGGCGGCACGTCTGGTTCGCACTAGCTTCGAGTCTCCGGATAGTTTCAGTGTTTTTTCCATTTGCTTGTATGCGCATCCCTAGAATTCTAATACTGTCTACGGTTGGAATAGCATTACCATTCACTCGTAAAGCGATGTCACAACCCCTTCCGAGGGGATTGTGTGTTTTCCTTTTTTGCGATGGTAGAAAAAGAGCCTCTGATTTTTCTGCCGAGCATTTTAACCCTAGTGGTTCGAGATATTGTTCGATGGTATCTATAGCCGCCTGAAGTGCGCTTTCAATATGTCCGTCACTACCCCTGTTTATCCACAGCGTCACATCGTCTGCGTATATTGTGTGATGCAGATTTTCGATTCCTTCCAACTTCTCAGGAAGTCCAATCATCGCTATATTAAAAAGAGTCGGAGAGAGTACAGACCCTTGTGGCGTCCCTTTATTCCCCAATTTAATGTTTTCGAGCGACTGCCCTCCCATGCTGATAGTGGCTGTACGATTTGAGAGAAAGCCCCTCACGTAGTTGTATGTCTTGACGCCTACGTTTAGCGCACTAAGGTTCTTAAGTAAGGCTTCATGTTTGACATTGTCAAACGCCTTGGAGACGTCCAGACCCACAATTACTTTGGTGTCAACAGTCTTTTTGTCTATTATCTCCTCCTTTAGCTGTAGCATAATATCGCACGTCGATAGGTGGGATCTGAAGCCTATCATAGTATCAGGGTACAGGTTTTCATCTTCCATGAACCTAGTCAGTCTTGTTTGGATGACGTGCTCCATCAATTTTCCTACGCAAGATGTGATGGAAATGGGTCTGAGATGTTCAAGACTGAGCTTTTTCCCTGGCTTAGGAATGAAGACTACATTGGCCATTTTCCAAGCTTGCGGTATTTCTCCCTTGTCCCAGCATTCTTGCATATATGCAGCAAGTTGACGAATGGAGCCGTCGTCAAGATTCCTGAGCATTCTGTTGTTGATTTTGTCCGGACCAGCAGCCGTTTTTGTTTTAAGTCGGTTAATTTCAGCCCTGACTTCTCCAACCGTGATGGGGCTGTCTAGGTCCGGGTTTGCGGAACCAGCGTAGTCACGGAGCTTTTGAGATTTTGCGCAGCAGAGGTATTGATCCCTAACCTCCTTTAATAATTCCGTCGTCTGACCTTCATATTTATACACAAGCTTTTGAAGTTGCTGTCGGGCCTCCGACTTGGTTTTCTCTGGGTCTAATAGATGCCGTAGTAGCTGCCATGTTTTAGCACTGCCAATCTCTCTATCCATCTGATCACAGATACTACCCCACTTTTGCTTGGTAAGTTCCAATGCATAATCTTCGATCTCTCTATTCCGTGCAGCAACTTCCTTTCGGAGATTCCTGTCTCCTCTTTTCTGACTGATTTTTCGCTCTAGGTTTTTCTTTTTCTTCCACATGCTTACAAGATGTCTATCAACAACTTCCTCATCGCCAGCGTCAATCTCTTCGGTAGCATGCTGAACCGACTGGATCACCCCTTTACTCCAATCGTTAATATCATTTATGGGGACTTGTTCCGACCTGATATTTCTAAAGGTCACCCAATCTGTAGTTTTAACTTTTCTCTTATTGATCACCAGCGGGCCATTGGCAACGATAATCTCTAAAATTCTATGATCACTACCTAGGTCTTCGCCGGTATTGCACCACGTGGCGGCGGTGGCACTGCTGACCAGGGTAAGATCTGGCGTCGTGTCTTGAGATACGCTATTTCCTTTCCTCGTTGGCTGCATTGGGTCTGTTATAAGTATGAGCTCATGTTGTTGAATTTCGTTCCACAAATTTCTGCCCTTAACCTGGGTGAATTTATAACCCCATGCCGTATGATGCGCATTAAAGTCGCCCAAAATCAATAGTAGACCGTTTGCTGAAATAACCTTTGTTTTCGTGAAAAGATCACCAAAGTTGATTTTGCGTTGCCTGGGGGAACTATACACATTCAGGATAAAAAGACTCTTGTCTTTGCGCTTGCGAGGCACGAGTTCGACTAAAACATGATCGATCTGCGAGTTCCCCGTCTCGTGCTGCAATGTCGTAATGTTTCTCTTTACGAAGGTCGTAACTTGGGTATCATTACCCGACCCGGCAAAAGATTTGTAACCTGCTAATTTTGCATTTTTCCCACACTCCTGGATCGCAATAACCTCCGGTCGATCGGCGTTGGTAAGAAAAGATTGTAAAACCGCACGTTTGCGCGAGAAACCCCTACAGTTCCACTGCCAAATCGTATTACTGTAAGGGTGCAGAGCCATCATGGTTTAGCTTGAGCGCTTGGCATAGCCATTCTATCTGTCGGTCCCTGCTAGCAAATTCAGCCTTAATTTGCTCAATAGCGTTGCCTACTTGTTTCATCTGTTCTAGTACAGCTTGGAGCATACCTTGTAATGACTTTGTTTCCACCTCAAGCGCTTCAATTCTCGCTCCGTGATTTTCTTCAATTTCGATTTCTTTAGCCCTCTTCTTCTTTAAAGGCGGTTGGTTTGCTACCTGGGGTGTTTCCAACGCCTTCCCTGGTTTACTGGTTAGATGAGCCTTAATCTCATCAAGCTGTTTGCGTAATTCCGCATTTTGCTCCTGTAATATCCTGTTTTGCTCTTTAAGAGCATTAATCATCTCTGTATTAGCATCCTGGGAGACCTTAGTTACCCAACCCACCTGTGGTCCTGTGGATTTTGACTTCTCCTGGGCACAATCACCACCATCATGGGATGCCTTGTGAGAAACTCCCGGCTTCTCCTGCGGTGGCAATCGGGGGAAGGATTCCGAGCGCCCTCTCGATCTACTTCGATGCTTGGATTTGCGCCTCGAACGATCTTGAACCCCGTCTGTCCTGCTGTGCCGCTGCGTGCCCTCTTCGGCCTTGCGTCGTTCTTCTTGCTCCCGCGCTTCTTCAAGCTTCATTTCCCACTGTCGCTTCTTCACTATATAAGGTGTCCGAAAAAGTTCTTTGCACCTTTTGTCTCCGGTCACGTGCTCCTTGCCACACAGACGGCACCTCGGCGTACATTCATGGTCCTTGGGTGGGGAGGCCACCCCACAACCTCTGCATTTTTCGTGCGGGCTGTCACATACGTCGGATCGATGTCCCAGCTCACCACACTTGTAACACACTTCATATCTCTTCTTGTAGAGAAAACATTTCATCGGCGTCCCAAAGCAGATCATCCATCTCGGCACGTAGTCGTCAACAAAGGTGATGATTACCGAAGTGGAGTTGCCCATCCTTCGCACACCAAGAATAGGACGATTCTCTTCGTGTGAGAAAGCCAGTTCCAATTCTCTCTCAGAGAGTCTGATATCAAGTCCACGTACCACACCTTTGCCACAGCTTTCAGGCGCAGCCATGTATGTCTTCACCTCGTACTCCTTGCCGTCGAGCTTTATGACTTTCAGGTCCAACATTTTCTTGGCATCATCCTCCCTGGGCGTGCTGTATATCAATGTTCCTTGCTTGTCGTTGACAACGATCCTGTCCTCCTCCCGACCTTTCTGCCATGGAATGCCTGCTGCCATCCTTACTGCTCCACCAATCACAGGTGCCGAGTGTCTGGTGAGCGTCAGTCCTTCTTTGGGCCTGATAATAACCTTGTGATCCGCGTTCGGAAGACGCGGTAGATGCGACGCTACTGACCGCTCCGCGAGCTTTTTTCCCGCCGCTTTATATGAGGGTCTCCCGCTTACACCATGCTTGTCGCCATTGAAGCCGGCCGGCATCGTCCTGCCTTCTTTTCCGCATCCACTGCTGGTAGACGCCGCCCTGGTGGCGCCATCGCGTTCCCGTTGTTGACTCTCCTGGAGCTCCGCCACACGTTTCGACACTTTCGTCACCCAGTCCGAGCTTTCCAATTCTTCTTGATCGGCATCTCTACCATTAACAGTCACTTCCATCGTCATAGTGCCTCCGCAGACGCTCTACGAGCCGACGCCTGGAGCCTCGAACGCCGATCCGACCGCCTCGGCGCTAGGCCGAACGGTGGAGTTGGCGAGACGCACAACGTAGCCGAACACCGAAGGCGCAATAAAATCCTTTAAAATCTACTTACAGTTCTCAGAATGGTAGCCACAGGATCCTGAGCACGTCCGCAACCACACACAGCACTTTATCAGCTGGCTGTTGTCCTTTCCGCGTGAAAAAGTGGTCATTTCACGGAGCCGACGCGGAGCCGTGTCTCACGCCATTGCGAGCCTCCTGCTAAGCCAGCCCCAGCGAGAAATGGCGCCGGATGCAGCGCGCACTGTTAGGTTTGGCCTGGGGATTCATCTCTCAATCCCTTCGGCGCCCAGTCTTACCGACGCTGTCAAGTATTTGAGTGATTATTCCAGACCAGGCGGCGGGCAGAGGCGAGTTCACGTCCTTCAAAAGTGGACCTTTTGTCGTCGCTTCAAGCAGAAGCGGTGACTAATGGACTCGGCGACTCATCGGGCGACGGCAAAGCTGTCGTGGCCGGCGCCGGAGCTGACAGAGGAGCGGTGCTCCCTTTTGATCCCCAATCACCAAGCCGACCGGCCGACTGCCTATGCTCGTCAGGCACTGTACGTGCTAGCCGGAGGACCAAGACGTCGTGTCGCCAAGACGCCATTAGCCGTTCGAGAAAGGCCAACAAAGACGGCGTCTTTCTGAAAGAGACCGCGACGGACAGCGCACGCAGATCGCCCCGCTAATTGGGCGAGCTGTGCAGTGGGCCCTTTGAAGTATGCGGCCAGGATCGTGGGATCGTCTAACGGCACACCCACGACGAGGACCAGCCCTGCTGGCGCCACCACCGTGCAGTGTTCACGTGGACCTTGTACGCTCGCCTCCCTCACCTGTGTGTGCGTGATTGGTGTTCGACTCTGAGAGGAGGAGCCCGACAGGGCATAAAACGACGCGGAGAGTACTGGACATTGCGCTCTCTGAACCGGGCTCTGAACGATGTAGTGTTCAACCACCACGCTCGTGGTTTGTGAAACCACTATCCTGTTCCTTTCTGTAAATATGTGTAAATAATGTCATAAACCCCTGTTATGTTTCTCGTATCCTCTTGTCAACGTTCAGTTCCTCCACCCGGTTGCAGCTGCAACATCTTCCTACCCATCTCTAACAACTGGTGGCAGCGGTGGGATCGACTTCACGACATGGTGCTGTGCTGTGGTGAGTGCTTGGTCTTTGCTTTGACTTTCCAGGCTTCAATTGTGTGAGTTTATTAGAAGCTGGATTATGTGTGGATTAGGGAGATTACCGTTTGTGAGTTTTGAGTTGTAGGGATCCCCTAATTATGTGTGAGATGCAGGACCAAAGTACAACGGCAATCATGTCGTGGAAAGCAATGCTAAGAGATGAACTTTTGTGTGTGAGTAAGCATCTAGGCATTGAAATAGAGGAAGGAATGGGTAGGACAGCGATTTGGATGCTGATCGCGCAAAAAGCCAGTGAGGACGAGATTCAAAACGCAGTAGAAATTTTTGAAAAACAGGAAAAGGAGAAACGGGAGCGAGAGGAACGCGAACGAGAGGAACGGAAACGAAAGGAACAGGAAAGAAAAGAAAAGGAAAACAGGGATAGAAAAGAAAGAGAAGAAAAAGAAAGATTGGAACGACAGAAAGAGAGAGAGCAGTGGGAGGAAAGCCTGAAATTAAAACAGGAAGAGAGAAGAAGATCAATACAGTGCTTTCGATGGTCTCAGGTAAATTCTAGGATCCATGCATTCGAAGTGGGCGAGGATTTAGAGAGTTATCTAACCTCTTACGAGAAAGTTTGCAGAGAACTAGAGCTCGACGAGGACTATTGGTCTTTCGCCTTATCGAGTGTCCTTCCGTGCAGCTTGATGGGTAGGTTACTATACCTTTCTGAGGAACAGTTCAAAAGGTACGATGTAGCTAAGGCAGCTTTTTGTGGTGCTTCGACATCAGAGTTGACAGAAAGCGAATAGAGTACAAGCTCACGAACGCTCCCGTGAAGAACGCGCGACGTTGTGCTGGTAGTAAAACCAAGCCTGAGAGAGGTCCGCGTGTCTCTTATAGCACCAAAGTAGATAGTGAGCGAAAATGGGAGATAGAAAAACGGGAGCGAGGTGACGAGCGTGAGCGAGCACTCAGCCTAGTGATTGAACTGTCGGAAGAAAAAGTCGAGGCAGGGAGGCGGAAGATTCAGCCATCCGCAACTGTAGCGCACGAGAAGTGCGATAATCTAGTGAGTGAGGTGCAGCCCAGAGTTGTAGAGAAGGCGAGCACGTGTGAAGAGCGCAGCAGGTTCGAAGATGAACCAATTGCGAGAGCTGCGAAAGATGCTACTCTAATGAGAGAGGCCACAAAAGGTCAGAGCGAGTGCGACGAGGTGCTGTGCCAGTTAACTGTTAGTGAAACAGCCAAGATAGCTGTAGAAAAACTGGTACAGACCTCAACTGTGTTTGTCGCGACGGTGGATCTTGCAAACAATGTAGAAGTAATCAAGAACACCGAAGAAAGCTCAAAGCAGCTAAAAGTAGGTACTCTCGACCACACCTTGCAAGTATGTATTGAGAGAATGAAGAAAGCGCCCAGATAACTTGTGTATAGGGTATGGCAGCATTGGTATGAAACCTTTGTATTTGGTTGTGTTTCATGAAATTAGTCAGGAAATTAAATGTCAGTTACAACTTAGTAGTGCGGATGGTTGGAGAAAGCTAGTTGTGAAAGAGTGATTCTCGTTTATGGGGCCAAATTGTATTTGCCTTTGTGTGCTTTTCTCACACGGCAATTTGTTCCATCTTTAGTAAGCATCTCCACAGCCAAGATTGTTGTAACTTTGGCGGCACAAAATTGTTTCAAAATTTTAGCGTACAGGTTTCTCTTTTGTTTGTGTTTTGAGAAGCCTGGAGGGTTTTAAGCGGGTCCAATGTGCTTGACTGCAGCATGGTATTGTGTTGTGTTGTTCGCCTTGCTGTTGTCGGTCATTGTGAGCTGGATTGGGAGTTGGTTTCGAGTACGCAGCTGGAGAGAAAAGCCAGGCCTTCGTCCTCGTCACCACCCATTCTTTTCGTGCCCAGCGGTTGGGAGCGCTGGCCAGCCGAGATTTTCCGGGCGGCGGAGGAGCTGTTAGGTTTGGCCTGGGGATTCATCTCTCAATCCCTTCGGCGCCCAGTCTTACCGACGCTGTCAAGTATTTGAGTGATTATTCCAGACCAGGCGGCGGGCAGAGGCGAGTTCACGTCCTTCAAAAGTGGACCTTTTGTCGTCGCTTCAAGCAGAAGCGGTGACTAATGGACTCGGCGACTCATCGGGCGACGGCAAAGCTGTCGTGGCCGGCGCCGGAGCTGACAGAGGAGCGGTGCTCCCTTTTGATCCCCAATCACCAAGCCGACCGGCCGACTGCCTATGCTCGTCAGGCACTGTACGTGCTAGCCGGAGGACCAAGACGTCGTGTCGCCAAGACGCCATTAGCCGTTCGAGAAAGGCCAACAAAGACGGCGTCTTTCTGAAAGAGACCGCGACGGACAGCGCACGCAGATCGCCCCGCTAATTGGGCGAGCTGTGCAGTGGGCCCTTTGAAGTATGCGGCCAGGATCGTGGGAACGCTCGTCTAACGGCACACCCACGACGAGGACCAGCCCTGCTGGCGCCACCACCGTGCAGTGTTCACGTGGACCTTGTATGCTCGCCTCCCTCACCTGTGTGTGCGTGATTGGTGTTCGACTCTGAGAGGAGGAGCCCGACAGGGCATAAAACGACGCGGAGAGTGCTGGACATTGCGCTCTCTGAACCGGGCTCTGAACGATGTAGTGTTCAACCACCACGCTCGTGGTTTGTGAAACCACTATCCTGTTCCTTTCTGTAAATATGTGTAAATAATGTCATAAACCCCTGTTATGTTTCTCGTATCCTCTTGTCAACGTTCAGTTCCTCCACCCGGTTGCAGCAGCGACCTTCCTTCCCACCTCTAACAGCACCGAAGGCGGGAGAGGAGAATCGAGGAGGAAATGCGTGCGCGGAGAAGAGTGTCGTTATACTTTCCTAAACAAAGGGGTTTTAGGTGAGGGTGGTGAAGGGGCGCCCTCTCTTATGTCTCGCCACAGTGGAGTCCCATAACTATAGATGCAAAGCGTCTCTTACTCTGGTCTACGTCCCGAGGTGCCGGCGTCTGCCTCCGCACTCACACTACGCATGCGCAAGTTCTTTCTTCTCCTACGCTTTCCCCTCTCGTCTCGCAACGCCGACGCAGAGAGCCATAAAGTTTTCTAAAATTAATATGAGGGGACTCTGGCGCTGCAATCGTTCAGCGACCATGAGAGTGACGTTCTCACGGATTCGCCATCTTCACACATGGCTTGGTTTAATGCTGTGTTACGGTTTCATTTTAAAGGAAAGAACGAATTATTTTCAACTTCGTGACCCGATTTGAAATGATAAGCCTAAAAGAATAAAGTTGTGAAGTGCAACAGCTGAACATTTGCTGATTTTCGTTTCGTGAGAAAACAGCTTCAAGCCACACGATCACACATGAAGCCAAAAGTACGAAGATTAGACAGATCCGCACTACTCATCATTCCCATGCTCGCTTAAGTACCGTGCGTTGCAGTTTCCATAGACGATATCGCCATAGTTCTCTCTATTTTATATATATAGGAAACTCTGCAATGAGTGTCTGCTAACCTACGCTCACTTCCCTCTCTCTTTTAGGCACTTCTTACGGCTTCTAACCCGCCTTTGCGCATGTGCCTCCCCTCTTTTCCTCTCCCCTCTCCTATGCTCTTCCTTCCTCACCTCACAACACCGACGCAGGCAGCGTCTACTAGCGCGTTTCTTGATTGAAAAATAACTACTGCTCACGCTGCTCAACTGTTCACTGGCCGATCGTACATAATTGGATGTTGACCTCCAAAGTAGGGCCGGTGGGTGATTTCTCCTGTTGTTGAACAATAAATGTTCGCGGCGCGCGCGTTAACTAAAGAAGCGGATTGCGGGTCTTCGAGTCCAACTGGAGTCTTCTGTCTCTCACTGCTTATCAGCAGCAATTGCTAGCATATTCCGGTAGGGAAACCCCATCCATCACTGCGCGATTTGCGCCTCCCCAGGTTTCTCTTTTGCTCAACGCTACGGTGAGCACCAGCGTTATGGTGGCTAGAAGGGGGAGGTGGCGTCAGCGCCCATGCGCCGCCGCAGGGAAAGCGATTCGTCGTTTCATGACACGGCCGCGGTAGCCGGGGTGGCGCTCCGGCCAGCTCTTCGATGCCTGTCGAAAGCGAAGCGAGGGGGTTGGCGCTGTTTCTTCCGTCGTTTGTTTACCGTTTCGCGCACGTGTTTCTTTGTGCCTTACAGGCTGAGTTCGTCGCTTTTTGTGTGACAAGTATGTCGCACAAACTTATTTCCAGTCAGTACTGAGTGCGGTGATCTAAAGCGCAATGAGCTCTGGCGTGAAACGGAAAGCGTCGCAGACGCACTGCTTCGCGCCCGGCTGTTCTTCGGGCTACGTCTCTGCGAGAAAGTCCGGTCGGCAAGTGTCGTTGTTTTCTGTGCCCAAAGACCCTGAACGCTTCAAAGCCTGGCAGCGAGCAGTGCCACGTGCGGACAAACCACTGGAAGCAACCTCAGTTCTTTGTGAGCTGCATTTCGACGAACAGTACCTCGTGCGGTTTTTCACCCACACTATCAACGGTGAGACAGTGCGAATTCCTCGTGACCGACCTAAGCTTACGGATAATGCAATCCCCACCGTTTATCCGAACGTCCCTGCGTATTTATCGAAGAAACCGCCCCAGAAAAGAACGTCGAGGACGTCTACGGGGGGCCTACCTGCAAAGATTCCGCGGTGTGAAGGACGCGCCTCTGTGCACGACAACGCTGCCGACTCCCATGAAGACGGAAGCTTTTCCAACTCTCCAACCGCGCTTGATATCGCGAGTTGTGAACCACCAAGTGCCTATTGGGCGAAGCACAGGATCGCTGTGGCGGACAGTGCTACAGCATTCACAGTTTGTGCCATGAATAACGGTAACCTCGCCTTAGAAAAAGTCGTTCTCTTCACTGCAAACGAGTGCAGCGTTCAAGCGAAAGTTTCCGTTCAAGCCACGGTAGTGAAGAACGTACAGGTCAGTAGCGCTGCAATGGCGCAAGAGCTGCTTGCGGAAGCGGATTCTCTGATACCGTGCAAAGGATTCGGCGAAAAGGGCGAGTTCGCTGCTAATCCGAAACGCCAAGAAAAGACCTGTGGTGGGAAGACTTTCAGCATGTCTTGCCCCGGAGTGGCACAAGAACTAGGCAAAGCCTGCCCACAGTGTAGATACCTAAGGAAGCTACTGCTCAACCAGGCCTCCTACAAACGAAGGAAGGCACATGCTTGCACCCGGCCCCTTTCATACAAGCTGAAGATTCGGAGCATGCAACTGAAGAGGACGAAATCGAAAATTCTGAGAGTGAAGTTGAACATCGAGAAACTAAAAAGGAAAAATGCAAGCGAAGATTCCTCGGTGTTTGTGGATGCCATAAAATCCCTGCCCTCAAAACAGCAGCAGCAGGTAAGAGCATGCCTAGCAGCGGCGAAGCGCAAAAGCACCAAAGGAATGAAATATGACTCTGAATGGGTGCTTGAGTGTGCAGTCATGTGCATGAAGAGTCCACGGCTCTATGAGCACATAAGAAAGCATAAGATCATGGTTCTTCCATCACGTACGTGTCTTCGGCGCTACTTGAAGAAGTTCAGAAGTGGCTTTGGCCTCAGCAGCAAAGTTTTTGCTGCTGTAAAAGAAAAAACAAAGTCGATGGACTCGTTTCAGTGCCACGGCGGCCTACTCATCGATGAAATGAAGCTATCGGAAAACTTGAGTCTTGCTTCGGATGGCAGCATTGAAGGCTTCGTTGACCTCGGGAAATTCACACCTGAAGCCGAGTGCTCACTTACATGTGATCATGGACTGGTGGTGATGTTCCAGCCCTTCAGTGGGAAGTGGCATCAGATTATTGGAGTATTTGCCTCGCATAGCAATGTTAAAGCAGAGACTCTAGCCAAAATAATCCTTGAGCGTGTCATACTGTGCGAGAATGCTGGGCTCCACGTGGATTTCGTAACGTGTGACGGAGCTTCATGGAATCAGGCCTTGTGGCATTCATTTGGTGTGGTTGGAACGAAGTAAAAAACTGTGTGCAGAAGAAAGCACCCCAGTGACCCCGAGCGTTTCCTTTACTTTGTATCAGACTTCCGGCATCTCGTCAAATGCGTGAGGAACAGCTTTGTTCGCACAGGCTTTGAGCTTCCAGAAGGGCACGCTGATGTTGACGGTATAGACTGTGCCCGAAACTCTGATGAAAGTCGTAGCACCACGCTCAAGGCAATGCCACACGTCAGTAAGTCCGTGGTTCGGCCTACTGGTTTTGAGGCTATGAGGGTCAACTACGCATTTTTGCTGTTCAGTGATGAAGTCCTCCGTGGCCTTTTTCTCTACAGAGAAGATATTGAAGAGAAACATGGAGACCAATCTCCCACTGTCAACTTTGTAGAAAGGATGCGAAATCTTATTGAGGCCATGACTTCTAGGTGTAGTTCAGGTGCACTCAGGCCCGGTAATGCCCACAAAGCCTGCATTGAAAGCTTCTTGGCTTACTTGGACCTGTGGGAAAAAAAGTGTGAAAAAAAGTCTGAAAAAAAGGGGTCAGCTGGCTTCCTTAGCCAAACCACCGCAGAAGGACTTCGCGTCACGCTCTCAAGCACCCTACTCCTTCTGGAGTACGTGACAACGAAATTGAATTACAAGTACCTCATGACAAGCCGGTTGTGCCAAGATCCGATGGAAAGGGTCTTTGGGATTGTTAGGCAAATGTCTGGGTCTAATGATCACCCGTCGCCCAGCCAGTTCCTCATTTCCATTAATACTCTGACCTTCCAAAATCTTGCCAAGTCACCGTCACATGCCAATGTGTCTTCAGGAGTGCTAAGGAACCTGATAGACACCGAGGGTGCAATTGGCACCACGTCTCATAGGAGGATCGATGAACTGCTAGACATAGGCAACCTCTGTGAAGCACGTGAAGTCCTCAGCGGGTGTGGGCTTGACCACACTGACATGGTAGTGGAAGCCAGTGACTCAAGGCTCATCTATTACATTGGCGGCTATGTGGCAAGGAAAAGCATCGCAACCATAAAGTGCACCGACTGCTGTGCACAGCTCCTGCGACAGAACAATGGGTCACTGCCAGCCGCAGCATGCCTCACCAATGCAGTGAACAGGGGTGGCCTGCTGCATCCATCAGCCAAGCTGAATGACCTGGTGACTTCGCTTGAGAACGCATTCACACATTGCTTCAGCATCAAGGAGATCAAAAGTGACAGTATCCTGGACTTGATCTCATTTTTGCAGTTGGCTAAGTTGACCGTCGTGGGCTGCCCCGACCACAACACGGAACTCACAAACAAGGTCATCAAATTCTACGTCCTCACCAGGCTGCATTTTCTTGTGAAAACTCAGAATGCCAGCCAAGGTGACAAGCGTAAGAAGATGAAGATGCTAAAATTAAGAAGAGTGCTGTGAATTGAGTGGATTAGTTGCTTTTCCTCACTCTACTTTCAATGCAGCCTTTGTATGAGTTGTGTAAATATGTTCAAAAGTGATCACCATAGTTGAAAATGTATGAACATGACTGACTTTTTTTTTGTCGTCGAGATGAATTGGTGCCGTACTCAAATGCAAACGTTTTTATTGTATTTGTGCATGTTTTCAATGAAGTGAAGCGCTTTTACCTTTTCCCCCAATTGCAGACTTCATGTTTTTATTCTGCTTTCAGTAAAATGTGTTCTAAATTTGCAAAAAAATAATCTGTACTTAAAAACTGAACAGTCTTTCTTTTATTAGTTAAAGTGATGTGCTGCAGTCGCAGATACAGACGCTTTCTGTTTACGTGCAGTTATTGATTTCTTGTCAGTTGTTCGGATTGGAAAAAATAAATCGTTTTTTATGCTTTGTGTACTCATGCAAACAGCGGGTATGGTCTCTTCCTTGTATTTTATCGAAACTAACGTCGAGTGCAAAATGGGAAGTGTGGAGTAGAGCATGGAAGTCGGAAGCGAGGGATCAGTGCCGTTCGGGATTGCATCGGTCATGCGTATCGGAATAGAACACTTCGACGTGCTCAGTACGAGTTCCGAAGTATATGCCACTTAAGGCCACTTGCGTGCTTAGTAAAATTAGACTTGCGCGTGCGGCGAACTTCTAATTTGCGCTTCCGCCGCGCGCCCAGCCGTAGAGCGAGCGGCCGAGCGGGCATCGAACTACGACAAGCAGCGCCACCGTGCGCCAGGCATGAAACGGCGCATCGCTTTTGACTGGCCCTTGGCGTCACCTCCCCCTTCTAGCCACCATACCAGCGTTAACTTCACGACCAGTGTAAGCAATAACACCCGCTGCTTCGTATCTACACATGGTTCTCTTTAACGGCAGATGGCGTAGTATTTTAAAACGTTTCAACAAGTTTACAATAATTAACGTGAGAACTTATTGGTTATTTCTAATAATTAGATTACTCAGATATTGTATGTTAATTTCAACCCAGTTGTGAGAATTTTCAACCTTGTTATGGCCTGTATTGAGCGCTTTACTGTGATCCTACGTGGTCGCGCCACATGAGATGGATGGGCGACGAGCCGGGCCTCGAAAGTGCTCGGTACATGACAGTCGCGTTTGCGTAGCCTCCTTCATGCGTTTGGCGGTAGCATATATATAGTAGGCTAAACACCTGACGGTCATTGTGACGGAGCCAGAGCTCATAGCTTCGATTCCTGTAATCCTGCTTCTATTTTTCTTCTTATCCATATGATGGTATCGATTTCGCTGACGTATTTTGTGATGGAAAGACTTCAATGAAGTCTTGAAGGTTCCTGACAAAAGGCACTTTCGCGTTGGAAGTCTCGCTGATTTTGTTGAACTGGAAAGTGAACCTATGACACCTCAGCAAGCGACGACAGGGGCCGAGTGCTCCTACCATTGTATCAGCAACACTCATGTATGAGACTTCAACAACGTAGCCTATACATCTTTCACGGCTTCTCCCTATCACAGTGATGGTAGTTCATGGGTAGTGGTCTTATATCGCTAAAGAGAAGTGTTGTCTCATGACCTTGAGCTCCAAGATTAATTCCGGCAAAGCGCCCTTGCTTCTACGCTCACCCTGATAGCAATCCCGGCCATGCCAGCACTGGAGACTCGACGCACGTTGCATATATACAGTCGGGCTTCTAGCCCAGCTGTGGTGTGATTTCTTAGATGCAAAGCAGCTCTTTAAGTACTCCGTGTAACACTCTCCCTCCATGGGTCCGCACGAAACGCACCGCAATAACGCGCTAGCCCTCACCTGCAGGTGTTGGAGTGGTGCCAAGTAGGTCACGCCCAGTTGCGCGTTAACGTCGCGCTCGACTCGCAGTCCACGATGACGTCACCCTCTCCCTCACTTTCGGTACACTCGCTGCAGCGCCCGCACCGTCTGCCTCGTCCGTTCACCCGCAACACATGCCGCTACCGCCACTCGCTCCGCTACTGCGACCGCTGCTGACTACACTGCTGACTCGTTGTTTCACGCAAAATAAACCTGACACGCACCATACGTAAGCATTGAAATACGTCTGTACTTGTCCTGCACCCACGTCAAGTCTGAAAAAACGACAAGACCCATGCCAGCCATCGCTTCAAACAAATCTTCCAGCGTTCACCGCAGCATCTGCGTTAGCACCGTTCAACCCGTATGCCACCTGTGCGCCACGCTGGTACTTCAATCCCATCAGGGTTACCTCTGAGAAGAGGGAGTAGATTTTTTTTTTGAAGTCTCCCATTCCGCGGAATCGCGACCCTGCCCCAGCTTGGTGCCAACTCATTGACGCATTTCAGGCTCTGAAACCACTTATTTTGATTACGCTCTCCCTGTGCGAATGGAATGACCTTAGCGACAGCATTGCTAGAGTCAACCTCGAAAGCCACGTCATATACCGCAGACTGCGGTCAGCCTCTAATAGTTTGAAATGCCCGAAATAATAGCCAGTCTTTTCTTTCTAAAATATGATAAGGCTCAACAGTGTGAGCGATTCGGTAAAAATATGTCATGCAAAGCGCACATAGCTCAGATTACAAACATTTAGCACTGTACTGTAATCACTGTACACCATGTTTAAGTGTTTCACTAGCACCAGGAACTCATACATCGGAATAAAACGTCGAGGGAGACTGCTAGGGGAAGCTCTTCATATCGGATTTATATTGCTAATATAAGGCAGGTGCAGCTGACAGCTTACCAGGTGGATTGAGCAGGCGACTGCATGGTGGCACGGTCTTCTTCTGGTGGGATCCACTCGTTGGTAGCGACAGGAGATGTGTAACCCAGTGTTGCTCCCATGCACAGTGAACCGGACCACGCACTGGCAAGCGTAAACAGGAAAGGTCCCGAGAGGGGTCGTCTATGGTTTTCGTATAGGGAATCACTGACCTGATACGCCATGTCAGTATATTGCTGCTCTCTCGATGACTATGAGCAACGTTTACCCCTTACGAGACACTGGCTCTTTACAAAGATTTGCTTGCTTCCTGATGGTGGATTATACCCACTAATAGGGATAGGACAAAAAGCTGGCACTTTAGGTATACGCAAAAAATTAAACAAAAATAGCACAGACAAAAATTTACATAATAGAAGATAGAGTATCAAAACTTCATTCACACTGAAAAAATTGATACACGAAAAACAAAATTTCTTATGCCTAAAATAATTCTTAATACCCAATCGCAATATCGGTGGTTCTCGAAGTAACAATCAATTGAATCTGGTCATTTTCCAGAAACCGGTGGAGTACATTTGCTCAGTATGAGAGACTGCAGTCTGCGCTTCTCGGTAAGAGAAGTACGAGAAAACAAAGATGTGTAACTAGTTTAGAAGAGATAGAAGCTATATAGAAATGTGTTAACCATTATGTGACTTGTAATGTATGGTTAAAAGTTCTCGGGAAATTTATTGAAAAGAACTTTTATTGAAAAGAACATTTAGCGAACACTTACTGAAAAGAAATAAAACGAAAATAACTCTTGCTTTTAGATAACTCAACTGCACAATTATCATAAATCCTCGTCAATTTATGTTTTGTTATTTTCATTCTCTATCACCCTGACAGAGTTCGAAAAGACCTGCGCAAAGTTTAGTTATCAGCATAGGCTTGCCTTATCATGAGTGATGAGCAGATGTAGCGTCGAAACACAAGTAACTGGTGTCGTCTCGAGGACCACAACAGCCATTACTGCTCTACAGCTTCTTGCTTATCGTCAAATTACCATTATAGACCAATAATCATGGGTTCTATTCGAAAATGACAATATGAGAGAATTTTCGCGAACGGCGGCTGAGTGCGCGTGTTATTCAACCAATTGAGTATTCGTGAATCGTACTTCCGTACTTTTTACGTGCTCTAAATGTTCGGGCTTATAAGTTGTGTAATAAAACTCCGGCCATTGTTATTGTATACAGAGATCCGGGAAAGTTTCAGACAAGCACGGTAAATTATTGCGTATATGCACGCAAACCAACCCTTCGCTTAAAGAGTGTACTTTTGTTTTTGGCGCGTCTTTTCTCAACATGCCCCGATAGTCAAAAGCATGGCCAGTTCTGACCGATCTCGTTAAAGTGACATTAGCGCTCGATAACGCCGTCCTTTTTCATATCAGATCTGATACTAGTAGCTGGGATTTTACGTGCCAGGACCACGATGCTATTATGACCGACGCTGTACGGCAAACTCGCCTAACAGTATTATTTGAGGCACGAACTAGCCAAGCTCCTTCACAGCCTTTCCTGCGGGCCACACTGAAACTTCTGGATGAAAAGCAGACTTTTAAATTCTCGATACTCTTATTTCTTGATTTGAACAAAATGGCTTGTGACCGTATGGAGTGTACCTTAGATTATGGCAGGCTCTGAACTCCTGAAAACGTACATACTTGACATAAAATAACCAAATACAAAACTTCTACATTAGCCCGTTTTACAACCAAAACTATGTTAGAGTAGACGCAAGCATACCTTGCGATGTTGCTGCCGTAAATACAGGTGCGCTCTTTTACATTTATGATTGTGAGCTTTCAAAATCCCTTTCAAAATCAGAGTCTTTGAAATAAATCCGAATTGTCAAGAAATTTATGAAGCGAGTGTTTGTCGCATTTTTTTATTTATCCCAGAACATGGAGCTCTGATTATAATGAACAAGTCGGGTATAAAGCTCCGCGTGGTAGACATGTAGAGCGAGTACTTATTCAAATTTTTTTGTTTTATCTTCCCCTACCGGAAACGCTTGCTCGCAGGTCGTCCGCCGATGCTAAAAAACAAAAAAAAAACAACGAAAACGGAGGGATTGAGAAAGAACGAAGCAGCTTTCGCGTGAGCTGCGTCCGGAAAATAATAAAGTACGACAGGGCGAAAAGAACATAGGGTAGAAGTAGTTTTGCTGGAATAGCTGCAGCAGCGCCAATTAAATTCTTTTTTTTAAATATAACCGAGCTTTATAAAGCACGACGATCGTCGACGACGACCACCGGGCGCAGTGGCTTTGGCTGCACACGGAGCGGCGCCCATCAACTAGCAGATCTCAGAGGCTAACGTCTGATTCGCGGGACACATCACCGACAAGATAAACGTTCATAATAATAAAACGTCGTCGTGCGCTTAGCGAACAAGTCGATATAGAGGCGTCCCTGAATCGGTGTTTCTGTTTTAAGGAAAGTTAGCCCTCATGGACCCCCTGTGCATTGCCCTGCTGTCGGTGGTCGTGGCCATGTGTTGCTGGTAAGTAGAATGGGGCTCCCTGCGCATGTTTAGAATGAGTGTAGTTTGCGGTAGAATGCGGTGACTACCATCAGGCAGTTTTAGACTGGGAGATCATCACGTAGTAATCCTGCTGTCTGCGATCGTGAAGTTGTGCAGGTTGTACAGTTGACTGTTGGCTCGTCTAGACATTTCTTTTTGGAGGAGTTTTCGTGCTCATGAAACCTTTTAAGCATTGTTTTTGATGACTGACAGTGTGCAGAGGCCTTTGTTCACGAATATGCTCTTGTGATGAGTTCTTCAGTTAGCATTATGTGTTGACAACAGTTTATTTTGTTTCCTTACGTTCAGGAAATGCACCTTCCGTGCCCGCTGCGTCGAGACGCCGTCATGAAAAGTTATCATGTGCTGCAACATTTCTAATTATTAGCAAGAAAGACGAAGAGATAAGCTTACTGCCCGAAAACATAGGCAATAAATAGAGACTTAACCAATCTAGAAAAATTCAATAATCGCAAGTCTTTAGCCCTTCGAAAAATGTAACACGCAATGCTGGCCGTTAGCTTCAACAGGCGCAATCAAAATGTTCCACAATTGTAAAGCTATAGCGAAAGCGGTTCGCATGACTATTTGTTACTTCAGCGATCAGCTTGTTTCTCGAGATCACTTTGCTGTCGCTATAACACATGAAAATGCGCGCTTTACTTTCTTGAGATAAGAACGAATGAGACCACGCCCAGAAAGTGCTACTAAGGCCCCTCTCCACTTGAAACAGGACAGGTGCCACCATTAGATGAGAAATATGCAGATGAGGAAAGCGCAACTGCACATCATTAAAATGGTTCAGTCAGTGATGCATAACAGAGTAGCGTAAAGAGCAACTTGCACATGTTACATAATAATAAGCCGATTGCAAATATGTCCATATGCAGTAATTGATTACCATGGCCAAATACAGCCGCTTAAAATAACTTAGCAATTACACAAATGTACTCGATCACTTTTTTCGTTACTTTGCGTTGAAATGTTATTATCATAGGTCTGCGAAACTTGTCGGGGCTCCCTCAGGCTCACTCTTAGAAATTATTTCGTACATTGAAGGACTCACCCGCACCGAGACTCAAACAAATATTTCCGGAGATGAACTGATTCGGACTCACCCTTACCGAAAGTTTCTTTAACCGGACTCACTTGAACTCAAATTCACCAAAATATTGTTCGCCCGGACTTAATCAACCTCGACTCACGGCTTGATGTCAGTGCAACTTGAGTCTGAGCGACTTGACTGACGAGTACATTAGCATCAAATTAGCTTTTATTCATGTTGTCAATGCACTTCTACACCAATATCTCACGTAATCGGTGCTTTTCTTGGCGACATTTGATATAGTACCTTCGAATACGAAATATGAGTGTTGACAACATAAAATAAGGAAGGAAGCAACAAAAGGGAGAAAGAAGGGAGGTTAACCAGAAAGACATCCAGTTAGCTATCCTACATTGGGGGATTAGGGAAGGGGGATATGAAAAATGAAAAAAAGGAAAGAGAAGGAAAACAAAAGAGAGAGAGTGACAAGAATTTCACTGCAGTGTGTAGAAGTTCATTGCAAATCAGAGGCGTTCACAAAAACCCGTCTTTCTCAAGAAACACAGCAGGGCTTTCACTGCCTTGTGGGCTGTCGAGGCATGTGGACGTTGCTGTAATAGCACCTGCACAGAAAGAGGCCGATCATCCAGTCTCCGCATTACGTTGGCAAGGGCTTGTCTGTCTGAGGCAAATCGAGGACCGTGGCACAACAGGTGTTCGATATTTTCATCGGTGCCGCAAACATCACATACCACACTGTCAGTCGTTCGGATTAACATGGAATAAGCTTTCGTGAAAACAGCTACCAGCCAAAGGCGATAGAGAAGTGAAGATTCACGTCGATGTAAGCCTGGTGGAGGCTGGACTTGTAGTGAAGGGTCAAGTTCGTGTAGCCTTGTACGTCGTATGCTTGGTGTGTTCCACTCAGTCAGTGTGAGACTGTGGGCCAGTTGACGAATCCACCTGGAAGAGCCGGCAAAAGGGGATCAAGGCACACACCTACATTATTCGCGCCTCTGTTCAATAATTATTGAAACGGTGTATGAATCACTCTGCTTTAGATTATGTGTGAGTAGACGTGAGTCCAGGTAATGCTGTTATTTGTGCTAGAGAGGAGTATATGGGCCGACAGATGAAAGTGCCGCTCACTGAGACTGGCTCGAACAATTTATCTAGCGCATTACGACTCGCTCGGATTCAGACTCGCCAAAGCATTTGCTCACCCCTTTTCACTCCGACTCAATCTCCAGCCTCGATATAAGTCTCCATGAGTCTGAGTGAGTCGACTCACGTCTGATTTCGACGACCTACGGTCGCTGTACACAACAACACAAGTTTACTCAAACGACGACTAGCCACTTTGGCTTGCATTGTGTAGCCCGGATGCTTGCAAGCATGGTAGTAGGCTTACTGTGGCTTCCGTACGATAGTTTTGTTCGTTGTCATTACTGATGCGTTGCTCGTTGTCATCACTGGTGATTCCGCGTTTACCCGCTAAAAAGCCCAAAACCGCTCCGAGTTCAAAAAAAGCAAACTAAAAAAATAAAAAACACTGTTTTTTTGCGCCTACGCTACCCTTCCTACATATATACATTTATTGAGGGAGAGATGTAAAAAATGATTGAAAGTACCCGAGCCCGTATCACAATTATAACGGGCGCCAGAAAAATAAAAAAAAATGAACTGGGCAAAATCCAAAAGAGTTTTCATAATGAACAAGAGAGAATAAAAAATAATGAAATAGAAAAAAGAACGGAAAAAAGGGAAATGAAAAACAATTTTCTTTTAAAGAAAAGTAAACCAGAATGATCTTTTCTTTTGGCTGCGGGTGTCGTGTGTTTTGAGCCTTGATACTTGAATCTTGAAATCTTTTTCGGTGGCTGTCGATCTGCTAGATTTTCTTGAGCTTTTCGGGAGAAGTTGAAGAATCCCGCTACGAGTGGTTGCATGAAAAGATCCCGGTGGTGTCGCACGCTTTCATGGAACTTTCTTTTCATAGACCAGACATATGTCTGGTCTATGCTGGCCGCGAGAAGGAGGACCCCACCACGTTTGGTAGATCACGCTCTCCTAGTCACTTATCTTTTTATAAAACACGTGTACAGTGTGAGCACTAATGGTTGAGCCTACCAGGACTTCGCGCCTTCCGGTTGCACGCTTTTATCGCCGCTTACTGAGCCGAAAATGTACAAAAAGTAGTGGAATCAGTTGATCGCGCACAATATTCGTGCGAGAAAAGGCGGAACAGAGTTACACTGCATGGCAAATCAGAGTAAGAAAGCATTTACAGCTGACATCGTTATACGCGGACCAATCGAGAGCCGATTTCTTCGTGATGTCACGTAAACAGATTGCTGCCGTTACAAGTTCTGCCGAAACGGAGGAAAACGCCTGTAGGGTGAAACGCGCTCGTTCTTTATACGTTAAGAGACTGTTCGGCGTTTTTGAAAGGGCCCAGAAACAGCCCCTGCGAATACGTAAAAACAAGCGTGTCGTTTTATCCTGGCGTTTTTCCTCTTTGTGGCGCAAGTCGTGACGTCAGGTAGAAATAACCTCTCTATTGGTCCATATATAGAAGATATATGTTGGGAATGGTCATCTACTCTGATTTGCCTTGCAGTTGCATGCTTGTTCTTTCTTGTCTTGCACGATTATCGTGCGCGATAAACTTGTTTCATTTCGTATTCTACATTTGCGATGGCGGAAGCAGACATAGCAACAAGTGGTCCAAAAGCGCGAAGTCCTCATAAGCTCAACCCTTAAATATGGTACACTGTACCGGTGCACATCAACAGTATTGCGAAGAGAGCCCCGTCACACGATGTGCGAGCGGTAACCGCACAACGTGAGGCTCTGAGTCTGCGTGCGATGCACAGCAGTGAACAACGACTTCTCATGACGTACCACAACCTCCTTTACCTTCTTTACCTCCCTTTTCAGGGTTAATTTTGTGCCCACATGTTTCGACGGGATTTGACTGGCGTAGTCTTCCCTACCCAGGCGGCTCACCCCTGAAGAAAGCCGAGTGTCAGGCTGGGGGACGCCTGCGCCCATTTTGTGAAACCGGTGGGTATCCGGTGGTACGTTGGTTCGAACCCACGAACTCCCGCAGGCATGGTACCACGGTAGCACTGTCCAGCGTCACGTTACCACGGTCTTTACCGCATACTGGAGCAGACATCTCCCGTAAACTACGTCGTCGAGATGGTCGACTCATCGCCCGATTATCGCTGCCGAGGCCGCGAAACAGTTTACGTCACGCGACCTAAACCCTACTACGACCCGTCTATAGCGTCTTTTCCTTAAGTCGCCGTCGCCAGGATGGCTCCTCTTCGTGCAAGAGCAAATTGTACCGGCGCACATCGGCGCTAGCTTTGTGCTGCAGTGAGAGAAAAGGCAACGACGTTCGTGTGTCACGCTCTCTGCCTCCTGTTTTCTGTGCTGCAGCTGTCTTGCTTGCCTTGGCGAGTTTCTTGCTGAAACTCCTACGAAGAACACGCTTGTTACAACACAAATAAGTGGCGAGGAGGAGATCGCGCTTGTAGGAAGGGTTGTGGAGGCGTTAAAGAAACTGTTTTCTAGCCGTTGAACTCGATGTGGTTTAGGAGTCCTTTAAAGGGCCACTCACCAGGTGTGACAATTTTGAGCAGACAAGCGCAATGTGTAGAAGAGGCGTTCATGATTACGTCTGCCAAAATTTGCAACGCTACGCGTCGCGGAGAGGGGTCAAATTTTAAGATGAACACTGCTCACCCTCCCCTCTGCCGGCGCAAGCCTAGAGAATGAGGGCATGGCGTGGGCGCATGAATGGCCCTACGTACACGGCAATGCAATGACGTTGGTCCTCTACGTACACGACTCTGCTCTGACGTTATCAGCAGTATACCACGTGACATGGCAAAAATTATTTAACACAACATGCGTAGTTTATGCGCAGTGTATTTGTTGCTTGAAGAGATCAATAAAACTCTAGACAAATAATGAGACGCAATAAGGGATTGTGAGCGTCTTTTTTTTTCTTTCATTTTTCTCCCACGTGTTGCAACGAGATGCGGGGCTAATGTGTCGGCGTTTTGCATGCGTTCGTTTCCCCGCGGTCAGCGCATTGAGCAGACGACCGCCGTAGAACGCTCCTACGCGTTCGCGCACTCATACTCATCTATTCAACCGCGTCGAAGCCAGCGTTTCCAAACTATCCCGCAGAAACAGGCAGATGACCACAAAATAACGCTGGTCAACAAAGCAACGCCGCTCCGGTGCTCGGGGGTTGGACTTGTTTGGGCACGTCATGCGCACGTGACCTCTTGGTCGGAAGCCGGAGAAAGGTGGGGAAGAGATTTGGCTTGCAAAGGCTACGCGGAGGAGCGGTGAGGGTTTCGAGCTCGCCTCCTCTCCTCCTCGTTTTGCGCCGCTTCAAAAAACCCGTTTTCTCCGCTCGTGATGAACTGATTCAAAACATTTTTGTGGCAAAATGTTCCTCATCGGACACCCAAAAACTTCCACTGTCTAACTAAAATTTGGCATGGGGCCTGGTGCACTAGTGGCCCTTTGAGGAGTCACCTACTCACACTGTCTCAATGAATGCCTTCGAGGGAAGGGTGGTGTTATAAAGCAGGATCACCCAGAGCACCACCACCTCGTAGTTGCACACTGCTACGACGCTTGTTTCCATGTCCCCTATGATGTGTTGCGCTTCGCTGTTGCTGGCGCTCGGAAGTGGCGTTGCGGTCGCTTGCTGGATTCCGTGCCGACCGGTTGTGCGCGCCCACGCTCCGTGCGCTTGCGATCTCCGGCGCCAGCGTAGCTCTGGCCGACTGTGCTCGCCCTACGTCACCTCCTGACGCCGACGACCTTCGACGACAGTCTAGCTCTGACTTACTGGACTTGCTCTACGCCATCTACCGACGCCGACAAGAGCTCTCGCAAGTGTGCCCCGTCCTCGGACTCCAGCGACCGTGCTTCCATCTTTCCTATCTCTCCTATCCCCTCAGTTTGTTGTCGCTTCTTCTTCCTCTTTTCTACACCTTTACTCCTACCCTTTTTATCCCTCCTCACCCCCATCCCTTGTGAGCTACTGCGGAGGTGTCGCTCACTGAAGCAGACAGTAACGGGGCTCACTTTTCTCTTCCTTTCTCTCTTAAGAATCACTCACACAAGTGGCGTTGCAGGCAAGGCGGACGAATAGTTGAGAAATAGGCTCTGCAAGGTCCCGCGTCGCATGGTGCGGAGAGAGAGCTGTGGATTTCTTTGCGGTACCAGATCAGCCGTAGACCACTGACTACAATTTTAATTTAGAACAAAGGGTAATTGATTACATGAAATAGGTTACACAAAAATTAATTGAATTGCCAAGAAGCCTTCAGCTTTTACAAGGCCATCCCCTATATTACAAAAGTACTGAAACCTATAGTTGAATAGAGAAATTGAATACTTGTAACGCGCCCACTACAACAATGGGGAAGCGCAGGAGAGAGGGAAGAAAGTGACAGTTCCGCCGCAAGCACGAGACAATAAATCGAATTGCACTTGACTGGAATTATATACGAGGTAATGCTAGCAGTTAACTCAAGTAAGTTCAGATCTGTCGTAACTCTCTGAAACACTGGCATAAGGGAACACGGCCGTTGTGGGGAGCGAATAGGTTTTTGCACTGTTTCTTCCTAACGCGATATTAACACTGAGATCACAGAACGTATACAGGTATGAGCAATCTGCAGGCCCCCCGAGGTAAAGTTCTGGACGAGGGGCGTAACACAGGGCGTTCCACCGCGTCCTCACGATCAAACTTCACTGTTGCTGCTCGCGAGAAACATTCACCCTTCTCCCCTCTATGCACCCCTTGATGCTCGTTTGCCCGACGAAGCCGGCAGATGGATCTCATCACCATTCGGGTCAATGTGCAGGCTCCACAGAGTTTCCTATAAATACACTAGAGGCAACTATGGCGTAAGCGTCTATGTGAGCTGCAATGCACAGCGCTTTAACGAGCATGGGAATGACGGGTAGTAAACGAATTTGTTTATTCTTCGTACTTTTGGCTCCGTTTGGCTTCGCGTGGCTTTGAGCTGCTTTGTAAAGAAACAACAATTGGCAAATTTTTTCCAGTTGCTCTACTGCACCAATTCAACTCGGGCCATAAAATTCACAATGGTCCGATCGTTGATTCGAAAGAAAACCAAACCACATTAATAAACGAAGTCACAGGTGCGTTCAAAGCCTGCAAGCACAAACACTGTTTACGCAAACCCGTGTGCTATCCATAACTTCCTTGATGGTTGAATGATCGCAGCGCAGAGTACCCTCTAGTTTAATTTTAGGATACTCTATGGCTGACCCCCCTACTCTCGCGTGCTTTGCAGACAGTAGACGATGCTAGTTGAAGGGTGGTAAGGTCCTGGCCGCTGAGATGGGCGTTTGCCTATCCTTCTGTAAAGCGCATCTCAGCGATGTGGTTCTAAACGATGCACTGGAAGAGTGTTTAACAAAGAAAGCATATGGAAAGTACCGTTGGATACGAAGATGTCATGTCTAAAGAAGCAAGTGGCATGCAGGGCAGAAAACATCACCGCAAGCAAGCGAGACCCCACCATTTGCATGCAGCCACGCTCAGCGGTGAAGCTCTTGATGGCAGCGCCACCACCCGCTTAGTAAACTCGGCAAGGCTAAGCATCTGCAGCCTGACGCACTAGTTTTGCTGAAAAGTACAGCGAAGGCCATTTCATGTGTTTCGTGCAGAGTTTCCGAAAAGAAAAAAAAACTTGAGGGGACTGTCGGACCGTGGAAATGATGGGTATGATCGCGTCAAAACCAATCAGCTCTATTTTTCAGCGTTATTTGGCGAAGATTTTGATTTAAAAAGAAAAAAAAATGCCGAGCCTATGCGAAACCTCCGGCACCGCTCACCTGTGAGACTGACTGGGAAAAGGCACACAGGAGCCACAATTTCCGAAACTGACTAAAGGCAGTCCAGAGGGCCCAAGAATTGACGGAACGCCACCACGTTCCCACCCCGACTCGGGCGTCGCCTACAGTAGCGGCTGCTAGGATGTCCCTCGTGGCTTGAACTCCTCAGGACCGATTTGTAAAGTTATTGACTGGCTGACTGCGCGAAATACGCAGCGCATTCACAGTGAAAGCCGGAAGAGAGGCCTTTCTAAACCCGCTGTCAATTCCCTCGGCACCACTTTTACAAGCACAATTGCAAGATTTTCCGTGCGCCAGAATTCATCATAATTTTTTTCGAGTAGGGATTCACCATTTGAGCAGATCAATAGACCAACTTCAAATCTGACATGAAAGATGCTTGCAGCGATGACCCACGATCTGGGTTAGAGCAAACAATTAAGAGCATAATGTTAACGCCACTCGCATGGTTACGATATATCTTCCGCACGAAACGACTTTGACATAGGGTTGGAGCGACTCCGAGCACTTCGACGCCGGGCGGAACGTCGGTATCGGCGCACGAAATCAATTCACGATCTTGGGGCAGCCAGGAAGATGCAAAAGAAGATTCAGCGTCGCATGAATAGATTAGCGTCGGAACGATAGACAACGTTTTGCCACTCACTAGACCCTCGCAAGCCACTCTCAAACATTTCGAAAACGGTGCAATGCCTGCGTCACCCTACGGAACAGCGTTTTCCACACAAAGCGCTCGCGCTATTTCACGGGTGGCAAGACATCGATGTCGCAGATGATTTCTGTGCGCAGATCGCCAACCAAGCCACTCGTTCAGGTTTTCTAGTAAGAGGTGACGTCCCCCGTTCCCGTGACTACCACATGAATTTCCCTTTTACAATGGAGGAGCTTGAGGTTGCACTACCTATCTGCAGGCGTTCAACTTCTCCGGGTCCAGATGGTATTTCGTACCGAGCCTTGTGGAACCTTGGGGAAGGTGCAAGGAGAGAACTGTTGAGCCTTTACAACACCTCGTGGCAGGATGGCAATGTTCCTGACGACTGGAAAGTAAGCCGCTTGGTACCCATCTTGAAGTGGGGCAAATCCCCACTCGAACTCGCCTCATACTGCCCAATATCACTTACCAGCTGCGTAGAAAAGGTAATGAAAAGGATGATACTTGGCCGCCTGGAGTGTTATATTGAATACTACAAGATTTATCCGAATCCCATGGCTGGTTTCCGATGCGACCAGCTCTTCCAATGACAATGTCTTTGATCTAGTTTCGTACATTCAGCACGAAAGATCCCGTAAGCGACTATCTACAGCTTTGTTTCTAGATTTGAAAGGCACGTATGATAATGTACTACATGAAGCCATTTCGGGTGCTCTTGCGGTGGTTGGCCTTGGTGGTCGAGTCTTCCGGTGGATATCGAGTTACTTGGCTGCAAGGCCATTCTTTGTGTTAACAGAAAACGGCCCAACTACGCGACGCTATACTTCCAGGGGTATTCCTCAAGGCGGAGTTCTTAGCCCGACGCTACTCGATCTTGCACTAATTGGCCTTGCTGAATACTTGCCAAGTACCATTAAGATCTCAATATACTAAGACGACATCTGTGTCTGGACTTTGGCAGTCACATGTCCTCAGATATGTTCCCGGCTTCAAAGAGCAGCAACTATGATTGCCAACTACATGTTAAAACAAGGTCTCAGCATATCACAAGAAAAATGTGCACTGGTGGCCTTCACTCGCAAAGAAATCACCACTTATGTCATCTCAATCAGCGGGCGACCCGTTTCTTACGCCAGAACACACCGGTTTCTGGGCATCATTATTGATAGGGACCTCTGTTGCAGTCCGCATGTGGCCTATATGAAGAAGCGCCTGACTGCTATTTCCCGATTGTTGAAGTTCCTGGTAGGAAAGACGGGAGGGATGTCAGTAGACGTAATAATGAAACTCTATAGAGCCCTTTTCTCTGATTTCCTGAGATATAGCTTGCCCGTGCTGAGCATTACCTGCAAGACCAATGTTCGTGTAATACAGGCAGTACAAGCCCAAGTACTGAGAGTATGCCTTGGTGTGCCCAGATGTACGTCAACAGAGGCTACAATTGCAATTGCTGGTGACCATTCAATACCGACTCGCATTTCTGTAGTAGTAACGAGAACGCAGATCAGACACTTCGCACGTGCTCCCTGTTATCACCTTGCACTCTTGCCTTCAGAGAGGCCCCAAGCATCGTTCGCTAAATTGATTGTGAACTACAACGAGAAACTTCCCTCGGGCTTCACTCCTGCATCTAAGCCATCGATACCCCCTTAGAGTCTTATTCGATCCACAGCGAATCTTAGTAAACCAAGGATCCGGGGGAAATCTGAGCTTCCATCGCCCGTGCAGAAACAACTGTCTCTGCTTCTTTTTCATGAGAAATATTCAGACAGTATACATATATATATACCAATTGCTCCACGAATCGCCAGTGTTCGTCCGGTGCAGTAGTTGTCCCAGTAAGAGGTGTTACCATCAGCTTTAGGACTGACCACTCCATGGCGTCTACAGCATCGGAACTAGCTGCTTTGCGTGCTGGGCTTTGTGTGGTCAATCGGGAACCACCGCCACAATGGTCGATTTTCAGCGATTCGAGGGCTGCCCTACAATCTGTGCTCTCAGCAATGCAGTTTCGAAATTCGATGCCTTCTCCACACTTCACACGAGAAAGGGCACCATGTGGCGTTTCAGTGGCTGCCAAGTCACTGCGGCATCTTAAGGAACGAACATTCCGATACTGCCGCACGGGCAGCTCTTGAAGGTACACGAGAAGAAGCCATACCACTTTCGTGGACCGATGCTGCCAGTAATCTTCGACAAATTGCGCGTGAAATCACGTTTTCACTATAGTGCCCCCCAAGCAACCAGACCACCCAGACGAATCGTCAACACCACCTGTCCTCTTTGATGGCTTTCCGTATGCCCACAGGGCTCGACCGAAGAGAAGCCACCCTTCTTCATCGCTTGTAGATGGAGTGGCATTTACTAAGTCTTACTCATTTATCATAGGAATGGCCGACAACGCTCTCTGCGATGCCTGTCGTTGCGAAGAGACGCTACACCACATCCTGTGCGACTGTCCATTGTAAGACACCCACAGACAGTCACTGGCGTCCGTTCTTGCGCGCATCGACAGCAGCCAAATGCCTGTGGACACTATTTTTTCAAGTGACCGAGAGAAGACATTACAACACAAGGCGACAAAAGCGCTGTTGAAATTCCTACGCGACACGGACTTGAACAAGCGACTGTAACAGCAATGTCACGCGCAACAAAAGACAAGACTGGACTATGACTGAGTGTGGGCGCGTGTGCTGCTTAATGTGCTGCGTTTATCTCTCTTCCCTCTCTTTTCTCTATCTTTCATCTCCCCCATCCCCCTTCCAAGCGCAGGGTAGCAAACGGCGGCCTATAGACTGGCTAAACTCCCTGCCGTTTTTTTGCTCCTGTTTTCCTGAGAAATAACGAATAATGGAAAGTTTTTACGAGTACATTGTAAGGTACCCCCTGCATCATAAGTATTCATTACCTTTTTCGAATAGAAATTCACACATATTGTCATAATTCGTCAGAATGTGAAATAACGAAAAATGACCAACTTCTTCAAGTACAATTGAAAGGTAATCCATACGCCATAAATCTTCATAACCTTTTTCTTTTAGGGATTCATCGACATTGCCATTATGCGTCATTTTGAGGAATAACGAATAATGGCAAAATTTGTACGATTGCAATTGACCCTGCGCGATCAATAATCATTTTCGTTTTTCATCAGCGATTCACACATATTGCTATTATTCGTCATTCTGTGGAATAACTAATAATGACCAACTTCTACAAGTACAATCGCAAGATACCGCGTATGCCGAAAATCATCACAACCTTTTTTTCATAGAAATTCCACACTTCTCGCCATTATTCGTCATTCTCCGGAATAACGAATAATGGCAAACTTTTACAGGTAAAATTGCAAGGTACTCTCTACGCCATAAATCACTAATCTTTCTCAAGTAGGGGTTCACCCACATTGCCATTATTCGTCATTCTGTGGAATTACGAATAATGGCAAAGTGAGTGGAAAAACTAGGTACCCCTACAAACCTGTAAGGCCTTATGTGCACTTAATTCATGCTGTGGCAGATGGCTAAGAAATATTGTGTCTGAGCCCTTCGTGATGCGTTGGAAGCTTTGAACGACCTATTCGTTACACAGTTAGCAATGAGTGACACGGTTATGTATCACAGAAATTTAGGGCGTAGGTGGCCGTGTCACTGTTCACGTCGTTCGTTGCGAGTAAAAAATCATTCATCATCTTGCCCATAGGGCGAAAAATTGAGAAACTTACAAATAAAAAGAATAAGAAATAGTTTCAGGTCGGGTGAGGACCTAAACAAGACCCTTTGAGTGGCAAGTAGGTACGTTCTACTACCCCCACTGAAACGTTCGGTATGCGAGTCCAATAATTCCATGTTTCCATACAGAATATATATGTTTTCACGTATATTTCCATATATTTCCGTAAGATTTTCACAGGAAACATACGAATAATTGGACATTGCATACGGAACGTTTCAGTAGAGACAAATCCACGATATTAGTTGACACTGCTTTAAAGGAAAAGAGAAACCTATGAATGTCATGTACTGGAAGAAGTCTTTGTAACGAATTACATACAGTGTGGCAGAAGTGTAGAAACGCGCAAGGCGTCAAAACATGACTTGAGCAACGAGTGGGCGTTATAAAGGCCGACCCGTTACCAGAGGCGCTCAGACAATATTGATCATCATACTCAGCAGCAGCAGAAAAATCAACAAAACGAACAGCTGCATAATTCTCGTGTTGCCTACCCGGACGCTTGATGGTGGTAGTCAAAACATTCAATAAGCACTAAATGGCTACAAAAGGTTAGGTGATTGAGTATAGGCCATATTGGGCTCCTCCCCTCACAGTAAACGTGGAACCTCTATTCCGGAGTGTCATTGCCGTCCGTAGAAGCAGGGCCTTGTGGGCCTTAAGGTCCTGACTGCTTAGCACGGCCGCCTCCCAGTTCTTTCTCGTGGGGTGGCAGTTGCGGGGAATAGATGGGTCGATAGGCACGGCCAGACTATGTGGAAAGTGTCAGCCACTTCTCCACAGCACTGGAAAATTCCACGAAAGGATGAATTGAAATGTTCTAGCTCCACCGGACGCCGTACGATGTAAAAATATATTGAAAGTGCCTTCTCTGACGCACTGTATAATGCTGCTTTTTTCACAGTTATAAGGCGGATGCACGTGCTGTTGTTGTTTACATGTGCAGCAGTGGCATTCATATCTAGTAGAACTCGCTGTTGGGATAGTTGATGCATGTTTGCATTAAATATTAGTCAATTTTGCGCCAAAATGACGACCACACAAACGAAGAAAACACATAAACGGGATGGGCACTCATTTGCAATATTTTATTTCTTGAGAAAACAGGCTGATATAAACCCACTTTTCGTGAACGCTTGTGCAACCTACTCGGGCCGTCCCTTATCTAATCACGCTATAGGAGACATGATCGCTAGATACCGTGCTTCCAGCTCATACATGATGAATGAAGTTTTGCTAACGCAATCGATACCCCATTTCTTTTGTGAAAGCCCTTCGAAATTGCTCTTGGTGTGAATCCACATGAAGTGACATGCACTCTTGAACGGGCACTGTCGTTATTCTTTGCCGTAAGGGCGTGTTCCCTCGCTTGATCATTGACGCAGTGCCTCGTCGTCTGGCTAACATGTCTCTTTCTGCACGATAGGGGTATTTTGTAAACCACTTCTGTGGCAGACTTCGTGAATGGCCACGCATGCTTCTTTTTACAGCCTTTCAGCTGCTCAGCATGATTTTCAGCCATGCACCGGCGCAACTTTGCTAGTTTGTTAGGCGCATGAACACCATCAGTACTTCATGCTGACTTGCCACCTTTTTAAGGTTGTATGTATGAATATATGGTATATTATGAATATATGATACAAACAGCTGCTAGTGAGCACCCGTCCTATCCGTGTGTTTTCTTTGTGCGGTCGTGGTTTCGTCGCGAAACTGACTATTCAATTCAGGCATTCATGTCTATTTACAGCTCATGTTTTAATGTCTGTAGCACAATATTACATGATATTTTCGTATTCATATTTGCATGTTCAAGAGAACAGCAGCCGCGCCAATTGTGTCAATTGTATACAATTTCCTAATTTTGCACAAAACCTTTATGATATGCCCAACCAGTCTCAATTATTTCTCAGTATTGTTAATTTTATCAAGAAACACAAAATCCATTATTCAACGTAAGGTTGCGCATCACCATCGAATTGATTGATGTGTGCAGTTTAATGTCCTAAAGCCAACATTTGATTATGAGACGCCTTAGGGGAGGGTTCCAGAAATTTCGGCCGCCTGGGGTTCTTGTGCACCCAAATCTAAGCAAATGGGCCTACAGTATTTTCACCTGCATGAAAAATGCAGCTGAGTACCTTGGCGACTAAACCATCGAGGCGGGGTCATCACCATCCAATCTAATACAGGTGCGCCAACTGTAATTATAACTTTTAATTGACTATATTCTAACCTCACAGCAAAGGAAAAGAGTAGAACTGTTTAAAAGTTCTCCCCCGCCTTTCTGTGATGTCCATAGCGCTTTTTAAGTCGCTTTTGCCAGAGTACGCTTTCACTCTGCGGAAAAGTGCTTTTTGATTTGGAAGTTGCTACTAATACTCGCTGTCACAGGACACAAAATATTTTTTTCCTATATTACTCTGCCATGCAGATGCCATTCAATAACGAGTACTAGTATGAGTGCTGGCCGTCTTTCAGAGTGATTTATGAGGTTTTTGCAGCCTTAAGCGACGATAAAGAAAATCATATGCCACTTTTTTCTTTTCGCCACCCCCTTGAGCTCCTCCTTTATGAATATCTGGAATTTCTGGGTCGCCTGTCAAACAGTTTGACAAGCTCGCCAAATGCTACTGCGAGCTTTACCCCTATATTTTAGAATGTCCCTCCACTAAATGCTTCACCTTTACTTGAGAAAATTGATTCCAGCGCAGTCTCTAGGCAGAGCAAGTCACTCAATATCAGAGATAATTTGCAGCGATTCTCGAGAAACGCAGCGCCATTTTTAGACAAGCGGTGGCGCTGTGTTCAGCTAGTTCAAGTGAATGATGAGATTCGTGTCGAGGAGTGTTCGTAAACAGGGAGGTTAGAATTGTTTGCACTGTGGGGCAGTTCAAGAGTGCTTTTATTGAAATAGCTGCGCTCTCGTGTATATTGAATGAATTAGCGGATGTCGAATAATTTCTACATATATTTTTCCTTTTGTGTGATTCAGTCTAATTTGTTGTACTACTGTAAATTTGGAGCCCCACCGCAATGGTCTAGGGACTATGGTACTTGGCTGCTGACCCCCAGGTCAAGGGATCGAATCATGGCTGCGGTGGCTGCACTTCCGATGGAGGCAGAAACGCTATAGGCCCGTGTGCTCAGATTTGGGTGCACGTTAAAGAACCCCAGGTGGTCAAAATTTCCGGAGCTCTCCACTACGACGTTTCTCATAACCATATGGTGGTTTTGGGACGTTAAACTGCACATATCAATCAATGCTGCAAATTTGGAATTTCAAGCTCAAAAATGCTGTGTTTGGTTTTCCTGAAACCTCCTCCAAATTTAAATTTTCTCCCTGGAAAAGCAAGATATGATGCTCCAAATATTGCTCCGGATGATAGCTTGGCTGCTCCACCTCTGCTAGCTGTAAGTGGTTACTCTTTCATCCTGCTTTTGTGTGTCCATTTTATGTTCTTTGATGTCGCATTGTTTCAGGGGGACATATTATGTGATGTGCTTGGTATTTTACATCTTTAAATCAATTATTCTGCATGGGTAGTATCTAGTGACTCTGTTAAGCTATTGTAATTTTGCCTATTGTTTTCACTCCTGTATTATTGTTTCTCCAGTATTCTGAATGGCTGAACACACAAGGGTTATTGTAAAATGAAAATGCCGTTTTAAGACTGTTTTGTCATCACATACATTAGAATACCACTAGCCTTGCATAATATGCATAAGGCATGCCGCAATACATGCAAACTGTGGCGCATCAATGTGGAAATTGTAGTGTGCATTGATATATTATTTCAGTAAATTGGAGAAATAAGGCATGCTGCATTGCACTACTTTTCCTGCTGTTTGTATGCTTCACTGCACTGTGCTTCTGTGCTGCATTGAAGCGTGTTAAAATTAGTTCTTCATTTTTAAGTGCAAATAAAGACTCTTTTGTTGTACTTTGATATGCATCCATTTGTCGTTAGAGCTCCATGCCGTATCATTGACGTCTGATTTCTGGTCTTCTTTTGTAGCAAATGGCATTCTGCTCTGCACCATTGAAAAAGGTGTTTGATTAAGGTACAATTTGTCTCTGAAGCCTGTATGTGCTCTGTGTCTAATAAAATAAAGCTTGATTTCATTTTGCACTATGGCATGACTTTGGGAACGTTGTGTTATCTGTGACAGCTCATTTTGAGTGATGCCTTCGCATTCAGCTAGGATTACGTGTTACATGTGAGAGCCTTATATGCCGTGCTTCATATATGCACCATAAAAGCTGTGCTAGGGCCAGGATTACTACACTGTGGCAGGAGCCACTACAATAGGACATTTGCACATGAAAGGTCTAGCTTCAGGGTAAGCTTTCACGTGCTTCCACAGGGGCCTACTGGAAAGGGGTAACACTCTAATTATGGTATTTTTCGCATGGGTGTTGGGCATTATTCAGCATGAACACCCCCACACCTTTTTTGCTGTTTGAGCAAATTAGACCCCTACACTACTTTTGTTTTTTAAGGGTGTTAGGGTGTCATAGCAATATTACACCCTTACGCCCTTAAGATTACTTGGGTGTACATTCGCTTTTACACCCTCACTCCCTTAAGACCACTTGGGTATACATTTGCTTTTACACCCGAAAAAATGTTTGTGCCATAGGGTGTAAATTTGGAAATGCCGCCCACGGTATAGGTGTAGTCCTGCTTGATACACCCATTTCGTGGGGTGTACGGGTGTGAGTTATAGACACTATAAAACACCTATATGGGTGTAATTTGGTTTACAGTGTAGCTAATTTCAAGAGGAATTATGAACAACTGTGATTGCTTACATGAACAGCAAGAAAGTGAGGGGGTAAGAAGCGCGTTTTACAGCAAAAACTGGATGTGATATCACAACAGCCGAGCTCACGTAAACATCTATGTGTGTCGCCACCGCTGTCTGGAACCACTAACGTGCGACATAAAAAAAATTGCCCGCAGCTTCCCTCGGGGGAACACTGAGGAGGATGCGGAGCATATAATTGGTTAACGGGGTGTTAAAGTGCGACTTACTTGAGTCGATGGCTAAATTGGTTAACGTGGTTGTGAAATGGGGTGTTAAATTGCGACTTACTTGGGTCGATGGCTAAATTGGTTAACGTGGTTGTAGGAGGGGTGTTAAATGAGTGAACACGTACGACACGTATGCGAAAGGGCGGCGCTGGTCGAAGGGACGTCGATCATTGTGTTTGTGGATTCGTTGGAATTCATTTCACCGCGACCTTGGACGTCGACGCGCCGTACAAACCAACCGACGAGCGGCAACTGAGCGAGCGAGCGCCGACCTTGAGTATATATACAGCGCGACGGCGCATGCACTGTCAGCTGTCGAATGTTCGAGAAGGGGGAGAAGCGCAACGGCGCATGCGCGCGCGTCAGCTGCCGATGTTCTCGAAGCGCGACGGCGCATGCGCGCTACATTATACAGCTAGCGAATGTTCGTGAAGAGGAGAAGCGCACGCGGTGTGTAGAGGAGGAAGGGTGCACAGATGGTGGATGAGTGAAGCGCGCGCGGTGTGTAGAGGAGGAAGGGATGCACAGATGGTGGAAGAAAGAGGAGGAAGCTTGCGGACGGCGCCGCACTACAAGCCTCGAGTATTAGATGCTCCGCATCTAAAAACAAGCAAATGAACAACCATTATCAAGTGAGAGTTGGACCCGAGCCCTCTTGGTGGCAATCGAGTATTCTACAGCCGCGCCAAACCAATGTTTCAAGCTTCTTTGTTAAGATGACCCTATGCAGGTCATCATGTCCAACAAGAAATCGCGTTATCATATGAGCGTTTTACTCCTGTTCTCGAAAGCCGACATGACCTGTATTCACACAGAAAATCAGTGATGACCTTATTTAACAATTGGCGTGGTAGTGGCCTATTGAATTGACTATAGCACACCCGCTCTGTTTTTTTTTCTTTTTCGTGCGTATATTTTGCTCTTCGCTTTCTTTCTCATCTTTCTTCCGCATTCCTCCTTCCCTTAGTGAATGGCAGAAAACCGGATGACGCAATTTCTGGTTAGCCTCCCTGCCTTTCCTTATGTTTACTCTCTCTCTATCTCTCTCCAATCCTCCGTGGTGCAAGAGTAAAATAACCAGGCACCGCACATTGAGAATAGTGAAACAAGGGGGTCAGTTAATGATTCTCAGCCTTCACGACGAGTTTTGCCACAAATATTCACCATCATAAGCCACGGAATTCACAAAGTGGGCATGATGTTTTGCAGGTTTGTTGAAGGTGCCTCGTTTCTCGGCAGAACGACGAACGATGGCGTTGTGGTAGCTTTCTTACTTCGCAAGAATTATGATCATTTACGAGGTACTGTTTTGAATAGGAGCTGCTTCTGCTAACTCCGGCGTATTTCAGTTGTAATTTAAGTCTGTTGATCAGTTTCCGCTGCTCCCTTGGAGGGGATGGAAGTAGACCACCCCGGGCGCCTGCCGGCACCAGCGGCGTCAGCGGCGACCGCCTCCAGGAAGCGGATGGGACAAGCGAGCGACAGCGACAGTGAAGATACTCATGCTTACTATCTCAGCAGTGAGGACTTCTCAGATGACGGTTTCCAACCTGTGCTCAGCCACAAGGCGAAGAGAAGGAACATGAGGACATCCTCATCCTCAACTATTCAAACTGTAAGTGAAGTGCCAAAATCGAACACTTATACCATCCTGTTTCTGCCTGCGCTTCCTACCGTCAGCATGAAACGCCTTAACAGACAGTCTGTGTCGAGGTCTCTGGAAACGCTCGTGCCAAATGAGATCACGGACATAAGAGTGAACACCAGAAAGAATATACTGGCTGTGGACGTTTTGCACGCAAGTGCGTTGGGCGTTCTGCGCAGTGTAACTGACTTGGACGGCAACCAGGTGCGCTCTCATGTTCCCTTGGGATGTGATGTAGTAACCGGCGTGATCTACGACATTGATGTCGCTATTTCCAATAAGGACTTACAACTTCTTGTCAAGTCCACAACTGATACTCCAATTTTTGATGTCACCCGGCTAGGCAAGTCTCGCTGTGTGAAGATTGCGTTTAAGAGCACATCACTCCCCTCTCATGTGAAGGTGGGGTACTTCAGACCTGCTGTGCGGCCTTTCATACCAAAGCCTCTCCAGTGCCGTAAATGCATGAAACTTGGACATGTGAGCAGCGTCTGCGAGAATTCGGTGGTATGCCACCGCTGCGCCGAGCACCATGAAGCGGATAAGTGCATCGCAACTGTCAAGAAATGCTATAATTGCAATGGATCCCATGAAGCCACATCGAAGGACTGCCCGCGGATTCAGAAGGAAATTGCCATCTTGAAGGAGATGGTGCGCGATCACTCATCTCATCGAGAAGCCGCAGCTAAAGTCAGAAGGCGTCGTTCACGTCGACGTCGGTCTTCGAGGACGCCCGCTACCTCCTCGACACGTTTGCGTGATCCCTCATCAGTACCACCTCCTTTGCCTCCCAGACCACATGCCGTGGGAAAGGCTGTAAAGGACAAAGCCAGTGAGCATACCCTAACTGCGACAGAGTGGCCTGCACTTCAAAGGGAAGCAGCATCAAGCGAACCGAAGGAGCTTCATGACGGCCAGTCCGCGCTCCCGGTTCGAGATCTTTCCAACCAAGACAGGCAAGTGACTGCAAGCGTCCCGGTTCGAGATCTTTCCAACCAAGACAGGCAAGTGGCTGCAATCGTGCAATCATTAATTGCCACGATTCGCACGCTACTGAGCAGCATACAATCTCCGTCTGCTAAGAGTGCACTGCAAATACTGGATGCACTGAATCCAGTTCTTGCTAACTTCGTATAAGCACAATGGCTCAACAAAATCTCCACTTCCGCACTGAAGTTAAAAGTGCGTCGATTTTTCAGTGGAATGCCAGAGGCATGAAGTCCCGTATCTCGGACTTTCGCCAATTTGTTCGGGCCAATCAATTCCGTATACTTGTCATATGTGAACCAAACGTATCAACGCCTTATAGATTGTCCGGTTATGAAGCTTTTTGTTCAGCCGCTTGCGAAGAACGAAGCAAAGTAATTGTTTACATTCGCACAGACTTGACTTATCTTTCGCACCCAATAAGTTCAAATGACGACAATCAGTACGTGTGTCTTCGTGTGAAGAAGAATGCAGTTTTGTTCACGCTTATTGGTGGATATATATCTCCGTCATCGCGATTTGACTGCGACAGACTAAAAGACATCCTAATGAGAACCGATGGGCCTTGGATCATCACCGGTGACTTCAACGCCCATCACATGCTTTGGGGGAGCACTAGGATGAATGCCAGGGGCCGGAACATTGTTACATTCGCTTCCGATTACGACCTTTCCATCATGAACGATGGTACCCCCACATATCTGCGGAGTCTCACGTATGGCAGTTGCCTTGACCTGACATTGGTGTCACGGTGCTTCTCTCACAAAGTTAAGTGGTTTTGCGATATTGAGACTCATGGGAGTGATCACATACCCACCTACGTGACGATCGATGGTATCATAAAAAACTTCTCTTCCGGTGTTGCAATTGGCACTGACTGGTCGATGTTTACATCGCGTGTTGAGAACGCTTGCCAAGAAGGCCTCGCCTGCAGCCGGGAAAATACCATAGTGGAAGCTATGCAAGCGTCCAAATGTAAATTACCATTTTCGACTAAAGTAACACAGTTTGACATCGAACTGGAAAAATTACGAGCTATACGAAGGCGTGCTGAACGACGATACAGACGCACAAAATCAATTTACGATCTGAGGGAAGCAAGGCGGCTCCAGAAAAAGATTCAACGACGCATTTACAAACTGGAGAGCGAACGCTGGAAAGCATTCTGCGAATCTCTAGACCCTCATAAACCGCTGTCATATATCTGGAGAACAGTTCGTGGTCTTCGCTCCTCTCCACAACAACGGCACCCTTTTAAAGCTTTGGCACTCCATCATGGAAAAACAGAACTCGAGGTGGCTGAAGAATTTTGCACGAGAGTTGCCGGGAATATTATGACCGAGAGCATCGACGCCGTGATCGTTCCTGAGACGCGATTACCAGAAATGGACATTCCGTTCACCATGGAAGAACTGGAAGGTGCGTTAGTCGTTTCTAAGCGCATGTCATCGCCAGGTCCTGATGGTATCACTTATAGTGCGTTGGGACACCTTGGACAAAAAGCTAGAAAAGAACTTTTAACATGCTTCAACCACTGCTGGCTCAGCGGCAGTGTTCCCCGACAATGGAAAATTAGTCGATTAATACCACTTTTGAAATCGGGAAAATCACCATTGGACTTGACAGCGTATCGCCCTATTGCCCTCGCAAGCTGCCTCGGAAAAGTGATGGAAAGAATGGTTCTATTTCGTCTCGAGTGGTACTTGGAACGATACACCAAATACCCTTCTTGCATGGCAGGCTTTCGTCGGGGCCGTTCCTCCATTGACTGTGTCCTTGATTTATCGACATTTGTTCAACAAGAAAAAAGTCGCAAGCGCATATCAGTGGCACTCTTTCTTGACGTGAAGGGTGCATATGATAATGTAGCTCACGATGCCATCCTCACTTCTCTCGCAGCAATGGGCATTGGTGGACGAATGTTTCAATGGATAAAAGATTATATAACTGGCAGGGGTTTCTTTGTACAAACATATGAGGGTACAACTGCCCAACATTACACCTACTGTGGAGTACCTCAGGGAGGTGTTTTAAGTCCCACATTGTTCAATGTGGCCTTCATTGGTCTGGTGAAGGTTCTGCCAAAGTCGGTGTGCCTATCCATATACGTCGATGATATTTGCCTCTGGAGTGCTGCAGTTACTCGCCCTCAGGTGCGTGCACGAATACAGCGGGCAGCAACCCTCACAACAGCCTACCTTCAGAAACAAGGCCTAAATATATCAACTGTGAAGTGCGCGTTGATGGCGTTTACACGCAAACCAATGACGCCATACCCTGTTTACATCAATGGGAAGAGTGTCAAATATGCACGGACGCATCGTTTCCTGGGCATAATAATCGACAGAAGTCTTTCGTGGAGCCCACATTGTGCGTACTTGAAGAAGAGACTGCTATCTATTGTGCATATCATGAAATTCTTGTGCGGTAAAGCATGGGGAACTTCTGTGGCCTCCATGCTACAGCTGTACAGGGCCCTATTTCTGGGTCTATTGCGCTACAGCTTGCCGGTACTGACTAACACTTGCCAATCGAATACTCATTCATTGGAGAGTTTGCAGGGTCAGGCACTGCGTATCTGCCTAGGACTGCCCCGATGCGCTTCTACTTATGCCACAATCATGCTTGCCAAAGACCATCCGGTCAGGACATATATAGTTGTGGATTGCCTCAGAGCGCACATTCGACATGCTAGCCGTGTCCCCGACCACCACTTGGCCCTTCTACCTTCCGGAAGACCACGTGCTACGTTTTCAGACGTCATAGCCAAGCACCTAAACAGCATTCCATCAGGATATACGCCAGCTGCGAGAACGGCATGCCCTCTGTGGTGCCTCGACCAGCCGCAAGTACGTCTAGAAATTCCGGGAATCAAAAAGAAAAGCAGTCACTCCAGAGTAGCATTGAAGCAAGCAACACTGCTATTATTACATGAGTTGTACTTAGACCGAACGCAGATATACACTGATGGGTCCGTCTCATCCAGCAGCTCATCCGGTGCCGCTGTAATTCCGGCTGCAGAAATGACAATCAAGTTTAAGTTGTCGCATATGACTACATCTACGGCATCAGAGCTTGCTGCTATAAGGGCTGCTTTACAATACCTCGTTCAAGAACGTCCAGGAAAATGGGTCATATTCTGTGATTCGAAGGCAGCGCTTCAGAGTTTGCAGTCTGCCATGCGTAGGAGGAGCCATGACCAACTGGTACAAGAAATAAGACATTGCCATCATGAAGCTCTAGCACGAGGGCATGATATTATATATCAATGGCTGCCTGGACATATCGGTATTACCGGAAATCAATTAGCCGATGATGCAGCCCGCTCAGCCCATGAAGAAACCCGTGTAGTCCCGATTCCTCTATCAAGGAATGATGCAGCAAGACAACTTTACCTGCTGGCTCGAGATCTCACACGCACGTTCTGGTCGTCTACGAGCTTCCAAAGGTGTCAATTTTATGAACTGGATCCTTCGCTCAAGCTAAAGCTACCATCACAACTTTCCCGCTCCGATGCGACACTGTTATGCCGCCTTTGGTTGGGTGTTGCATTCACAAAGGTGTACTCCTTTCGCATTGGTATGGCAGACACTCCTACATGCGACTACTGCGGAGATGAAGAGACCATCGAACACGTCCTGTGCAGCTGCGCTTGCTACGACACACAGCGATGCCAGCTACGGATGGTTTTGAATCGACTTGACCCCGGACCATTTTGTGTGCAGAAGATACTAGGACCTTGGCATCTGCCTCAGTTGCGCAGAAAGCAACTAAAGCACTGCTACTTTACCTTAAGTCAACAAACCTGAGCGACCGCCTGTAAACTGTGTGTGCTCCCCGAGTGTGCTCGTGATTGTGTGTACCTTCTCATCTTTCTGCAACCTCTTTTCTTCCCTTTATCCCTTCCCCAGTGCAGGGTAGCAAACCGGATGTGCGTCTGGTTAACCTCCCTGCCTTTCCTTGTATCTTTATCTCTCTCTCTCTCTACGAGGTACTGAGTATGCTACAGGTGTGTTTCTATCAGTTGTGCCAAGAGAGAGAAAACTTTATTAAAAAGTCAGTCAATTGTTCAGGCATGGCCCGTCGCCCCTAGCTGTCGGCCGGAATCCCTTGGGACACGGCAGCAGCAAGGGCTTGACTGATGATGTCGCGCTGGACGTTGGGATATGGGCTGCAGAGCAGGGCCTCCCAGTATTATACAGTGTGAGAACCATCGTTTTGACTTGGACATGTCCACACCATGTGGACCAAATTCGCTACCTCATCACAAAATTTACACTGGGACTGGAAAACTGCGGGGTGCCACTTGCTGTAAAGTGCGGGGTTTGGAAAAACCCCGGTCTGTAACTTTCGCCACAAAACGTCGTTTTTCTTGCTTAGTGAGTTGTCCGCTCTCGGGTATACTTGCCGATTCAGCCTGTAGTGGGCGACGATTTCATGGTATGGGCGCATATACTCGCTTCTTTGTTCGGTAACTTGGGAGGTTCCAGGGGTCGACCGGTAGGTGAGACCTCGGCCGACCGAATGAGCCTCCTCGTTCCCTCTAAGTCCTTGGTGAGCTGGAGCCCAGACAAGCAGAACCTGCTCTTTGGATACTCCTACCATGTTTAATATACGGACGGCAGTCTCCGTCACCCTTCCCGATTCATAATTTCTCACAGCGTTTTTGGAGTCGCTGATGACCACCCTGATCCCCTTTTGGCTGATGGCCAAAGCTATGGCCACTTCCTCGGCCTCTACAGTCTCGACACCAAGGACTGTGCAGCACGCAATCAGGCCACCATCTTCCCTGACCGCCACTGCCATGTGTGCTGCTTTGCTTTGATAGTCCGCAGCGTCTGTATACGCGACGTCCTGTCGACCGGTGTACCTGGATTGTAATGTCTCTGCCCTGGCTTTACGCCTGCCTTCGTGAAAGGTAGGGTTCATATTTCTGGGTAGCGGAGGTATCTTTATCCTGTCCCTGATCTGTATCGGTATGTCTTTTGAATGCGCCTGCTCACGCGTGGGCTCATAGCCCAATCTCTTTAATATTGCTCTCCCCGTTTTAGATCCGAGTAGTCTATGAGTTTACAGAGGACTAAGGATATGCCATTGTTACAGCTTTCCATGTGATGGTGCTTCATGTTCAGCGCAGGCGTGCAGTCCTTTTTAGTTTCATTTTTGTTGGTTTTTCTGAATACAGCAGCCTGAATAAAGCTGCTAGGCGATTCTCTTTTACCTAAGCATACCAACAACTGCCTCCTATTGCGGTTCTTTCTCATACAAAGCCGGCGTCTGCCACTGTTTTCTTCCTAACTTGAGAGATTCACATATCCATGTAGGTAGTTAGCCATGCATGCTTCAGCGGACACGCCTTTCTCGTCCGGTCAGTGCCCCGTCGTTAGTGAGTGCTAGAATTACATCACAAAGTGTTGGCAAAGCGTTAGAAAGAACACGGCTGCCGGAAATGAGCGTCAGCCATTTAGATTTGTCGATGGGGCTTTAGTGGTTTATGGTACTGAAGAAAGAACAGAGTAAAAATATAACGACTTTATGCAGCTGTTTAAAAACGTCGTCCGCACTTTCTAGACAAGCTGCAGGAGCCGAGCCTAGCCTCAAACAAATGGAAGTATGAGTAAATCGTTGTTGTTGAGAAGGAAACCTTACGCAGCGAAACTTTGCGCAGCGGACACCAAAATTGCGCGTCGTGTGCTATGGTACTTCCGGTTCGAGGCCTATCGCTTCGCTGCTTCAAGCTGCCTACTGCGCAGTGTGATCGGGGAGAAAACACGTGAAATTATGCGACGCGTTTGTTGCCGCTTGTTAAGTGATTATGCTCTTTTTTTATTTGCGAATAGATATACGATATTTCACGCACTTCAGAGAACGAAGCGTGAAGTGGAAATGGGCAAACGCGAAGAGCGGCAATAGGCGGGTGTCAAACACAGCATGCTATGTTTTGATACATGCAGTAATCTTTTCCAGAAACACCCAGATTTAGAATTTCCGAGCGCAAACGGTCACCACTTCAAAATCACTCGCACAGATGGGCACATGTGGCCAAATGTCAACATACGTCCGATGACAACAGAAGTACGCGTACTGTGTGAGATTCATGGAAACCGCTGAGCGCGCGAAAGGCCCACGGGGTAAAATGGTCACTATATTGGGACGTAAAACGATCGAAGTATTTTTTGAAGCAACGAGTAGCATTGTATGTCGCCTTTATTGTGTCAGGATTGCAAGTGTTAAGTGCCGACAGGCTGTGTTATGTGTTGTGCGGAGAATCTCGCAATATTTAAACGCGATATTGTAGTGCGGGAGGCAACGATATCTCACGTATAGGAAGATGAAAAGGCGTAAAAAAGCCAGAAATTTATGAGCGCATTTCATTTTCAGAGTATGAAATAGTTGACTATTGCCACTCACTATATATGGACCCTGGGATGGTGTCCTTGCAAGACAAAAGCAAATCAATAACTTTACGAGCAAGCAGCATGAAAACAGATGGACGGATATTTGGTGATGATATGATGTACAGGAAATCTTAAATGTGAGAAAATATGCGTGATAACACTCTTCGAATCAAAACAAGAAACATGTGTCCGGAGGTGCATGCCACGTGAATAAATAAATTACCGCATGCATGGTTATAACTATCTCAAAGTGACTGCGTTTGTTATTCAACGAAACTGCATAGCTGTCTAAAGTATTATGCAGCTATATGTGAGAAAAGGACCCCGCTAGTGCTGGGTGGAACGTGCAGAAAGCGACAGTACTGGCACGAATACCAGTACAGCGGCGCGGCATCTCGAACCGGAAGTCGATGCGGACGGGCGCCGCAGCCCACAATCCTTTGCGTGAGCCACGATTTTGCTATCCACCTGTTAAGCCTGCTACGCCGCGGTGGTCTAGTGGCTAAAGTACCCGGCTGCGGACCTGCAGGTCGCGGGATCGAATCCCGACTGCGGTGGCTGCATTTCCGAAGGAGGTGGAAATGCTGTAGGCCCGTGTGCTGAGATTTCGGTGCGCGTTAATGAACCCCAGGAGGTCGAAATTTCCGGAGCCCTCCACTACGGCGTCTCTAATAATCATATGGTGGTTTTGGGACTTTAAACCCCACATATCAATCAATCACTTCTTGATCCCAGCAGAGAAAGGAAAGGGGCGTGCAGGGGGCGTGGCTGCGTAGAAGGGAGGAGAGCGAATACGAAATCTGTGGCTGCAGCCGAAGATGGTGGCATGTGAGTTAACGCCTGACAACCATTCTACAAAAGTGGGGTATCTAGCATTTGTTCTGGAACGTTCGTCGATGGCCAAGGTGAGACTGACGCCACCAGTGCCGGCGTTCAAATAACCTTTGCGATGTAAAGTTCATTGAAACAGCTCACAGTTTTTCGTTTACGTCTTTTTCTCTTTCATTTTCTGGCAAGCGGATTGCGGAAACTTTCTTTAAAAAGCTTGCAAATGCCACGGGCACCACACATAAAGGGGTTTCTTTATTTAGGTACTCAAATAGTGACCCATTTTGAGCGGTAATGCTCATAACATCTATGTTTTTACGTCCCAAAGCCGATACGATTATAAGACGCCGCTGTGATTGATTTGATTGATTGATACGTGGGGTTTACCGTCCCAAAACCACCATATGATTATGAGAGACGCTGTAGTGGAGGGCTTCGGAAATTTATACCACCTGGGGTTCTTCAACCTGCACCCACATCTGAGCACATGAACCTACAACATTTCCGCCTCCACCGAAAACACAGCCACCACAGCTGGGATTCGATCCCGTGACCTGTGAGTCAGCAGCCGAGTACCTTAGCCACTAGACCACGGCGGCGGGGCCGACGCCGTTGTGACAAGCTACGAAATTTTCGACCAACCGGTGTTCTTTAACGCACCCTGACATCACACAATACAAAGGTCTCTAACAGATCACCTCCAGCAGAAGCCGTAACATAGAGGGAAGCATCCGATCACTACAGCCACTGCTCCACAACAGTGGGCCAATTTTGAGCAAATTTCAGCAATGCATCTTGCATTTGTCTGATTTCGTATATGTGGAAGGCATTGTGACAGGAGAAGCTGTTTCGTAAATAATGTGAAATATGAAGTAACGTGCAGGAAATATATTGTGTTCAATTTTATCGAATTTATTATGAGAAATGTTGCATTTCTTCAGACAGCGATCACCTTTCAATGCCCCACGTGCAAGTATGAATAAACTATAAGTGTACAATAAAATGACTGTGTGTAGTCAGGGGAGTCTCAGAAGATATAAATATCACATCCTTGAGTCACAGTACTTGCCACTCACCTAAAATGAGTGGCAAACGTTTTGGTTAGGTTCGTAATATGTTTCATAAAGAGACACAAGGCCGCAATTCCGCGAGTGAGTGCGATGTATCTTTTCCGTGTATTTTGTTCGCATGTATCAGTGCACCCACCGCATGGTTCAAAGATAATTCCTTGCGTAAACACACGGACCAGGAATGTGCGAGTGTCATGCCCTATCTGCTTGCTTTATTGCGTTTTTCTCTTAATTAAATCCTAGACAACTTAGCAAGCTTCTGTTCTGTTCTGTTCCGACTGTTTTGCTGTGGAAAGGTTGAGGTGCATATTGCCTCGGCTACTTCATATAACGAAGTTTTTTAGCAAAAAAAAGAATAATACAGAACGGTACCCAAAAATTAACAATACAGAAAAACACATAATAGCACATTAAAACCAGGTCAAATATCATGCCAATGCACAGTTTTCTTACAGCAGTTCACACTGTAATAAACTGTTTACATGCACACTTTCGTTTTTTACTGTCAGTATATGCACAAACATATTTCATATATATCCATACCTGTCTGTCTATCACAGGCGCTTGTGCAGTCCGGTGTCCACTAAAAAGTCTGTCAGGAAGATGTTCGCCTTTTTCTGGAGATGCATCTGAGGCCACGGTCCAAGTAGTTTCTTTAATGCGAGGGGCCGTTGGTCCAAACTTTCTAATTTGTTCTATAATTTTTATTTCATTCGTGTATTTAACGCACTTCAAAAGAATATGGCGAACATTTTCTTCCGCATGACAACAATGGCATTCCGGTGATTTTGATCGATGTATTTTGTGCAGAAAGCTGTGTGTGTACGCTACTTCCAATTGAAGTATGTGGATTAATGTCTCTAAGTGTCGTGGGAGATTTGTCGCTATGAAAACTTTTCTGTGTGGATCAACTTTATAAAGCTCTGTTTCCTTTGATTTAGGGCTATCAAACCACCTCTTCATCGAACAATGGTTAGCTCCTTGCGTTATAAAATGTCGAATATTCACCCCAGACATAGGGATTGCGCAATCCGATCCTTCATTCAATGCCTTACATGGCGAGGCTTTCTGCCTTTTCATTTCTCTTTATTCTAATGGGACTGGGTATCCATTGGAATACGATGTTGTGACCATGCGTTGAGGCATATTCTGCAGTTTCTGCAATACAATGTGTTACTCCACCATTTTTCTAAAGTGATCTCGCATTTCTGATAAGCTGAAGGGCAGGTTAGCTATCCGTGCATATCACCCACTTTCGTGGCCCAGAATTCTCGCAGATAAGCTTAACTGCTTCAAAGATAGCCACTAATTTGGCTGTCGTCGATGAAGATATGTGCGATAGTTTGTACATTCTTTTTTTCTGAATTTCGGGTAAAAAACCGCACAGGCTGACGCTTCTTCAGTGCATGATTCATCTGTATATATCTTCGTTTTTTCATTATGCATTATATGAAAATGATGAAGTACCAACTGTGCCGCTGTTAGAGGCGCCATGTCTGCTTTCTTCTGAATGCCATCTATTTCATGGATAACGTTGAGAAGAGGCAGTGTCCAAGGTGGTTTTGAAGGTTTCCATCGTTTAAATTCTGGTACTACTGCTTGAAATGATGATACACTATTCTGTAGTTTCGTTGCCATCCTTTATGTTAGTGTACCAGATAAAGAATGACTTTGATGTTGCGTGAAAATTTTAAATTAATTTCGGGATGTTTCTTTATTTCGGAGTACTGCCAAAGGTGGTTGTCAAGCCTCTGCATACACTAAAGCACTGGAAGTTGACCGTGGCAACCCCACACATACCCTCAAGCTCCTTGCCCATAACAAGTGAAGTCTCCTTTCGGGGGAGGCTGGAAGTCCGTGCCGCAGAGGCAGTTAGCAACTTACGATGGGGCTTATCAACGCAACATGTAGGGCTAATAACGACTCTGTAGTACCACACCATTTGGCACCGGCCCCGCATGCAGAGATGCCGGAGGATTAGAATGACCTGATTCACTTTTTGTTCAAGGGACTGTACATGAGGCGACCATGGTAGTCTCGAGTCTAAAATTACTCCCAACAATATATGAGTTTTTACCATTTGAATAGGTTGGTTTTGCAGAATAATCTGGAAATATCCGTGTCTTTTTAATGTAAACGGTAGTATGGCTGTTTGAGCCGGACTCAGTGCCATACCTCTTTTTATTAAAAAATGGTCTACATAATGCAATCCATCTTGTAAAGTTTCTTGGACATCAAAAAAAAAAAGAACGATAGACCAGACGTCCATATACTTATATATACAGCATATACTGAACATCTGATGTTAGGTAGGAGATTATACGGGAGCCCTGCCCTGACTGCATTGAAGAGAGTAGGGCTTAGCACGCTGCCCTGTAGCACTCTTGGTTGACATGTTCTGACTTTGGGCCCTGCTGCGTAACTACAAAAAATGTGTCGCTGGTTCAGGAAGTCAGCGATCCAACGCAGCATCTTATCCTTGAATCCCTGTGACGCCAGGCCTTCCAGAACGTGAAAGCGACTCACTGTGTCGGATGCTCATTGGACATCAAGGCATATAGCGACAGTGATATTTCCTTGCGTAGGTTGGTTTTCCACATCTGTGACCAAATACAGAATGCAGTCCATTGTGCATCTACCTCTTCTGAAGCCGGCTATGCTTTTCGGTAGTAGTTTTTTTACATCTTTCCACCATAAAATTCGTTCATTGATAATTTTTTCATCACTCTCGAAATACAATTCGTCAAACTAACCGGCCTAAACGAATACAACTGCATAGGGCTCTTCTCTGGCTTTAGCAACGGTACTGCTTTTGATATCTTCCAACTTTCCGGAACTTTTTCTTCTTGCCAACTTTTATTGTAGATGTCCAATAGGTGTAATTTTCCTTTCTCGCACAATTTAGCAAGTGCAGCGTATGTAACTCCATCTGGTCCTGGTGAACTCGATCGTTTTACTGAATACAGCAGATGTTGGAGCTCCTCTGGTGTGAAGCTGTCATCCAGATCTGATGAACTGACCACAGAGAACTTCGGTACAATCACCGAAGCTGATTCTTCTGAAGATTTATATACGCTAGTTTTGACGGTCTCTCTGGTTCTCAGTATAAGATCCCGAAATTCTTCGACAATCACACGTTCGCCAACTCCTCGAGACACCGCTAGAGTCTGTAGTGGTCTCGAGCGGACTGCTGGCTGTCGGAGGGGGCGTGCCATGTTGCACAGTTGAGGCGCCGAGAGAAATGGAGAAAGTGAGACACATAAATCTTGCCACCTTTTCCTTGAAAGCTTCTGCAGTATTTCGTGTGCAACTTTGAAATCTTCTAAATTTCCCGACCTGCGATATCTTATTTCAGATCGGTGTCGTATTGCCTGAAGCCCCTCATACTCGGCGTCAACCCCCGCATACCCATTTGGAATGGGTACTGCACGAATAGCTTTTGTTAGAAAATGTATCATCTTCGATGCATACGTTTCTGCGTAATAACAAGGCGCAATATTTTGTCTCTGTAGTTCTCGAAAGATTTCCCAATTTGTAATTCTTGTTGTGCGGTTATCTCTGGTTTTCTTGAACATTGAGTGATATGTGAATACCGGCAATGGGTCACTTCCTCTTGTATCAGCAAGCTTCGCTTCATATTTTGTGAATAGTTCTATTGCGCCTTTTTTTTTGACAGTGAATGACAAGTTGTCGCTGACGCTTTGCCGCCAATCTCGGATTTCCTGTGACGAGAGTCATGGATGACGCCAAATACTTGAATGCATCAATGGCTGAAATGACCTCCACACACGCTTCGTATGTCAATCGAACCATCTGCTGCTCATGCGAGATATAACCTCGCGCGATGCCTGGGTTGACACGTGCTGTGAGCTATGTACTGTGCAGCGTTAATCTTTCGTGACAGATCTTTGCAACTTCGCTCGTACTAGATGGACTCTGAAACTTTTTGCGGTGGGGAATTATTTCAATACGCTCTTTTGGTGAATGAATTTCATACCCACCTAAAGGTTTGTTACAAGGCCCCCTTAAAAATACAGGCAATAGCTCGAGGAATAGGTGCACGAGTAAACTGGACATTATAGCAACAGTGTGGGCAGAATGCATAGATTTATTTTCCGACATTTCCTTCGTAACAGTCTAGCCGCAGTCATATGTCGTAACGTATATCGTCGTACACGTTTTTCGTCGAGATCCAATGAACAATGTTCATTTGCTAGTACTCGTTCATTGCTTTCAGGTTTTGTGGTCATCGTGCATGGAAGTTCTCGCTGTTCAAAAGGCTCGGAATACCGGGTCCACAGCCCAGCTTCGTGTTCGGAAACCTCGAAGAGCTTCTTAGCAAGGTAATGATCAAGATTATATATATATATATATATTTTTGCTAGAATTCTCACACCATCTGTACGCCAATGACGTCACTCGAAGAACGTGATGAGCTCACGCGAAAACAGATTTCTGTGCCAAAAGTTGACAAGATTTGAAGCTGGACAGGAAACCGGGGCGCACGCTTTTAAATACGAATGATGGGACAAATAAACAAAGAATGATTGCCATTTGATTTGGTGGAAATTATCAAATGGCAAGCTGGTTGTTTTTTTGTTTTCAGCAAAAAGGAAGTGAATAAGCCACACTACCCGTGCGTCCTTATTAAGAGCCCGACGCCGCCGCATATTCCCATTAAAAATACACAAAATATGAGCTATAAAAATAACACCCAAATCAAGGATTTTCCTTGTAGCGCGGCTAATAAAACAAATCACTAGATATCCGTTTCCTGCATTTCGCGATAACAATAGCAGACCTCGAGCAGTAGGATGAACAGGTCGATAGAAGACCTTGATTTATGATGGCAAGTGCCTTCCCAGATTTGAAACAGAAAAAAACATACAATCTACATCTGGGAAGAAAACCTCTGTATTGCAGGTGAGACAAGTGGCGTGCAACGCTAATGCAGCCATATGGTTCGTTCTCTGCTCTTGTTCGAAGTGGCTTGGTGAGGAGAGGTCCAGCTTCATACGAGTTCGGCTAGTAGTTGATGCACTGTGTATTCTCATTACTTGATTAGTTGATCATTTCCTTCTGCAAGTTGCGACACACATATGAACCCATTAGTAATTGTCGACTTCTATTACACAGGGAGCATTATAATAAAAATGCTGGAGTTTTACGCAAATAACACATTGCCCGCCACCACGCTTGGTCTCAGGTTTTCACCGTTATTGGCGGACCACAATTGTGAAAATTACAACATTTGTATTGCTGGTCCGAGCCTCCAGTTAGGCCTATAATGTTTATTGTCTCTGTGTTCACGCTTATCTGATCAAAGTGTGAATAATAATAATAATAATAATAATAATAATAATAATAATAATAATAATAATAATAATAATAATAATAATAATAATAATAATAATAATAATAATAATATATTAATATCTTTTCTGTAACGACGCATAGTTAAGAGAGCCACCATAGTGCAGGGCTCCGGATATTTTGACCCCCTTGGGGTTAAAAATATCGTGCCCCCTAATCTATGCTCACGGGTCTCAAGAATATTCGCCTTCCATCTAAAATGTCCAAGCGGTAGCATTGATTAGGAATCTCGAAGCAGCCTTCTCTAAACGCCGAAAGATCAGCATAACCTTATTATATATTCTTCCTAAATATGCTGCAAATTTCAAACACATCTTTCTGAAACCATGTGAATGTGTTGGTTTTTTTTTCGTCTTGCTAACTCTTTACACATTCTTCTTGTTTTTTTTTTCGTGATGAATACAGGGAATGGCAGCAACCTTCGACGATTGGATCACAAAATATGGCGATCTTGTTGGGTTAGTAAGTTTTATGGCACTTTAGGCGAAGTATACGGACTACAAAATGAATATGCGTATCTGCCGCTGGAACGTACCACACTCAAGAAACTTCCAGATAAAAATAAAACAAAGCATAAATATGACATACATATAAACATAATTAGAGTCCTGAAACTTGTGAATGCAAAAGCCTTCATTTTAGTGTAGCAGACATTGAGGCACGATGCACATATTCCATGTAATTCATTTTATACTCATGGCAATTATTAACATCTAACAAAAACAAAATAAAATTTTGAAATACTTTCATGAATTGATGCTTTGCTGCAGGTATTTTCATGGGTCTATTCCTGCGGTGCTAACGAGCGATCCTGAAATGATCAAGCAAGTATTCGTAAAAGATGGCAAAACAATTACGGGAAGACAGGTTAGCAAAAAGTTCTATCAGTGTCTACTTATATGTGAATGGGAAATTAAGAAGTGCAAAAAACTTTAACCGGAAGCACGTGTTGCAAGCAAACTTCTGCTGTAATTTTCTTGCAACATTTATAATAAAAACAAGTGAAACAGCCAGACATTCTTTGCAATTATCCGTCAATACACTGGCATCGCGTCGATGCGTTTAAACCATTGCGAACGAAGAGTGAATACTTCTATGGAAAAATCATAATGATTCTGTTTGAAGGCCTTGCTTAGTCTTATTGTTGCTGTGTGTCCAGTGCCTTGAATCTCACTTATGTCACCATTATTAGACATTTTTTTAAAGTTTCATAGAAAGACCTACTTGCTGCGAGCTGCGGTGACTCAGCGGCTGAGTGACCGCATGAGATAACGTGAGATAAAGGTTCTTTTCTAAAAGGGGTGGCCTTAATTTTGGTCAAAGCGAAACAGAAACAAAAACAAAGAACGATAAATAAAATAAAAATAAAAATGACAGCATATTCGCGGGATGATGATTGGGTCTACTTCGCTACCGCACCGCTTCGGCCTCCCGTTGTCGTAATAGGGGTCTCTTCGAGCGTGAACCGCCGCCGCCCTGCGCGCACGCCGCTCTGCAGCTTTGTGTATCCTCCGTTGCCGAGCATCTGAATGGCGCGCGCGGCGCCAAAATGGCGCTTTTATTGTACTATAGAGCGCCCCCTGGCGTACGACGCCACCGAAGAACACGCAATCGTAGTCGTGCGATCGTCTCTCTCTCCTACCGTACGTGTGACGTTCATCCTTCTTTTCTACAAAGAACACCCTCTAGTGTCGCACCATTTGCATTTTTCAGCGAATAGTACGAGTATCACCTCAATTGCCGGTTTAAGAATTAACGAAAGCCGGTTACCCACAATGGGGACGCACAAGCGACGCCATAAGGAGCTTCGCCCCTAAAACGGCAGCGGCTCATGCGCTAGACTGCTGTCAATGAGCACCAGACACAGCATATGATATGCCGGCAGCCAAGGACACGCATGTACCTCGTAGCTCTGGGTAATTCACTCTGGAATGAGCAGCACCATTTCTGGGCTCTCCTCTTGTCACTCAACATTATCCATATTGTTCACCCATAACTTGTTTGTGACAACTACGCTCGCCCAGGGCTACCACGTCACAAACAAGTGGCACGCTCCATGTCGTGACATATCATTTTCAAAGGAAAAGTAGCAAGCGCAGACACTTAAAAAAAGAAATATAAGCAAGCCAGGTGGCCTCGAGTATTGTTGCATAGCCGAAAGATGACCCAAAATAAGCGAGATTTCTCGCCCAGTGTTCCATGATGTTAAACCCAATAAAGGAACTACGTTTAATATATATACAAATTGCTTCGTGTGCAACGAGCTCCCAGAATGTATCCTTTAACATCTTAAGGACACAATGTGTTCGTAAAGCTTCTTTATATTGTCAATACGTTGGTAAAACTGAGGTGAGAGTGCCCCTTTTTGAGCACCATATACGGTAATCACAAAGAGGCGCATTTGATGGGGTCTGTAACTGAAGTGCGTCGCAGGGCAGCGTTAGCATGTCAATTAAGGATTAGAAGTCGTAAATTGAATATATTCAGCAACATATTCGTGAATCAGCGTAACAACAACAATGCGTTGTCCTCACAGGTTTTCACGTATGTCACAAAGCCACTGCTGCTTAACCAGGTACGCCTCACCAGGGTGTTCGGTCAAGAATGGAAGGAACTTCGAGGCCTCATATCTCCTACGTTCAAAGGGTCTTACATGAAACAGGTTAGTGCAGTATTGCTTCGTCTAATATCGACTCTCTACATAACTCTGTATCAGATAGGGATGACTAGTTCACTGGTACCCCTCTCTCCAGCAGATTAAGATAAGAAGCAACTAGTAGAAAAGGCCAAACAACCACACTCTAAACTTCTTTTAAAAACCAAAAGGTAGTCTTGAAAACGATTCCATTCTTGCATGGATCACCACATACCTGTCCTAGAGAGCAATTTGTGTTCATCGATGACGTCAACTAGCATTCTGCCTCCGTCCGTTTCGGCATTCCCCAAGGCCCCGCCCTTGGGCCGTTATTCTTTATGATCTTCATAAATGACATCGCTCACGACATACCGGCCAAGATCCCTTTATTCGCAGACGACTACATCTTATATAACGAAGTCCGCTGTTCTGACGATCAGCTTTGTGTTAACCAATCATTATCCCTAATTCAAAACCGGTGTACCTCGTGGCAGATGCAAATAAACCACAGTAAAACTGTAGCAATGACAATCACCCGCAAGAAAGCCGACTCATTTTCACTTATAGTATCGGCGGCAATACCCTATCTGTAGTCTCGAATCATAAATACCTGGGGGCTGTCATTAGAGCTGATCTCCGATGGAATGATCACGTCACCGACATACACAAGAAGGCCATGCAGCATCTAGGGTACTTACGGCAAACGCTTTCGAAGGCTTCGAGGGATGTGAAGCTTTTGACTTACAAAACATATGTAAGACCAACACTTGAATACGCTGCAGCAGTATGGGACCCGCACACGAATACAAATATGCGCAAACTAGAAAGTATTCAAAGAAAAGCAGCTAGGTTTATTTTCAATTCATACAGTTGGAAAACGTCGCCAAGCGCTCTTTTAACTTCGGCAAATCTAGAATCTCTACAAAGCCGACGCTATCGCGAAAGGCTAAAAATATTCTATTTGATATATCATGACAAGCTTGAAATCAGCAAAAGCAGGTACTTGAAACTTTTACACAACAGCGTCCCACTCGATCTTTCCACTCAGAAAAGGTCAGCGAAATTTTCGTGCGAAATCTTACTCCTACATGAATTCTTCCCCCCCCCCCTCCCCGTACAATCCGAGATTGGAACCGTTTGCCCAGAGAAATAATTGAGTTCCCTTCTGTTTCAGCGTTCACTGCCGCATGTCAAGGGACGTAATGATAGCGTTTTTATCACTAGTGCTGTAGCAACGTGTCATTGGAGCTTCCCTTATGAGTCACTTTGCTCGATGTATTCTTTGTTTTTTTTTCAGTTATATCTCTGATAATACGGAGTGTGTTAAAATGTAAAAGTCACTTAACAGGCACTTGTTTTCTTTTCTTTCCCAAGACTTGTAGCGTTAGACAATGCATTGTATCAAGTGTCACTACGTACGTTGGCATACCCATTGTTCGCCATTACATATCGTATTATTGTACTCAAGTGCCACATCTCACACGTCATTTGATTCTTTTTGCTGTTTTTTTTTTGTGAGCTCTTTTTTATTGTTCAAATGCGTTTCCACAAAAAATGTAGCGCCTCCACTCCTGCGTAAGGCCTGGAAATTCAGATCAGCAGTATTCAGTAAATAAATAAATGAAAATATTTGCAGAGGAACCTTCCTGAGTATGAAATATTAGCCATCACACGACAACACCAAAGTTTACAGTAGTCGTGATAGAGAAAATAATTGTCGAAAATGACCATTATTGCGCATTACTTAGGCTGCATTGGACATCATGTAGCCATTATATATGAAGTAGTTACATGCTGTAGTAACTGCGCAATCTTTTTTTATTTATGATATAGTAGAATACCGTAATATATATCTAAATAAGGCTCTAAATACGTATTCATAGGGTATCTATGACAATTGACAACCCCAAGACCCGATGAATTCATAGGTCCGTTCGTGATACCTTGACTTCGGGCACGCGTTCACCGGGATATGTGAGGAAGCCAGTCCTAAAGAGGCGTGAACATTCTAAAAGGGGCAAGAAGAAAATAACTATTCTGAGGGAAAAAGTGATTATTGGCACAAATGATGGAGAGAAACTCATAATACCGAGTCGTATGAATGATGTAAACAAAAGTAACAAAAGCACGCATTGTCGATGCTAACGCAAGTTCTGCTCGCAGGCTGTTGTGATCATGAAGGATCGCACCAAGCTGTTCGCAGAGATGATAGAGGTGGCCTCCAGAAAGCAGAGCGGAGTGGTCAACATGCACGACCATGTGCTGCGTCTGGCCATGGACGTAGCCATGGGCGTCTTCCACGGCACTCGGACAGAAGTGCAGCGCGGCGACGAGGCAGCCAGCAAACTATTGCACAAGTGCAGACAGTGTACCGGAATGTTTGGAGAAAGCAAGATGGTGCTTATAAGTAAGGACCAGTTGCTCACATTTTTTTTAAAGAACAGAGGCCATCGTCTTGTGCAATAGGCGCGCAGGTGCTTTAGATTGACCCGATTGAAGAATAATCCGGATCAATTGCTCTTTCAGGGGTGTGTGCCCGAACTCGATCAAAATGGGGCTGAACTATAATTTAGAAGTGTGGCAGCTTGGGCTAGTTGGTATGGCATGACGATAGTTATAGCGCGAGAACAAAACGACGACGTTATTCGTGTCCTTCTTGTCTCTGTGTCGTCGTTTTGTTCTCGCGCTATAACTATCGTCATGAACTATAATGTTTCGTATTAATACACTGGAGGGAACTCTGGCACTTATAGAAGCATCAACGCACGGCGCTTCAGCCAGAGTGGGATTGATGAATGATGGACTGATGATGGATTGATGGGACACCGACTTGTCTAATCTTCGTTCTTCTGACTCCGCTTGGCTTCGCGTGGCTTCAAGCTTCTTTGTGATGAAACGAATATCAGGAAATGTTCTACAGTCACCACCCCAACCCCTTACGCTCACCAATTCCAATCGGGTCACAAAGTACAAAACTGTCCGTTCTTTCATTCAAAACGAAAACTAAAACACAACAATAAACAAAGCCGCAAGCGCTTTCGAAGCCCGCAAGCCCGAAGACTAGGCGAGTCCATGTACTACCCATAAGTCCCATGATCGCTGTGCGATTGCAGCGCCAGAGTCCCGTCTTGTCAATTTTAGGAACCTCTATGATATAAACCTGGCAAAAGTGACCATAAATGATCGCGATGAAGAAACTCGACAAAGATCGGCCCTGACCACAATAAAAAGCACCTGTGCTACAGTGCTATGACACCTGGGCTCCCGAACAATTTTCAATTTCGAGCTCGCCCGTCACTTCAGCGGGCTCCCCACAGCCTAATTCTTACGCCTAAAGGCTGGCGCACACCGGCGACTTGCAGCGGTCGCGCGACCATTCACAACTGGCGACTAAAAAGCGACTGATGTTCACACCGGCAGAGGCTGCATGCGAGCGACCGGAAGTCGCAAAACTGGAGAGTCACGTCTAGATCTCGTCCTCAGCGAGAACTCTGGAGACCGGCGACGATCAGCTGATCACCGCCAGCTGAGTGAACCCAGTGAACCAAGCGCGCCGCATTTATTGTTTTGGTCCGTTCTCGCACAGTGTTGAAAAAAAGAAAAAAACTAAAAAATTGAGCATCGCTAATTGGTTCCAACAGCTTTGCGACTGCAGTCGCGTGACTGAAACATCAGTCAAAAGCGACTAGCCAAAGCAGTCGCTTTGCGACCGTCTGCGACCGTTCGCGACTGTTTGCGACCAGTCGCAAACGGTCGCGCGACCGCTGCTAGTCGCCGGTGTGCACCAGGCTGAAGACTACATTACCATGCTTTGTAAAAGCTGCAGTGTGAACGAAGCAGCCTATTTACTAGTGCAGAACGGCGGCACTGCCCACATTATCACTCGGTCGAAGATCGAGTGAACGTGCGTTCGCGAGAACCTTTACACGGAGAATGATATGTAACCCTTACACATGGGTAACAAGTTTGGTGATGGTCAGTAGATTTAAAATACCAGTAATATCTGGGGTATTACGTCTCAAAACCACGAAATGGTTACGCGAGACGCCACAGTGCAGGGCTCCACAAAGTTTGACCATCTGGTGTTCTTTGACGCGCTCTGACACCATGCACAGTCCCCGGGCCTCTAGCATTTCACCGCCATCAAAATGCGACTGCCACTAAAAGGCTCGAACCCACGACCTTCGGGTCAGCTGCTGAACGCCCTAGCAACTATTCCACCGCGGCGAACAGTTAGAGGATTTTGATTCGCAGAATCGCCATTGAGCTTAGTGTATAAAAACGAACATTGACCACTTGTTTACATGGACGGAGTCGCAAGTTGAACTAAACACAAAGAAATTTAAAATATCTATTGAGAAAATAGGTCTAGGCGAGAAAAAAAGACAAGCAAAAAAAATGACGCTAATTGCATGGTGCTCTTGCTTTTTTTATCAATGTATTTTCTAAAGAAAGAGTGACCAATAAAAGTTAACGTCGCTATTTTAGAGTCGTGAAATGGTCAAGAGGAATTTTTTTTCGTATAGCCACAGATTGGAACAGCCTGCTTCACGTAATTGCTGCACACACGCATTCATACGAAATATACAATTTTTCAGAATGAAATCAATGCGATAACGTTTTCATAATTTTATCTTCTTGTACATATTGCAGAATCATGTTGGCATTATATCCATGTCATGTTTAATAATGCTTATTCAAATGTTATTTCTAACAATGTTTACCGAATATATGTAAACCCACCTCTCGTATAAAATCGCAGGTGTGGCTTTTAAGGTCAAAAAATGAGATGAAACGAAACATCCAGTACCTGTTGTACGGACTCAGAGTGTGGGGATTTCAACCTGCTGGAAGTGTCGCGTCAATATACGGCACATACCATACGAAACGTGCCGCCGCGCTTGCCAAGCTAGCGGGCCGTGGGCGAGTGCAAGTAGCTGATCATTCTTTCTGTTACTGCAGATTCTATTTCAGAGTTACCATTTCTTTTCAAGCCGCTGCTGAAGTACGGCCTTTCTCGAGGTGTTCCCATGGATGCTGTGCTTGCCTACTTCGGGCCACTTTTCGAACAGCGGAGACAAACAAATGGCGTAAGTATGCACTTTTTAATCACAGGTATAAGTCGCATCACAAGTTGGGCTAGCTGCTGCTTTTAGTCGTTAATGTTGCGACAAATATACGCTAGACAGACCAATGAGTTAGTGCGCAACATTAGCTCCTCTTTTTTTTCTTTCTCTGTGTAGCATATACTTAGCTTAGCAATGATGTAAGTATTTTATACTAGTATATGAGCGGAGTTGCCGTGGGGTGGGTTTGAAAAGAGCGAGACCTATAGGCAAAATATTCAAAGTCGCCATCTAATGTCATTTGGTCACCAAATACGTAGCCAAATAAAATAAGGGGTAATATGAGTAGTGCTTTATTAGAATTCATCGAAGAATCGTATCATTTTCAATATATGTGAACCCATAAAAATAAAAGTACATGTTTTCCTTGTTGCTTGGTGTTGAGTATAGATACGCCAGCCATCTGAGGGGCAGGCGTGTAGCCAGAACATTTTTGGGGGGGAGGGGGCACCTCCTTGATTTCGAGAGGGGCAACCCCTTGAAGTGGTCATTTTTCGCTCTCTGTGTCACGGCAAAAAAAAAAAAAAAAGTTTTGGACTCCCAGGCTGCCCTCCTGCCGAGGGGTGAAGGGTCGCGTGCGCTCAGTGGTTAACAGGAAAGAAGAGCTTGAAAATAACGCAGTTTATCTCTAAATGGTGCTAATAGTGCTCTAGGACAAAAATACAAAAGTAGCCAGAAAGTATCTATGGAGCCAGCCTGAAATTACTGTTGACGGATGGGGTCGAAAAGTATCAAACTGGCGCAAAGTATAGGCACCAACGGCAGCCTTGTCTCGGGGTGTAAGCTTGCGCGAGATATGAGATTAAGTAAGCGCTTCCATTAACATGGCGGCGTTTTTGGCACTATGATGAGCTGCAAATTATTGAGCTCATAGAATTTCATCCAAATAAGATCCCGTCTTGCGTAAATTTACGGGTGATTCTTTGGCAAGAGTGAAGAAGGATGTAATAGCACAGAGAGCGTCTTTCATGACACACCCTTCTTCACTGCGTCCACCTAACCCTTATTACATTTCAGGTGCGTCGCACTGTACTAGGGCTACCACAATCTATCTTGAGGTCCTTCTCTGCGTAAAAATTTAAACTATAATTTGAATGTTTACGCAAAAAAGAGAATAGTGAGTTATAGAAAAAAACGAAGGAGACTATATGAACACGAAATGTCGAATTACTTGGGAACACTGGAGGCTACGCTAATCTTTGACACAAGTCTGCATGTTATTGTGACAACACAAAGAAAAAATTGCCCGCAGCTTCCCTCGGGGGAACACAGAGGAGGATGCGGAGCATATAATTGGTTAAAGGGGTGTTAAAGTGCGACTTACTTGGGTCGATGGCTAAATTGGTTAACGTGGTTGTGAAATGTGGTGTTAAATTGCGACTTACTTGGGTCGCTGGCTAAATTGGTTAACGTGGTTGTAGAAGGGGTGTTAAATGAGTGAACACGTACGACACGTATGCGAAAGGGCGGTGTTTATTTATTGCGACGAACTTTGAACGGTTCCGCCAACACTTTGGCCGGCGCTGGTCAAAGGGACGTCGATCATTGCGACCTCGGACGTCGACGCGCCGTACAAACCAACCGACGAGCGGCAACTGAGCGAGCGAGCACCGACTTTGAGTATATATACAGCGCGACGGCGCATGCACTGTCAGCTGTCGAATGTTCGAGAAGGGGGAGAAGCGCAACGGCGCATGCGCGCGCGTCAGCTGCCGATGTTCTCGAAGCGCGACGGCGCATGCGCGCGCGTCAGCTGCCGATGTTCTCGAAGCTTGACGGCGCATGCGCGCTACATTATACAGCTAGCGAATGTTCGTGAAGAGGAGAAGCGCACGCGGTGTGTAGAGGAGGAAGGATGCACAGATGGTGGAAGAAGGAGGAGGAAGCTTGCGGACGGCGCCGCACTACAAGCCTCGAGTATTAGATGTTCCGCATCTAATAACGGATATGACAGTGTCGCGTAATTGTAGCGAAGCCGTCCTGTAGGCCCATAGTTGTGGTATAAGGAAGAAAGTATCGTAGAACTGCTGTTCGTATGTCACATACATATCAATCAGCACGCAGCGTTGCGGCAATAGTAACAAAGCTATGACCTCTATTAGACTTGGCGTATCGCAATCAATTTCTTTCAGCTGTAGTAGGGGATGGCCCGAAGAACATCTTCAAGTAAAAATGATATATGTGTATATATGTCTGACGTGCTTTTACCACATGGTCTTATTTCAGCGTGTGAAATTTTTTTGTGATGTTTCTACATTTGTTGCTTCACCTTGACGTACCACTTTAAAAAAATATGTAGTTTTTGCCTTATTCTTTGCTACAGTTTCTTTTGTACACTTGCCAGTGTTATTTTTTTTGCTGAGTATGCCATTTCTCTGCCTTTGTTTGCTTTCTTTGTGTCCTTTTGCCCTTCCTGCTTGGGCCCCTGTTTGGGCCTGCAGTATCTTATAAATAAAAAATAAATAAATAAATAAGAATGATAGAATGGTTGCTGGGCGATCGAAACACGTAGGTTGAATCAAGATTTGAGACCCATCATCTTTGTACGCGATAGAGCAATACATTCGATATACTGTAAAAACTCAATAGGAAAACCATCGTGTGACATGTCACATTTGTAAGAGAAAGTTATGGCTAGTCTGCAGTGTATCCTTACCAAAAGAACGTTGCTTCAAAAAGGCGTTACTTTATTTAGTCAAGCAGGACGCAGAGTTGGGGGATATTGATCAGTATGTTGATAATGGTATTCATTATGAGCTGTTGCTAGAAACAAAATGTAAATAGTGCATTTTATTCTCTTGCGTAAACTTAAACCACACTTTTAACTGTACAGCATATCATAACATATTAGAGATTAACTTTGCGAAGGCGGTTCTGTTTACCCTCTGTGCGTAGCCAACTGAATCGTACGTTTTGGTTATTAAACAAACATTGATAACGCCAGATGTACGCGTAAGGCGTGTTGGTGAACATAAAACGTAGTTCCAATAAGCTGTCAAAAGTATTCGGAGTTGGTTATGGTTATTCGAATAAAGTATGAACTGTAGAACACTATTTCATAATTGAACAGCGCTTGAACGTGAGAGTGTGCATATTGATCGGTGGTGTTGGTTTTACATGCAGGCAAACAAGGCGGATCTTCTCCAGACGCTCCTAAACGCCGAATCCGAAGATAGCCCGAAAATCAATGTTGGACCAGTGGGGAACAACGATAACTGTAAGAGCTGATCACAATTATTCTCCGTACCGTTTTAGTGCCGGTGTAATTAAAGTGTTCCGCCTATTGCTCGAATACGCCAGCCTATCTGTAGCATAATTATAAAGACAGGCATGAACAACTAACACGCATACCAGTATACACTCAACAGATATCTAACGTATTCTATCCATACCCGAGGATGTCAAAACAAATAAGACCAAAAGAATAACAGATCATCGGTAACGCTCGATATGTATTGAGGGTCCAGATCAACTGTATTGATAGTGCACTAGAGATACTTACAGTGTTTGCGTTTTCTTAAAGGGACCCTAAAACGGTTTTTTGAAGATTTTGTAGCGTTTGGGATAGAGCGTCGTCAAACTATTCGCAACACTAGCTTAGCGACACATCGTGTACCAAGGCCGCTACGGGCAAGCAAATACCCTCCTTCCGCCCTCTGCCTTGCCTCCTCCACTCATGAGAAGCGCTGACATCCCTGATAATCGCATTGCTCTCATGAGCACACTTGAAGATTTAGGCTTTGCCCAGTCTAGACCTCCAAGTATGCGCGCCTACAGGTTGCGCGCATTCTCGCAGGCCACCACATAGTGCGGCCGCCCTTACGCGCGCTGTCCAACAAAAAAGACAAATGTCGCGGAGTGGTTGATACCTGGTCTGACAGGTGCCGCCACCCTACCAGCTCATCTTACTTCCGCGCATTCCACAGCCAATCCGATAAGCAGCCAGGTTGACATCGCTTTATCAGAGCATGCCATTCTGTGAATAGGCGGTTGAAAGTGCACTTCTCGGAGTCGCAGCTATCTGCAATGATCTGCTGCTTTAAAGAATTGTAATACATAACACAGTTTACGAAGAGAGCAGAAATCTGTCTGTAAATGACCCTTGAAACTTGGTCTACCGACACAATCAATGTGTTTGTACAATATGGCGAAAACCGTTCTAGGGTTCCTTTAAGTGCCAACATGGCAAATTATTGCCCAACACTTTAAGCTATCTCAAGCCTGCGTATGAGGACAGATGGTTTATTGAAGCAGAGTGTTCATAAGGCAGTGTCTACGCAACAGTTTTAATTTAATTATTTATTTGAGAGGTAAACAGATGACACCTAAGGCAGCAGCTGTTTACTTGCCACCTTTATGCCAGTTCGTGAAAGGAGCCATTGCAGGTCATATGCAGAGCCCCTATATTGTCTCCAGCATTGAAGTCTGTGTCTTTGGGTTGTGCCAAAGGAAGCTACCGAAAAATGTCAGATATCGTCTCAGATGTCCCAAGGGCGGCTATGGACTTCGTCGGCTGGTGCCTCGCATCGCGGTACTGCAGAGCTGTGACCTGACTTCCATGATCCTGCTGGAAGTTGCCCAAGGCAGCGAACAATGTCCTGGTTGCGGATATTCCACTGCATAGCTTACGACCACCTGGATTTTAAGACCTGTTTCAAGGATAAAATGAAGCAGTGGGAGGGAGCAGCACTTTTTGGCATCTGTGGACGTCCTTGACGAAGAAGACCATTGCGGAGGTGCAGCAATAACACCATTGCGCAATGGAACTTCGAGCAAGCAAGTACCACAATGGTGTTTTATTTCAGCGGGGCTTACATCCGGTAACCAGACGTTCATCGGCGCCATGGTGAATTCGAAAGGGTGTTTCGAAGGAAGCAGTTAGCAGCGTGACTTGTGCAGCGAAGTGAGCAGTGGCACCAGTTGACAGAGTGAAAAAAATTTTTTTTTGACTTTGTGATTGTGCTACCTGCTCAATTTTAGTACGTGAACTGCCTGAGATCGCAGGGTGTCGAACAACACAGGCCTAACAACGTCAGATAGCAATCAAGACTGCGTTTTAAATCCTTCAAAAGCAGCGTATTGCTCGAGGAAGGCTTGATTCTGTCAGTGTGTAGTATGCCAATAGGTTCTCATGGAGCGAATGACCAATCAGTGCACGGCAACACTTCCATGGACTTGGTCTATCAAAGTATAACTTTGAGTAATCAAGAGTTAAATCTCATGCGTAAATACAGAGTGATAGAAAAAATGAGAATTCGGTGGAACATGGAGAAATCGAAGAATTACGCAGAGGCATGTGTCGTGTTCTCCATCAAGGAAAGCCAAGTTTCGCAGGAGAACGGATCCTTTCGTCGGTCGAGTATGGAAACAAAAACTAGGTTTGCAGAGAATGCGAAAGCGAAAATAAAATGGCGACAGCCTTTTTGCAGTGCCCTGCTATTTCTCTCCTGCTTTTAGGGCTAACGGCGGGAGATAATAGCCTTTTTTTTTGTAGTACCAGTTGTCCTTAATCGCCATGACCGAAAATAAAGAAACGTTAAATAAAGGAAGACTTGCGTAGACATGACTCTGAGCATTAAAAAATGACATGAAAGGTCCATTTCAATAAAAGTAAAGCCTAAACTTGCATACCCCCCCCCCCATCCCTAGTGCGCATGCTTACGAAATGAATATGTTTCATTTCATATTAATTGCGAAGGTAAGCGTTCTGAAACATCATGACAAAACACGAAGTAATAAAAAATAATAAGATAAAGACGCCTATAGATGCAGGTGAAAACAAAGCTGACTTTATGAAAAAATGAAAAGGAAACAAAGAAACCAAAAACAAAGAAGCAGACTTTGTAGCTCAGGGTGCCCAAGCTGATGCTGGTCCAAGCTATTACACAATATATCTGCATTCAGAGAATGAAGTATTGTTGCCATTGTGCATAGTGTTCGGGTGTCTCATAGACTATTGAATAATTCCAATGCCACGCTTATTCTTCGCACCGCTTTTAAGCCACACTCAGCAACAGTGCTTAACTCTCCTAGTGATAACTAAGTAGCCATTTGTGATTTATCTTTCTTTTCGTTTCTATCTTTTACACAAAATGTACAATGTGAGCATACAGTGAACTATGTGAACGATTCAGTGGTTGATGAGGACATCTCCTGTCATATCAATGCGACCGGCATAGTCTGCGGGAACACTCAGTAGCATATACCCAAAAATCGATGTTTACTTCGATAATTTTTCAATTAGGAATATTTAACCAATTATAACTTTCCCGGCGGTTTGAAATTCATTGCCATAACTATAATTTACACATTTGAACATACAGAACAGGTATACATAAGGTTTGACCAAGGCAAGTGGTGAATACTTGAGGATAAATACTGTTATACGTTGTTGCGAAGTGCGCCTCCGACGACGTTACGAAGGGCGCCTCGAAATCTCACCGCTGAAACCACTATTTACGAAAGACGGCGACGCCAACACGGTCCCGAAGGCGCCACTGCTTTGAATTCCAACCGGGAAGGTCACCAGCCGTTTGGTAGCATAGGTTTCTCAGCTCACGACTGCTTCTGCGCTGAGCTGGTAGACGAGCGGACGAGACGACGGTGAGTTAAACAAGGTTTATGTACAGCATATATACAGATGCGTTACAAATTCGGCACTGGGGCCGACAGAGACGCGAAGAGCTGAGCTCTTCTCTCAAACACATAGCTCTACTCTCAAATGGGTCTGCTGTCAAAGGGGTCTCTTCTCTCGACGCGCCACAGGGCTTCTTTTATATGCACCGGGTCCAACCCATATGTCCAACCCGAAGCGCCGCTGGTCGCGAGGTCAGAATCCTCCAATGGGGTCGCCGCTGGGCCGCGTCCTTCTTTCTCATCGAATCTGGAGAGGCTGCGCTGCAGGTGGCTGCACCCAAGGACGAGTGACGTCGCCGCGCATTGCGTCAGCCGCCAGACAGGAAGACGCCGGTTGTTTACTCGACGGGCTCGCGGCTGAGGTGACTCACTGCACGTGCGCGCCAGAAAGGCGCCGTTTCGTGATGACGCCGTTGAGTTGTTGATCGCGTCAGGCGGGCTCGCGTGCTTGCCTTGACACAGATTGCCTTTTTCCGAAGTACGGACGTTCGCTGTGGACTCGCAGGTATAACAACGTGTGGGGTGAATCTTGCAATGACGCCAATGATCAATGGAATTGAAAATAGGGCTGAGCTAACCACTGTTAAGTGCATTAGTATGACATAACAAGTCCTGATACAGTGCCGGAGCATTACGCTTCACGGGAAATAGGCGACAGTTTATGGAAGTAATATTTCCAGTCAATCTGTTACCACAAACCGCCAATTTCTCGCATGCTGTGACGTGCACCACAAATACAGTTTGGAAATAGCTGCCAGAAATGTTTTCCAAGTCCTCTAAAATGCTTCTGAGAAATGCAGATTCAAACATGCTGGTATAGTGCTTTCGCGTGGCGCTACAGCAGAGGACTAACTCATATAACCATTAAAGTACTTGGCTCTAAACTACTTTGACTTCGAAGATGAGAGCGCGGTTTCGTTCTGGCTCTCTCTGTATACCCTTCACAGGGGCACTATTTCCTCATTGTCCACCTATTTCTTCACAAAACACGTGGACAATGTCAGCGCAAAGCGTTCAGCCAATCAAAACATTCCGTTCGCCGCGGCGGATCACTGGCTAATGCTCTGCTGCTGACCCGAAAGTCACGGTCTCAATACCGGCCAAGGTGGTTGCATTTCAGAGGAATACTGTCTGCTGTGTGATGGTGCACATTAGAAGAACACCAGATTGTGAAATTTCCGGAACCCTTTACTACGGTGTCTCTCATGATAATGTCGTAACTTCGGGACGTAAAGCCGTAGATATTATTGTGAAAATGTTTCTATTTATGGGTATGCAATATCTCCACTTTCGCTATGAAAACCCGCAAGTTGAAGCTATATCAGTTGGTCACGCATGATATTCATGCAAGATGAGGCAGAACGGGCTTGAGATTGCACTGAAAAAGCAGGGTACCCTAAGAGACAGTTCACAGGGGATATCTCTCGTAAATTGAATGATCAAAAACTTATTTTATTGAGACGTCACGTACGTGGACAGACTTCTGACGTCACTAAAGACGGGAAACATTAAAAATATATTATAGGTCTCTTTAGACTAAGATTGAAAGAATGATCTACTGATGCCACGGTTGCTACTAGTTAACGTCAAACGCGCGTTTTGTTATGATTTTTTTTCGTTATTCGCGTAGCACAGTGGAAATATTCGGTGCTTTGGTAGATAATTACTTCCTTATGAAAAGTGCCCAATCCTATATATACCAGGATCACTATCAGCTTTTATTATTGACTTTGGCAATGGAACATTCGGTGTGTTGTAATACATTACACAAGCAGAAAACACACTTAGTCCTGGGACGCCGAGGTGTTGTTCTGTGTACTCTCTTCGGTTTTAAGAACTTGGATCTGCGACTGAAATACTGAAATAAACTTAGACACGCACCATCGAAGAAAGAAACATAGGGACAGAACAGAAAGTGCGTCACTCACAACCAGCTTTATTCTCACAACATCGGTGACATATATTGCCGAGGCATATGCGCGGGCACATCGCCTCACATGATCGTCAAAAAAAAAAAAAACACGCGATAAGTATGACAAAACAATGAAGAAAAGGCCACTAAACGAGACAGAATTCTAAGAACTATAAGTTCATTGATGTGTGCGGTTTAACGTCTCAAAACCACCACACGATTATGAGAGACGCCGTATAGGAGGGCTCCGGAAATTTCGGCCACCTGGAGTTCTTTAACGCGCACCCAAATCTGAGCACACGGGCCTACAACAATTCGCCTCCATAGGAAATGCAGCCACCGCAGCTGGGATTCAATCCCGCGACCTGCGGGTGAGCATCCGAGTACCTTAGCCACTAGACCACAGTGGCGGGCACATATAAGTTCACCATCATGTAGAGCAACAGATGCATAACTAACACACCTATCCCTCTTCTTTTAGAAGTACTATGCTTTCGTGATTTCTCGTGCCGAGGTATCATTACTCTTTACAAGGACGGATACACGGAAAAACCCAGGCTCACACTTGCAGGAACCACCACGCACAAGGCGAATGTGCCAAAATTTTATTTTTCACAGAAATTTCAGGCTCCTGACTTCTGTCGTTCTATAGCACCGGCCTGTTTGGCCGATATATACCCCGCCCCATCTAAGCGGGATCTCGTACACCGCGCCAACCAAGCAGGCTAAATATTCTTGCGTGCCTCTTCCCATACGGGGAGGGCCTCGGTGCAGTCGATATTCGTGAACACAGGCTAGCCACCTTATGGACCCGTCACTATTATACTAATTGTATTGCGCAGTTTGACGTATCTGTGAAGTCTATTTCTAGTTCCATCGCAGACAGGCGTCCTAACACCCAACCGATTATGTTTAAAATGCGCACAAATATTAGTGCAATGAATGGTATGAAAACATAGCTAGACACGCAATATTTTCCGCACTATTCACTGTATACCCTTCACACTACGCTGTATACACTATTCACTGTATACCCTTCACATAATTTGTTCACAATACGTGAACAAATTATGTGAGGGAAGCATGACAGTAAGATTAAATAAGGAACAATCTCACGTTCTCTCTTCCTAATGCCTTATTTTTTTCAGGCGGACGAAAGAAGCCACACCTCACTTGTCGGACACGAACACTGGCAAACGGTACGCTATTCATAATTGCTGCGTAAGTACACAACTCTGTACGTTGTAACAACTGAAACTGCAGTCAGTGCGTATTTGAAAAACATTGAGAGTAAGAAAAAAAAACTCAGAAGCTCTCACCCTTTGGGGAAATATATGGACAAGTGAAGCGTGGCGTGTGCGTGTCTGGCCTAGCACAATTTTCTCTTTGTTTCTCCTTTTTTTATTTTGTTATTTTTTATCTTTCTTTCATTTTTGTCCTTTCTTCCTTTCTTCATCTCTCAAACTTTCATTCTGTCTTTTTTCTTCCTGTTCTACTTTCTCTTCCTCTTTTTCCTTTCTCTCTCTCGCTCTTACTTTTTTCATTTCTTTCCATCTATCTTGCTGTCTTTCTTTCTTTGAATTGCGCGGTCTCTCTCCAGACATGAAAGTGACCACCATCTACGCACTTAGCAGCGCAACACTGGGGTCGCTACGGACAACAATGATCGTCATGCGTTAATATCGATGCTACAATGAATTGCGTAAACGTGAACTGACGAGTCGCGCCGATAAAAGGTGAGATTTCTATATCAGACCCGACGGATCACCGACAAGCTCAAGTTATAGAAACAATAGGTTGTAGAAAAAAAAAAGGGCGCAAGTAAATACGTAGGTGATCGACCGACGCAGTTCAGAGGACCGCATTTTTCTGTCGCCGAGGTTGCCGGAAGTTTGCGTAACACGCCGGCATCTATGCATGAGCAATAAAAGCTTCGCTCAAAACGCTTGCACTGGGAAAATATCTTGTATAAGCGCAAGCTGTAGAGATCCAGAAGCGCTAATACACGCAAAGGTAACGCTTTGACAATCACTGAATTTTAGTTTGAATTAATCTAACGCTTTCACCACACGCTCAATACAGTTCTTTTTTTCTTACTCGTTTGTTGATTTATGTAACGCGAAGAGCTTGTTCTTATTTCAGCGCTTCTTCCCTCATTATCCGAGGGCTTGTCACATTACTTGTATGCACGATATGTCATGTTCTGCTACATACTAGCGTTTTTGTTGCATTGTCATTTCTCTGTATAGTTCCTCGAAAAGTTTTATTGTGTGTCTTGTCACACCTTTCCACAATGGTAATCGGTTTTAGCGCACCGATGGTCACTGCTCATTGTTTGTCCGTACAATTTGTTAGTTATTTTATGACATTGTCGACTAGTATATGTACCATGCCAACTTACAAAGAACGTGAAACGTAATAGAAAAGTTGCCGATAAATTTTGCTGGAACGTTTCAGTTACATCACATTATTCGGTCACAAACACCATTGCAAAAAAAGCGGAATACAAATGCTTCGATCATTATGATTAATATTATTATTAATCCAACAAGACTGCCTCCGAGCCGAGGTTATGCCTCGCGTTTCACGCTAGGACGATTGCATGTGTCTCTCCTAAAGATACACGACATCCTGCACGTTTGGAATAAGCAACCCGCAATTGTTGAGAGCTCCACATGATTGTTTGAAAGAACATTGTAGTCCTCCTTTGGATAACCACAGCAAACAATAGATGTCACTCATAATGTTTGATAGTTGTATCCCACCCCAAACACTATTTTCGATCCCATTGTGGCGCCTTTATACACATAAGCATGCAGAATAGCAAAAGAGAGTGTGCGGGTGGAGTAGTAAGTACTAACAGGGATGTAATAGTGGTTCGTAATGTACAATACAAAAAATTTAAAAATATACCTGAGGACTACTTCTGCTTTTCTTAAAATGTGGCTGTATCGAGTGCTATTTATTTTTAGGCGCTAAGCTCCTTAGGGTGTGGGTCCTTCCCTCCTCTGCAGTAGTAGTAGTAGTAGTAGTAGTAGTAGTAGTAGTAGTAGTAGTAGTAGTAGTAGTAGTAGTAGTAGTAGTATGTAGCCACCTCTTGTCAATAAGTTGAACAATAGATGGCGTCGTGTGTATATGTCCTTGAGAATAATAGAGCTAGTTGGCGTTAGTGGTTTTCACAGCACATTCACGGAGTGAATGATGATGAGCGAGGCGAAGCGTCTGTTTGCCGTTTGTCCATCCGTCCGTTTTTCGTCTATCCGTGCATTCATGCTTCTGTCCATCCGTTCATCCGTCCATCTATCCGTCCGTGCTTCCGTCCACCTTTTCATGCAACCATCCAAGCGTCCGCCCGTCCATGCGTCCACCCGTCTGTCTTTCTCTTCGTGCTTCCGTTTTTCCGTCTGCCCGTCCGTGTGGCCGTCCATCCGTGCGTACATCCCTCCGTGCTATCGTTCGTGCTTCCATACATCTGGCCGTCCGTGTATGCTTCTGTCCATCCGTGCGTCTGTTCGTCTGTCTGTCCGGACACACAGACAGATGCACGGACGGATGTTCACACAAACTCACGAATGGCTGAATACACGGATGGATGGACGGACGCTTTGCCGCACTCGTCATCATTCACTCCATGGATATGCTGCGATTTTTTTGCTCTACAGACACCAATAAAGACACCACATGAAAAGGAGTGTCCCGTGTTTAAAAAGATGTTGCTTTGTCGTTATTAAAAAATTTCGCGGTTAGACGTATTTCTGGCATCTCTACAGAAAAGCAGTTTCAAAAAAAAAAAACATCTTCCCAGTAGGAACCCTGATGGGATGCGGAGTAGCTGCAGTACGCACGGCGTTGACCTGGTTGAAACGGGCGTCGACGTGGGTGCTGGAACACTTCGAAGCGAAACTACGTGTATCGTTCACAGATAAACAAGCCGAACGAGTGTTTCCACTCGACGTGTAGTTGAGTGGTGCCGGCGGTGGATATGGTGAAGCGAGATATAACAGTATTGCAAACGGGTAGAAGAGCTGGCATCTGCGGGCGCTGCGGCAAGCGTGCTGTGGCTGAGGGAGAGACTGACGTCAGCGCGCATCTGCCAGGGAAGCGTGCAAGGGGAGCGTGACTTGAACTCGCAGCTACGGCGTGGCTTATTTGGCACCACTCCAACACCTGCTGCAAGGAAACCGCGTCACGGTGCGTTCGTACGGACGCACGTACGGACGGCGCTACCCGCGTAAATCAATAAACCTGTTTCACATCCAAAAAAACAAACGTGGCTGATCCCTCTTTCCAGGAATCAGTATAACACGAAACTGGAACGTGTCTTCACGGAGGTAGTGGAGAGTTTATTCTGCATTGTTTCGGCACAAGGGCGAAGGTATGAATGCTACTGTAACAAATTGCAGTCACACTAAAAACTGCAACCAACTCGAAACTTTTAGCACGCACCTCAAGCAAAACGGTTGCACAAATAGAGCATACACAGGACTAGCGCGGACTAACAGCCGCCACAGCTCGGCATATAAAGCGCAATCTGTCAGTATATAATCTGTCAGTAAAAGTGCAATCTGTCAGTATATATTTTGTGGCGCAAATGAGTCAGCAAAGCAATGGTAGATCTCGACATGAAACTATTTGTGGTTCAAATAAACCTCAAAAATGAAATAACACTGCTACACAGAGACTCAATGAACCAATCGTGAGTCCATGCTTGTATTACTAGTTATTGTGTGATTTCCTATTTAGAATACCAGCATTTCAAGATTCATCACAAGAAGGATACGAAGTGATAGTATACACAACACCATGAAGTGAGAATTCATAGAGTCTAAACCACGTCTATTTTTTGTTGCTGTGATCTACAGGATTGATGCTGTGGCCACACCACTGACGTTCGCGACTTATCTACTGGCAACGCACCAAGACGTGCAAGATAGACTCAGAGAAGAAGTTAGGAAAGCGATGACGAAAGATGTAAGTATTGTTGTACTAGTTTTCAGAGTAATGTTCACTTTAGTCAAATTTTAGCTGTCGTGGCTGCTGCGATAGTTAGTTGTCTTCGTGGCTGCCAATAAGGTTTTTCTCCACGCGGGAAATAGCAAGATTAGTTTTCATCGTTGCTTGACGAGGAAGAAAGTTCAGCATTGCGCAGATGCATTTCTGTTTCAATTCTACCTCAGCACCCAAAGCATGTGGTTTGCACATACCGGCTGAGTTTTTTGCACGTACCGGCTGAGACAGACAGACAGACAGACAGACAGACAGACAGACAGACAGACAGACAGACAGACAGACAGACAGACAGACAGACAGACAGACAGACAGACAGACAGACAGACAGACAGACAGACAGACAGACGGACAGACAGACAGACAGACAGACAGACAGACAGACAGACAGACAGACAGACAGACAGACAGACAGATGGACGGACAGATGGACGGACAGATGGACGGATGGACGGAAGGAAGCACAGATAGACGGATGGACGGAAGGAAGCACAGATAGACGGATGGACGGAAGGAAGCACAGATAGACGGATGGAAGCACGGACTGACAGACGGATGCACTGACGGACGGATGAACGGGCGCACGGATGGACGCATGGACGGACGCACGGACGGACAGACTCTTAGCCCCTATCATTATCATTCACTCTGTGGATATGCTGTGAATTTTTAAAAATGCTTTATAGGCAAAATGAAAGAGATGCAATTTCTTTTCTCTCCTTCTTCTAGGTGAGCAATACTGGCACGGATTTATTTAGAGGTTAATAAATGGAAAAATTATCTTTAAGACAGGGAGATACCTAACTTCATGACTTCATGCATTTTCTGAGAGCCGAACTGAAGCACAATGCATCTCCTCCACAGGGTGAAATAACTTATGAAAATATCTGTGGCATGGAATACCTCAGCCAAGTGATTTCTGAAACACTCCGGATGTATCCATCACTTCACGGGTAACTATGATTCACGAAATTTTGAGAGCATTGACGTAACTGGAAAGTAGCTTCAAATGAAAAAAAAATCACTTGGACCAGTGTTGATGGCGATGCCACAAAGATGAAGCACTATCGTCTTACCTGTTCATGAGGCCAAATCGACGCACATTTTATGAGCAGGGGCCGAAAAAAACATGGGGCACACCACCTGGTCCTTTCGTTCCCTCCACCCGCCTTTGTAAAGCGTGCGCTATGTTTCTCTACGGGACATGAGGTAGGCTTTCCTCCAGTGTTTAATATAAGCTTGTTACAGCATCCGCACTGTCGATGAGTATTCTGCAAGAAACCTGACAAAGATATTTCAGCGAAATTATTGTTTTTTTTTACTGCGAGGATTGGCACAGGTTTTTTAGTGCTGTAGCTTCATTCTTTGCATCCTCATGAAATGTGTTTAGAAAAAAAAATGCTCAACGATTTAGATTCCAATATATTAACAATGAGAGAGCACTAAGATGTCCTAGTAAAAAGATAATTCACAATCATTCGTGGACGGTATCGTTATGCCTTGCGTGAGTCAATTCAAATTCCAAAGGAGTGATATACGTCCACTGGGTCCGTTAACTTGCTCAGTTATCTGTTATTCCGAATTCCTACTGGGTTCAAAAAGCATTGATTCTGCTATGGTGACATTTTAAGGCAAGCGTAGATCTGTGAGTCACCATCGCCCGTTATGCTGCATAACAAAGATCTTCAAGCCCCAGCACCAAGCCCTGCAAAAGTTGGCCTGATGGCATTGTAAGGACGTATTATTTCAGGCAAGGAGCTCGCCTCTTAAGAGCGAGAGGGTGGCGAAGGGGAAACTGCGGAATGATGATACACGTGACAATTGCGTGGGTGTGGGGTATAGCTTTTTTGGGGAGACAAAGATAGAAATAAAATAAAGGGAAATGCTGTAAGGCTAACCTGGTAGAAGTAGCTAGTTGCTACCCTGCCCGGACATGTGGAAATAGCAGTTGCAAAGAAGAAAGAGAGAAATAAACAATAAAACCCACACACGTGCAAACGCGCGCACGCACGCACGCACACACCCTCACACACAGGGCGTGTAGGTCAGTTGAATTTTCAATGCAACTAAATGCACTGCTACTTGCGTTGTTATTTCTAACACAGAAGCGTGATCAAAATATGACATCATACATAAACAACGCAGAAAAAGCCAGCTGCGTAACCTAAAGCAATCATGAAGAGCGAGAAAAAGAGGGGGGGGGGTAGGGGGTATTGTTTCGTATGGCCTAGCAGGCAATGATATCTTTGTTTTTAGCGAAGCCGAAATGTTTTGACTCGTTTGTGTTCTGACAGCGCGGAGGAGAGAGAGCGAGAAAGCGTAACATCACTATGCGATCAGGCTTAAACCCATAGAATGGTGGCCTCTTCACTCCAGGTATATATCCATGGTTTGCTTCTGCCCCCTTGGTTATGTCCATCAACCATAATATTTTTAAGGCCTTGAGTCAGCAGCAAAGCCTCTCTGTTTTTCTGATTGTTTCTGTTATGGGCCTGCTTTGTTCAGTCCGCTAGCTTCTCATCTGATGGCTATTGCTCATCATGCAATGTCACGCATCGAGACCCTTCAGATGTGATGAACAAGCAAACAAAGATAGATGTTGCTGATTTAAGTGCTACCTGTAGGCTAGTCTTGCACCACAGCACATCTTGGAGCAGTGATAAAGGCTTTTATGGCAGACATAACTTGTAGTTCTGCCAAGAAAAAAACAATAAAAAAACAAGAAAAAACAGAGTATTTTACAAAATGGAGCCTTTACGCTATTTTATCTTTTTTTCAGGTTCGTACAGAGGGTTTGTGACGTAGACTACGAATACAAGGGCAAGGTCTTCCCCAAAGAAACGGTGATTGGAGTTCCTGTGATGAGGATGCATTACGATCCAAGGTTCTGGAATGAGCCGGAGAAGTTTGATCCTGAGAGGTACAGTATTGTTCGAATCAAAGGGGCAACCGTAACCTTTATTAGCGATATATCAACTTAGTTGTTGATGCACGGTCATTTCGTCACTTAGAGCACAACAAGTGACTATGCCTAAGTTGCAAAGGTCTGCCATTATAGCAGCTTTAATAATGATAACCACTGACATAAAGTTTGTTAAACCTATGCAGTGAAAAAAATTTCGCTAAACACAATCACTTCCAAGAACATCACGATTACCGATGAGGAGGAGGAAGGAAGCACGAAAGACAGGAGGTGTTGATTACCAAAATTATACTATTGAAGTATAATAAAAGAATTATGAAGAGCACAGAAGAACGTGTAACACGTATACACAGATTGCAGCTATTGTGCTGCGAATCAGCACTATGGCGGCAATCTGTGTATATTGCCGTGTTTCATTGTGTTTCATTGTGCTGCGTTCGCCACACAATGAAATCGGTGGGATCAAATCGACGTCATGAAATCGGTAGGATGCAAAGCAGCAGCGTTGGGCACGGGTGACGTCACAACTCGAACGGTGCTAACTTGGGTGCTGCGGTGAGCACTGGAAGTTCGTTTAAAGCGGTAGCTGGGGTAGGTCTTCTAAGCGACACGTACAGACAAGTTTAAACGCGTACGTTAAGCGCACGTCAGGTTCATTGCGCGTAAACCGACCAGTAGGCGTAGTAGCGAAGTGTTGCGGACAGACGAGTGAGGCAGCAGCTGTGGGCGCTGCGGTAAGCGTATGACAGGCGGGAGTGAGAGTGACGTCAGCGCGCACTGCGAAAACAGTGTGACGTCAACGCGCAGAAGTCGTGTCACCTACTTGGCACCGCACCAGCACCTGCAGGTCACGGCACGTTGTACGGAGGGACAGCGTTACACAGGGGTAGCCCAAGAGCAGCTTCGCATCTAAAGATTAGGCAGAACTAATGTTTAAAGGTTTACCAGCGGATTCCCCAGGTTTTCCTATATATTTCTTATGCGATGCTAGTGCATTCAGGTGTTTCGCAAATAATTAATGTTATGGTGTGTGCCACAGTTGCCCTCGACACATCTCGACAGTGCCATTGCTACAACGGGTAAGCAAAGTGAAATGTGGGGTCACCTAAGGTGCACAATGTAGTAACGAATTCTCCCCGAAAGATGAATAAAATGCTCATCTGACTCACTTTTTGTTGTGCCCCTTTGTACTGCAGGAGATTTCTGTGAACAAAAAGAACTGAAAACGACATTATTGGTATTGAAAGAGATATGAATCTGTGATTTAATTCAGAATTACAGATAACAGGTCTATAATTAGGTACTCAGTGATAACATTTCTGTAACTTAAATATCTCACCTTCAGTAAGCGTTCAGAGGCACCGCTGGCACACGCTAACTAAAAAAAGTTATTTTCGTTGATTTAACGTATCTTTTCAGGCATGGTAGGGTGTTATTGTACGGGGCCAATGTTTAATCTATGTTGGTAGCTGCATTGACACCTCTACGTATTAATCCCTATAGTTTCGCTAATTAATATTAAAATGTAGTTATTGTGCATCATGAAACTTTTCAGTGGCGCGTAAGTGTTCATCACCATGTCCTAACTAACTGAGGGTGGCTTTATTTACGTGTTGGCTGAATTAACCCACAACATAGCCAATGCAATTAACGAGGACAGTCAATTAGAGGTCGTTTTTTAGACTTTTCTAAAACGTTAAATTTCTTTCCCACGAGGATTTATTAGGAAAAGTATCGGCCTTTGGTATTGATGATAAAATAGCTGCAGCGTGGAATAACAGTTTTTTAACCAAACAAAAACAGAGTGACAATCGACAACCATCTATTGCAACCGCTTGATGTTTACTCTGGAGCACTTCAGGGATCGGTACTTGTCCCACTTTTGTCTTTAATGTTTATTAACGACATTCAATTTTCTGCTAATGATCTTGTTCAAATGCGACTATTCGTAGCCTACTGTGTCGTGTACACAGTCGTACACTATTAAAACGATCAAGTCAACCTGAACAACTCATTGCAAATGATCTATTCCTGGTGCGACACTTGGGACATGAAGGTAAACACAACCAAAGCTCACTTCATTTAAATTCACAAATAGAACCAACCCCCTTAACTTTACATATACTACAGGAAACACAATTATCGACAAAAGCGATCAGGTAAAATAACCTTAGGCGTTACTTTCTCATCGAACTTTAACTGGGAACCACATGTTTTAGCCATGTGTCGTAAGGCGGAGAGGAAGCCAGCCTTTCTGAGGAGAAAATTGCGCACTGCACCATCACACCTTAAACTTAATGCATACAAAACACAAATTATACCATGTTTAGAGTACGCCGATCTCATCTGGAGTCCACATCAAAAGCACATCATTAATAAAATAGAAAGAATACAAAAATTGGAAGTTAGATTTGTATATTTGAACTTCTCGAGGCAATCCAGTTCTGCAGGCTTGCTCGCAAGGGCAAACTTAAAACCTCTTTCGCAACGCAGAATTATCTCGCGACTAAAATTTCTTTACAAATTATATCATGGTCAATTTCGCATATCACGATCTCATTACCTGCCAGACCCGCCCAAACACTCATCGCGACTGAACCATTCCAAAACTATCCACCAACCTTTCAGTCATGTTAACGGTCACAAATATTCTCTTTTGCCGTCAGCTATCCGCTATTAGAATAGACTAGACAACAATATTGTGTCTTTAACACCATTCAGTCATTTATCAACATAATGCAGTGTGTCCATTTTGAATCATGAGCTGTTTGACATTGTATCTTCTTTCTTGTTATTCAGATATTTATTTTCTTTCGATGCTTAGTATATATTTTCTTGTCTCCACTCCTGCATGGGCCGTGAAAAGCCTGCAGTATGTTGAAATAAAAACAAAAAATTTTTTTACTTAGGCTGGAATATAAGTCTTGCATGATGCTGTGCTCAATTTGCAAAAGGTACTGCTGCCCTACCTGGATGTTTGCATTGCATCTGAACAACGCAACTAATATGCACCTCTTTGCTCATGCTGTTTTCCCTTTTTCTGTAAACTATTCTGTAGTCACCGCTATTGTTTGTTAACCGCAATGAGTGCGACCGCCCTCCTCACGCTCATGTATTGCGAGACAGATCACTATACGTAAGAGTAAATAATGTTTCATTTAGCGATAGCAGTATACCAATACAAGCTCCTGGCCCTCATCACTTTTTTACGCAGGTTCAGTAGTGAAAACAAGCACAAGATAAACCCAATGGCGTACTTACCTTTCGGTGCTGGCCCCAGAAACTGCATCGCATCGCGGTATTCGGAGCTCCTGATGAGGGTCACCTTGGCCACGCTTGTCTCCTCGCACAAACTTCTGCCAAGTGAAAGTGAACCGAAGGTGACCCTCTTTTAAGTCATCGGTATTTCCTATACAATGCTAGTGCATTCGAGTGTTTTGCAATAAATTAATGTTAAGGTGTGCGCCACAGTTGCTTTCGACACTTCTCGACAGCACCATTGCGACAGCCGGTGAGCGAACGTGCAGGCTGAGCGGCCATGGTGCCACGCATGGGTGTAACCTCGTGGCTCAAGACTTAGTGTGTCTAAAGAAGTACACAACCGAAGAACGTGGCTGCAGTAAACGACTACAGATTATGCGCACTAGCGGCAAAAGTATCCTGTGTGACAGAAATGTTGCTATAATAATCGCATAAACATTGATATAAGTGTAAAAGTTGTTTGTAGCTTAATTTTTGGGTTTACTTTTCATAAAACAATATTTCGTTCAGAATAACAATTGAACTTTTATGCTTCGTGCTGAACAATCTTGGTTCAGCTGTTGTTGAAATATCGCAAATGTATCATTAAACTTGAATCAATACTTGTCGCAGTTGCCTAATTTACTTGAGAAAAAAAAAGGCCGAAATGAGTAATGGGAAAGCCGTCGCATGGTCTGCCGGCGGATGCAGAAAAAAAGTTGGTCAAAAATGGTTACGACGTGGTGCTTGCTCCTTCCTCTACGACATGCAGCAACCCTTCGGGAATGACTGTTGTTGACAACCTCCGAAAGAAAGCCAAAAAAGTTTTCAATAACACCACATATACAGCAGCCAGCATTACCCCATAACAAGTTAGGCTTTCTTATTTTTAATGTATGATTGAGTGAGACTACCACCTACCGCGTATAATGAAATGATTAGAACAGTAAGATGAGAAAATGTTGCGAAAATCAGAATGGCAGGGGAGTGGTTGGAGTATTGCGATTGTGGTTTGCTGCTGGCCTCTGTCCGATAGATGTAGAGGGAGGAAGGGGGGAGAGGGCTGGGAGCTTTACATCTACCTCACCGCCCCTCCTCCAGTAGAAAAAGGAGTAATAGCTATATTACTCCTCCTTGCTGATTTATAGAAAAATCTAAGATGCCCTAGATACGCCTCCTATCATGTCAACTTCCAGTTATCAAAGATAGCAAAGATTATGAGAAAAATTATAGCATTAAGATTATGAGAAAAAAAAATCTTGGCAGTGAAATAATAATGAAACCCTTTTTTACAGACAACGGGAAGTTTCCGAGCAAGTTTCATACTCCTGGTTCCCGACAAGGGAATATGGTTGCGCGTGGAGAAACTGTCACCACTGTGAGGCTGCCTATTACAAGCCCTTTTTCACTCTTCAATTCTGGACATTACATCAATGATCACTCACTGGTGCTGGCCGGCTCTGCGCAACAAAGCGACGCCCTTGTACAGTGGTGCTGCTTTAGACGGGTGGAGCAAAGTCAAAAGCTTGTTCTACCTACCACTGACTCTGAGGCAAGCGATGCGTTTTACGCATTAAAAAGAAACGATGCCCTTTGGGCTGAATACATCAGAGGTTACCAAAAAGCTATATACCATCTCAGGCTTGTGCATTTATTGCAGACAAATAAAGCAAAATTTTTTTATCTGTGACTAACTGCCACAGATTTGCTTTTATCTTAACTCAAAGCTTGTGTTTATTGTATTTTTCTACCGATTATCTATTTGGAGAGGCTTTCAGACATTCAGTCTCAACGAAATCCAGCAACTGAAACGCGAATTTGGTAAGACGTGTATCTAGCTTTTGATGAGATATGCGGAGAAATAACACATGTGGTTGGGTCGAACAAACTGCGAGTTTCATTCTTCAACTTGCTAACGTGCAAGTGAAGTGAGTTCAGCCCAGGGTGGTTAAAAACAAAAGAATGTAAACAATCAAAACAGTTGTAAATATGTATCCAACTCATAACCTATGTTCATTTATTGACCTAATGAGGCACTCTTTTTCGTTGCACAAACTTAGGATATATTTCGAGCATTTCAAACTGTTACAGTTTTCCATGTAGCTCACCTTCTCGTCAGTACTTACTCATAATCTCGGCGCAAAACGAGAAAAATATGACCCTGTTGGATGGCGCAGTTCAAAATAGCGTTACTCTTTTCAAAATGAAACGTTCTGCAAACCTTGGCTACTTTTTTCACTGGGCATAGGAATAGTGTTACGGTCTGTGTTTCTCAACTTATGAATAGGACTTCGACCGATCAACCAAATAATGACAGATGAATCAAACTTCGTAAACCTGTCACTTGATAAAATGGTAGCTCGCGATAGTTGATGATTTAGCATGACACATTCGTACAGTGCAAGTTATAAACGGTTGATGAAAGGACACAACGCGGTCACTGTATTGTGCCAGTGCTCTGTCCTCTCATCCGCTGTAGCTCTTGCTTGCGCTCTGCAAGTATGCCTATGGTAAAAGAACATGTCTCCTTGGATAAAAGATATTGAATGATATGTGAGGTTAGAGGTTAACATCCCAACACCACCATATGACTATGAGGGACGCCGTAGTGGAGGGCTCTGCAGGTTTCGACCACCTAGGGCTTTTTAACATGCACGCAAATCTGAGTACACGCGTCTACAGCATTTTCGCCTTCATAGAAAATGCAGCCGCTGAAGCCGGAATTTGATGCCGCGACCTGCGGATCAGCAGCTGAGTACCTTAGCCACTGGACCACTACGGCGGGACCCTTGCGTACGGAAACATCATGCTCTAAGCAGTAGGCATATGCACACGCGTAATATTCTACAACACAGTACAAACACGGACACAAGAAAGAGGTCAAGACACCACAACCACCGGGAAGTCTGCTCTCGGTCTTTCTCGTTTGCTTTGACTTGCCAGTAGGTTGTCTTGAGGTCCACCGACGAAAACTACTTCGTGTGTCTGTGTTTTCCCAACCTGTCTTTTAGAAGGCAGGGTGGCAAAACAAATGCACGAGGTAGGTGGAACGATGAAATGTAGGTAGGTGGAACGATCAGATGAAAAATTACGCTGGTGTAACGTGGCAGCAGAAAGCGCAAGAGCGGGTTGATTGGCGGATCACCGGAGAGGCCTTTGCCATGCAGTAGGCGTAGTCACGCTGATGATACAGATGATGTCTTTTAGAATAAATACTAACCAACTAGCTAAGCACTTTTAATCTAAGCATGCACGCAGTTCTTGATTGGGTAGTGGGTAAAGAGCAGTTTCACCTCAGCCTCTTCTGCCTTTTCCTACTGGTTGACTTCGTAAGAAAACAAGCTTTGTAATGAGTACTAAATCAAAATGAAGCAATGACGTGCTTCCCGAAGGGGCCTGTCTTCAGTACACAGCTTTCCTTGTGGAAGCGTGCGAAGCAAGGTGTTCTTATAGTATCTTCGACTGGTCTCCTCTGCCCTCCGGCTCAGAGGAGAACGGATCTGGCATTGCTCGCACTCTGAGGCAGAGCACAAACGGTCGAGATGGACGTCACACTCACTGCCGGAGGAAAACTGGACCAGAAGGAACCAGGTGCCTGCAGTGAAAATCCATTTTCTAGTAAAAGCCACGTTGAAGTCAAGCTGACGCTTCCCACGCTCACACAAAATGGCCGAAGCGCTCATGAAACAAACCGTCAATATGAAAGTTAAAACGTACTCAGCTGGGCGAATTCCTGGTCGCAGGCACGGCTTATGTCGTCATCACAGTCGTATCTTTCGCTGCTAGTATCTGAGTGGGTTTTCAAGGGAGATGGCATTAAATCACTACTCGCAGACAAACTGGGCAGATATCACTGCCAGACGGCGTGATCACTTTATATGACGCCGCCATGACCCATAACAACCACTCTGCTTGTAATTACCTGATCTGAAACGCGCACACTGCTCCATTGAAAGGAGTTGGAACAGCTAAGAGTGCTCAACGATATAGGAAAGCGATCGAGAAGAACCAGCCGAACGTGGCGTGAGCGCTTTCTTTGAACTAGCCGAATACAATGCCGCTGACGAGAGCTCTCCGACACAACCAGTTCAAGATAGCAATAGAGTACAACATAGCGGGTGCTCGCCACCATTACGGTCAGGAATCTACCAACACCGTAACCCTCGTGGACAGCCAAGCAATCTGGTCGGGACGCCCAAGGTAATGGAGCGAAAAAAATTACGCCATCTCTCGCTGAAGGGAGCCATGTGTAGATACGAAGCAGCGGGCGCTAACGCTTACACTGTCAGATATTTTGGCGCTCGCGCTCATATTGGCGTTGCACAGCAAAAAAACCTGGGGAAGCGCAAAGCACGCAGTGATGAAGCGGTGTTTCCTACTTGAGCTTGCCAGTCACTTCTTATGGGCAGTTAGAGCCTGAAGACCCTGACTGATCAAGGAGACCCGCAGCCCGCTTTTAGTTAAAGCGCACGCTGCAAATCTTTCTTGTTGAACAACGCACAGGAGAAGTATCCCATCGGCACTACCTTGTAGGTCAAGATCCAGTGCCTATATATGCGGGGTGGCTAGTTAAAGGTTCTGCAGCAGGAGCACGTGTTTTTCCCAATCATGAAACTCGCTAGCAAACGCTGGCTGCGTCGGCTTTGCGAGGCGAAAGAGTTGGAGCGTAGGAGAGGAGAGATAGGAAGAGGCAACACGCCTGCGCGTTGGCAGTATGAATGCCGTGGGAAGGAATGCCTCGAGGAGAGGAGGAATGCCAAATCCAACGCTCCTTGTGCCTGAGTTGCAAAGTGAGAGAGGGGGGTGCGTAGCATATGGGAGGGGACGCGCATGCGGAATGGGAGTGTAAATGCGGCTGGGTGAGACGCCTAGAAGATAGAGAGGCGGAGCGAGCGCAAGCAGGTAATAGGAGAGAAGTGGAGAGAGTAGTAACACGCAAGCTGTTCGTGAGGGGAAGGAGGCGAGTTGCGCAAGCGTAGTGGAGTGTGGACGCCGACGCCACAAGACATAGACCCGAGCAAAATATGCTTCGTATCCTAAAACCAGATTGTCTTTTTGAACTACTCCAAAGCTAGTTGCTTTGAGTGGGACACTCTTTTTATTAGAAATTCTCGGCCCAAAAAAAACCGTTGAGAGTGACAAAAACAGAAGGCAAAGAACCATTGCACCAGAGCAAATACGATTATTTTGTGCTACGAAACAAAGCTTTCGTGTAGCATGTGGCAAGCGCTGCCTTACAGAACTCAGTGCTGAAGTTGACCATTGCCGCTGGAAAGCGCCTATACCGCGAGCAGTCTACGCTAAGGCGATGTAGTTATTAAGCTAGAGAGTTGTGAATTCCATCGGAGAATAAGGAGTCAGATGCTCTTTGTTTCCTATTCAAGAGAAATGAAGAAAAAATAGAAGTTCTGATGGGCTTAATATGACTCAGTGAGCACTGAACAAGCAAAAAAAAAAAAAGGTTACAATGTGCTACCAAAACTATTGTTCCTTCCAATTTTACCTACAGGGCTAAGATTGTGCATGGTAGGGTACGTGAAGGTACAAAAAGCACGCTATGATCAGCGTTGGGCAATCATCGGCGCATTTTTTGGCGAATACAATCAGAACAGCTGTGCCTATTCACGCGTACATAGCGCTATTTAAAAATGGCTATAGAGCTTGTGCTTAAGCTGGTGTCTAAATCTACATTTTAAAAAATGGTCTACATTGTATTTCTCGCAGTATAAGCTGTATTTGCAGTTAAACAAGGACCACGAAAAAAAATGTTGCCATGATCGAAGTGGTTGAACTGGATATCACGACGTTTAAACCAACAGGAAACGGAGAAGAAAAAAAAAGAGGTGCATGAACGTGAAGTGCATACGTTGCAAGCGAAGAAGCTCACGTATGTTCACGTGCGGTATCTATGCCTTAATTCATTAGGAACGAATTCATTGTGCCATTCGTGCAAAGTATGTGTGGTCGTATGATGACATATTTGCGACCAGTTATTGTCCTACAAGTGAAGAATAAAAATAACATGGTAAAACAAGAGAATGGTTCTTTACAACAAATGAAATCACGTTCGTAAACTTGAAACACTTTGAGATACGCAAGTACTGGATCCCCATATTGATGCCCACTTGACTAAGACATCTGACAGAACCCACTGGGCGAAGCAATGAACACGTGCACTAAAGGACCGACGTGTTGTCCTTTTGTGTTCGTGTTGTCGTCTCCCCTAGTGTGCGCTGCTGGATTTCGTAATAATGAACCAACTGGCCTCCAAGCACATTTTAGGTACGTTTACTTTCCCAGCCACGGACCGAGCGACACAGCTACAAGGAAATTAGAACAGAAGTGCCCAACTTCGACGCTTGCACAAAAAGTCAGTAAAGTCATGCCGGAATGTGCAAAAAAGAAACAAAGACGTTTCAGATTACTCTCCACACGAAGGCCATGAATTAAGCAGTTGTATGACTTATCGTAATCAGATACAAGAAAAAAGGCATTTCATTGCTCCACAATGTTGTCAGCGTCTCAGAACAGCTTGAGTGGTGCAAAGTCGACGATACCATACGATAATATTTCTCCCATTTGATGCTGTCGTAGTTTGCCTGCAAGTGCGCCGAATTGTGCGAATTTCGTTTTTGCAGGCCATCACCTCAATGTGCGTGGTGCTTAAGTATCTGACTCCGAGAGCCAGAAGGTGAAAGTTGTCTTCGTGTTCTTATTCGTGCAAGACTATGTCTTCGAAGTCCTCAGGCCTCCTCCGAAAGTTTTTTGACACTAAAGAGGTTTCGTAATGCCTTCAGGAGCGAAATACAGGCCACTTTGCGTTCTTTTGCACTACCTCCGGATGATTGATTGATTGATTTATATGTGGGTTTTAATGTCCCAAAAGCACCATATGATTAGGAGAGACGCCGTAGTGCAGGGCTCCGGAAATTTCACCACTTGGGGTTCTCTAACGTGCACTCAAGTATGAGCACATGGGCCTACAGCATTTTCGCCTCCATCGAAAGTGCAACCACTGCAGCCGCGATTCCATCCCGCGACCTGCGGGTCAGCAGCCGAGTACATTAGGAACTAGACCACTACGGCGGGGTAGTAGTGTGCTGGAGGCAAGCAGCTTCCCCTGGCAGTACGTCACATCCTGTTCCGGCACTTTGAACACTGCGCTTCCGGCCGATAGGCAACGGTTCGCGAATCTCAAAAGTGCCGCCATATCCACGAAGTGAATGATGATGAGTGGGCGAAGCTCCGGAGGTAAACCTGGTAAACCGTGAATCCTCTGTACATTTTGCACACTCGATTTTATTGCCCGAAACGGCCACATTCTCTTTCACCGACGTTTCGTAGTTTTACGCGAGATCGGATTAAGAAGAGTTAGCTCCTAATCTTTATTTCGAGTTTTTCATTTTTTTGCTATCGTATTCACTGCATTCCCTTTGCCGTGAAAACTGACTTTTTTACCCTTTACCTTTTTTCCCTTCTTTTAGCTTGAAAGCTTCACGGAAAGCCATCAAGCTTTTAAAGGCACCGGTAATTTTATCGGATATATATATATATATATATATATATATATATATATATAATATATATATATATATATTATATATATATATATATATATATATATATATATTGAAGAAGTAGTTTAGCGTGACTGAAAAAAAACTTGCATTGTGTTTTTTAAAGACATTCGATTTCGCTGAAGCGAAACCGTTTTGCTTTTTTTCATGAAGTCGGCACCTTCTGTCGACGCAAGTAACAATGGGCATGAGAAGCGTGATGCCGGACCAAAGCAGGCGAAAAGCTTGCATTCTCAAGCAATTGCTTTTTACGTTTTGTAACCGCTATATTTCACCTCGAGCAGTCAAGGAACGCCACAGCGTGAGTGCTTTCAATATGCTTTCATATGTTTCAATATATGTCTATCATTTTCTACACGTTTTCACGTAGTCCTATATGTTGCAATAGATTCGGTTGTCAAAAGAGTGATTTGTGAGCTAAAAGACTCGGCTGTTCGCTTTGACGTATCCATTGTATTGTGGTTATCGGCCGTGAAAAGACTTCCATTTCCCAGCGTCACCGCCGGTCCTTACAGACATTTAGAATAAAATTGAAGCCCTTTTTTCACCCTCTTTCGAGGGTTCAGTTCTGTCACAAAGGTTGTGACGTGAAAATGCAAATATAATTAATAGATGGTCTCTCAAAAGTTATTCAATAGAACTGAGCGAGACATGCAATCAAAGTGTCCATATCAATCTGGCATCTAAACAATGAATACCTTGTAGAGTTACAAAGATGCGAGATTGAGTGAAATATCCACTACCTCGAAAAATACTTGGATCATTGTCAGGGGAAAACAGTCCCATTTTTTGTGCTTCAGATAAAAAACGTCCTTGCAGAATGCTCGCAAAGTTAGGTATGTTTATAGCAAAATTTCTCGTTGTGTCCAGATGTGCTTAGAGCGGTATGGATGTCCAAAAGCACCTTTAAAAATCATAAGGTAATGTAAATTATCTGCACATTTCAAAACCAATTCCCCACGTACTAAGGCTTGCATTGTGTACTCGATTCCAGTGGGAGAAGGTAAGATTATATGTCTGTTGTGGACTGACAAATGTTTTAACCTGCCATGCAACAAAGCGTACAAATTTAATGCGGGACGTGGTCAAGCAGTTTGGCTAAACACAGATACTGTTACTTGAAATATTTCACAGATTCGAAAAAAATAGTTGCCTAGCTCTGTAACCCTAACAAAGTCGTATATATATATATATATATATATATATATATATATATATATATATATATATATATATATATATATATATATATATATATATATATATATATATATATATATATATATATTATATATATATATATATATATATATATATATATATATATATATATATCTTATGGCGTTTATTAGCCGGCACACAGCGAGTCTACACAATGGTGACAGTAACGGCCAAAACACGGGGTCTCCGCGCGAGCGGCGTTCTCTTTGGGCAGACCCACTAGAAAGCACATAAGAGTTCGACCCACTTCAGTGTTCGGCGGCTTCTGTACAATTACCCCGGGGTCGAAGAGGGAGCCGCCTGGCGACCTAACAGCTTGTCACTACGAGCGGGTCATAGTAAGCCTTCAGACGCTCCACGTTGACTATGTCGCGCCCGCGGCGGCGCATGTCCGAAGATTGTTCAATTGGCTCGATAAGATAGTTGACCGGAGATGTGCGCTCGATCACACGGTAGGACCTTCATATTTCGGGAGTAGTTTGGAAGAAAGGCCAGCTACAGAGGTCGGGATTGAGAGCCATACAAGGGAACCAGGAAGGAAGGTGGGCTCAGAAGTGGCGGAGCCATCACGAATACTCTTCTGCCGCTCTTGCTCATGCGTCGTAAAAGTCTTGGCGAGCTCGCGACACTCTTCAGCAAGCCTGGCGGTCTCGGAAATAGGTGTACACTCAGATGGATCCGGCGTGTACGGGAGTATCGTGTCGATGGTGTGTGACGGGTGCCTTCCGTACAGCAAAAAGAAAGGTGAAAAACCAGTCGTGGTCTGAGGGGCGGTGTTGTAGGCGTAAGTGACGAAGGGCAGTATGGTATCCCAATTCGTGTGGTTGGCGGCGACGTACATCGACAGCATGTCGCCGAGGGTGCGGTTAAAGCGTTCGGTCAGACCATTCGTCTGCGGGTGGTAAGCAGTAGTTTTGCGGTGGACAGAATGGCACTCAGTGAGAATGGCATCGACGACTTCTGACAAGAAGACACGGCCTCGATCGCTGAGAAGCTCCTGGGGTGGACCGTGGCGCAATATAAATCGATGTAGTAGGAAGGACGCAACATCACGCGCAGTAGCCGCAGGGAGAGCGGCGGTTTCGGCGTATCGCGTTAAATGATCTACGGCGACGATGGCCCAGCGGTTGCCAGTGGACGTCAGAGGAAGTGGTCCGTACAAATCGATACCTATGCGCCCAAACGGACGGTCAGGGCAAGGTAGCGGTTGCAGACCGGTTGGTGACATGTGTGCGGACGGTTTGCGGCGTTGGCAAGCGAGACAGGAGCGAACGAACTGCTGGACGTAGCGGTACATCCCACGCCAGAAGTAGCGTTCTCTAATGCGATGGTAGGTTTTGAATACACCAGAGTGCGCGCACTGTGGATCAGAATGGAAGGATTCACATATCTCCGACCGCAGACTGCGGGGTATCACGAGTAGCCACTGCCGGCCATCGGCGTCGTAATTGCGTCGGTGTAGGAGGCCGTCACGAATGGCGAAATGGTGAGCTCGACGACGCAAGGCACGCGTGGATGGCGTTGCGGACGGATCAGAGAGCAAGTCGATCAGTTGGGCGATCCAATTATCCTTTCGCTGTTCGGTAGCGATGATGTCAACATCAATGGCAGAAACAACAACCGAGGATACTGAGCAGAGCACGTTAGCTTCAGGCAGAGGGGAGCGCGAGAGGGCGTCGGCGTCAGCATGCTGGCGTCCGTTGCGGTAGAGGACGCGGATGTCGTAGTCTTGTAAGCGAAGAGCCCAACGGGCGAGGCGGCCTGAGGGATCCTTCAATGATGACAGCCAGCATAGTGCATGATGGTCAGTGACGACATCGAATGGGCGACCATACAAATAAGGTCGAAACTTTGTAAGAGCCCAGACGATCGCCAGGCACTCTTTTTCCGTGACGGTGTAGTTTGTCTCGGCTCTTGTGAGCGTACGGCTTGCATATGCCACAACATAATCAGGGAACCCGGGTTTGCGCTGCGCCAGGACAGCGCCGAGGCCTACACCACTGGCGTCCGTGTGCACTTCTGTTGGGGCCGTAGGGTCATAGTGGCGGAGAATGGGAGGAGACGTCAACAAGTGGCGGAGCTTCAAGAACGCGTTGTCGCACTCTGACGACCACGAATTGAGGGGCCCGTTACTTCCGAGGAGCTTCGTCAGCGGTGATATAATCGTGGCGAAGTTTCGTATAAAGCGTCGGAAGTATGAGCACAGGCCCACGAAACTACGCAGTTCTTTGACGGACGCAGGTTTTGGGAATTCGGCCACGGCCCGAAGCTTGGCTGGGTCAGGAAGAATGCCATCCTTGGACACGACGTACCCTAGGATGGTGAGTTGGCGTGCTGCAAAGCGGCACTTCTTCAGATTTAGTTGCAAGCCGGCATTGCTCACACGTGCGAAAACTTCTTTTAGACGTTGGAGATGGGTGGAGAAATCTGGAGCGAAGACAACAACGTCATCGAGGTAACACAAGCACGTGTGCCATTTCAAGTTGCGCAGTACGGTGTCCATCATGCGCTCAAATGTCGCAGGTGCATTACACAGACCAAACGGCATGACGTCGAATTCGTACAAGCCGTCGGGTGTGATGAAGGCAGTCTTCGGTCGAGCGTCATCAGCCAGGGGTACTTGCCAGTACCCCGAGCGCAGATCGAGAGAAGAAAAAAATTGGGCTCCGTGAAGGCTGTCAATTGCGTCGTCGATGCGCGGCAGTGGGTAGACATCCTTGCGAGTGATCCTATTGAGCCGTCTGTAGTCCACACAGAACCGCACAGAACCATCTTTCTTCGCAACAAGAACAACAGGAGACGCCCATGGACTGTCCGAGGGCCGAATGACGTCGCGTCGGAGCATATCGTCAACCTGCTCGTTAATTTGCCGGCGTTCAGCAGGCGACACGCGGTATGGACGTTGCCGTAATGGTGGATGGGCACCAGTGTCGATACGATGCGTAACAGTGGACGCGCGACCGAGAGAACTTCGCCCGACATCGAAAGAAGAACGGTATTCTTGCAACAGGTCTAGAAGCTGGGAACGCTGCACTGACGTAAGGTTGTCATCAATGAATGGGCCAAATACATCAGGAGATGATGGGTCAGAAGTAGAAACAGCACTGATGGTACGTGAATCGGGACAACGCGAGTCTTCGGGTACGTCCAGGACTTGTGCGTCGTCGACTGCTTCCACTCTGCCGAGACATTCCCCTTGAACCAAGGTAACAGTGTACGGGGATGGGTTGGTCACAAAATAGCGGCGTTGCCTTGGGTGATTTGCACGGTCGCGAAAGGTACTAGCAACCCTTTCCTCCTGGAAGCACGGTAGGATGGCGAAACAAGTGCAATTGTGTCGGAGAGACCGGTGCAGTAGACCGATACGCCCATCGTCGAGCTTGGAGGCACTATAGTATCGTCTTTCACAAGAATCTTGTTCAGTGTCGAGGGACCGTCTTCTGGCGTCAAATGCGAGAAGGGCGAGAGTTCGATTCGGCGGCGGCACAATGAATGACGGCGTCGTTGCGGGGAGAGAAAATCCCATCCCAAGATGACGTCATGAGAGCATGCAGGAATGATGATGAATTGGGCGACATACAGAACGTCCTGAACGACAACGCGAGCTGTGCAGCCTGCTGTAGGATTAATACGATGTGAGCTAGCGGTACGAAGGGACAGTCCAGAAATCGGCGTCGTCACTTTTCGAAGCAAGCGGCAAAGGTTTTCGCTCATAACTGATACCGCAGCTCCAGTGTCAATAAGAGCAGATGCATGAACACCGTCCACAAGCACGTCAATGACATTAGATGGGCGGCTCTGAGGGCTTTCACAATTCGATAGCGTCGCAGTCCTTGCCTCTGGGACTGCGACGACTAGTTTTCCCGCTCATGAGCAGAAGAACTTGGCCGCATGGGGGACAGAGACCGACGTCGTGGAGGCGGCGACCTTCGAGCAGACTGACCTGGGCGAGACGACAGTGGCACAGACGGCAGTTCCTCGTTATACGAACGGCTAAGGTGGCCAGCAACAGGAGAAGTGGGAGCCGGCTGTAGTCGAGAGCAATAACGGGCTACGTGACCGGCGTAACCGCAAGCAAAGCAGATGGGCCGGTTGTCGGGTGTGCGCCATCGGTTTGCCGGGGTGGGTCTCGCCCGGAACGGTGTCTGGAAAGGCTGCATGGTGGGCTGAAAATGAGGCTGAGGGGTTGCGCCAACATATGCAGCCGGCATACCCGCTGCAAAGGACGGAGGTCGTGCGGCAGCTTCGGCGTAAGTCACTGGTGCAGGCGCTTGAACGACTGGAGGCGGCCTTGCGACCACTTGGGCGTAACTTGGGGTGCAGGGGCCGGAAGTTGTTGTGGGTGGTACGCAGGCATGACCTCCGCTATTTCCTGCTCAATCGCTCGGCGGATGGGTGGAAGAATGGTAGCGGCCGATTGTTGAGCAGCCGGTGGGTGGGCAAAGGGCAGGAGAGAGAACTGCCGCGCGATTTCCTCACGTATGAAGGACTTGAGATCTGCCAGCAGTGCCACCTGATCACAGCTCGCTTCCAAGCCTGCAAGCCCTGCATCTCGTGGTGTGGAGCGACGGGTCATCGAACGCTGCCGGCGGAGCTCCTCGTAGCTCTGGCACAGCGTGATGACCTCATCTACTGTGCCTGGGTTTTTGGCAAGCAGCATCGTGAAGGCATCATCGTCAATGCCCTTCATGACGTTCCGGATCTTGTCTGATTCGGACATGCTGTCGTTCGACTTCTTGCACAAGTCCAGGACATCTTCAATGTAACTGGTGAATGACTCACCGGCCTGCTGAGCGCGTTCGCGTAAGCGCTGCTCGGCTTGCAGCTTGCGAACGGCAGGGCGGCCAAAAACGTTGGTGATAGCAGTCTTGAAACCGGACCAGGTTGCAAACTCGGACGCGTGGTTGGTGTACCACAAACTTGCAACGCCCGCAAGGTAGAACACCAAGTTTGTCAACTTGCCGTCCTCGTCCCATTTGTTGGGGACGCTCACGCGCTCGTAAATGGCGAGCCAGTCCTCCACGTCAGTGCCATCGGCGCCCGTGAAGATGGGTGGATCGCGGATCCTGGGGACACCGGGACATGGGGGTGGCATGGGAGGAGGCGTTTGCTGAGAGGCGTCGTGGGACATGGTAGATTGCAGCGTACGTGAGCGTAGTTCCAAGGGCATCGAAGGGGATCGTAGCACTCTCCACCAATTTCTTATGGCGTTTATTAGCCGGCACACAGCGAGTCTACACAATGGTGACAGTAACGGCCAAAACACGGGGTCTTCGCGCGAGCGGCGTTCTCTTTGGGCAGACCCACTAGAAAGCACATAAGAGTTCGACCCACTTCAGTGTTCGGCGGCTTCTGTACAATATATATATATATATATATATATATATAGCGAATGCTAAATGCCGTGTATTCATTACCAGCACACTCATCTGGGCTCCATAATACTATATAGTTTGAGGCAAGGAGTATGAATTAATTTGTGGACGTTAACATTCCATGAAATTTGTTGGCGTCCAGCTGTATGCGCTTATACTAAGCCCCGACGCAATTTGAACCGAACAATACACAGTTCTATCAACGGGTAAAATATTCAGCGTAACGAGAGACGTGGTACGACGGGAAGGTGACTGACGTGACCATGCCGTAGCCTCACCCTTTTATTCGGAGGTTAAGAGAAGCAGCCGCCGCTGCTGACGTCCAGACCGCAAAGGAGCGTGAGCTCGTTCTCCCCTGATTCGCGCTTCGAGCTCTAGAATCAATTGCGCAAGAAGCATGGCGCGGTGGCCGACAGGTGATGACTATGAAAAATGGCAATGATGGAGCTAAATATTACTCCCCCACTCCCCCCCCCCCCCGCCGCAGAAATGAGCTCGGAATGAAATCTATGAGGGCGTATCTACAAGGGGTTTCATGATTCCAGACAAAAGGGGTCTATGAAAAGGCACAACGCCTTAATGGTTCTTCCGGTGAGCGGCACTGCACAAAGCACAGAGGGTAGAGAAGTAAACGTCAGGGCACTGCCGTCGCACTCAAGTGGGTCTCGCGGCGGCTGCATTAGGTCTTTCGAGGAGGCAGCGGTTGATGCGAGCGGGCGTGGTTGGTACAGGTGCTCCCAGATAGAGTTCGCAAAGGCCAGTGCGGCTGGCGGGCGTGAAATAGCATGATGTAAGAACGCAGCCATGATAACCGACCATTGAAGAGTAAAAGCCGCAATGATGTTTCAAATTGCGTACACGGCGCTGACAGGGCACAATGGGTTTGTCGTGCTTGCTGGCACGGGTGGCCAAGCAGAAGGACGCGGAAACATTGTGCTCGAAGAACCGAGGTACTGGTACTGCAGGTAGGTAGATGCACGGCAAGTGGTAGGTCTGTGCGTAGGCCGTAGGCTATAGAGGCAGCAGGCACTCGGGCCGTGGGCAAGATCATGTCTGCATCGCGAGGCAGCATAGATCTGTAGGTGATAAACTGCCGCTTCGTTGGGAGCATAGAGTGGTAGATTCGATGCTTTAGTTTCGTATGGGGCGGACCGACGATGTGATCAGTCGCCAACGCAATGAAAGTGCTGTTCTACTGGTTCACGTACACTGTCAAGTACTCGGCAAGAGGCATGCCATCGAATCCAACAGCCCTGGACTCTGCAAGAGGGTCAGACAGCGCACATGTGCTCGTTGAAGGGTCCTTGGCCGGCATTTAAACGGAACGTGTGGGCGGAGTGGCGAGTCATATGTCTGCATTTGCGGTGGACGTGTATGTGTGGGTGGCTCTGCTGTATGCGAACCTACCATGTAGTGCTCGGTGATTGCTGTCACCATAGCATTATCTTGGAAGTTTTTCCGTAGGTGGTCATGTGTAGGAACTTCTACCTTTGTAGACGTGGTGGAAAATGGTAGTCGTTATTGGCAAGACGTAGAGAGCACTGTGTTCGATGGCAGCTTGTATTGATCGGACGTTGTCGATGGCGAAGCCTCAGGGGGCGAATAGCGGGAGAAACGATGACGTTATCAGCCTGCACAGATTGCGGTGAAGTATTCGTCGCGCAGTGTGGTGTCTCAGGTGTTTTGCGAGTCACCGAAGTCTGAGAAGAACTGGTGATGGTGGGCACACGTGATGAATTGTGAGTAGAGGGCTATTCAGGCAGATGGTCGGGCGTGATAAATAATGCGCTGGTTGGAGGATGGGGCTTGGAAGGTGTCATGACCTGTGAATAGAATGAAGTCTTGGTCAATGGAAGGCTGCGGGCCGGTTGGTACTGCAAGCATCGACGGAGGGGAAGCCTTGAACTCACGGCTGACCGAAAATGGGCGCTGCTGCGCAGAGGTCGTCGTATGGCTGCGAACTATACGTCGAAGTGGAAGAGATATATATGGCACAGCTCCACGGGGAGGGCATGCCGCAGTACGGCATGCATTGGCGGTGGCGTGGTGACGCCCTCCTCGGAGAGAATGACATCCAGCTGTTTGAACCACACTCGGGGGTAGACCGGGCAGAACGCATGCACTGGGGAGGAATTGTGGAATCACGGCAGCGTCCACTCGGTGAACGACGTGCTTGTCCGGATCATTACTGTACCGAGAGACTTGATATGAGGGGAAGGCGGTTTAAGTGGCCGTTCGTGGGCTCGCTACTTTATTAAAAGGCTAAAAGAAGCAGGCGCGGCTGCCGGTGTGCCGACTGCCAGTAGTGTGAGCTCGTTCTCCCCTGCATCGAGCATCGACCTCTAAGCATGAGCTGTGCGTGAAGCGTGGTGCAGCGGCATTATTCTACCACTGGGCTACGCCAGTGTTTGGAATTCATTTTTAATCTTGCCCTAGGCACGCTTGATGTCGGGAAAAGAATCGCGTTAATATGAGTAATAAAGTGTTTTAGAACACCAAAGGAACAGCCAGGCGTCACACAGTGTGAATGGCGTATAACGATTGGGTCGTCCAATGCTCCAACGTAATAAATGATGATGATGATGATGATGATTCCCGGAACAATAGCACAACCCACCACGGGAGATCGGCCCTGAGACGTGCGGCAGTAGAACCCAATAAAAAAAAATTGTTCTTGTTCACCTGGTAACTGCAGTGCATACCCACATCACGCACATTTCTTCATCGTCGTCAACTATTGCATAAAAAATTGCACAAAATATCCAACACGAAGATAGTGGATACTACGCCTCTACTAAAAATGACTAACCATAGCGTTGTGCATGCTGGTCTACTACACAAGATTTATTATTATTTATGGCGCAGCCCAGCAGTGTACTTGTGGCATCCCAATGAGTGCAGGGCTCTGAAAGGCTGCTCTTTTTATCTTTCGCTGTGACTAGCCAAGCGTTTTTTTTTTCTTGAATTTTCGGAATACGGCCCGATCACGTATTGAGGCACATATGTTACATGAGGCATTTATGGGGATACTACTAAATATGCAACTACGTTTTCCCAAAATAATTTATATTTGTGCTATAAATACTTTACCTTATAATACTACCCACCTACTCCACGGTTCTGCTTCACAACGCATGCCACAGCTCACAAAAAGCGGTACGCGAAATAATAAAAAATTATAAGCTCTTAATGTATACATAAGCCGATGAATATACATACATAAATGCATACAAAAGTGCCCCCTGGAGAATCGATTGATTGATTTGTGGGATTTAACGTCCCAAAACCACGATAGGATTATGAGAGACGCCGTAGTGGAGGGCTCCGGAAATTTCGACCACCTGGGGTTCTTTAACGTGCACCCAAATCTGAGAACATGGGCCTACAACATTTCCGCCTCCATCGGAAATGCCGCCGCCGCAGCCGGGATTTGAACCCGTGACCTGCGGGTCAGCAGCCGAGTACCTTAGCCACTAGATAACCACGGCGGGGCTGCACCCTGGGGAAGAAATCAGTAATTCTACCAAAGCTAAACGACGACTTCAAAACATTAGTTTGCGTAATGAGATTGGAAATCTTAAAGGCATAAATTGAAGTCAGCTTACGTAAAACAAAGTAAACGGAAAATAATTCGGGAAATGATTTGTTATTCAGTGGATTTATATAAAGCTCACTGCTGATAATTATCTAACCAAAGTTACACCGATAGCCCAAAGCAATGCGTGTTATAACAGCCACTTTTTAAATAGTATTCAAGTAAAAATAGCAGGCAAATATTGTTGATGTTTAGCGTCCCCAAAACCCCGTTATCATTATGTGGATGCCGTATTAGAGAGCTTCGGAAATTTCGACCCGTTGGGTACTTTGCTGGGCAACATATTCTGAGTACGGAGGCCTCAAACAATCTTTCCACCATGGAAAATGCGAATGCCGCAGCCGAACTCAGCAGTTTCCTGCTTTAGTAAAGGCGCGCGCTGCAGCTGGAGAGGTAGAATTTGTGTTGGCTATGGTTTCAATCCAAACTTTGTAATTATGGTACAACACGTACGAAGGTCTGGATCGTCTCTTTAACTTCTCTGAGACAGGAGCGCGCGACCGATGGCAACCACATGCGCTTAGTCTAATCTTATTAGTCTAATGTTACTAGTTTTAGGTTTATTCGGGACAAAACGATGACGTAAAAATGCACGTGACCTGTGCATATATTTTTCTTACCACGACAAAATAAATCACATATTAGAGCTACGCGTGCGTGACATCACGTCAGCGCTCTCAGAGTTTTGCTTGATACACAGTGGTGTACCTTGAAATGGAGTAGTGCCAGTTTCTGGGCCAATATGTAACAAATGTTACATTTCTGCAACAGTTGGCGTTGCCCAAACACGAAGCAGAATTCACATTACACACTGTCTTAATCATCGGCGAAATTTTTTTAGCGTAAACGGTGTGGTAGGGATGTGCTAAACTACTTTAGTTGTCAAACCATCTACAAAAGTTTCTGCAACTCCTTTGTATGCCTGGCTGAGCTCGTACAGGTGTAGCAGTTGGCTAGCTTCGGCCGCACCCAGCTGTTCAAACACAGCTACAGGACCGACGTGACAATGGGGCTAAAATATCTCTCAAAGTACTTTTTACATTGTTTCCACGAATGCAGCTTTGGCTAATACAGCGTCCCTATCTGTGGAAGTCACAGAACAGTGGACGCCAGGAATCGAAATAGGTATATTCGGTACTGACACGATACAATGTGACCTTGACCTCTATCGAAGGCTGTAGAAGTGAAGTCATTGAGTCACGAGAAAAGCGAAAGGTTTCGCGCATGTATCCCAATTGGCGGGAGTGGTATTGTTGGGAAGGGTAGAGTTCACCAGTGTGCGATGCGTTTGTTATTAAGCGACATTGTAATATTAATAACGAGTACACATTTAGTGTCGAAGATACCGCGCTATTTCTAGATTGCATACTCATATTGTGGTCAGTTCGAAGCGTTTGCAAAGCAACAATGTAATGCCACGCACACCGTATTTGTTGCCCCCCACTTAAAAAAGAAGACAGGGTGTTACTTTTTTCTGTAATTCCTGACATTTGAGGCGTATATAATTCATTAAAAAGCAACGTACGGTGACTATCTTTTGCTTTTCCTGATTTGCCAAGGGGGTGCGTTAAAATATGGTTCATATGATTTTGTTATTTACGTTTTCCGACCCAGTTCGTTCTTCGTTTCAATCCCGGCCAACGTTCCTTTAAAAGAATGAGTTTTCATGCCTTAGCGTCATCACATCACTTCCCGGAATTAAAAATCAAGATGGGAGCTGACAGATAAAAACACGCATAGTGGAATAGTATTCCCATTGAAAGTCGACCACCCTTTCTGAGGCACTTCCACTGTTCACTCTGATTATTCCCAAGATTGGGTAATTCAACCGAGCAAATTGATCTTGACAGTTATTCAAAGAAATCTTACGTTTGTGTCTCCGCATTGTAGCTCAGAACCTGCTACAACAAGCCCCATTCTACACGATACAAAGTCGCTGAGGCCACAGCTGCGTTGGTTTCGCTGTGACTGAATCGCTGCCGACACCAAAAACAGCTAGCCGTGCACTCCAACACTTTGACACACTTCATACTTGTGTTGTGAATGAAGGCCTCAGTAGCCAAGCCACACCATTTTAATTTTCAGAAGGATTACTCTTGAACGCTAAGAAGAACACAACAATAAAAATTGGCAGATCCCACGTACAGTGGGAATCGATTATATCGAAGCACGAATGAGAATTGTTCATATGTCAATTTAAATCAGCACAACATTACAAGGTGGAAGTAAATGATGCGGTACATCACTTCCGTGTCATGCTTATCATGTTTAGATGTGTCGTATACATTCGTCATCTATTCTCGTCACGTGTACCAAATTTAGTATATGTGGAGCTAGCGAAACGGCCGCGAGCACGCTATGAGCGTGGTATGTTGTCATGTTCTTACATGACACACGTATCAGGATTATCATATTTGCACCAGTAATATATTTCATCATTCATTGACGTCACGTTACACCAAATTGGGTATATGTGGAACTAGCGGAATGGCCGTGAGCGCATCATGAGCGTAGCATGTAGTCATGTTGTTAAATGACACGCATCTCATGATTATCATCTTTGGACCAGTCACATACTTCGTCATCCATGCACGTACTGTAATACCAAATTAGGTATATATGACGCTAGCGAAACGGCCATGAGCCCATCATGAGCGTCGCATGCAGTAATGTTGTTACATGACACGCATGTGATGATTTTCATGCAGGATCTGTCGCTTGTGTTCGCCATGCCATAGCAGTTTTGCAACATGACATGCGAACGAAACCACAGCAAGAGCAGGAGGACCATGAAACATAAATCCTGCTATTCATGATATACATGTGATGATTTTCATGTTATGACTAGTGAAATATGTTTTTCATACAGCCTTGTTATGCCATACCAAGTTTGGTATCGATACCATTATCGAAACGGCCAGGAGAGCTAAATGTTGTAGGTGGCTAGACAGATAGATACGCTCAAAGTCAATGAAGTGCGCTAAGAAACGCTTCGCATTTAAAAGTAAACTATCTCCACAAAGTGAATGATGATGGAAGACTTTGCTCGTGAACTGATCGGGAGAACTCACGAACCCTTTTGGTGAGGCCCTTCTTGTAGGATGGCTTGTTAACAAGCCCACGTTCGAGGTGTACCTGGAAGGCAGCGTTGTCTGGTCCGTTCCGCTGCAGGCGCTGCACGAAAAACAAAGTCTCGTTGGAGCATGGCCTGGGCGCTGGCGTGAGACTGGTCGATGTAAATGAAGGCAGCGGTGATGAAAGGGTTGTCAAACCACGATTAGTCCCACACCTTACAGCCGTGGGCGAAATAGTAATCGAGGAAGTCGCGCTTGAAGCACGCGTCGGTGCCACCTTCCTCAAGTAGCGACGGCTTTCGCTCTTTACGACTGCTTCCTGCGCCCGCTCTGATTCCAGGTTTTCTTGCCGCCGCTTGCGGACCGTCATTGTTCGCGGACTCTCACTTCGGGATCCGTTTGTCAATGAACCCCTCTTTGCTTCGGCTGTGCGAGCCCGCCCTGCTGCTGCTGCCTCCGCATCGAAGCCGCTGCTGGCTTTCGATTGCTACCAACGCTGCCATCTTCAGTCTCATGAGCTCTCACCGCAAACTCTCGGCGGTGGGCCCTGTTATGCCAGCGAGTCCTCGTCAAACGACCGTGCCTCTGAAAAAGGCAATCTGGGTCAAGGCCAGCCCGCAGTCTGCCTGGCGCGATCACCTCGACGGCGTGAACACGCGCGGCGCTCCTCTGGCCCACGTGCAGTGAGTCAGTTGCGCACGTGACAGCGAGCCGGCGTTCTCGTGCCTGGTGGTCTGACGCATGGCGCGGCGACCCCCATTGGCGGAATCTGCCCGGACGACCAGCGGCGCTTCTGATTGGACATTTGGTTGGACCCGGTGTAATAAAAGAAGCCCTGCGGCGCGTCGCGATCGGCGGTCCTATGTGAGAGGCGTCCCCGTGTCGGAGTGCCGACATGTGTGTGAGTCAGCGGTCTTAGGCGAAAGGCTGAACTATGTGTTAGAGAGAAGAGCTCGGCTCTTCGAGTCTCTGTCGGCCCCAGTGCCGAAATTGTAACGCCTCTGTAAATATGCTGTACATAAACCTTGTTTAACTCACCGTCGTCTCGTCCGCTCGTCTTATCAGCTCTGCGCAGAAGCAGTCGCGAGCTGATAAACATACGCTACCAAACGGCTGGTGACCTTCCCGGCGGAGTTGAAAGCAGTGGCGCCTCCGGGGCCGTGTTGGCGTCGCCGTCTTTCGCAACAGTGGTGGCTTCGGCGGGATCGGTCCGTCGTTCGCAACAGTGGTTGGCAGCTGCGGGATCGGCCGGCGTCAGCGACATCGATGCGGTGAGTGCCTGATGTTTTCCCCTCAGTTCACCAGACTACTCTAGCTCAGGTTGTAGTAGTTTAGAGAAAGGGCTGTGTGAAGCATTGAAGTGAGCTTTGATCGTTTCAAGCCAAGTTGAAGTGCTTTGAAACCAAAGTTAATGCGGAGGTGGTAAACACGGGAGGGTGAAAAATTGCTTGCGCGTCTTGCTAGTAGGCTTATAGTGGGTACGGCAAGTAGATTCTTAACAGGGGCAAACAGCAAGAGGCTAGTGTGAACGATGGAGAACCTTAAAGTGAAGGAACTCATCGAAATTTGTGAGGAACTCGGCATTACTTTGGGCCGTGCGAAACGAAAGCAAGCGATCCTTGATATCATGAAGGATGAGGGAGTGTCGGCTGAGGAAGTCGATGAGGCCTGGGTGGATATTAAAGCACGCCGTGAGGAGGCTGAAAGGCGAGAAGTAGAAGCTCGCGAACGTGAGGAGGCTGAAAGGCGAGAAGCTCGTGAAGAAGCTGAAAGGCGCGAAGCTCGCGAAGAAGCTGAAAGGCGCGAAGCTCGCGAACGTGAAGAAGCTGAAAGGCGCGAAGCTCGCGAAGAAGCTGAAAGGCGCGAAGCTCGCGAACGTGAACAAGCTGAAAGGCGCGAAGCTCGCGAAGAGGCTGAAAGGCGCGAAGCTCGCGAACGTGAAGAAGCTGAAAGGCGCGAACGTCGCGAGGAGGCCGAGAGACAGGAGCGCCTTGAGATGAAACGACTAGAATTGGCAATCCTACAGTGTTCGCAGGCGCCTAGCGTAGCTTCTCCGACGATTCAGGTCAGCGGTTTTAGAATTCGGGACCAACTGCCACCGTTCGTAGTAGGCGAGGACATGGCGAAGTATCTCGTCAAGTTTGAACACGTCTGTGAGCGAAATGCTTTGGAGCAGTCTCTTTGGGCGCGGAACCTGCTAGCTCTTCTTCCCGGCGAAGTGTCCGACGCGATAACTTGCTTGTCGAGGGAAGCGTTTGAGAGCTATGACGAGGTTAAGGAAGTGCTCTTGAGACGTTATAAGTTGTCACCCGAGGCTTTCAGACAAAGGTTCCGGTATGCTGAAAAGGGGAATGAGTCACACGTTGACTTCGCGTTTCGTCTTATAGCCGATTTAATTGAATGGCTCAAGGGCGAAGGTGTTTATGACGACCGCGATAAAGTGGTGGAATGCGTTGCATTGGAGCAATTCTACCGCTGCATCGAGGAGGATGTCAAACTTTGGCTGCAGGACAGACTTGGGGACGTACAGTTAAACAAGGCAGCTGAGTTAGCTGAGGAGTATTATACTCGCCGAAAGTTGCATAGCAGGGCAGCGCGCGTTGAAAAGGATGAAAGGAAAGAGGGCTTTTCAAGGAAACCTGATCAACGGAAACCCGCTCCGCACCGTAATTTCAAGAAGGACCCGTCTCTTACGAAGGACAGTGTAGGGGAAGGGCAAACAGAAGCGGAGAAATCGAGTGAGGTTTCTACCACACAGGCATTAGAACCGGAAAACAAACGGAAGCCGCTAATCTGCTACAACTGTAAAAAGGAAGGGCACATCGCGAGAAACTGTCAGGAAAAGTTTGCCTTCGCAACGATCCGAGAATCAGAAAAAAACATGCGGTTGTTGGAGCCGTATCTCCAAGAAATTAGGGTCAATGAGAAAACGTGCCGAGCACTTAGAGACTCAGCGGCAACCATGGACGTTGTCCATCCTTCATTGGTGTCTCCGGATGACTTCACAGGAGAATGCGCGTGGATCAGGCAAGTCGCCGAGGAGCAGAGTGTTCGCTTACCAATCGCCACCGTTGTCATTGAAGGCCCGTTCGGTAAGCTTTGCACCGAAGCGGCTGTGTCTGCCGCGCTGAATGGTCGTTTTTCTTATCTTTTCTCCAACAACTCGGAGCAGCTTCTCAAAGAGCAGGGCAAATCGTTCTTCCCCAACTTAGCGTGCATGGCTCCCACGCGATCGCAAGCGCGAAAGCTTTCGCGGAAGCTTGACTTGGTTCCATGCGGTGAACTCTCAAGTGACCTTGTCGGCGGGTCGACGGAACCCCAGAAAGGAAATTTCCGCATGAGTCATGTGAGCAGTCACGCGAGCGGCCCGTCGCGGGAGCGGCCGGCGCGGTATGCGCTGGGGGAGACGACGTGGCGCCATTGAGTCAGAGCGAGAGGGTTGCAACGCTCTCGCCTGTAGCGGAAAGTTGGAGCGAGCTGCCGAGAGTTGATCGAGAGACGCTCATTCGAGGGCAGCGTGAGGATCTCTCGATTGAAGCGCTAGTGGAAAGCCAAATTGAAGCGCGAGTGGAAAGCCAGAAAAACGCGGCAAAAGTGCTGTCGAAGGAGCACTACGAGAAATCGGGGAAGAAGCGCGCTTTTGAAGTTGATAATCAGGTAATGTGGCTGCAGCCACCCAAAAGGAACAAGCTTGAGGTTGATTGGGAAGGGCCCGCCAAAGTATTATCGAAGCCTTGCGATACAAATTATGAGGTGCAAGTAGGAAGGCGGCAGCACAAAATTTACAACTTGATGAAACCCAATGTTCAACATCAAGCGGTCGTAAATCAGCTATTGAAGGCTTCAGTGGAAGAGGAAGCAGAAAATTTGAGTTCTAGTGAGGTGATCGAAGGGAGATCGAAAGTAATTTGGGAGCAGATAAACCTAGAGCCTAGCTTAAGTGAAGGAGGACCTGAGAAAGAGGACCTGAGAAAGATTGGTTCCGAGTTTGAAGACGTGTTTTCGGACCGCCCCGGAAACATGAGGGTGATCGAACACGATATCGAGCTAAGCGGTGAGGAGTCAATCAGTAGCAAGCCGTATCGTTGTTCCCCTGTGCAACGTCGCAAGTGTGAGCCGCTCTTGGTGCCGCATAGGTATCGTCGCCTAAAAGTGGCCGGTTACTGAGGTGGAGCATGTTGCTCCACAGCGCAACTTTGACGTTCGCTAAAGGAAAAAAAAAAAGGGAAAGGTAAACGCTAATGCAGGTGCATTGAGCAGTGCGTTCCAGCTAGTAACTTCTCAACCTTTCGGTTTCTCGCTGGCGATTCGGGGCAAAATTTTGACCTCATCACGACCTGGGCTGAGCGCTCTCGTTCAGAGTGATCTCAAGGGGCCAACTTTATGTGGTATTCTAATTCGTTGCGGGGTTGTAATTGTGAAAAAAATTCAAGTTCTTACTTTAGGAGTCTTTTGTCCCACATGTGCCTCTTGATGTAGAGGGAACGAAATTCCGATAGACACGTAGATAGGTATATGTTGTTCTATACTTTGTCTGGTGTTCTGTTGGGTGACCGAGGGCACTTGCTTGTGTCGTGTGTTGTCTGTTGTCGAACCGTTCTTAGCAAGTTGCAGAACCATCGACAAGTGCTGAAACCGAAGATGGTCGGAAGAGACGAGCGAAGTTGGCCAGCAAGTTGTGGCGACAAGCCCGTGGAGCTGGGATCCGTCGTCAAAATGGGATGTGTTCCCGGAACAGTCTGGAGCTGTATTCTCCCCATGGCCATGGAGGCGAACCTGGAGGGACCTGGCGAACGAGCGCACCTGACATCCGAGCCCCGTGGAAGCAGCTCGTCTTTCCGGTGCATTGTCTGGCGGCGGGGGTGCTGTTATGCCAGCGAGTCCTCGTCAAACGACCGTGCCTCTGAAAAAGGCAATCTGGGTCAAGGCCAGCCCGCAGTCTGCCTGGCGCGATCACCTCGACGGCGTGAACACGCGCGGCGCTCCTCTGGCCCACGTGCAGTGAGTCAGTTGCGCACGTGACAGCGAGCCGGCGTTCTCGTGCCTGGTGGTCTGACGCATGGCGCGGCGACCCCCATTGGCGGAATCTGCCCGGACGACCAGCGGCGCTTCTGATTGGACATTTTGGTTGGACCCGGTGTAAATAAAAGAAGCCCTGCGGCGCGTCGCGATCGGCGGTCCTATGTGAGAGGCGTCCCCGTGTCGGAGTGCCGACATGTGTGTGAGTCAGCGGTCTTAGGCGAAAGGCTGAACTATGTGTTAGAGAGAAGAGCTCGGCTCTTCGAGTCTCTGTCGGCCCCAGTGCCGAAATTGTAACGCCTCTGTAAATATGCTGTACATAAACCTTGTTTAACTCACCGTCGTCTCGTCCGCTCGTCTTATCAGCTCTGCGCAGAAGCAGTCGCGAGCTGATAAACATACGCTACCAAACGGCTGGTGACCTTCCCGGCGGAGTTGAAAGCAGTGGCGCCTCCGGGGCCGTGTTGGCGTCGCCGTCTTTCGCAACAGTGGTGGCTTCGGCGGGATCGGTCCGTCGTTCGCAACAGCCCACAACAGAGCCGCGTTGCGAGCTCTCCACGCCGCTTTTTTCACTTTCAAGGTGTTAGTGATAAGTGGAGAGAGAGAGAGAGAGAGAGAGAGAAAGAAAGATGCAAGGAAAGGCAGGGAGGTTAACCAGACGCACATCCGGTTTGCTACCCTGCACTAGGGAAGGGATAAAGGGGAGAAAAGAGGTTTCAGAGAGATGAGAAGGTACACACAATCACGAGCACACTCGGGGAGCACATACAGTCTACAGGCGGTCGCTCAGGTTTGTTGACTTTAGGTAAAGTAGCAGTGCGTTAGTTGATTTCTGCGCAACTGAGGCAGATGCCCAAGGTCCTAGTATCTTCTGCACACAAAATGGTCCGGGGTCAAGTTGATTCAAAACCATCCGGAGCTGGCATCGCTGTGTGTTTAGTAGCTGCGTGGAAATGTGCACTGAGTGGGCTCTCAGCGATGAGAAGAGAAGCGTGCCAAAAGCGCTCACCTTGAGAACTAGGGTCCACGCCAAGGGACATGCCCCGAGCATGACAATCTTCGCTTCTGCAAAACTACGCAGGCGCTTAACCTTTGCAAATGTCAGTTCAAGTGTAGCCCTTGCGTTGTCTTTTGATGTGACGTTCTTTTCACCATGTGTGCTCGGCCACGCTGCCGTGGTGATCAAACAACTAGTTCGCAAGCGTACCTTTTAGGCAAGTTGAAAAGAAGAAAGTTACAGCATGAATTGACCAGATTATTCAACGTTGTAAAATAAAAAAGTGAGACACAATCTTGACAACAAAAGCTGCGACATGATACAGATAAAATTGTAAGTTGGAGCATAGACCTAGCCAGTGTGAACATCAACAACGTCGACCCCAAGCCTCTCCTGCGTAGCGCTGTCAATCTCAGTTCGGATATATTCATGATTCACTTCTTCATTACCGTTACTCCATAAAACTGAGTCGCAAAGGCAGAATGAATGAATGCCGTCTTTTAAAGACAATAGTCTTTCTTGGGGACCTTCGACACAAACATTTTGGTCTGTCTGTCTGTCTGTCTGTCTGTCTGTCTGTCCGTCTGTCCGTCTGTCCGTCTGTCTGTCCGTCTGTCCGTCTGTCCGTCTGTCCGTCCGTCCGTCCGTCCGTCCGTCCGTCCGTCCGTCCGTCTGTCCGTCCGTCCGTCCGTCTGTCTGTCTGTCTGTCTGTCTGTCTGTATATTTGTCTGTTCGTCCACTCCTATCGGCATTGTGTATTTGAAACGGCCGACCCCCCCCCCCCCTCCCCGCAGCGCCCACCAATGTTGCTCAACGATTGAGCATTCATGCTTGTGTAATCGTCAATTAAAAAGCAATTATTGCGCATGTCTCGGGCACCATAACAACACGTATTTCCTTTGCATGTGCGTCTTTTACTGGAAAAGGCATACATAAGTAATATTAAGGACCGTAGCACTTATCACGCTGCGCTGACCATACAACGCTTGCACGGAACGCGGAGTGTTTCCAACGCTTCGCTAAAACAAAATGGTGGTGGCACCTACCGCCGCCTTGCGTTCTACACCTTATCACGTCTGAGATGGGCGGGCACACCCGTCTCAGAGCCACGCACTTTGTTTTTTAAGTAAACTGCCAGACAGCGCTGATGTCTCACGTGTGACGTGTCTTGATGCGCTCGTTCGCCTCCGCTGCACGCTCGAGGCACACTAACGCAGCGCCTCCAGAATACTACTCACTGATTTTCCGGCGAAGAACATCAAATAAATGTCTTGTTCACTCTCTGCACACGCAAGACTATCGTCTTTCGACGACATTTGCAGAAAAATGCAGACACGGGGCCAATTTTTTGTTTAATTTTTTTGGCAAATCTTGCAACTTCCGGGTGATATGTTCAATTTTCGACTTCCTTTGCAAAGTGTATAATAAGATTACACTGTTTATGATCTCCAAACAGTTCTACCGTACCTTCAATGAAATAATCGACCCTTTTATTAATTTGTGAGTGCGCTTCTCTGTACTGCATATATGCCCAAACAATGGCGGCACCTGCCGTTCTTCAAGCGAAGACGCGGTCCTAGTTGAACATGCTGGTACTTGTCTATTGTGAGTGTTTACATCAAGACAAGCCGACTCTACATTTTCAAAGCAAACCGCGCTTGAGCAGGCTGTTTGCAGTAAGCGATTGGCCACGTTTAAAATGAACTGGAGTATGAATATCAATGACACGGAACAAAAAGGTGTTTATTGCAAGAAGGACACCGCCCGTATAGCTAAGGTGGTGAAATGTATCAGCCCACTTAGTATCAGCCAAGACAACAGGCACGAAACGGGGGCATGCTCTATCGTTGCACACTGGCGTCACTTCGCGTGATTCTGCCATCTATCACATTCATTCCCCGATAATAATCGATGCTATAACGTCACACTGCCCTGCGTTGGCGTCTATGGTTTACTCAGTTTGTTTACCTGACCCGGCCTGCTGCATATGACTAGCTGTTCTATCCATCTGTTCATATGAGGCCACCACACGTACGACCTAGCAGTTAGTTGCCTTCATGGCCGTCACTCCCGGATGGTTAGAGTGCATAAGACTTAACACTAATTTCAGCAACGCCTCAGGAATTACAACCCGGCTTCCACAGAGCCCGCAGTAGCGATGTACAGACATTTATTTTGTCTCATTTTGTCTGATGCACAAAATACTTCAGGGCTACTCGCTCGTGTGACCAGCTCTCAAGCATTCATTGTCTCACTTGGGTCAGTCGGGGATCACTGCTGCTGTACGCTGCCACTTCTCTTACGCTCACTCGGTGTACTTCACAACTTGTAGTAAACGTATGTCACCCGGTGCTTCAGTCTCCTGACGGGTTAGGGGAGCTGGTGACCTACTCAGGCAATATGCGTTATTATGGCCCTTGGTTTTCCTGTAATTGAGCACGTATTCGTAGGCTGATAGCATTAGAGTCCACCGTAACTTGCGAGGTGCAAGAAGAGCCAGAGTTCCCTTTTTTGTACTGGAAGATTCCTAGCAAGGGCTTGTGATCCGAGAGAATAATTAAATTTCGCCCACAAAGGTACTGGTGGAAATGTCGCCCCCCCAAAACCACGGCAAGGCTTCACGGTTGATCTGAGCATAATTACGCTCAATCTTCGATAATAGTTCAGACGCGGACGCCTCAATCTGCTCATTTTCCTTCGTTATCGCGGTGAGCCAAAACTGCACTTACTCCCACAGATGATGCATCGCATGACAACACTAAGGGGGTATATGGTATTAAATACACCCGTAACGATTTAGCGTTCAGAACTCCTTGGGGCTCTCAAAAACTTTCAAGTGCTTTAAACACCAGTACTATGGTACGCGGTTATCCAAAACCACACACAAAACACGATTATAGAAATTGATCATACCCAAAAAGGCTCACAGTTCTCTTTTGTTCTTCGGGGCAGGAGCCTGGTAAATGGCATCGACCTTGGACATCGAAAGATGGATGCCCTTAGCGCCAATCCGATAAACTCGAGGCTCTGCTCAAAAATTTCACACTTCCCGGCTTTAACTTTGCGGCCGGTTTCGTACAATGGGCTGAGGACCTCGGCAAGCATCCGTTTATATTCCTCGATAGACTCACTGGCAATCAGGATGGCATCTAGGTATACCGCTGCTTGGGACATTCAGTCGAGCTTCACGTCCATGGTTCTTTGGAAAACCACAGAGGCAATGGACACGCCGAACGGCAGCTGACAAACCTTGTATTGCCCTTGCATGGTATTGTAGGTAACTCCGCATTTTTTTCATCCACTAATAGCTGCCGATAGGCCTGCGTCAGGTCGCGTTGGGAACAGACACGCACCTTTCCTAATTTGGCAAGCAATTTCTTGCTGGTAACGGGTTTACATTAATTTTTATGGTCTGGTTCACCTTGCTTTGGTGATCCCTGCATATTCGCAAGGGGCCGTACTCCGTTCGAACCACTACGATTGGCGCTGCCCAGTATGAATATTGGGTGGGTTTTAAATCCCCCTTCAAGCGATCCAATTACGGAACAACTCTATAATTCCTGGCAAAAGGCCTGCTGTGGCATTTCAGGAACAGGGCTTGGGCGGCCTCCTTTAGTTCGATGTGGATGCGTGGCAGATTAGCGCCTGATAATGTTTCACGGCACGCGTCTAAAAGCCTAATTCAGGTTTTCTTTCGTCTTTTCTCCTGACGACCATGTCTTTTGTGCAAAGTTTTGAAATTAACTTTGCGTCTAACTCTGTGGCACTGCATGCGTAGGCAGCAATAGCGAAATGCAGAATGCAGTGCACTTTCGCGGCCTGATAAACTTTTTTTCATGGCAGAGTCCTTGGTGCTCAAGAGGCATTGGAGTATCCTCTAAAGTATGAACCTTCTGATCACTCTCAGTGCATTAGCATGGCTGAGCTTAACTACGTGGGGAATCGAGCAGTATGAAGGTGAGTCTTTTTTTTTATGTTGGCCCGCTGTACAAAAATAAATGACTGCCTAGTTGAAGTGCCTGTAAACGCACTGTAGCACTGACGCCCCGCCGTGAACAGGTGGGGAAAACTGCATGAAGATGCAGCTCCAGAAGAATTGAAAGCAGCGAACAGTAACTAAAAATTGGTTTCCTGAAAAAAGACACGAAAACGGCTTATGAAGGCATTCATACAAATACAGGGTTAATGAAGCAAGAATAAAATTCGGTAGCGTACCACACGCACCAGCTGTGCAGTGTCATAAAAAATAAAAGGCTGCTTATTTTTCGCGACAGTTGCGTCACACTGACAGCATTGTAAGAGCGCAGCTGCAAACTGAATGTAACGCCTGCCGTTAAAAAACGCAACACAGCTCGAACAAGCACTGTCAATGATGCGCCGCCATCCTTAGCACAGAGACATGAGAGTGCTTCAGTGATGTAACCAGGGAGAGATGGAGGGAGTGATGGATGAGAGAGTTAGAACACCCCGAAAAGTTTCAATTTTGCCTATATATATATATATATATATATATATATATATATATATATATATACTGGAATTTGTTATGTGCTTTTTCTTATATGACTTATCGTAATCCACATCTTCACTAGGTATCACCACAATTATCATCGGGTGTGTGCGCGCTCGGTCTCAGACTGCCAATTCGCTGCTGAGCCCTTGGCTGAATAAACGCTGTCTCAACCCAGACGTCATACGTGGTGGAGGTGAATTTTCGGTCCTTGGTCCTCTCCCACATCGCTCGACTTCCTGGAGCTGCGTTCAGGCCGCCGACTGCCCCCGCTGTCTGGCAGCATGTCACAGAACAAGCCTGCCGGCGCTGCTGCCATCACTGCTGCCATCTGTCCCATGCCGTCTTCATCCGCGAATCCTGTTTACGTACACAGCCACCAGCGTGATCCTCCTCTCTTAGCCGGTCTTTGCGGGGAAGACGTGGAGGACTGGCTCAATGAGTACAGCCGCGTGAGTGTTGCTAATCGCTGGGACGATAGCGCCAAGCTCCGTTACGTCTCTTTCTACTTGACCAGTGTGGCGAAGACATGGTACTTTAACCACATCATCGACGTACCCGACTGGGCGACCTTCGAGCAGCTCCGTCACGTTTTCGACACACCGGCCATTCGGTCCACAGTCGCGAAGAGAACCCTCGACACTCGCTAACAAAATTCCGGTGAGTCGCACACGTCGTACATCGAGGACGCTCTTGCCCTCTGCCAGCGGGCCAATTCATGCATGCTGGAGTCCGACAAAGTACGCCACATTTTGAAGGGTATAGGCCTAGTTGCCTTCGATGCCCTGGTTGCTCAGAACCCGGCTACCATAGCTGACGTCGTCACGACATGTCAGTGCCTTGACACTCTGGACTCGGTTCGTCTACAACCAGACATAGGCTAACATTCTAATAGACCTCTCCGTGACATCATAAAAGACATAATACGCGAAGAGTTGCAGAACTTGTGTTTCCCACCTTCTCCACCGTGTTCTCCACAGTCTACTGGAGCAGCATTATGCGACATTATCAGGGAGGAACTGACATATCTGAACTCTCCGGCTGATGTTCAGTCACCCTCGTCTCGGCCAATACGAACCTACGCACAGGTCCCTGCTATGCCGCCTAGCGATGTAAACATGATGTTGCCGCTACCATCGTACGTGTTGGTCACTGCCGCTTCTCCCCTCAACTTTCGTTCGATCCCGCCGGACGCTTCCTCTGCACACCTGACCGCACTCTCTCGGGTACTCCGCATGGTTTCTACCTTTCCCCTTGGCGCTCATCTAGCCCAGTTTGCTATTACTGTGGGTATCGCGGCCACAATTCTTGTTTCCGCTGCAAGCGCCAGCAAGACGAGCGCAGTGGTTACGACATGCGTGAACGAGATACTTTGTACCATGAAGGTCAGCGCCATTCATCATCTCCACACTGGTCTCCCTCTCCGCCCGAATCGAGTGCACCTCCGAACAGCCGGAATTCCAGACGCCATTCACCATCACCCTTTCGCCGCTCCTCCTCCCCACTTCGGCCTGCCTCATTCGTCACGGCCAGTCAGTCGGAAAACTAAGTGATGTGATTTCTGGGGGAAAAACTGCATTCCGAATTAGGACTAATATTTCTCCACCACGCCCGTGCAACATAATTTCGGTGGTAGTGGAAGGAGTGTACGTGGATGCTCTGGTGGACATGGGTGCGGCATTCTCTGTTATGCCTGCTGATTTAGGCACACGTCTGAAAAGTGATGACCTCTTACGATAGACCCACGTTGGTTGCTGCCTAGGGGTATACCATTCGCCCTTCCGCTTTCCCTACAGCCCACGTTTTTATTGATGGTATTCGACACCACATTTAGTTCGTCGTCCTGACTGACTGCTCTCACCAATTAATTTTAGGATGGAATTTTCTTTCTTCTGCCTCCGCGGCTATTTGCTGTGGCCGACGCGTCGTCCACCTTACCGACACGGACTGTACGCTCAGCGACGACCCCGAGAGGCCACTTCGTTTGACAGCTGCGGAAGATACCGAATGACCACCAGGTCAAGAGGGAATTGTAACTATTACCTCTAAGGACATCGACCATGGCGACGTCTTGGTTTCACCACCATTTAGTTGCATTGGTAAAGGTATCATTCTCGCTTCCGGTTTAGTTTGGTTTCTCAATGATTCCGCACTTGTCACTGTTGTGAATGCAACATCCTAAAAAATTCTACTTCCTCAGAACACCACAGTGGCTTGCGTGATGGATCTCCAGCCTGCGTGCGCCGTGCCACTTCATGCCGTCTCCTCCAACGACAGCCTTAGTGGCGAGCCTACTTCTTCTTCCGCCTTTACTGCAGTCATTAGCGACGACTTGACACCTTCCCAGACGCAACAGCTACTTGCTTTGTTAAAAAAACACCCAAGTTCCTTCGATGTTTACTCCTCGACGTTGGGCCACACTACTACTACAACGCATCGAATCCACACACTCGGAACATCTGTTGTACGCCGCCGACCCTACCGCGTGTCTCCTGCTGAGAGAAAAATTATCAAAGAAAACGTAGCTGACATGCTCAAACGAGAGGTAATTCATCCTTCATCTAGCCCTTGGTCGTCGCCTGTGGTCCTGGTTCGTAAGAAGGATGGTTCCATGCGTTTTTGCGTCGATTACAGGGCGCTCAACAAGATCACTCGCAAGTATCTCTACCCAATGCCTCGCATTGACGACGCCCTTGATTCTCTACGAGGCGCGAAATACTTTTCCAGCCCCGACCTGCGTTCCGAATACTGGCAAATTCGTATGCACAAAGAGGATAAAGAGAAAAACGACATTCGCAACCCCTAATGGGCTATACGAATTCAAGGTTATGCCTTTCGGGCTGTGCAACGCACCCGCTACCTTTGAGCGCATGATCGATACCGTGCTGCGCAGCCTCAAATAGAAGACCTGTCTCTGCTACTTTGACGACATCGTCATTTTTTCCTCAACGATTCCTCAGCACCTACAACGTTTGGGTGACGTTCTGGCGTGCCTTGCTGCCGCTGGTCTCCAACTCAACAAAAAATGTCGTTTCACAGCAAAAGTTATCAAGGTTTTGGGCCACGTCATGACCAAACACGAAATTCGGCCGGATCAGGACAAAATTGCTGCGGTGCTTTGCTTTCCACGCCCCGAAAGGCCGAAGGAGTTGAAAAGTTTTCTTGGTCTCGCGTCCTATTTTCGCCGTTTTATACGAAACTTTGCATCAATTGCGGCTATACTGCACCAGCTTCTTGCTTGCGACGTGCACTTTCTGTGGTAGGAAGAATTTCAAATGGCGACCGTTAAAGTGCGCCCTCACGTCCGAACCTGTACTCCGCCAGTTTGATGAGGCCGCACCGACCAGCCTACATACGGACGCTAGCGGGCACGGTATAGGTGCCGTACTGCTCTAACGCAACAAGTCTTCACAAGAGAGAGTAGTTGCATATGCCAGTAGAGTACTAACTGCGACCGAAAAAAACTATACCATAACTGAGCAGGAATGCTTATCTGTGGTCTGGTCAGTGCAAAAGTTGTGTCCCTATCTCCACGGCCGTCATGATAGCTACAGACCACCACGCCCTATGCTGGCTTTCCACGTTGAAGAATTTGTATAGACGCTAGGGTCGGTGGATGCTACGTGTAGAGAAGTATAAGTTCGATATCATTTACAAGTCAGGTAGAAAACACCATGAAGCCGACGCCCTTTCCCGCTGCCCGCTACCAAATACCCAACTCAGCATTGTTAAAAGTTCGGCCGTCACTTCAACTGCAGCGCCCGCGCTCGCCTCAATAGACCATCTATTATCGGACGACAAGTGCACACTTCACTCCTGCCAATTGTCTGATCCGTACTGTAGGCGTATTATGGACCAGCTCTCAGGAGCTTCCCATCCACCTAACGCGCGGCATCGTCGTCAACTCTTGCGATTTAAGCTGGAGAATGGAGTCCTGTACCGTCACATCTACCACCCTGATGGTCAAGGCTGGGTTCCCGTGTTACCACACTCTCTTCGACTTGACGTGCTCAAAGCCTTTCACGATGACTTGACTGCCGGACATCTTGGTATTCAAAAAACTTACGAGCGCAATCGCAGTCGCTTCTACTGGCCTAGTATTTCTACTAGCATTGCGCGCTACGTCGGTTCCTGTGTACCGTGCCAGCGTCTTAAAATCCAGACAACTGCACTGGCCGGGCCTCTGCAGCCAATTCCGTGCCCCACAACGCCATTTGAGGTTGTCGGTATTGACCTTTACGGACCTCTTCCCGTCACAGCTACTGGGAAAAGATGGATAGTGACCACCGTAGACAACTTGACACGCTACGCGGAGACAGCGTCTGTATCAACTGCCTCTTCGGAAGTTGCCGACTTCGTTCTGCGCACCATAATTCTGCACCTCGGCGCCCCTCGTGTATTGCTGAGTGACCGTGGAAGGGTGTTTCTGTCAGAAGTGCTATATGAAGTATTGCGTGCCTCTGGAATAACACAAAAGACAGCTTCAAGCTACCACCCTCAGACCAATGGTTTCACCAAGAGGTTTCACCGTACTTTTGCTCATATGATAGCCGTCTACATCAGTCCAGATCACAAAAACAGGGATACTCTCCTAACATTCTTTACATTTGCCTACAACATGGCCATTCAGCGCACCACCGGTTATTCGCCGTTCTACCACGTTTATGGACATTCCCCTACTTTCTTCCTCGACGTTTCCTTTTTCAACAGTGACGCCAACTCGTCCCCGTCTTCCAGCGAGGAATAAATAGACTAGCCCGATGTCGCGATCGTGCTTGCGTTAACACGGAAGCGCGGCAGCAAGATCGAAAAGTCATTTTTGACTCATCCCATTGAGTCTTCCGACCAGGTGACGAGGTGCTCCTGTTCACACCTATTTGTACACCTGGTCTGTGTAGAAAGTTTCAGCCACACTTCATTGGGCCTTACATAGTTATCGAACAGACTTCGCCCGTTAATTATCGTGTGACCCCACTTGTCGTCCCAACAGACCACCGTCACCACACCACAGAGATTGTAAACGTGTCTCACATGAAGCCCTTCAAGTGACGACTTCTGCTACATTGACTTGCTACGGCCAGGTTAGCCGCTTCGATGGGGGGGGAATTAGTGTGGGCATTCGTTATGCGCTTCTTCTTATATATTAATTATCATAATCATCATCATCCGTCTGAGTCCCTGTCCTCATCTTCACTGGGTGTCACCACAATCATTATCGGGTGTGTGCACGCTTGGTCTCAGACTGCCGGTTCGCTGCTGCGCCCTTGGCAGAATAAACGCTGTCTCAACCCAGACGTGTCATAATATATATATATATATATATTGTAACGACGAGAAATAAGACACAACGCCTTTGCTGCAGGCCGGCTGTTCTTATTCTGCTTCGTCTTCGTCCTCTTCCTCCTAGCATGCGAGTCTGTGCCAGAGAGAGTTCCAGTTTCGGTTTTCGTCATTACACTCGGCCATGACTGCTAGCGCGCAAAGGGCAATTTTCTCTGGAGGGCGGCACTGGGAGTGCCGTGGTAGTCTGTCATGTGCACGCCTCGAGCTGTCCTGTGGAACTGTCCTGTACTCTGGTGGACGACCCTGGCTGTGTCGAGGTGGTCGTTGCAGGTCGCGTCCGCGCGGCAAGTTAATGTAGTCACCTGGAGAATGTAAACCCAGCAGGTGATACTGGCTGGTGCGGAGTGATCGCATTGGTGGCGGACCATCGCGATGACTACCCCTTCGCTGCTTGGATGACATTGCAGGGACACCAGTATGCAGTACTGCGGCCCACACTGAGCGGGGACGCCTGCGTTGTTCAGAGCGAGGGAAGGTACGATGGGCTATATCGATAGATATCAGCGACATCGCTGTGTAGACTTTGCGCGTAGACTTGCGACGCAAGTCGTGCTCTAGCGTCTTCGCTGATGCACTGCTGGTCGAAGTGGAGGTTTTTGCCAATCCGTCACGTGCGTTCATGTCGACATGGCCAGTTGCCTCGCCATCCGGAGCAACCGTGAACTGCACCGGAATGACTTCGATGGCATCCTCCTCAGGTGGAGTAGGCACTTGTGGCTCGTTAGGGGAGACGGCATTTGGCAAGTTACGAGCGTCCACGCACTCGGCCAATGACGGCAAAGGTGGCAGGGGATGGTGCGGCTCCTTACTATGGGTCAAACTGGCCGTTGTGACGTGTGCTTGGTCTCCGGCTGGTTGTGAAAGAGCCGCCGTCGTCACGCAGCAGGTCAATGGATCCAGGCCATTTGGGGCTGACCAGCTTGGAGGCTGGCTCACTGGCTTCTGTGCTTTATAGGCGGTCCTAAGTTGGGTCAAGGGTAATTGTGTGTCAGGTGTCGACGCGGAGTCAGAGATCTGCCCGGAGGAGTACACCGTCCAGCTTGTCTCGATGATTGCCGCAGGGTACTCTGGGAAGCTGTCCGGGGAGGGGGCACGCGGCACAGCTGTAGGGGGGCGCGGCGCCTCGTGAGGTTGATCTCCGAGGTAGGGCAGGTTGGCAGAGGGTGCAGCTGCCTCGTCGTTGTGCTTCTCAATAGCCCCTTGCTCGGTAGTGGCGAGGGTAGAATGAGAGGTAGCAGTGAGGTCAGACTCAATTCTTCCAAACGCAGCAATGAGCTTGGCGCTCCAGTCCGCCCAGGACTGCTGCCGCACGCCTTCGTACCTGTGCCACGCAGCAGCAGGATTTTGAAGGCGGTCTAAGGCCACGCACCACTTCTGATTGTCGCTCCATCCCTTGCGAGCTCCGAGAGCATTGATGGTAGCCACCCAATCGACGGCATCGTCCTGGAAGCCGCGAAACTCGGGTAGCTCGGAGGCAGCCGGTGGTGGTGTCACGGCAGGCGAAGCTCCAGAAAATAGCGACGCCACACAGCCAAGTTGGTGTGAAAGAGCCGCGAGAGTATACTGGAGCTTGCTGCGGCTCTCGGGGGAAGTTGTTGAATGGTCTTGCGAGGCGGCCGCGGCCAACGCCTCATCGATAATGTGAAGTCCCGGCAAGGCAGCAGGGAATATCGCAGAACTCGACGCTGTCAGGGCGCCGACCTCGAGGCGGAGTCGCGCAATGGTGCGCGAAAGCTCGGTGGCACTCTCGGGCGGCCCCCATGCGGAGCCAGTGGGGACGTGTTCCCCGATCAGCGTACTCACTGCTGTGGTACCCTCGGCCGAGGGAGCTTGAACAGCACCCCTGAGCGGCTGAGGTGCCGATGAAGCACTGAGCAGGACGTTGTCGCAGTGGGAAGCGTGAACGGCATTCCCGGTCAACGACAGGCCATGTACTGTCGTGGTGGGGCCGGGGCAAGCCTGCCCAGGAGCCATCGAGAAGGCCTGGACGCCGTCCCCGAATGGCGGCACAGGTGCTCCCGGCTGCAGGAGGGCTGTCGGCTCCATGATCGAGGAAGCGTGAACAGCGTTTTTACGATGAGAGAACCACGCTGCCGATGATCCACGAGGGTACGGACAGGTGGCTTGTGCCGCAGGGTTCACTTGTCGACCTGTGCTCACGGGGCACAATCCGTGGCGAAGGACGCGTAGACGGTGTCCCTTTTCATGAAGAAATACCGGTGATGGGTATACTAAAGCCGCCGAGGAGGCCTTGGCGCCATCCCCGAACGGTGGTGGCAGTGGCGGCAGGTGAACAGCTGCTGAGGAGGCCTTGACGCCGTCCCCAAGCGACGCTTACCGCATCTGCATGTCGGCGGGCGTCCTGGATGACGAAGCCGGGACGTATGACGTCTTCATCCTGTCGACTGCGCCATTGTAACGACGAGAAATAAGACACAACGCCTTTGCTGCAGGCCGGCTGTTCTTATTCTGCTTCGTCTTCGTCCTCTTCCTCCTAGCATGCGAGTCTGTGCCAGAGAGAGTTCCAGTTTCGGTTTTCGTCATTACAATATATATATATATATATATATATATATATATATATACGCACAAGATACGCAAAAACAAACAGGTACGTAAATGGTATATTAATCTTCTTACCAATTCATTTTTGCCCCAACCCCGAAAATTGTACTTACACCCCTTCGAGCGTTTTACTGATTGATGACACGTCAGCAGCGCATGAGCCAAAACATTTTGGATGTATTCATAGCTTATAATATAATATATTACTTATTTCATGTATATAAAGCATCAATTTCTGTTTACAACACTTTCTATATATGCCATACGTATGAGTAAATTCCTTGTAGGTGATACCACAAGTACATAATGAATCACTATGAAAGAATATCTATCTATCTATCTATCTATCTATCTATCTATCTATCTATCTATCTATCTATCTATCTTTCTATCTATCTATATCTATATCTATCTATCTTTCTATCTATCTATCTATCTATCTATCTATCTATCTATCTATCTATCTATCTATCTATCTATCTATCTATCTATCTATCTATCTATCTATCTATCTATCTATCTATCTATCTATCTATCTATCTATCTACATCGTTGTTTACTGTTTTACTGTTGTCACACTCACTGAGTTTCTGTGGAACACATACAAGATAACGGAGCCTATTTTAGACTTTTTTCTTATGCATTTATTGAAACCTTTCAGCTAACATTTCGTTAGGGGGATCGCGAACGCAGGATCAGTATGAAGGCAAAAAGTTTTAAAATTGTGCTAATCAAGAACCTACATTTCTCATGCTTGAAGCGAAAGGTTGTATTGTACGACGTTTGCAAAACTACACAATGATGTAAAACGCCAGAACGTGGACTGCGTCGCCCTTAGATGGCAGTTGTACTTTATTAGACACAATAAATATAAGTTTATTGTGTTCGCTGCTGAATTGAGCACCCGATGTGACAAGCACGATGTCGATAACCAATAATATTGTTACGTAAAATTGACACGAGGCGTGTCTATTTAAAATCTATATTCAAACTGATGCGTATGGCGTCGACTAAGATGGAAGACAGCACGCACAACCAACAGACCACTTCCTCGTTGTCGTCTTCTAACCACTGATATGTCAGCTATGTAGTATTACCCCCCCCCCCCCCCGGCGGTAAAAGCGCCGTCTCGGTGCACATTAACTACGGTCTTCCGTAGGCAGGTGGTAAGGTTTTAGCCTGCTGGCGTGCACAACATCACTGGGTGTGGTTGCAGGCAGGCTTGTGGTCTCAGATGCAGGAATGATCTCATAGGTGACGTCGGTTACCTGCGGATGATACGGTAAGGACCCATGTAGTGAGACAACTTCTCTGATAAGCCAACTCGACGAACTGGGCACCACAGGAGAACAAGAGAACCGGGTGAGAAGTGAACGTCAGCATGCCGGCTTTCGTAAATGGCTTTCTGGGTGGCTTGCGAAGCCGAAAGTCTAGAGCGGGCGATCTGACATGCGTGGTCGGCACGAGCAATAGCGTCGCGTGCATATTTGGTTGACGGCGTTGTAGTGGTTGGAAGTAGGGTGTCGAGTGTTAACTTCGGATCACGGCCATAAAGCAAATAAAAAGGTGAATAACCAGTAGTGTCGTGGCGTGAAGAATTGTACGCGAAGGTCGCGTGAGGTAGCACCAGGTCCCAGTCATGGTGGTTGGAGGACACATATATCGCGAGCATGTCCGTTAGGGTCCGATTTAGCCGTTCGGTAAGACCATTTGTTTGGGGATGGTAGGAAGTGGTCAGCTTGTGGTTCGTCAAGGACGAGTGCATAAGATCGTCGATTACACGGGACAAAAATGCGCGGCCGCGATCCGTGAGTAATTGGCGAGGAGCGCCATGGTGTAGGATGACGTCGTGGAGCAAAAAGTCCGCAACGTCAGTAGCGGTGCTGGTGGGGAGCGCTCGAGTGATGGCATACCTAGTCGCGTAGCCTATAGCAACGGCGACCCACTTGTTGCCCGATTTCGACTCGGGAAAAGGGCCGAGAAGATCTATACCAGCATGGAAGAAAGGTTCGGTTGGGATGGAGATCGGTTGAGGAAGTCCAGCCAGGGGCGCAGTAAGTCGCTTCCTACGTTGGCATTTATCGGAGGAGGACACGTAACGGCGAACCGACCGGGCGAGACCGCACCAAAAAAAGCGGCGACGCACGCGGTCGTACGTCCGAGATACACCCAGATGACCAGCAGTTGGTTCATCGTGAAGCTCGTGCAGCGCGGTTGAACGCAAATTTTTCTGCACGACAAGAAGAAGCTCAGGGCCATCTGGCTGGAGGCTACGACGGTACAGCGTGCCGTTCAGGAGGACGTACATGCGAAGTGACGTGTCGTTCGGAGCAGATTCGAGACGGTCAATAAGTTGTCACAGAGAAGCATCACGATGTTGTTCATCACCAATCTGAAGAAACTGGGACATTGACATGACGCTGAGGCTAGGCTCGATGTCTGGTTCGTCGGGCTGATCAAGCGGGATAAGCAATCGGCGTCCAGATGGAGACGTCTAGACTAATAAGCAACCGAGTAGGCGTAATGCCCAACGACCAAGTCGTCCAGGGGGGTCCTTCAGAGAAGAAAGCCAACACAGCGCGTGATGATCTGTGATGACACGGAAAGGGCGGCCATACAAGTAAGGACGGAATTTCGAAACCGCCCAAACAAGAGCGAGACATTCCCGTTCTGTTATAGAATAATTGCGTTCAGACTTAGAAAGCAGACGGCTTGCGTATGCGATTACACGGTCGTTGCCCCGCTGAATTTGCGCCAAAACTGCACCAATTCCGTGACCACTCGCGTCTGTTCGCACTTCTGTAGGAGCATCGGGGTCGAAATGTGCAAGAATAGGAGGTGTCGTTAGAGCGGTGATTAGCTGAGAGAAGGCGTCAGCTTGAGGAGAGCCCCAAGAAAATGGGACATCTTGTTTGAGAAGGTCGGTGAGTGGCCGTGCGAGTGCCGCGAAGTTTTTCACGAACCGGCAAAAGTAGGAGCAGAGGCCCACAAAACTGCGAACATCATGGACAGAGCGTGGGACTGGGAAGTTTGTTACAGCGCGTAGTTTCGCCGGGTCTGGTCGTACGCCAGCAGCGTCAACAAGGTGACCCAATACGGTAATCTGACGATGACCGAAGTGGCACTTGGAGGAATTGAGCTGCAGGCTGGCCCGTCGAAGTATGGATAGAATGGTCGAAAGGCGTTCAAGGTGGGTTGCAAAGGTAGGTGAGAAAATGATCACGTCGTCCAGGTAACACAAACATGTCGACCATTTAAATCCTTGTAGGAGCGTGTCCATCATTCTCTCGAAGGTCGCTGGCGCGTTGCAGAGCCCGAATGACATGACCTTGAATTCGTAAAGACCATCAGGGGTAACGAAGGCGGTCTTTTCTCGGTCCATGTCATCTACAGCAATTTGCCAGTAGCCAGATCGGAGGTCGAGAGATGAAAAGAAGGTGGCGCCATGGAGGCAATCAAGGGCATCGTCAATGCGTGGTAGAGGGTATACGTCTTTTTTAGTAATTTTGTTGAGGTGGCGATAATCAACGCAGAAATGCCATGAGCCATCTTTCTTTTTTACTAATACCACGGGAGTTGCCCGAGGGCTCGTTGATGGTTCGATTACGTTTTTCGTAAGCATTTTGCCCACTTCTTTCTGAATCACTTCTCGCTCAGACGCTGACACGCGGTACGGCCGATGGTGAATGGGCGCAGAGTCACCAGTGTTGATTCGGTGAGTGACAATTTTAGTCTGGCCCAAGGAACGATCGTTGGTGTCGAAAATGTCACTGTATGAGACCAAAACTTGGCAGAGAGCGTCGGCCTGGTGAGGCAACAGCTCCGATCCAATCATGTTTCGAAAAATACCATCGTCTGAGCCGGGTGACCGTGAGACTGCGCTTCGATCAAGAGCAGATAAAGCGACAACACTGACATCGTCCTCTGTTATGGCAGTTAGCTTGGCTAGAGAGATCTGGCAGGGCAGCACTTGAGGGGTGAAACCAAAGTTTAGGAGCGGAAGTAACACATAGTTATCCGCTATGGTCGCGATGGTATAGGGCACAGTAACACTGCGCGTTAGCCGAACATCAGTAATTGGCGTAACGATATAATCACCGTCAGGAACGGGAGGGGTCGATGACAAAGACACGTACGTGACGGCTCGAGGTGGCAGGCTAACGAAAGTGGTTGGGCTCAAGCGGCTGGTGGGCTTTGCAGAGTAGTCGGCAAAGATTGGTAGGTGAAGGCTGAGGGCACCAGACGAACAATCAATTAAGGCCGAGTGTGCCGAAAGAAAATCAAGGCCAAGTATGAGGTCATGAGGGCAGCAGGCTAGCACGGCAAAAAGGACCACGGCGTGACGACCGGCGATGCTGACACGAGCAGTGCACATTCCGATTACTGGTACAGTACCACCATCGGCAACACGTATTGCCTGCGTCGTAGATGGCGTCATAATCTTTTGTAAGCGGCAGCGTAGAGAAGCGCTCATAATAGACAAGCGCGCACCTGTGTCAATGAGTGCGGTCACAGGAACATGGTCGACTTCTACTTCAAGCAGGCTATGGTGCGTGCGAAGCGTCAGTAGAGGATTTTCGGCCGTCGTTGGTATTGCAGCTTCACCTCTATAAGCTGCAATTTCTAGTTTTCCTGCTGCGGTCGTCCAGAGAAGCTCGGCGAGGAAAAGCGCCGAGGTGGCGGAGAGCGGGATTGGCGACGTAGCGGCGACGGGGAGCGAGAGCTGCGGCGACCGGACGAAGGGGCGTCAGGGTAGCGGCGACCGGTCAAAGGGGCGTCAGTGGAAGGCTCGTAAAATGACGACGAATAGAAATTGAAGGGTGCGGCGACTGAACGTCGAGGGGTCGTCGGATGCATGAGCGCCGAGGTAGAGAAAGTCTGACGTGGTTGCTTTGACCAACGGCGGCGGCAATAGCGAGAAACGTGCCCAGGCTGGTGGCAGGAAAAACAAATAGGCCGGTCGTCGGGTGTACGCCATTCCGAAGGGTTACGGAAGGGCATTGTTGTAGGTGAACGGCGAGCGTGTCCTCGGGAGTAGGACGGGACTTCAGGGCGAGTCAAAGGACATGCTGATGGAAGGCCGAGGTTCGCAAACTCCTGCCTCACCACAGCTTGTATTAACGCCACTGACGGCTGTTGTTGGTCAGAGGCGAGCGTTGCGAAAACGGGTGGCTGAAGAGGAGCCGGACAGGCGGCTTCGATTTCCCGACGAACAATGCGTGTGACGTTGTCATACGTGGGGGACTGGCGGGCGGCTTCACACGATGAGGTTGCGGCCGTGTTGGGCGGCCGGGTGAATCGCTGAGTAATACGGCGGCTTTTGGCTTCTTCGAACCGCCGGCGCTCTTTAATGATGGCGTCGACGGTGGCAACGTTGTTGTAAGCTAAAAGATTAAATGCGTTGTCTGCTATGCCTTTCAGCACATGGGCCACTTTCTCAGACTCATTCATGTGCTCGTCAATCTGGCGGCATAGGGCGATGACGTCGTGAATGTACGCGACGTACGACTCCGTCGACGTCTGTGCACGAGCCGCCAGTTGATTCCGCGCTGCGATCTGCCGCCCAACGGTGTCGCCAAAAAGGTCGCGGATCTTCTCTTTAAAGGAGTCCCAGCTCGTAATCTCCGCTTCGTGCGTCTCGAACCACACTCGCGGTGGGCCATCGAGGTAAAAAAGCACATTGGCAAGCATTAGAGTCGGGTCCCACTTATAGCTTGCGCTGACCCGTTCGTACCGGTTGATCCATTTGTCGACGCCAACGCCATCCTGACTAGAAAATACACAGGGATCACGAGCAGGAGGTAGAACGACGTATGTAGAAGTCACGGTAGGGGCAGGTGGTGAAGATGGTTGTTCAACCTGTGACATGGTTGGACCTACGATGATGCGGCCGTTGCGGAGCTTCGTGATGAGGACGGGGAAGTACCCCGCACCTCCACCACAAAGATGTTACGTGAAAATGACACGAGGCGTGTCTAGTTGAAATCCATATTCAAACTGATGCGTATGGCGTTGACTAAGATGGAAGACAGCACGCACAACCGACAGACCACTTCCTCGTTGTCGTCTTCTGACCACTGATATGTCAGCTACGTAGCAATATGAACGAAAACGCGTTCACAGGTTCACAGCTTGTACTAGCTGGCTTTACTAAAAAAACCTTTATGTAACGCAGAGGGAATTTCACATCGAGTCACGAATACGCGCGGCTAACAAAGCGCGTTTTCAAATGCAGGTGCGTAAGAAATTTATTTCTGGGTCTTGCTCTGCTAAGCATTATGGAATGTTACCGATTTCTGCTTTCACATAGAGACTGCTCCTTGGGGCACAAAATGCTATTATCCAGACTATAAAAACGATTTGCTGTCATTGTGATTTTTATTGAAAATCGACCAGGGACCTACGCCAGCGTTGTCGGTTTCACTAATGATCTAGCAATAATGTTGCTTGGGGAGATAAGAAAAATATACTTTGTGCATTAGAGACTTTGTTAGTTCCAATGAGAAGATTGATTTGCTAGTTCTTCGAGCAAGCGATACGATTATGGATGCACGAAAAACCTAAATTGCAACAATCGCAGTGAAGCCATTTTGAGAAACGCCCAAAAAGGCCAAAAGGAAGTGAGCCCAATAAGACATTGCCCCAGAAACGTATTTGATGCAGTATGTAAATTTATGCGTCTAAACGTATTCCCACATAATGCCTACTTTATTATATGCTCGAAAAATAGTTGTTGTGTAATTCTAAAATGAATAAATATAAGACATACAGAGAGAGAGAGATAGAGAGACGAGAAAAAAGGAAGGCAGGGAGGTTAACCAGATGCTAGTATCCGGTATGCTACCCTACCAGTGGGGTTGTGGAGTAGGGGGTTGGAAGAGAAAGAGAGAGTTAAAAATAATAAGAGAAAAACACCGACACACACGCACGCACAAAATCAGTCCGCTCAGGGGCGTTCCGACAGGCCAGTAGTTCGCAAGAAGCCCAGAAGCGCTTGTACGACTTTCTTCTGTGACGATGAGTCATGACGATGGCGCAGTATACTTTCTTCTGGCAGCAGCTGGTCATCTAACCTGTTTAGTGTATTAGAAAGGCGTTGTCTTTCCAGGTTGTATTCCGGGCAGTCACACAGGATATGTCGAATTGTTTCTTCATCTCCGCAGTGTGCACAGTCGGCGGTGTCTGCCATCCCTATGCGGAATGCGTACGCACGGGTAAACATAAGACATACGTTCTGAATTTCACCGAGTGCGGAAAACTGTGTTGTGTGGTCGGCTCAAAGTTTTGAGAATTTTTTTATGGAGGTAGCACTCATTTGTTTTCAATCCTAGTTTTCTTAATCTCTAATTTTCTCGCTTTAAGAGCTCATCGTTGTATTTCTTAAAAATCTTTTTTCTTTGTAAATTTTTAGTAATAGGTAGGCAATCACTGTATAGTTATTATTCACACGCTACAACAAGTTTTTCGGACAGTCCCCAGAGTGGTTATGGGCCAGATTCCACAGGCCAAAATTGAACAAAGACAAAACAGTATTTTCCAACATATCATTTCTCAAAAGGGCCAAATAACTTGGGGGTCTTGTTAAGATTTTGGCGCTAAAAAACGCTGACGTTGTTACACCTTGGCGTTTTTTTTTCTCTTTTGTATAGGCTACAATAAACCTGCTCAGGCTTGGGAGAGCGGCTTCGGTAAGTTTTGCAAAGTCTTCGCAACAATCGCAGCTAGTCTCACAGTTGTTCTGCTCACCACTCTTAAACATAAAGTTGTTTTACTATGTCATTTTTTTTTCGTTCTCTTTGTATAGACTTTAATCAACCTGGTCAGGTTTGGAAAAGCGCACGCGGTAAGTTTTGCAATCCCTACAGACCAAGCAGAACTACGTCTCACAGTGATTTTGTTCGGCAGTCGTTTACCTGAGCAGCGTTCTTTGTAATAATTATGATGAATGCCGTTTAATGGCGGAAAGGGCTACTACGGGGTGCTATTTTGGACGCTGTTTAACTCCACCATATTGTCAAATTTTGTAATGGTGGCCTTTTAGGCCAGTCAGAGAGGTTGTAGCGGTCCACTGGGCCAATCAGCATCGATCAATGGCGGAATCTGAGAACATTGAGGAATTGGACACTGTCCAGAACAGCCACGATCAGACATTGCCAAGATAGAAATATTGCGGAGATAATATGTTGTGTGTCCAATAGCTTACTTGATGATAATGGGCATGTGTAACGTTGCCATAAAGTGGCCGTAAATTGGTTGCCACTGCACGTGCCTACAGCACGTGCCTTTTCAAATTTCGATATGTGAAATTTGTTAAGTCAACGTGTCTAGCAGAGAAAATTAGCTGTTGATATCTGGGTCTTTTAAAGTGAAAAGAAATACCTACTGAGATAGACTAGTATACTGCAAAATTTGTGAAAATGGATTTTTTTTTCAGGAAGATATAATGTCTGTCGCACTGAAGTTTGCCGCAAACGAGGTAAAATTGCTATATTATTTTCTGAAAATTCTTGATGCAGTGCATTCTACGCGAATAACTACTGATACATGCATTTTTGCACAAATCACAGAAAATACTATTACTTTACCGTTTGACTCATTCGAAAAAAGACTTAGGTTACTCAAGGAATAGAACATGAACAACAAATTATTTGTGATCAGATCAAGGCTGTCCAGAGGGATTGAGAGAGAGTGGAGGTGGTATGACCTCCTGGCTTCATCATAGCATTATCCGAGTGCAAGCCAGTGGTTCTCTACAGATCTGCTCTGGCTGGCTCCTTCAGACCTAATTTTGTTGTTCCTTTTGTGTCCGTGACTTCAATCCACGCTGTGAAATTGCTTGAACAGCGATGGCGTAAACGTCAACGCAAGCAATTACCCATTGCGACATTTCTTGGTTCTGCGCTAGAATCATAAAAAGTGAGACCAGCGTCTGACCTCCACCGACAAGGCTGTTTCTGTTAGGGAGGGGGTGAGCTGGGAAACAGGGAACTCGAGCGTTCTTGGCAGCATACTTATAGCGCGAGGACTTAAAGACAAGAAGGACACACTGCTCTGTCATTTCTCGAGTTGTAAGTCAACTGTCATATATTTCCAACATGCCCCAGCTTCGGAACTTAGCATGCGTTTTGTTTCGACCACGCTTAGGTACCCTATCATGGCTACCCTCCCTGGCCTTATCCCTGATAGTTGAAACCAAATAAAAGTGCTCTGACTGAAGGTGACATGTGAGAAATATTACTGCTACGCATCAAGCAAATGTCCTGGCAGCACACCACATAAAAATTTCGAGCCTAAGAGCAATCGCACAATCATAACTCCTGCGTTGGCTCTGATATTTTTTTTCAGCAAAAATGATCTTAGACTCTCTCGACACTTCAGTCGACCCATGCAAAGATTTTTACTCTTTCGCCTGCGGGGGATGGTTAAATAAGACCAAGATACCAAAGACGAAATCCTCGTACGGAAGCTTCAATTCAATCAACGACAAGTTGCTGAAAACGTTGAAAGGTGAGCTTTCTTGGCACATTACTTAAAAGTAAGCATTGATATGCCTCCCCTTTCTTTTTAGATGGGATGCATCTCTTGCTCGTACCATGTCCCGCGGCGTCGGCGGTGTCCGCACTCACACTACGAATGCGCAACTCTCCTCCTTGGCTCTCTCAACAGCCGCGCGCTACTCTCTCCAATTTTCTCCTACCACCTGCTTCAGCTCGCTCCCTCCTCTATCCCCTCTAGACATCCATCCCAGCAGCGTCAAACTCTCATTGCACATGCGCGTGCCCTCCTCTTTCCTTAGCTCTCCACTCTCGCAGCACTGCCACAGGGGGCGTATGCTAACCTACGCTCCTTTTTTCCTAACCTCTAGGCGTTCCTCGACGCGGCGTTTCCACCGCCATTGCACATACGCAGCCCTCCCTCTCTCTCTTCTCCGGTGCTCTCCCTCTTCGCCTCGCAGACTGAAGCAGCATCTGCTGACAAGTTGTGTTCAGAAAATGTGATGAGAGCTTTTGAATACTTGGTAATCTGCTATGAGAAAGCATAAAGACGTCCCGTGGGTCTCGTACTTGATGAGGCCCTTTTCACGTAAATTCGGGCTTGGTCACCGTAAGCCATGAAGAACTAGTCTGAGCTACCACCGAGGGATGAATACCTGTAGAGTTGGCATCAGTGATGGCGCCCAAAACAACAGCCAAAACTACTGGTTCCACTGATTTAAAAAAAAAAAAACCGAATGCTCGTGCTGCACAACCGTTCACTGGCCACCTTGTATATATTGTAGCGATGTTGAAGGACTCGGGGTTTAATAAAAGGTATTCATTAAAAGGGCGAACCTATGCCCACAACTCGAAGTGACTATGGTAGTAGAACTACGTGTCAGTCGAACACCAAATATGTCCTTCCGCTGCCTTCTTCTTCCTTTCCCAAGAGAAGTCCCGAGCGCAAGGCGCACATCAGCCGGGTCCCGCTGGGTGCTCGTGTCATCATCATCGTCCCTGCGCAACACTAGACGGCGCGCATGTATGTCCCTGTGAGCACGGTGATGGGCGCGTTGTTTGAATGCAGGCAAGATGTCGCGGCATAATAGGCACTAGATCTTAGCCTCTAAGGTTGTGCCGGTGAGAGATTTCTCTTCACCGAGTTACCCGAAACCAACTCGCCCAGCAGTCTGTGCTTCTCAGGGAGATTTCTCCTGCGTGTTGTGCGCGGCCAGTGTAAGCGTTAGCGCCCGCTGCTTCACGTGGTTCTCTTTAGCGGGAGATGACCTTATTTTAGGGGCGGAGCTCCTTACGTCGCGGGTCATACGTCCCCTGTCGTCGTCGTAGTAGCCACCTCACGTTCAGTTGTTAAAATGTCCGCTGGGTGGCGGTACTTGTATATAATGAATAGAGTAACTGTATATGGTTCCTACGGGACCAAAGAAGCGCAACTGTTTTCCATCGCCGCCGGTGCCGCCAGCAACCATGCATTGCGGAAAAGGTGATGTTCAGGCTAATTTTGTTTGTTCCGACGCCGCCGCGGCATTGGCGCGAATCATCGCCAGTCAAGTTCAAAGCAAATCTGGCTGGTCTTTATGACTTTTCTGAACGCGGTTCATGGATGCGTGCGGGTGATTGCGCATCAGCTCTATGTGCGCACCAGGTCTGCTGGTTCTAGTATGACAGCCATCGGAATGTTACAATGACTGGGTAAACTAGTAAAAGATGTTTTTCCAGCTGCCCAGAGTGCTCCTTCGTTTGTGATGTACGAGCTTAAAGAGAACTGCAATGTTCTTGGTTGCACAATAATATCTGTACAAACGGAGCTGATTACCTATCTTCATGAAAAAAATATATTTATTCGCCACGTACGTAGCTAAAACAGCGCGGTTGTTGAATTTGCTGAATTTTACAGCGAAAGCTCAAGTGAGATCACAAGGGCCGATTACAGCGCCATAGACGTTCGCCGCCACCTGTGTCCATGACGACTATCGCACGAAATTAAAAAAAAAAAATAGAGAAACCTACGTAAAAAGCATACGTGTCGCTATTGAGAATCAAAAAGAAGCCAAGTCTTTCGCGTGGCAGTCCAGTACTCTTCCGCAAAGCTACGCCAAATCTTGGAGCTCAGCTGTAAACTGACTTTATGTAGGCTACATATTGAGTAAGAATTTGCATTCACATGTGTAATACATCGTTTTAGAACAGTGAAGTATACCAACCGTGCGTTACACAACGCGAGTTGTGCAAAGAGTGCACCGTTATGCTCCTACGCACTTCAAAAACCTAAGGCATGACTCTTAATTGAGTTATATTCAACGAGACTGATCGAATAATTTCATGTACGGTCAAGGTGAACGAATGTCGCATTTCACCAGCGTAACGTAAATGCTGAATGTTCCCGCTCCTTATTTTTATTTTAATTATCAATACTGCAACCCTCAAAGAGCGTTTTAGCAGATTGGGTATACATTTGTTAAGTTTACAAATTGGCAACAGAACGAAAATTTGACAAATTATTTACAGGCTTTGAGAAGACGAAAACAAATCGACAATCTGCAATAAACAGGCACAAGGGCATCCAACAAAATTAAATAAGCACTGTATTCAAAATGACCACCAACACAGAATAAACAGTGCAGAGACTGAAATACACAGCACTACCTCATGTAATAGAGCACACACAGTTATTGTTGAAGCTGCGTAGTAAAAAGACTCAAGGATGACTGCGAAACAACATAGTTATCAAGATTATTCCATTCGGTAATTGTCCTAGGGAAAAACGAATATTTGAATGTGTTAATACAGGTGGTGAATGAAGTCAACGTGAACGCGTGCCTCCGCCTTGTGGCATATCCAGTCAAAAAAATGAAATATGCGTGATAAGTCTACCTTAAAGTAACCTTTAACTAACTGAAACAAAAATTTTAATCTCAATACAGTGTTTATCTGTGTTGAAGCTGGGAGGTTGGCTCTTGCTAATAAACTTGTTATTGAAGTACGACCGAAACTTATTATTTAATCAAACAGCTCTCCTAGAAATTTTTTACATTTCGTTAATATTGGTTTTAGAATAATCTATAGCAGGTTGAACAATTGCCTTGAATCTGGTCAAAAATTACAAAAATTTGTGAAATGTGAATATCACTTAGGCAAAATAAGTTGATAAGGTTCGCCTTGCACTTTCCACCACACGCTGAGCAAGAACGTCGCTTTTTTTTACCACTCTATTTAGTCAGCTCTTACTCTTCACTTTTTGGCAATCGGGCAGAAAAGTGGCCTTCAAGCACTGCAGACAGTGCGTGAAGGACGGTAGTCAAGTACGTAAATATGTGACACGCCAAAAAAAAAAAAAAACACGGCAGAGGTGTCGCCTGCGAATGCAGAGGACGACTTTTCCGGATAGCTGGTTGCTAGCCAGACAAGATGGCGGACCAATGCGCAACTCTGGTCCTGTCGGGATCATATAAAGTTGCTCTAATGATGAACATATGATGAAAAGATGTGAGATGGCGGTACTTACAGTGTTCACTAGATAGACAGATGGACACACGGGCGGACAGACAGATGGACAGATGGGCGCACAGATTGCTGGATGAACGCATAAACGCATAGACGGTCGCACGGACGGACGGATGGGTGGACACTTCACCCCACTCATCATCATTTCCTCCGTGGATATTCTGCAATTTTTTCTACTTTTGTGGCATCGAACCACTGCAGCTAGAATTCCTAAGAGGCAATCTTGCATAGGCGGGGAGCCTGTGGTGACACTTCACGGGTGCACGATACATTGACATAGCAACGCGTGCCTAGAAGTTGCTGTTGTTATCCTGCCTCACAGGGCAAGTTGTTTGAAAAATGATGGCTTACGCTGCTCTAAGAAAACACCAGACAAATGAAAGAAATGAAGTGGCCGAGACCTCATCTAAAATATATATGCGAAAGTGAAATAAAAGTCTATCATGACGAAAATTTTAATTTAAAAGGGTAGAGAGTGGTTTCTCCAGCCAGGGACATCACTCAGAAAAATCAGAAAAAACTTTGTTGACTGAAGGAATCTCTGGTATTTGGTGCTTTGAATGTTTTTTTTATTATCCTTGAAGAGCAATAGCATAACTTTTCTCACACTAGTGTGCGTAATACAAAGTAATATTTGCAATGAAGCCAGGTTTACACATCAACGCACTGCGCTGATTTTACTTTTTTTACATGCAAGCTGTTAAAATTGTCTTCTACTGCTCACTTTTGGAGTGTGAGCAAGGACTCTTTATGGGCAACTTAGGCACATGTTTCACTTAAGCGTATTACCATGCAGCGGTTCGCTAGAGTGTAATGTGCTCAAAAAGTCATGTCCACGAACGTAGTGAAGAGGATACCTTCATTGATCTGCAGTAATGTTCATGTAACTCTTTGTGAATATTCTCATTGCGGCCGCTGAAGCGAATAGTTCAAAATCTGCACCGACGTTGCGAGTTTTTAAACATTCTAGGGATGGAGCCAGACTTGAAAACTAGTAATCGAGAAATTAAACAAAAGCACTGACAATCACGAAGGACATTGTTTTCTATGGAGCTTATAAGAACATCAGAGAATATGGAAGATTGTCTAACTCTACGCAAACAATGACATGAATCAGGGGCAATGCGATTGAAGTATATAATGGTGCATGTGCCTCTAATGACGAAATTTCACGAATATACAAGTTTACCACACTATAGTGTGCCGAAATTGTCTGGTGTCCTCACTATGGTATACAATGTCTTGAAGCGGCACAGCATAAGGCTACGCGCTTCAAATGCCAAAGGTGCAGCACGTACTTTCCCCCATCCTTCACTATGCTTTTGTTAAACCATAAATAACTCCATAGCCGTCTTAAGATAAATTTAATAAAATGTACGCGTATTATACCACTGACCGATGATTTACGCCTCAATAGCGAATACTTCTGTATTGCTAAACGTTCTCGAACTTTGCAAGTTGCCAAAACAGTCATTGCTCAAACGTTAGAGACGCAGTGCCTTCGCGTTAGATGGTGGACCATGATTTTTGTCCTACTTACAGGCATACTCGAAAGTATACCCTATCGCAAACATCAACGTCAAAACGTCGCACACAAGGCTGCCATAGCCTACCACACCTGCAAAGGTAAGTTTAGTTTCCACACTTGCATGCTGCTGACACTGCTGAAGAAATGGCTCGCATGACGCCTGCAAAACTTTTTGAGCAGGGTCACAAAAACCGCCAATAGGTAGTCGTGGCTCCTGAGAAAGCCAGTGAGCTAAGTACTATAGAGTAGCAAGCGGCCTAAAATTGAAAATAAATTTTTGAAGTCAGATAAAAATTGCTTCCTCTTCCCCCTACAAATGATGCTACATACTCAAAAATAGCTGCGTCACAGGCGAAGCGTCAGCCATTGGCTGATTCGAGCATGACGCGCTCGATCGTTTCTGGGGCCGCCACAGGAAGCCGCGACTTGTCCAAGAGTACGTGCGCGATTGCACTGAAAAGCCAGGCGTTTGAAAAACAAAGAACAAGTAAAGAGCGAACAATTTACCGCGTAGCTGCGTGCCTCGCTGCAAATGTCTTCGAAAGTCTTCTGCCAGCAGTCTCTTTCGTGCATAGCGTTGCATTTTTAGCGTAGCGTAAGAAATACTAGGATCTTTACTATTAGGTGTCTATATACTTTCTAGTAAAGGAACACACCACTTAACAGTTACGTATTGATGTTGCACTTTGCATATGCGCCATATTTGCTTTCCGATCAACAAAGTTCCTAGGCGTGAACACAGCCACAAGTTCAAGTTCACAAGTGTTTAAACTTTGACTGGTTGACTGATTCTTGTGAGAGACAAACCAGCAAACAAACATACAGACTCTACATTTCTGCGTTGAGGTATACGAAGAAACACAATCGTCTTTATTATCGTCTTCAAAGGTGCTCAAGGTTGCGACCTACCTCCGTTCCCCATGACATGCCTCCCTGCTTAGTTTCCAGCGCTTTTATCGGGACGAGCGTAAAGAAAGCCATTACAGCGCATGACAAATCTTTGTTACTCCGCTCGCACAGATTCTAAAAATGTTAGCAGCAGTCACATCGTGAGCCATTAAGATTTTATACCATACTCCCATGGCAACTTGAAGCAGTACTACAGAACCCTTTTTAAGATTTAGTGGACCTGTGGGCTGAGTAGACAGATTCACCCTATATCTGTCGCACATATGCGCGACAGGAGTTTCAAAGTAGAGGTGTTAAGGTTGGTGCTTCCATGTGTTGTAGACAAGAAGAGATAGAATGAAAAGAAAGAGTGCTGAAAACGCCTACAGACCAAAATAGGAAGAGAATATCTGAAGTAGAAGATGTATAGGGAAAGAGATAGGTTAAGAAAAGATAGAAAGTAAGATATCAAGCCTATAGCCACGTATAGTATAGTGTGGCAAGGGGTGAGAAAGTGGCAGGTAAAAGGTTGTCTAAGTTAAGACAAGTTAAGTTCCCACCGTCTTCACCTGTGATGCACACTTGCGCGACCGAACATAACTTGTGTCAATGCTTTACTGATTGTTTTGCAAATATAAAACGGCTACTTCCTATGAATATTCAAAAACGTTGTTTGCATCGTAGTAGTCATAAGTTTGGCATCTGAAATTTTAGTACTGGAAACAATAATAAGTAGGCAGACTGTTCGTCCTATAATGGGTCTCCTACGAAAGGTTTTTCTCCCCGAACAGTATAGAATATTGAGTTGGGGGACGGGGCGCTGTGCAATTTGAACAAAATATCAGTCAAGTTATTATCGCCATTCGAAAAAAGGTCTGTCTCATATTCCATGTATGGTTGATACGTAAAGAGAATTTGATGTCAAGTATGAACAAACATATTGATACTGATTTTCTCAGAATGACTCAAATGTACGCAGAATCACAGTTTTTTTTTTGTTCATTACAACAATGTACTTTGAACATGTTGAAACTAAAATTAGACTTGATTTGATTCCCGCTGCACTTTATAAACCTGGTGACCATATTGGATGGGACTACGATATTTAAAAAAAAAAGACAAGAGACGTCTATGCAGCTCATAAACATACTCATGAAAAAAATATACTTGGGGAAAAGACAATCATGCCGGCCCACTGGCGAAAACGACGCGCGGGTCGTGTGTTTTGAGAGTCCTTCCCGAGGATAAAGCAGTTTTCAGAGTGTGCACTATTGTGGCTTTCCAGGTAAAGCTGACTGCACAAAAAATGCGGTCTGATGAACTGTTGGGTGCACGTTAAAGAACCCCAGGTGGTCGAAATTTCCGGAGCCCTCCACTACGGCGTCTCTCATAATCATATGGTGGTTTTGGGACGGTAAACTCCACAAATCAATCAAATCATGAACTGTTGTGTACATGAGAGACCACAGGGCTATATGCTACAGAGCTAAGGCCACCAAGAAAGCATATATTTTAATTCCACAGCAGTTCAGGTATTCTAGGCTACAACCTTTAGCGGGATGCATTGGCAATCGAATTGAAAAAAAACCCAGTATTTATCAAAACTGCAGTTATTCGTTTCAAAATACGGATAAAAAGGCATTAATCCACTCAACATCAATATTTTCGAGTGTTCGCATACTCATGCGAAAAAAGATAACGCTTGCGTAGTAGCAGGAAAAGCACTGTCATTATACTGTATAGTGGCGACTACAATGGTATTTATTTACAGCTGTCACTAAATCCTGTGACCGGGTCGATGTCGTGTATGACATCATGAACGCCTCTGCACTCGGTGACTGGCCCATAACAAAGGAGAGCATCAGCGACATAAAGAGGCTGACCAACTGCTCCGATCTCCTACTCAGGACTGGATTCGGCCCAATCCTGCGTTACGACATTGGCCGAGATAGCAAGAACCTCACGAATTTCGTGATTCAGGTAATTTTTCTTTCATATTTTTGAACTATGACATTTAGGTGACATACATGTAAAGCAAAACTTGTTGGAAGCATCTGGACCCTTAGCGAAATGGTGGTGTGGATTCATCCAACTACAACTTAGATAAAGGTGCAGAGTGGAGACCGAGTTATGCAATCATTAACAACATGCTAGCACAAGATACAGAATATTTTGAAACACATCTAACCCATACGCCATAGTAGAAGACGTTTTTGTTTGCATAGTGAAGGACGCATCTAATATATACCTTCCTGGTCAGCATAAAAAACGTTAGTACAGAACACCTTGCCAAGTTTTACTACTAAGCAAATAAGTAGTCTAATATTATAGGTAGAGTAATGTTTCACTCTTGACCCGACGTGTTCTAAATAGCTGAATCGATGCAACAGAAACCTCAGCTATTTATGGCTTTACATAAGACACATGACTCTCCTGCCATACACTTTTCAATGAATGTTTAGTTATTTTTGAATATCATGACGTAAATTCTTAAAATATGTACCATGGAATGAAAAAAAAAGCAATCGTATTTATGCACATGTGTCTATCACAGCCCCATTTGTTTCAATGTTATATTTTCCAATGAACTTTCCGGCATGCGATAAGGTGGCAGATCAGACGCTGTGTGATTGTTTGCTCCTCTTCACGCATGACCCTCAAAAGAGACGGCCCATTGTAAATACCACGAAAGTTCTTGTCAATAGCAATAAGTTTGAAGTTTTTATATATGTTTGAAAAAGTAGCTGTGAACGTAATCCACCTTTTGCATGCCTCTACAGCGCATGCGCCGCCCTCTGCCTGTGATGCTGCGAAAATATCTGCGTGGAAACGTCGCAGACCCCCTTTTGTTCCTGGCAGCATTTCTGGCGAGAATACACTGTAACAACAAATATATTTATCTATATATCTGAATCTGTTAGCTAGATGCCGGCAACTAGCGCCTCTTATGAGGCACTTTGTGAGGCTTGCCCAGCAACACCGTCTTTTCACTCCCCATCTCCGAAACGCAATCATCAGCGCCAAGCTAGTTTAAGGAATGTGAGACACCTAAATGAAGATGGCGGGTTGTGCAGCTTTAGATTCTTAATGAGAGTGCGCAACGGAGTTTGTTAAGTGGGTGTGTGGTAACTAAATCTTATACGTGAAGAACATGCCCCGATTCCTGCAGAGCGCTCTACAAGTCTGTGCTTTGTGTCTGTCTCGTCCAACAGCAGTTCAGTAGATGAAGCTTGCGCGCAACGGCTTTTGCTTTCTGCATATGCTTTCGGCATGTGTTTTGCAATGAAAACACCGAAGTATGGTTAACTAAGCCTTGGTTATCTTTGACTGGAATATAACTGCGTGGTCGTTCACTTTGATGCCTTACTGTCAGAAAACAGTCGCCGCGAATCGTCCGCAAGATCATAAAGATTGCCATAGGGTACAGTTTTGTCACCTGTCATTCACCGACGTTAAGTGGTTTATTTATGTTGTCAAAGCACTATAGGCATTTTCCCAAAAATAAAAAGCGTGAATGCTGACATGAAGCGCACCACTTCACAAAATTTGCGAAGATTTAACAGGAGTTCCCTTTTCCAGTCACCGTATAGTGCGATGTTCGCGAATATCTCAGCTTCGTCGTCGAACTCAGCTAGTCACCCCAATTTCAGAAAACAAAATGACAATGGAAAGTGCATAGCTCTCCACAGGCTCAGCGTGCGGCGTTTGACAGGCGGCAGCTGTTTTGGTGTGCTATATTATCACGAAATGCATGTATGGTATAGGGGCGCGTCCCCTCACTGTCAACGAACAGGCCAGCAAGGCGCGAGGTACGCACGCCATATACTTCAAAGCATGCCGTTCAGTAAAATCACTGCTCCGCGCTCCACTAGAGAAACGTTGGTGTGACAACGGCACGAGACTGCCAAAGGAGGGGCACAGTAGTTCATTTGATTAGTATGAATACCACAATAATCAAAAATTATATTCACCTGAAAGGGTGGAGGTGGTGGCGTGCCACTACGTCGCCTTTGGTCTCTCGCAGGACTGTATGCACAATGTAGAAGCCAAATTTCATTTACTGGAGGCATACGCTACTCGGAAGTCTGAACGGGGACGTGGCAGTCAACTCACGAAACATGAGGCTACTCACGCACCCACCATCGAAGAGTTTCTGCCCTTTTGTGCGCCACCGAGAGCACCAGGAACCACTTGCCACCATGAAGACACTCAGCTTCTTTTCGTGCAACATTTTAATCGATACTGGCCTTTTCATGAATCCGTTTGTCTCAGAAAGATGCCGCCGGGTATGTGAAACTCCCAGTATGTTTTATGCAAACAACACAACGCTTGGACGGCGCTATCAGCACATGTGTCACTGCCAAGCTTTGTGCAACGCAGCAGCAGTAGCGGTGGTGGCAGAGGCAGCCGACGCGACGCTGCATGGTTTGTTTCTTGAAGTGTGCGCTAGAGGGCACGCAAAGACTTGGAAAGGTGGATTGATGAACACTGATGGTTACTGACACGTGTACACTAAAGGATATAGGTGCACACCTAATGGTTATTGCGAGCGTTTTCCAGGCAATAACGTGAGGCGTTAAATGCCTTCTTGTTGTTTTTTGAACACTTCCTTATACAATAGTTTATAAGTTCCTTATACATTAGTTTATATAGGGGAAGACGCCTGCTTCCTATTTGACCGAATTATGTTAAGTGTTTTTGTAAAATATTGTCAAATTTTTCCCTTTGCCTGTGCTCTTACTCTTGGTCTGTACAAACGTAAAACAACATGTAAAAGCCATGGCGCCCGGTAAGTAAGAAAATGTAAATTTAAAAGACTGCACTGCTGAACCACGTTCAAAGAACTTGACTGGCAAAATCAGGGCAATGAAAAACACACTTTGAAAAATCTTTAGGTCCTTGCGCTGTGTTTCGTCTCGGAACAATTGACTTCATCTGCTTGGCTCGCGTTTTGATTCTTGAGAAGTGTATGCCTGATGCTTCCCCTGCTGATTATTCGAATTCTGCTTTTGGTCCGCAAACACCGTGATCCGAACTTTAAGCCTGAAGCATGATAGAAGAACCTTCCTTAATCGTTCAGCTGTTGTCGTTGCCGATTAGACACCAGTGGAAAGAAACTGAGTCATTACAAAGCTATGAAGCGTGGAAACTTGGGCAAGTTGGTATGACATAACTGAATGTAGGAACAGCGCAACCTAGAAGTAGTTACTCTGTAACTACGGAAGCATGCCTAATTTCCTACGCATGCCCAATTTTTCTCCCTTTTTCGCCTGTATATGTACTCGACTCCGATGTTAAATCTTTGTTGAAAGTCAGCGCTCTTTTCTGTCCTTGTTTTTTCGCTTCCGCAGTTGTGAAGTAACTACTTCTAGGTTGCGCTGTTCCTACATTCAGCAATGCAAAGCATTATTACTGTTTGAGGACTCCGAATTTCAAGAGGCGCGATGCTTGTTTCGTTTGTGCTTTTTTCGGAAGCGAATAGTAACAAGTTTGTCTTGTTTGGCCGCATCTTAGTCGCAATAATTGTGGGTGTGTTTTGCGCATGTTAGGTTTCTTGGTTACTCTGTCCAAAGCGATACACCCCACTCATAATGGGCTTACTCCTTCGAAACCGGGGTGTGGGCACTGGGAAATCAGATGGACAGCAACAGATCGCAGATTCTGATTCTTTTTATAGAGATCACTGCCAGCAGGTGCTAATTTAGAATGATAATAATACACTAACTAAACCTGACTATTCTTTCCTTTCAGATTGACCAGATGACTTTTCCAGTTGTAGGGCGAAATCAGCTTATCCATCCAAACAAGACGGAGAACAAAAAAGTCATGAAAGCTTACAAGCACCTCATTGAAGCCGCCCTAGGATTCATGACATTTAGCATCAGTAAATCAGAAAAATCAAAAATTGCGAGCCAACTGATTGCTTTCGAAGGACAACTCGCGAACGTAAGTTACCAAGCGTTTGCTTGATTTTGGTTTAGCACTGACGAATGGTGCACCATTTCATCAAAGTCATTCCCTCTTGTACTCTCTCATCAAGACACAGGGCATCAGAAGTCAAAGTGCATACTGTGCTGTGATTCTTTGTATATCACAAAATGAGCTATATTCTTGTGAGATAATTACATCGATTGTGCCTTCACAAACGACGACCACCATACTGCTCATAAAACGCCTAGATGCTAAAGGAGCAACATCAAAACCGGGTAAACACAAACGATGTAATTCAGATTTGAGTCTATAGTAAAAGATTTACAGATATACAGTAAAACACACGACCCGAATTGAAGCGACGATTTTTATATAATGAAGTTTTCAAGTCCCGTCAGACAAGAGGGAATTTTCAACCACTTGTTTCTTTGCAAGCTCAATTTTGAGGGAGATCAAGCGTATCCTATATATATATTAGAAGTGACCCATTACGCAAAGTGAGGTTGATAATTTTAGTGCTTAAAAACAGGGTCTTCGCGGAGCCCTCCTCCACGGTGTCTCTCATATTCATATCAATGTTTCGCGACATGAAATACTGGACATTATTATTATTATTATTATTATATTTTTTTTTTATTATTATTATTATATTATTATTATTTTATTATTATTATTATTATTATTATTATTATTATTATTATTATTATTATTATATTATTATTATATTTAAAAGCTGTACTGATCCAGTGTTATGTACAAATGGCGATAGCTGGAGCACTTTATGAGACAAAGTAGTTGACTGAGTATGTATGCTGTGCTTAATTCCTGTTGCGGAAATAGCACCGCATACATAATTAAAAGAGGCGTTCTGAATAGGATCAATGAAACAAAGTGAATACCACCTAATAATTTTTATATACCCTTAACACTCAAAGAGGAGAACGTTAAATAAAGCACCGATGGAAATAACGTTCCAAATCGTGTACGGATAATGGCTTTCGGCTCTAGCAGTTCTTTGCAGATTGTCACTGACAACGCGTCTGTGGTATCAGAAGCATTGCCTACGTAATAGGGCTCTGTCACAATATTAGCCCTTAAGCACCTATTCATTTGACCTGCAGCTAACAGACCCACCTGATAAAAGAAGAGATTTCCTTTCTCTGTATCGTAGGACAACAATAACTGCGCTCCAACATAACTTCTCGACTGTAAGTACTTTTTTTCTCTTGTCATACCTGTGGTCTCAAGTGCGAATACTGGCACTTATGACATCATATTAGCTCGATGGGCCTTTTCCGTGGTTTCTCGCCACACGGCCTCATGCGCCACGCGACACATCAATTCACTATGATTAATCAATTACGAAGTTACTGCCGCTTTATTGTGATTTAGAGGAAAAAACCTGTGGGGATGTTCATCAAACCATTTGATGTACTAGCGAAAACTAATATTAAAAGAAAGTGAGTTGCGCCTACAAGCGTGAAAACTATGCTGTTTGATTTTGCATTATTGTAAAAGAGCGCAAAAAGGTAAAGACGTGACAGGAAGGACTATACAGGACACACGCTGGTTTTGTGTAGTCCTTCATGACGTGTATAATTAGTAACATCATGAATACCTTCAAAAGTAATTCTCTTTGTTTACACTTCACGTCTGGAACAAACTTCAAGTCCGAAGAAGGAGAGACAAAGTGAGAATCAAAGAAAAAAATGAAAAAGAAAGTGATAGCGAGAGAAAGTGATAGCAACAAAAGAGAATCAGGAAATACAGAGACAAAGAGAAAAAAATAAAAGATATAAAAATTATATAGCGACCGAGGAGGAGGAAAGAAGAGAGAGAAAAAGAAAGAGAAATACAACAGAAAAAACATCGCCGATCTCCCTGTCACCGGAATTGGCGTAACACGAAGTGGAACGTGTCTTCAAAAGGGTAATTGAGCGTTAATTTTGGATTTTCTCCCACAATTTCGATGTAATAATTTTTCAAGCAACAAATTGTAATGTCACATAAAAAAAACTGCTAACCACTCTAAGCTTGCAGCACGTTCCTCAAACAGAAAGAATCTAAAAAAAAATAAAGCACACACAGGACGAGCGCGAACTCGCCCCGCCGCGGTGGTCTAGGGGCTAAGGTACTCGGCTGCTGACCCGCAGGTCACGGGTTCGATTCCCGGCTGCGGCGGCTGCATTTCCGTTGGAGGCGGAAATGTTGTAGGCCCGCGTGCTCAGATTTGGGTGCACGTTAAAGAACCACAGGTGGTCGAAATTACCGGAGCCCTCCACTACGGCGTCTCTCATAATAATATGGTGGTTTTGGGACGTTAAACCCCACATATCAATCAATCAATCAATCGAGTGCGAACTAACAAGTGTCGCAGCTCAAACACTAAGAAGGACGCACGGAACGAACGCACAAGTACGAGCGGGCAGAACTTCCGCAGTTTTGATTTGTGCGTGAGCAACACCTTCTTTATTCATTACCCAGCTGCTCATTCTCAGGGCTGCCTCACGTCTCTTTATGCAGTGAGGAGGATCGGGATGAGCCTTGCTCCTCTTCACTCCATGAGGGTGAGGCAGCCCTAGTAAGGCGTGCCCAAACTCCATATTTAATTGATATCGCACATTCAGCACTACATACAAGGCAAGGACGGGTCTCCTGCTTAAATGACCTGCGTGGGCTTCTACGATAACGCTGACGTTCTGTGGGACTGTCCGGGTGGTCACGCAGCCATGGGCGAGAGCCTCTACCACGTGCCTATAAACATAATACCTGCGACCCTGGTAGAGTGGCTGGAGGACTCCTCCCCAGACATCATGAAGGCACTGTTCGAACGTATGAAACTTGTAGGCTTGCTTGAAGGTTAGGGTTTCTTATAGTGCACCCGGAACGGCATTGGTTTATTTTTAATGAAGTTGTTCTTTCTTTCTCTCTCTTTCTCTCAATGCGAGTGCAAAGGCACGCCTCTCAACGGGAGCCATCTGTGCGCCTTAGTTCAGAGGGTGGTCGCAATGTGACGCTACATGATACGTAGCGCTGCTTGCGTCAAACGTAAAGTCAGAGACTTTTGTCAAACGTGCTTCCGGACGCTCTCCTCCGTAGATGTCGTAGACTTGTTTTCCATTCCAATAGCATACGTCTGTCAGATTCGATCCTTCGTGCTCCTTGTTCGTGGTTCGAAGCAATGCCACTACTGCTTCATGGAGCAGCGCCTGCAGAAGCATTGCAGTTACGCTTCCTCAGTGGTGGCCCGCGTAGCACCACGAACGGGGGTGACTCGCTATCTTATAACACGGTTATCTATTGCATAGCCAGCGTGGCTGCCAACATTGGGAACACGAGGGATGCAAGACGCCGCCCCACGAAGCTCTATACAACTGAACATAAAACTACTTCATATGATATCCGTCGTGAGGCACTACATGAGGCGTGGCTAACGGCATGGAACGAAATAAATGCAGTGTTTGCTATGAAAAATTATTTAACTAATTTCAAGTGAACTCATGAAGTTATACTCTCTTTTGAATGATAGTCAACAAGTGCCAACAATTTGATTGAAGAAACGAGAAAGGCATAGTATGCTTTAAACTTTTTATGAACGAAACCATTTGTCATGAGGTTTACTTTGAAATATTTTAACGCCAACAGCCATTTGCCAAGTAAGGCCAAAGAGCCAATCGCTTTTGTAAAGGGCTGTTTAGCGCAACAATTTATTTACAATACTACGACGCGCTGCTTCGAATCCAACAAACTACGTTGTCCATCAGCCAAGCTAATTAAGCTTTTAACACCGTATCGACTAAGAAATAGCATGCATGCTTTTCAGCAAAGGCGTTTGCGGCACGTAACTGCTAATCACAAACGAACTATTCGCATATACATAAAGTCTAATGGAAATCACTATGTACGGCCACAATTGACCATAAAGAAATGTGCATGCCGACAGAGTGATAAGACAATGAGTGGCCACGACTCATGCGAGTTCATTGCGACTGGTATTCTACTTATCTCAATCCCAGCGGTGACGGCTATAGGAGGCGCTGACACGATCGCGGTCGGCTGGTAAACCACACCTTACATGTAATCCTCTATCTTCTCTCAAGAGAAGTAACACTGATGCCAAGGAAAGTACAGGAGATATTATTAGCATTATTTGTAATGTAATTGTGAAGAAAAAGCAAGGGACGAAATAACAGCTTGCCACAGGCACAGATAATTTTCCACCCTCACCGTAACGACAACAGGAGGCTGTGGCTGACGTTCCCAGGTTTGAATGCTCATGATATACTCCATATGTGGGACGGAGAAAAAACCGCCACCGCAACTTAGTGGTAGAACACCGCAAGCATTATTAAAAGATCACAGGTTTGATCCCTGGCGATGAGAACTTGTCTTTTCGTGCACACTTCTTTCTTCACATTCACATTACAATACTTCTGATAACATGCCCCTGTACCTCCTTGGAATCTATGTACAATTGATCCTATTTCAACGAAGAAAAATGAGCCCTTACACTTACACTTGTTTCCTTCATCCATCTGTATTCGTCCTTGAAAAATATCTCCCTTCGAAAGAAAAAAAAAAGAGAGAATGCTTTGGGTTGCAGTTTGTGGTACATTATTTTTCATCAGTTTCCCCTTTTAGATCTCCTCAACTGGGAGTTCTCCAAGGCTGACATAATGCTCACCGAAGACGAGACAGTAGAACTGTACGCCATGGACTACTACAAAAAGCTGGTCGGCTTTCTGGAGAGTACGAATCCGTAAGAATACGACTGATATCTTGGATGTGAATTGTCATAAGGAATGTAAAAATTCTGAATACCAGAAGTATTGTTAAGTTATTATGCACAGTGGAAAAATATGCGTTAAGGTCATGATGTTTAACTTCAATACTCAGCATGTGTAAACGTTGTCATTACATATGCATCTATGAGGAACTTGCGTAAATTACTTTTGGGAATCGGCTGTGACATGAATAAGATAAGGAATGGCACTCTATAAGCGTAAAGATTATTATATTACTTTGACATGTTGTGAATATATCATTTGTTTAATCATTTATTTATTTATTTATTTATTTATTTAATACATACTGCTGACCTGTTTACCGGGTTTAGAGCAGGAACGGGTATACAAAGCTATTTACAACAAAAGAATAATTAACATCCCACTACATAATGATAATGGTAGAAATTGGAAAAAGCCATACAGAAAGCATAATATACAAGAATAAAAAGCATACAAATCAACACTTTTGTAGCAATTTGCGAAAAATAAAAGAAATACATTCCACAAATTGACATATGATACCATTTATAAATTACCTATGTGTTGCTGGCGTAGAATAAAGCAAGATAAATGTCAATAATTTAGCACATAAAGATGCGGGTTCTCAATATTTTGTTGGGTAGAAGATTGAGTAAAATTCACTAAAATGAAGAGGTCGTCATAGCTGCACGGATTACGTATTGTAATGTATGTGACATTTCCTATTACTTTACCGCCGGATGGCATACTAACACGTTGCGACAATTCATGGCATCCCGATGATGCCCTTCAAAATTTTCTAGCCCGCGTTATGCGAAAAGGTATTTAACCATAGTTTCTTGAATTTATTGTACACATTAGCACAGTGGACCCGTTGAAATTGGGCAAAGGTTTACATTTTCAAAGCTCTTCGTATAAAGGAGTGTTAGGTAACATTTGTTATGCGATCAAGTAAGACGCAAATATTCTTAACATGACGGAGATTCTTAATATGACGGAAGCTCTTCGTAGAGTTAAAATAAAATAGAAGATACCTAATGAACTCAACTGAACGCTTTATTGAATGGGCTACATCTTTCTGCTGGAAGCATAACACAGATTTTAAACAATACGACAAACGAAAATTGGTTTATGTAGTGTAAACTAAGTTCATACTGAAACAAACCTTACCAACATCCACATGCCTGTCCTAGTTTATGGCTGCACAGAGAAGTATGCAATTTTTTTTCCAGAGTACTGCTGTTCAACTATATAGGTCTTCGTATCATGTTGCTGTGGGCACCCCACGCTTCCCGCGATATTCGGGATGCCCTATTCGGTGTCAAGAAAGCAACATCAGGGATACAGGAGCTACCTCCCAGGTGGAAAGAGTGCACCAATCTCATCAACGATGCGATGATGGAGGTTACAGGTTACTTATACGTAAAAGAGAAGTTCAGTCCTGAAGCAAAAACCGAGGTGAGGAGTCAGTGCTAAGTGTATATATATATATATATATATATATATATATATATATATATATATTATATATATATATATATATAATATATATATACTATATATATATATATGGTCTTGTTGGTGTGTGCGTGGCTCCACATGAAAGAAGTGCGTGGCTAGGCATCTTTTTTAATTGATTTAAATGAAGTGATGCGAGGAGATGTTGGCGCACAAACAGGACGCTGGCTATGCTTTATCCCTTAGAGGTATACAAAATTGAGCACGTAGGGCCAAAGTCTGCAAAGAAGTCCATAAGAGACACAATACTCAATTTAGCATGATGGTAAGAATATGAAATTTCATAACAACGTATTCAACAATTACATATAAGTGCATATAAGGTGATGCTAAATCGAATATCAACCGAGATGCATACAGTCGAAAGTCACATAATTGTCCACATAATAAGCAGCAGGTATATAAATATGCGTTGCGGCGTTAAAAGGAAGAAAGAAAAGCTTAAGCGCACTAATATCGACCAAGACGATCATTGTCTTCAAGGAAAGTTTGGAGCCTTCTTTGTTTCTCTTCTCCTTTCTTTTCTTTCAGCCTCTCTTTCTTGTTGCTGTCTTTTCTAGTCTTCTCGGTGTTCTTTCAGCCTACTTTCATACATTTCTCTCTCCATTCATGTTTTTCCCATTGTTTTTCACTCTATTTCTCGCTTGCTTTTTCTTTTTCTCATTTCTGTGGATGGCTTTGCCTGAAATACTTTAAGTGGCCTCAGCGTACTACACATCTGGCCGCTAAAGTGCTCCCCATATAGTATCTCATCAAGGCACTCGAAGGCGAAAATGAAGGCCACCTTGCCGTGCAGGGGTGCCCAATATGATACTGACGGATATGCTCTACGCGGTTGTGCGTGTATTGCACCATGCGATGAGAGCATATGACAGCATACGATAGCTCGGGCTCTATGCTCCGTACTTGGAAGAGGGAGAGAAGAATAATAGGTGGGGAGAATAGGGCGTAACCACAAGAATATTACATTTCAAATGGCATAAAAAAACAACAAATACGTGCAAGTTTGAGATGTAATATTGATTTATTAGTGGAAATCTTTCAGAGAGTGCACGAAGTCAAACCCAGGCCACCGGGCTTTGGTGCCTTGTGAAATCTAATTATGGTGCTATGGTCTTTGAAAGATACACATCGTTCAGCTCATCCTACTGTGTGAGAAAAGAGCTGATCTGTACGTCTCCAAAAAGGAAGAAAACATTCACCGGAAGCACGCTGCATATATGGTAAATTATTTCAAGATGAATTAAATATTGGTATGAGGGACGCCTCGTCACTGTAGCTGCCACATTAAGCTCGTAAGAAGTTTCATGAGAGTTCAGTACACCAAAATGATGGAAATGGGCACAATTTGCTGGATAATGCGAATAGATGGAAAACTACAAAAGTATACCAAAGATAACACCAAGTGAAAAGATAAAATGACAATTCTCAGTCAGGTGCATAGAGCATGCATGGATCATTTTGTCTTGTTTTAGACAACGAAACGTCTTTTCCAACTTGAACCAAGGAGCCAGTTTGCTTTAGTGATGCGCTATCGACAGATCGCGGAAATGTGGATGGCGTAGAGAGCCTGCAAGAAGATACGGAACACAAAATAAAAGCTGCCATTTTACAATCAAAGCTTCCAGATATGAAACATAAGAAAGATACCACAGGCTACTGCCATGAAAGAAGGTTATATGCACCGAAAAATATAGGCATCCTCTACACATATATAGTAACGAGTAAAAAATTTACGTCGCTTAAGCTTTTGATGGAGCAAGTTGCTTAACCACGCTTACAGAGGCAAGATTTAAAAAAAACATAATGGACAAGCTGGAACTTTCGTCCTGACAAAAAAAGCAAGCGATATAGTATAAAATCTTATAAAGATATAAATTTTCTTTCCTTTTCAAGCGCCCTCCTGACAACACGGAATTTATATCTTGAAGCTTCCGCGTCGGCAACACTTTGTGGAAATATTAGCTGTACAGGCAAATGCTACACTTGTTAGGCCACTGGTACACACCCATTTGAACAATTTCGTTTTCATCAGTATATTTTGTTTACTCTATCATCTTGTGGGTTCTTTATACCACGAATATTTGCTCTCTAACAGGTTGAAGATCTGGTCAAAAGACTTAAAGAGGTTTTCAAATCATCACTCGAAGAGAACCGCTGGATGGACAAAGAGACTAAACAAAAGGCTTTGCTCAAGGTGAGTCTAGCTCCTTCCTTAGAGACGTCTTAAAACGATAGTTATTTTCTTCTCTAGAGATGAAGTTTCATTTTCTAGTTCACTGTATTCGTCGAAATGTCTCACTGCCATCTTTCAAACTCTCCAAGTATGCAAGTGCAAACATAACATCTTCTGAACCCCTGCAGATTGTAGGAGTACATGCGTGCCAATTCGGAAATCTATGGTGTAACATTCAAACAGGTTCATAACTTTTTTTGGATGCTCTTATGCAAACGTGTCAGACATAATAATGCTACCGAGCCTATTGGCTCCTGAAATTTTATGCTGCAAAATCATGGTATGATATTGAAGGTCGTCGTACTAGAAAAAGCTTAGTGTTTAGGCTACCAGGGCTTATTTACATGCACAACAGCCTCTAGGACTTTCGCATCAATCGGTAATGTGAGCATCAGGTCTCGGATCATACCTGTGACCAGTGGATGAGGAGCTTAGCAACGTAACAACTACAGCACTGAAGGCTTAACTGCTGAAGCTAAGAAAGACAACTATAGCTTTAGCTGATCGCGATAAACAATCCCGAAAATAGTCCTGAGAGTCAGTGAGTTTACAAGATAAGTTCAAGCAATGCACACTCGGAAACAAATAGAATTCGATGTATGGTCTGTTTATCTCATTTTCTAAGAAAAAAAAAAAACATTATTCCCGGTAAATGAGAAACCTTTCCAAAAGTTTTTTGCACTCGTATTTCTCTTTGATCGGTTTGGTTATACGGAACTTCCGCATATACAGCTCTAAATGCAGAAGTGGTTGTAATTAACAATGCTAAATTGATCAGCGCTGCTTTAAATATAAACACGTAATCGTTCTTTTCGAGCGTTTCTCCCGTTCAAAGTTCACTTAGGACGCAATTTCACTTCAACTAAAGTGGTGACTAAAACTGAGTGTGCTAGCAACGTGCTAATTTGAGTTGATTATATTACATTATACAACAAGAAACATTTGATGAGAACTATCATAACGCAACTAAAATATGAGCAGGGGAGAGCAATGCTTGTACCAATATTATTAACACAGCAACACACCAGCCCACGCAAGCAATTTATCAGAAACTATTCAGCTGGAATAAACAACCTCGATTGCAGATATATTTGTTTCAGTGAAAGCCAATGAAAGCAGCAGAAGGAGGCAACATGGGGTTTCAGTGGTTCAAAGCTTTGACTTGAAACGCACTGAAGTTCCAACAAACATTTCAATGCATCATGAGCAGTGACTCATGCCACTGATCTCTGAATCCACGCGAGCAGCCATACTGGTTTCCATCCTTCCAGGTCATGTGCCGTTCAGAAGAAGTGGCAATAGGTTTTGTTGTGTTAAAATATTAAACACCAATTCCTTGCCATGCGATTTGTTCTGTTTCCATTGCTTCAAAACAGAACAACGAGAAACTCAAACAATAATTATATAATACTCAAGTTAGGTTGAAGAATTGCTGGCAGTGGGCTGCCGAGGGTCACCATCACACAACCAGAAGTCCCACGAGACGTTTACCGATTGAAAAACAAACCCTACATAGATACACGCGACAGCAAAACAAGCAAAAACAAGAACAAGCAAAAACTACAGATTTGTATATAATTGTTGCCTTAACATAAATTAAAGCAGTTAAGGGCGATTTTTTTTCAGCTTTAGCGAATTTTATACAAGAGCAATTCGGTCAAAAGGAGTCTCTCTACAAATACGCAAGAAAGGGCGTCTGAAGTACGCAATTAATACAGGACTGCGAGGAGACGCAATAAAGAGACACTTAAGAAAAACAATGACTTGGTCTAGATTAGGAACTGCAGTCTGAGAACTCTAATGCCATGAATTTTGCTGTAATATGTTCGACAATAGTCGAGAAATCAAGGTGAAATTTTCATTTTGAAATTTCACGCCGAGGTCTGAACGCGTGACGAAACAACTTAAAAACGAACTTTCGCGAAATCTGCTCGATGAAATTCTCCGACACTCCTTGTGCTTGGTCTGTGGCACCCACACATGACAATGTACTTCCTTTTTACTGAATAGACGCTACGTATGACCCAGTATAGAAGCCTTCAAGTACTACTACATCGCGGTGTTTGCTGCGGGAATCTCACAGCGACGTCTCGACCCGCCATTTCTCTTTGCGCGTTCACTTACTCGCCATGGTAATGGCGGCGTTTTCAGGATTGTGAAATTGTACTTTACTAATAGGCGAAAATTATCACGTTCTTTAGTGTCCATTTAAAGTGCATCATCACTCCATATCTCCTCATGTCAAAGCCTAGTCTCATAACTGTGAATATGTCAATGCTAGCTCTCTTTACGACAGCCAAAACAATACACTGATTTGATTGATGTGTGGGTCTTAATGCCCCAAAACCGTAATATGATCATGAGAGATGCCATAGCAGCATACTACGGAAATTTCGACCACCTGGGGTTCTTTACCCTACACCAAAATCTGAGCACACGGGCCTACAGCATTTTCGCCTTCATCGAAATTGCAGCCACCGCATAGCCGGGATCAGCAGCTGAGTACTTTAGCCACTAGACCACCACGGCGGAAAAACGATACACTACTATGCAGACTCGTATAAAAATATTAACATGTCGGTCATGCCCCGCCGCGGTGGTCTAGCGGCTAAGGTACTCGGCTGCTGACCCGCAGGTCGCGGGTTCAAATCCCGGCTGCGGCGGCTGCAATTCCGATGGAGGCGGAAATGTTGTAGGCCCGTGTGCTCAGATTTGGGTGCACTTTAAAGAACCCCAGGTGGTCCAAATTTCCGGAGCCCTCCACTACGGCGTCTCTCATAATCATATGGTGGTTTTGGGACGTTAAAGCCCCCCCCATATCAATCAATCAATCAATCAATCAATCAATCAATCGATCAGTTATTTATGACGCACTCAACATACCATTACACGTAAAGAACGACGCTTTGAAGGGCACCTTAGTGCTTCAATAACGTTTGGTGGCGCGGGAGTTTGCTCTGAGCCTTATTCTCAATCTATTGCATTGTTCATATGTAACCCCCCCTGTCATGACTCAACATCCCGGAAGGCCGTGCAAGCACTACTGGGCTTCTTGCGAACTATATATTGGCCTGTCGGAACGACTCTTAGTGGATTGATTTTAGGTGTTGGCGGGTGTGTGTTTTGCTCTTATTTATTTTTTACCTCTCTCTCTCTCTCTCTTCCAACCCTTAATTTCCGAACCCCAGTGTAGGGTAGCATATCGGATATTAGCATCTGATTAACTTCCCTGCCTTCCTTTTTTTTTTCTCGTTTCTCTGTAACACCCCTACCCCCCAAAAAAATGTTAGTGTGCAGCATGTTTCGCTAGTCAGTTGGTGTCAGAAATTATCAAGAAAAATCTTTTAGCCAGCTGCTCCTAATGAGCAAATATTCAATGTGTTGTCATACTAATGTAGTCTAGTAGAATAGAGCATTTGCTGTAAGCTCAGCGACAGGCTAAAAGTCAGTCATAATCGCAGTTATTCGTGGTATACACTACATAAAGATAACAAAAAAAAACATCAACTCGAGAACAGGACAGGTCACAAATTTCTCTTCACCACCAAGTAACTTTAATGCGCATTCGGGCCGATGAAGTGGTTTTTTTAGTAAGTAATAGATAAAACTTTGATCAAGCGACCACATCAAGCATGTGATGACATCGCCCGTTGACGTCTTGTTGAGGCATCATAACGATGTCACTACGGTGTTATGAATAGTGGTTAGTTGTGCCGTCATTGATAGTTTTCTGTTGTATGGTGTACACGAAACTTTTGTTTCACGGACTGCACACACACGCACATTTATTTGGCCTTTACGTGTCTTATCCCCGTGTTTATTATCTGTTTTTTTTTCGCATCATTCACTTTGATGTCGACACCACCAGCATGCTGTTGCGAGGCATCACCAGGCAGTGATGCCAACCGAAGGAGACGTTTTATCTCTAGATTGACCCTTGAGAAATTTCCTCATTGCAAGCTAAATTTGTAGTTTATAGTTTATTGTCGCTATTCGGACTAATGAACTGTTAACAAAGTGTTAAGATGGTGCGTTTTGTGGTCAAGTAGTTCTGAATCTTGTTAAAAGTAAAAATCACCATTAAAAATATATTAAGGCCTTTTTTCCACACATTCTGTGTAGTTGCATATGAAGTGCTTGCTAATGGCACCTGTTGCCACAGAGACAAATTGACATGTCAAATTCAGTTTGCACACTCATTGTAAACATATAAGTATATATATATATATATATATATATATATATATATATATATATATATATATATATATATATATATATATATATTGTAGGCATCTATTATGCGCTTCATCCTCATCTGAACAGCAGTCAATCATCATCATATGTTCTGGATGACAATCATCATCTGCTTGGCACGAGCGCTTCTTTGTCGGGTCCGTTGCGCTTGTTCGTTCCCGAGTTCACGACCAATAAACCTCGCTACAACCGAGTCGTCATACGTGGTGGAAGTGGATTGACGTTCCCAGTACCTCTACTTACAACGCCTACTCGCTGGAGCTCCGTTCAGGCCGCCGCTTGGACCCTCAGTCCGCCAACATGTCTCACAGTGAGTGAGTGGATGCCCTTTCGGCTCCCGTCTCTGCGCCGCAAGCCGTCACTGCGCCGCAAGCCCCTCCTCTTTACATCGTAAACCACCAGCGTGACCCTCCGATCTTCGCTGGTCTCCGCGGCGAAGATGTGGAGGACTGGCTCGATAACTACGAGCGGGTAAGCGCAACTAATCACTGGGACGACTCTAACAAGCTCCGCCGAGTATCGCTTTATCTCACGGGCGTTGCCAAGACATGGTTCTTGAACCATGAGATCGACCTCACCGACTGGCCTGCCTTCAAGCAGCAGCTTCGCCAAGTATTCGGCACGCCAGCCGTTCGATCCGCTCTAGCGAGGAGGGCCCTAGATACTCGCCAACAACATCCCGGCGAGTCATACACATCTTATATCGAGGATGTCCTTGCGCTTTGCCGGCGCGTCAATTCTTCGATGTCCGAGTCGGACAAGCTGCGCCACATCCTGAAGGGCATCGGAGGCATTGCCTACAATGCCCTTGTTGCCCAGAATCCTTCTACTGTCACGGACGTCGTCTCTACGTGTCAGCGTCTCGACGAACTTGATTCTGTTCGCCTTCAGTCAGGCAATAGTGAACACCGTACCGCAGACCGGGACCTGCGTGACATGATACGGGAGATCATACGAGAAGAACTTCAATCAATGGGCATCTCACAACCTTCTCCATCTGTCACACAGCCTTCAAGCATGGCCCTCCGTGACATCGTAAGGGAGGAACTAACATCATTCACCGGTCCAGCCTACGTCCAGCCAATGCACGCCTTCGTCGACAACTCGAGCACTTCAGGTTTCAGGACGGTGTGCTGTATCGTCACATATATCATCCTGACGGCACACGCTGGGTACCTGTTCTGCCACGCGCTCTTCAACGTCATGTACTTAACGCCTTTCATGACGATTTGACTGCTGGCCACCTAGGCTTTCAAAAAACCTACGACCGCATTCGAAGCCGCTTTTATTGGCCTGGGATTTCTACCAGCGTAGCAAAGTACGTGGGTTCCTGCTCTCCATGCCAACTTCGCAAACTTCCGACATCTCCCCCAGCTGGTCAGTTACAGCCAATGACGTGCCCTACAACACCTTTCGAGGTCGTCGGTGTCGATCTTTATGGACCCCTTCCTGTTACTGGTGCTGGAAATAGATGGATAGTCACCGCCGTAGACCATATGACACGCTACGCCGAGACAACTTCAGTAGCTACTGGTTCAGCATCGGAAGTTGCTGACTTCGTCCTTCAGGCCATAATACTACGTCATGGTGCACCTCGTGTACTTCTGAGTGACCGTGGAAAGGTGTTCTTATCACAGCTTTTAGGTGAAGTTCTTCGCGTTTCTGGTACCACACACAAGATGGCGTCTAGCTACCATCCTCAAACAAATGGTCTGACCGAGAGATTTCATCGAACCCTTGCCGACATGATCGCCGTATACATTCAACCGGATCACAGAAACTGGGATAAACTTCTACCGTTCCTCACTTTCGCCTGCAACACCGCTGTCCAGCGCACAACAGGCTACTCACCGTTTTATCTCGTTTACGGACGTTCACCTACTTTCTTTATCGATGTTTCCTTCTTCACCAGCAATGGCCCTACATCACCATCTTCTTGCGAAGAATATATTTCTCGCCTTGCCCAGTGCCGCCAGCGCGCTCGTATGAACACGGAAGCTACGCAACAAGCAAGGAAGGCCGTCTACGACACCTCTCATCGTGTGGTATCATTCCGACCGGATGACGAGGTGCTGCTATTGACACCAATTCGCACACCTGGTCTCTGCGACAAGTTCCAGCCTCGATTCATCGGCCAATATGTTGTTTTAGAGCAGACTTCACCTGTCAACTATCGCGTGACGCCTCTTGTCGTGCCAACTGACCGCCGTTACCGCAGCACCGAAATTGTACACGTTTCCCGCATGAAGCTTTTCACACGACCTTCCTCGTCACCTTGACTACCCGCCCGCAGCGGCCAGGCTGGCCGCTTCCACGGGGGGGGGGGGGGGGAATCAGTGTAGGCATCTATTATGCGCTTCATCCTCATCTGAACAGCAGTCAATCATCATCATATGTTCTGGATGACAATCATCATCTGCTTGGCACGAGCGCTTCTTTGTCGGGTCCGTTGCGCTTGTTCGTTCCCGAGTTCACGGCCAATAAACCTCGCTACAACCGAGTCGTCATAATATATATATATATATATATATATATATATATATATATATATATATAATCATTCAGGTCAACCGTAAGTCTGTAGTGTCTTTCTTGTATTTGCAGCTTGACAGCTTGTGGTCTATTTTTAATTTTCCACATTTGCTATCACTGTAGCAATATTTTCAGTAGATGTAAGTGGGCACTATAATACTGGCTGATTACACCGTCTTTCCTCTGAACTTTTGATGAGCTCCCTGTATGGTCAACTCTTTTAGTGACTTCTTCGCTTCATGTAAATGGCATTCCGGAAAGAAAAACACCCGAACAGTCGTCTTGTCTCTTTTATATCACACTGTTTCCGGAATACTGAACCTGTAACACCATACAAAATTTTAGTCCCATTTTCACTCTGTTCTTTAATATTCCTGGTTATTTCACAGGGCGACATTGCTCGGCGAAGGCAAGCAGTGGGTGTATACTCTTTAACACGTGTTTTTTTGTGCACTACAAGACAAAATTTTTCTTTGTTTCACAGTGCAGCAATCACCCAGAGAGCTCATCATATGCGCGTGCTGAACTCTAACCACTACAAAGTTTACATTTCCCCAGTAGTCAGAATGTAATAATCTCGCGTTTCAGAACTGCTATCCCCTTCACGCGGTCCATTAGAACACCCAGCTGTCTTAAACAGAAAAAAAATCAAATAGCCTACATTACGATCTTTTAGAGCTTTTATAGCTGAAATATCGTGATCACTTAGTAATCAGGCCGCGTAATGTCACATTTACGGAGCCTTACAAAAATTGCTACATTCAAAAAAAGGCGCCGAATGCCTCGAGGAGGTTAAACATTTCTGGATCTAGCGATAAATTCTTAGGGTTGGCATCACTATCGCGAAGTCTCGCCAATTCTCCCAAAATTCTTGACTCACGAGATATACAAGACTTTCGCCCTAACAAACAAAAAAAAAATGATTCACAAACGAGACACTAGTTGGTAACGCAAAAAGAAGGTGTGTTTCTGTACGACAGACCGTAGTTATATAAAAATTTAAGTAAATGAAACAACGATTCGCATTTTTGTTGTTGCTAGCCGTTTGGTAATGCGAATCGAAGAGACAATAAGGCGAAAGAAGCGTACAATTGCTATATACAATTTCAATTGAAGTTTAGAAAATGTGTAGAAAATGGGCCGCAACAAAATTGACCCCGTATTGACCCCACAAATGACACGAAAAACTATAGTACGCTGTATGGAGGCACTGCGTGTGATATAAACGCCTTCTGGCAGTAATTTAAAGAACTAAAGTATTTTTTTAGCGTGAAGGGCTACATTGTTAGGTGGCAGCAACATGTCCCTTAAGTGAAACGTAGAAAACACTCGCTATTTCGTTCGCAGCGTCGTATAATAAACAGCGCAGTGTAAGAAACACTGCAGTCTTTATAATTACGTATATACGCATTTTGTAAATAAAAGCACACAACCTAATACTCACTTGATGATTATGCACCGAAACTTGGTCAATAATCGCTCAATATTGCTCAATATTGACAATGTTTGCAAGTATAAACGCCACCAGGCGACCAAGATGGGTGGGCGTTGAGCAAGGCGTTAAACTTTCGCTCGGGAGACTTATCGACTGGCAGGCAGGCAGGCAGGCAGGCAGACAGACATAAAGTTATGCGTTGAATTATATCAATAAATATCATGGACATTAAAATGTCACTGCAGCTCGGGACCACACATAACCGTAGAACCACCTATGAGCGCCTAAAACACGTGCTCTATTTTGGTTTCAGTTGGATCAAATGGATTCAAAAATTGCATATCCGAAATGGGGGCTGAACATGACATTCCTCGAAGAGCTATATCATTACGTAAGTACCTGTATATCATCACGACAATAGAGTACGCAATTACTGTTGTTTAAAATATTTACACAGAAGGGTGGTTTGCCTGGATGCTCCGTAAACCCAATGATTCCTATAAAGGTATGAGAAATTGTTACCATCGATTTACTGATATTGCATAGACGCAATATATGGTCTAGAAAATTGAACGTAAAAAATGAAGACAATACAAACCAGACCAGCGCACCGAACAGTCATCAAAAGAAATATAGGAATGCAGGTCTTCATTATTAGTCGATGCGTTTTGTTCACTCTAATTATTACGATGCACGTAACATCTCAGTAGTATGCTGTCATTTATTGGCGGATGCGGAGTGGCCGACGAACTCTGCGCCAGAGCACTCCACTCTGGCGGGGGCGCAACAGAAGGGAATCTACCAATAGAACACATGCGCTTCCCCAGGAAAAAAATGGCAGGGTCAGAATGGAACGCGATGCGCGCGTCTCTCTTCTTGCATGAGTGGGCACGCTGAGCACAACGATGCTACGCTAGCAAAACGTAAGCTCCGGTGCGAGGCGCAACTGACGCGACCGGCATTCATTGGCGCACTCAAATACGACTTTCGGTCGAATACGCCGATTTTATCGGAGCAGAAAAAGTAGCTCCGTGGAGTGGATCTTGCGACGGAGCTGCTCCAGAACTGCCAATGGAACATATATGAAGCATTCTCAGTCTGACAAGGGAACAGACTTGCTCCGCATGGAGCAGAAGAAAGTATTACGGGAAGTGCTGCAAATCTACCAATAGATGACCGCAATAGTTTCGATTACTTCTTGAAAACGCATAATTAAAGCCGGAATTAAAAAAATGAAATATGTACAAATATAAAGTGGGATATATGGGCCACTCTAATTTTACAAAGTTCTGCAGGACCACCAATGAATATTGGGGCTTCGCACAGCTTGAACGCCGACAACAAGATTCCGTTATAAAAAAGCATGCTGGTCGTAGTAGGTATCGTCATCATCATCATCATCTGCCTGACTACGTCTACTGCAGGACAAAAGCCTCTCCCATGTTCCGCCAGTCAACTCGGTCTTGTTCTTGCTGCCATTTCATACCCGCAAACTTCTTAACTCCATCTGCCCACTTAACTTCCTGTCTCGCCCTAACCCGCTTGCCTTCTCTGGGAATTCAGTTAGTTACCCTTAATGACCAGCGGTTATCCTGTCTACGTGCTAAATGCCCGGCTCATGTCCATATCCTCTTCTTGATTTTTACGAAGATATACTTAACCCCGGTTTGTTCTCTTATCCACATACCAAATTAATATCGCCGCTGTCAATCACGTTATAAGGAACTGATATCAAGGAGGTCCCCAGAAGTATTCGCGTCACAGATTGAGGAGTTAGAGGCTGCCTTGGCGGTTCAGACGTGCTCAGCATGTCCTATCGTGATTGGCGCTGGGTGGTGCTTCCTCTGTAGCTATTTCTTTGCTCGCGAAAAAAATTTGGGAATGTATTGATGTAGTAGTGATGTCCGTGCTTCATTATATATTTACTGCAACGAGCGAGTTCACGTGTAAACGCTAGTTATTATTGATGAAGCGTTAGCCGCAACAAGTGGTTCAGACAGGAACCCGCTAAGCACGAGCCACATGGACGTTCACGCCTTTTTTCACGATGACATAGAGCTGGCACCACTATGCTTCGCCGCAATTACTCCCCGCTCAGAAAGGAACCAACCTGGCGACATAAGGAAATGACACGACAGGGGGTCATGGCAAGGTTTGAACCTGATACGTGAACTGTTTCACGCACACGGCAGCATTGTTCCGAAGGTGGATCAATGGGCTCAACTTCATATTTGACGGGAGATATTGTTCGCAACACACTGCAGGGGCCATGATATTTCGACGAAAGCTTTGGGGAAAGACCAGGAGAGGTAGACGGGACCCAGAGCCGAACCAACATTCCTAGGTTATAGTGGGTACTATGCGTAGAGTCACTGTGGTCAGTTTTCTGGCACAATTGGTCTTGCGCGGCAAACCAGCGAGTGAGTTGACGACACTCTTCGGCATAAGCAGCTGCTTCAGAAACAGGCATCGCTTCGGAAACATCAGGTCTGTAAGGGAGAATGGTATTCATGGAGCATGATGGTTCGCGTCTGTACAGGAGGAAGAAAGGACAGAAACCGGTGGTTGTTTGTGGCAAATTGTTGTGCATACGTGACAAAAGGGAGCACCTTGTCTCAATTAGTGTGGTCGTCAGAAGCGTACATGGGAAGCATATCTCCAAGGTTACAATTAAAGCGTTTTGTCATGCCATTGGTTTGAGGATGGTATGCCGAGGTTTTCCAATGAACTGTGCGACATTCCTTGAGCAGCTCGTCGACGGCGTTCAAGAGAAGCACGCGTACATGGTCACCCAGTAATTCACGAGGTGCACCATGCCGCAAAATTAGATGGTGAAGAGTAAAGGACGCAACGTATTTCGCAGTGGTAGCAGGCAGTGCAGATGTTTCAGCGTAGCATGTCAAAAAATGATCGACGACGACGATAATCTACCGGTTGCCTCGAAGAGTGTTGGGTAGAGGACTATAAAGATCAATTATGACGTAGTTTAATGGTCTCGCTGAGCAGGTTAAGGGTTGCGAAGGACCAGCAGTGCTGTGAGAAGGCGTCTTGCGGTGTTGACACGTGGCACATGACCGAGCGTACTGGCGAAAGTTCCGATACATGCCGCGCCAGTATAGCTTAGGCGAAGCCAAGAGTAAAATTATTGGATACTGCAGCATGGCCACACTGGGTGTAATCGTGAAAGGGTCATCAGATGGTAATTAATGTCGATTAGGCTGTACACTCCTGGCATAAAAAAAGATTGCTCTAAAAAACTTGTTTTCAACTCAGACATAGCGCCAATAAACTCTGCGGGCTACCTAGCTCAGTTCAACTGACAGCATCGAAAGGGGTGATCTCCATGAAAAATGAACTCTGCTGCCAGAACGTGATGTGGTGGTTAGAGTTTATTGGACAACGTACGCTAGTGAATTAGAATTCACATTAAAGCGGTATTGTGAGTTAAGTTGAACTCCAGTCAAGAGTTAAGGAGCTATTATATTCAAGAAAACATTTTTCTACAGAGATTAAGTTTATTTTAGTAGCAGCAAGGTACCTTTATAGTTCATGACTGCCCCGGTCTGCCTAAATATAGAGATAATAAATATACCTAGAGTTTTTCTTTATGAAGACAAGTAGTTAGAAGCCTGAAGACAGCATCAAATATTAAAATCCTGGAGCAGTGAAATCGCTTAAAATTTCAGTTTGCAGTAGCATGTTTCCTAAAAGTGTTCTTTTAACTTAGCTGGAATCGCCAATAAAGCAAAAGAGGGACAATCGTTGGACAGCTACCGTTGCCATAAGCGAAGCTATACCATGCGATGAGTGAATTTTTTTATTATTTTTCAGGTTCCCCAGCTGGACCCTACCCACGCGTTCTTGAAAATATGGCATTACATCGCAGTGAACAACGGAAGAAAAAAGCTAGAGAAATTGCGCGAGCCTTACAACAAGGATTTGGAGTAGGTTGAAGTTATGCTGTTCCTATCGAAAGTTGGTTTTGAAAAGTACGTGATGGTAAATAACAAGTAACATAAAACTTAAGGTTACTGCTGCAACTCGTGGCATCTCTTCTTTTCTGTTCTAATGTTTCTTCTACCAAATTTTGCAGTAATTCTAAAAAACACTCACTGTACGGATCATTTTCGCATTTATATGATTTAGCAATAAGAAGTTACCATCTAAAGCATACAAATATTCATTCCAACAGTGAAGTCCGCTGCAACATGCGCACGTTTATTAAATACGCGTTCGTTAATGCATCTCTGTTGTTAAAACATAAGGAAAGTATCTCTACGCTTAAAATTTCCTTCCTTAGTTTCCAGTACTTTGTTTTTTCGAGCTGGTTCGACGTAGTTAATCGCACACCTTTTGTCTAGATGTGGGAAATGCCACCAATAAAGTGATCAGAAAACTTAGGTGATACTGACGACTTTTTTTTTTCTTTCTGTCCGGCCGAGAGTTTTTTAAAAGTGTGAAATATCATGCTAGGCTGCATTATCCTACGCGCAGTGTGCACAGTGGCAACCATTTTTACGTGAACAATATTTGCTTATTTGAATTGCTTTCGAACACAGGTGGATAGTCGGAGCAGCGGTTGTGAACGCGTTCTACGACCCGGCCACGAATGAAATGGGTGAGTCTGCCTTACTGTATAACCGCGTGCACTGAAAGACGTTCATCTCCGAAAATGCAAGGATCGTCAGGGCTACTATATAAGTCGGTAAATGGGTAGCTATAGGCTACAAAGAAAGCAATTAACGAGTGCGAAGAAAACCTTAGTTAAAAGTGAACACACACAACAATGAAGGCCAATTTATATCTACATCTGCGAGAAACTAACTGCCAAACATGAATTTATGGCGAATGTTCATTCAGTCGGGAATGGTCTATAGCTAACTCTGCAAAGAACGCACAGCATTGCAGGCCCATTCGGTAGCTCAAGACTCAGCCCCAGAACAACAACGTTGTTGTATTCCTTAATTAGCTGACACTTGAGCTTGAGTACCAGAGTGACATTTTCATACCTGGGGCGTAAGTAAGATTAGAACGTCATTTTATACGCGAATTCAGACTTGAAATGAATGATGTTGGTAGAATGGTAGTTTGATTTTTGCGTTAGTGAACTGTGAGGTGTTGCTGAAGGTTCAAAAAGCCTACTCGTTCTCCCATAAAACGGCTTAATATATCACCGATTGTGATTATTCCTTTCTTTTGAAATAAAAAATAGGGTTTCACGACAAACAACTGCTACAACCACTAGGCGTTGACCAGGCTTCTGGATTTTTCTAACTTATCCGTTGTTTTATATTAATATAATAAGGCGACGTGCATTAAACCAGTTTGAGAGTGTACTTTGTAGCTAACACTAGCCACAGCTCTGCCGCGGTGGTCTAGTGGCTAAGGTATACGGCTGCTGACCCGCAGGTCACGGGATCAAATCCCGGCTGCGACGGCTGCGTTTCCGATGGAGGTGGGAATGTCGTAGGCCCGTGTGCTCAGATTTGTGTGCACTTTCAAAAACCCTATGTGTTCAAAATTTCTGCCGTCTTTCACTACGGTGTCTCACATAATCGTATGGTGGTTTTGGGACGTTAAACCCCCCATATCAATCAATTAACACTAGCCACCACAGCAAAGCTGGAATTTTCTATCTTTCGTCTTAAAAGACGACGCATGTTTTCGCCTACGACCTTATTATTTAAAAAATTATTTTAAGCGCAAACACACGACACATTTACGCACACACACTGCCAGGCATCAAACACGCACGACACTGTCTGGGTGTGTATGTGCGTAAATGTGTCGTGTGTCCGCGTTCAAATTATTTTTTGAAAAGTTCTACCACCTATCCCGACAACAAGTTTTTTTACCTGATTATTGATGGCCGAATACTGGGCTAAGTGCTCAAAGTAATAATTCTGGGAAACCTATGTGCGAAAAACGCGATATGATTTCTAATGTAAAAATTTAGAGAGCTGAACAAGTGAGTATGAATACATTTTTGATTTGTGGGGTTTAACTTTCCAAAACCACCATATGATTATGAGAGACGCCGTAGTGGAGGCCTCCAGAAATTTCGACCACCTGGGGTTCTTTAACATGCACCCATATCTGAGCACACCGGCCTACAGCATTTCCGCCTCCATCGGAAGTGCAGCCGCCGCAGCCGGGATTTGATCCCGTGACCTGCGGGTCAGCAGCCGAGTACCTTAGCCACTAGACCACCGCGGCTGGGTGTATGAATACATTTTGCAAAAAATAAAGCGCACACACAATAGACATGAATGAAAAAAAAGTATGTTTTGTTCTTTTCTCCCGTGTTTGTCTATTTTGTTTGAGTGGTAGTTTTCTCAAAACAATATCATTATAAGGGACGATATATGATGGTAAACAACGGATATTTCAGTCACTTTACAATTTTTATCGCACGCATAAATCTCTGCACACGGGCCTCAAGCCTTTTACCTCCACTGTGCCGCAACCGGGATTCAACCCCACGACTTTCGGGTCAGCAGTAAAGTAACATAGCCCCAAGACCACCGCAGCGGCTGGGCGCTATTTGTGTACAGCGTGTATTCCTTGCAGTTTGAGTTGTCATTTCCTGTGCACAGAAGTTCGTCCAATAAAATGTGCCGTGCCCATCATACGTGGCAGTCCGCTTCGGTAGAACTGCGGGTAAGGTTCCGAGCTGCTCACCCGAAGGTCGCAGGTTCGATCCCCGCCTCGTTTGTCACATTTCAATGGAAGCCCCTACGATGTGAGTGCACGTTGAAGAATGCCCCTACGATGTGCCCTATGAAGAATGCCCCTACGAAGAATGCCCCTACGAAGAGACCCTACGATGTGAGTGCACGTTGAAGAATGCCAGATGGTCAACATTTCCGGAGCCCTCCACTACGGCATCCCTCATAACCTTATCGTGGCTCTGTGACGTAAAACCAGAGTTGCTATTGTTGTTTATCTTATGGGGTAGCCTTCGTCATCGTTCCCACAAATAATGGTATGTTCCAGAAGAAATAAAAACAAAAAACAATACAGATATAGGATGGCCGCATCTTTCAAGCTGAGTAGCCTTATCTAACCTATAGAGGTAGAACACTGCAGACAATCGCACAGGCGTAGTTCCTCAAATAAGAAGTGTTTCTGCATCACATAGGCTACTCCTTCGGAGCTTTCATGATTTGATATCTCTAATGGCGCATACCTGATTACAGGTGCATGTGTAGTCCTAGTTCCAGTATGGTTGTTGCACGTGCCGAATTGCAGTTTTAAACGACGCTAAATAAACGTCAATACTACAATACGGTAAATAGATAAAATATTCACTGTTATAATCTTACCACTGTTGTTGGCTAGTTACAGTGATATTCAGAAAGACAGAGAGAGAGAGAGAGGGATGAAAGCAAAAGCAGAGAAATAACGAGATGCACGTCGACTTTGCTTGCCTGCATGGGGGGAAGAAATGAAGAGGAGAAAAAAGATAGGAGAGACGAAAATAATAATACCAAGAGTATTACACACTAGAATGACTTTACACACTAAAACATAAAGCCTCGCGTTATGTACGTGTTGCGAAGCACAGACCACGGACGTTATCTCACCTGGTGGTCAGATGAGTTAGAGTGTGGTGCGTAAACATTACCTGCCCTTCTTTTCTAGTGTACCCAACAGGTATTCTCCAAGGAGTATTCTACCAGCACGGACTTCCACGGTGAGATATGAAATGATAACCTGTATGCTTGAGAAAAGTCATACCTCTTTTTTATACTTTTTGGGAACACATTATTGCCAGTTATTACCTCGCACTGATCGCCCTTAAGAGAAAATTCAGTAACGTATCCAAAAATATCTGAGAGATTAGGAGAACGAAGAAGTAATTGATCTGAGGAGAAACAACTGTGATTTAAAAAGTGTAGCCATAAGAGCTAAGTATAGTTAAATTGAAGAAACTTATCTTTTATATAAGCATTTTCTCCATAAAGATGAAAAAAGAGAGTTCTTGTGTTCTGTAATTTTATTCTTGAAGAATGCTAACACCAATAATTATAACCTGTGATTGCTTCTTTGGTAATAATAAAAATTGCTTTGATAAATTTAAAAGACGAAACAGCCTGATGCTTTTTGCTTAGTTTGCGAAATTAAGGAAGGTGGCGCTGCGAGAAATGTAACTGGAAACCAACATGAGTATTGGGTAATATGTTTATTATGCTTTCCAGAACTCCATTCGTATAGGACTCATTCAAGGCGCTTTTACTTAATTTCCTGCGAATATATTTGCAGAGCAGCGTCACGTGTTTGCGCGGCCTACAGTGCATGGTTAGGAAATTCGCGGTCCCGTTCACATGTGGCAGAACCTGTTACCTAAGCAGGAACGTCACGTGTGCCGTCGCAACTCCACCGTAACTTAAATGAAAGACAAGGTTCTGTTTGATGCTGCATAAGCGGCGCTGTTTCGCCAGTGTCAGGTGTTGGCCCGCGTCACCATGGGAAGTGTAGTGTATACGTGCTGTGCCACTTCGTGATGCTCTCTGTGATGCTTTCACCAACGCCACTACTGCCAGGACCAGAGCCGACATGCTGTTCTACCAATTACGTCAATTGTGACGTTTTTTCTCAGTTCATCTGGCTCTTCCGAATGTGAAAGTGACCAGAAGTTACGCTACCACCCTTAACTTTTAGGAACTGGAAACAGGAAACAGGCAGCAGTGTCAGTACCTGAGCTTCCTCGGTATGACTGCGAAAGTGACGGAAAACATGAGTTGAGAAGTAGCATGGACGTTTCGGGGTCTTGTGTAAATAGCATCAAACAGAATACAGTCCCCAACCACGCAATCTTTACCACAAAAACCTCACATCCTTCATAAAACACGAAAATAGGCCGTCGGTAGTGTTGGCACTGTCACCAGAATGAGTGATGGAGAAATAATCTTAGGGTGATTGCGTCACCATACGACCTTCATGAGACGACGATAGTTATAGCGTGAGAACGGAACGACGACAATGGGACAAGAAGGAGATGACCTTTGTCGTCGTTCTTTTCTCGCGCTATAACTATCGTCAGGTGATACCAACTAGCCCAAACCACCACACTTCTAAGCTTCATGAGACGTTACAGATTGCCAGAGTTTGTGACATCACGTGATGACGTTATTTCATGACACCCTCGTTTAGTCGAAGGTCACCTAACCGTTGAAGAGCATGTGGAACCACCTTAATAAATTACTAAAGAGAAACAATGGCTTGCTCTACATCAATCAACCTCACTCTGACAAACATAATGCGACAAGCTTTACCGTCGGAACATCATTATCAGCAGAGAAAATCAAGGTTGAAGCTTTAGTCTTGAATTTCATGCTGAAATCTCCACACGTGATGTAACGAATTACAAAACATATTTTTCCTGTTTCCATGATGATGGCTCCCTAAGTTTAAAGAAACTTCGTATCCTAGGTCTGAGAAACCCACAGATGAAATTGTACATCATTTCTATAAAGTAAAAGCTATGCCGAACCAAGTAGAGGCCTTCAAAATTTTCTACTTCATGGTTTTTGGTGCGGGAATTTCACGGTGACTTCTCCACTTGCACTTCCTTTTCGCGCGTTTCTCAATTACCAAACATCGGTGTCGCTGTAAAAGTGGTGTTTTCGGAATTGTGTCGTTGTACTTTAATAATAGACGAATAATCATTTTGCCCTATAGTGGTTCTTTAAGTGCGGAATATTTTTGGAGATGGAGAAGGATGACCGCTAGAATTGAGAAGAAAAAAACACAAAAAGAAGCTTTCGCATTCGAATGCAAATGGGGCCCTTACAACTTAGTAGCGATTGAAGGCGAGCCAGTTGGTGGGTATTCAGTTTATTAAAACAACGCAGAATAAACACTGACAAAACTTAACCGAATACTTATCTTAAGTTTGCTTTGCGCTAATGTTAACTATAAAGCTAATGTTATGACTAATGTTAAGTTGGCCCTGCTCCTACAGCGGAAGTGCGATGTTTTTGCAACTGACGTCGATCAGGCCACAATGTACAAATATAAAGAAATCCTGAGATTGCATCCGCATTAGCCGTAGGAAGATATAGTTCTTATCGGATGAGAAAGGCATGATGGCTCGTAGCTTGTACTGCTTTGTGCAAGCAGCTAATTCTTCAAAGCACACAAGAAAATAGCTTCGTGAAACAAGTCAATCACTTAATGTAGTTTGAACGTGTTGCCCCCCCCCCCCCCCTCCTTCTTTGTTTTTCCACATATCTGTATGGCCAGATTTTTTCGAGGCCTGCACGACACAGACATTTTGTTTCCAAAGCTGCTGACCAGCGTTAGGGAAAAAATCGGGTTGCCAAATTACAATCTCTTTAAGGCATATAAAGCAGAACGCAAATATTACTTAAAACACACCTAAAACAGAAAAGGAAGGAGCTACGTTATTAAGCGAACAAACTTTGTGCGTAATGTAAGTGGCGGTTATCAAATACTCGACTATGATGATAACGTACGCAAGATATGCTGGCAATAACATTTCATGTGAATTCTTGCACAGATCCATCAACTTCGGGGCCATCGGCACAGTGGTTGGGCACGAAATGACCCACGGCTTCGATGACACAGGTGGGTGCTCTGAATATAAAACTTCAGTGCTGGAAGTTTCTTTTTAGAGGCGAAGCTTCTTATAGCGGCACCCGTTTGTCCCTCGTAGCCATTGTAGTAGTGTGTAAGAAGTATAACATTTTGACCTCCAAAAAGGTGCCGGTGAGAGATTTCTTCTGTGCTTGTTGAACAATAAAAGATAGTACTCAATGTCCATGCCAACAGCTGTTAAGGGGGTATGAGAGACAGGAGAATTCGGCTTTTAGTTAACGCGCACGCTGCGAATCTTTTTTTTTATTGTTCAACAACACACAGAAGAGAAAAAAAGGGTTGCTGTGCTATGCTCGGTGGGCGTAACCTCCCAGGTTTTAGAAAGGTTTAGCGAGCGTTGGGCCGCAGTGTCATAAATACAGTGAACTAGTATATACCATGAACTCGAGGTGGTTAAAGGTGGGAAGTAGACACAAAGCGCAAGCCGTAAGAAAGTGTGCGTGTGCCTCCTCTCGTTCATTCCTTGGAATGTCCGCTGGATGGCGGTGCTTCTATATGCGGAATATATGATGAAAAGATGCGAGATGGTGGTACTTGGAGTGCTGAATAGGTGGACGAACGGACACCACAGACAGATGCATGGACGGACGCACGGATGGCTGCACGGACGGATGGACGCTTGGACGGATGCAGGAGCGGATGCATGGTCAAAAGCAGGGACAGACGCACAGATGAACGTGCAGACGCACGAACAGACGCACGCACGGACGGGCGGATGGACGCATGGGCGGCCACACAGACGCAGCATGGATGGACGGAAGCAAGAACGAATGGACGGACGGATGCTTCGCCCCGCTATCCATCATTCACTCCATGGATATGCTGCCTTTTTTCTTTTCTTTTTTTCAGGCAAACAAACATGAAGGTTTCTTTTACTTGCATGCAACCCACTGTTTAAGGGCAAAGTGGCTTCCGAATTTGAGGAATACGCGGCGACGGTATGAAACAGAAGATTGTGGGTGATTGATTGATTGATATGTGGGGTTTAACGTCCCAAAACCACTCTATGATTATGAGAGACGCCGTAGTGGAGGGCTCCGGAAATTTAGACCACCTGGGGTTCTTTAACGTGCACCCAAATCTGAGCACACGGGCCTACAACATTTCCGCCTCCATCGGAAATGCAGCCGCCGCAGCCGGGATTCGAACCCGCGCCCTGCGGGTCAGCAGCCGAGTACCTTAGCCACTAGATCACCGCGGCGGGGCTTGTGGGTGTGTCATTAAAAAAAAAACTTAAGAAAAAAAAACAAAAAGCTGGCGAGCGATCATAATGAGCCAATGCTTTAGTAGGTAAATACACAAAAAAAAAGACATATTCGCAATAGTGTAATGCCGCACGGCGTAATACCCAAGAAAAAATTGGGGATGAGTTGTAGATGCTATTAGATGAGAAGCACTACCGGGTATGGTGGTACTTCTCATCTAATCAGAAGAGATGATCGTCATCAGAAGAGATGATCAAATAAGAAACATTTTGGGCGAATCATGAACTAGATTTGCAAAACAAAAAGTTATGCGAAAATGATTGCGAAAGGCCTTTCCCTGCTGTTAACAATAAAATTCGCTACCTCTGATTGTGATGATAGTGATGGCGTTGATGAATCTAACGATGCGAATCGCATTGCGTGAAATATGACTTCCGTATGGGACAGTGAGACAAGTTGTTCGCTGTTTTACCATTGTTCATTACAACAATAAACAGTCGGGTTGTATTACTTTGTCCAGGGGGGGGGGGGGGTGTCTCTTTATATTACGCTCAAAAAAAAAAAAAGAGGGTACCTGTCCGAAGTCTGGTGTCCCTGGATTATAATAGCAAGGAGTCTCCATCGACTTTCCATTATTTTGAGTTAGATCATGTAAAATTTCGAGTATCGACCAAGCTCGAGCAAAGGAAGAACTGAAAACACTGAATGCACCATAAAACGGAGAACATGAAGCACATCGCTTGTATCGCACCCTCTGCGTGGCTTCGCTTGTAAGATGGTTCAGTAGTTTGTGTGTCAAACATTGCGCTGGGTTTGATAGCTGGCTGCTTTTCTGCACATAATGCTCTTTACAAGAGAACCTTCTCGCACATTATCCTCCTCACCTCATAAAACACCTTTACCAATTAAGACTTATAACTGCAGTGTTAATGCCTGGATAAGGTGTGAAGATATGTGTGTTTTTGAAGTAGAAAGTAAATAGTTGTTTTCTGTTTTTGACAGTGGCTTTAACTACAATATTTTACCGCTGCGTGTTTTTTGTCACACTAAATATAAATGTTCTTTCATGAGAAATAAAAGTTTTTACTGTTATTTTGTCTGAATAAGGCAAAGGACTCCTGAAATTTTAACTTAATTTTTCCTTCACGGTTCATACGAATGATGCGAATTCCAATGTTTTCTTCTTGCCTGATTTTATTTTCTTTGAAGGAAGCCAGTTTGACGCAAACGGGAGGTTGGAACAGTGGTGGACGAATGAAACTCGAACCAAGTTTGACCAAAAGGCACTGTGCTTCAAGCGTCAGTATGGGAGCATCAGTGTCGCGAGTCTGAACCTTACGGTAAGGTTGAATAGCTTAGGATTGCTTTCGATGCCATGAAAGGCGTGGCCAGGTAGCCACGTATGTCTACAGCCTCAAACAAAACCATATTACTGTCTATAGTTATCACTCCAAGTTTAACAAGAAAAAATGCTAGAAACTAGTTTTTAACATATTTTAGAAGCTGTTTTAGACGGCTGTTGACAAAGCTGTGGCACAGGTTCTCGCAAAAAGAAGTTACAAGCTGTTTTTCGTAACAGGTATTGCGAGTGAGTAGTTTATTTGGGAAAACAGGAAGTTCTTTCAAAAATTGCGTTGCAGCTTTTATTGCCATGTTAGTTCCATATAGCTTGGAAGGACATTAACGCCAAGAAGTTGGTTATTTATAGCAAACGTGGCATAATGGCGTTAGATGGAATGTAGCCGCATTAAAGCAGGTAAAGGATTTTTTTGTCAATGGGCACATGTACAGTGTCAATTTTTATGAAAGGGAACACAGGAGCGCATGGCCTGCGCACTCCGGCGGCTGCTGGCAGCGTGTTCAAGCGGGAGCGAGAGCAAACACACTCTATTTTCGCGTCATCTCGCGGCGAGCAAAACAACCATTTGTTTCTGATATGAAACCAGCGGCAAGATTGCTACCCCCTACCCCATCAAGGCGATTTCGCGAGAGCTGGTAATCACCTTTGAGGGGGATGGATTATAAGCTTGCCGTTCTATATATATATACATATATATATATATATATATATATATATATATATATATATATATATATATATATATAATATATATATATATATATTATATATATATATATAGAAATTGAAGGGAACGCACGACAGGTCTGGGTATTTTCTATATTGAATGAACTTGCAGACAGCACATTTTAAAAGGAAATTGTATTTACTAACGCCGAAACGTTAGTAATACAATTTCCTTTTCAAATGTGCTATCTGCAATGTTCATTCAATAGATATATATATATATACTGAGAGTAATAATTCATTGGACCAGTCAGTCTTCGTGAAGGTAATCGATTGATATGTGGGGTTTAACGTCCCATAACCACCATATGATTGTGAGAGACGCCGTAGTGGAGGGCTCCGGAAATTTCGACTACCTTGGGTTCTTCAACGTGCACCCAAACCTGAGCACACGGGCCTACAGCATTTCCGCCTTCATCGAAAATGCAGCCGCCGAAGCCGGGATTTGATCCCGCGACCTGCGGGTCAGCAGCCGAGTACCTTAGCCATTAGACTACCGCGGCGGGGCGTCTTCAAGAAGGTATGGGATATGACACAATGCGAGCGTTACCAACAAGGGTAAATATATTTATTTCCTAACAGTTTTCGGGAGGGGTCCTCCCTTCATCAGGGGATGAGTTATACTAACACAGACATTCAAACTTCGTTGCTGCCGCCTCCCTCTCGCCTTGAAAGATGTTTGTGAGAGTGAGAGAGAAATAGAGAAACAAACAAACAAACAAACAAACAAACAAAAAACAAAACGCTGTGAACGCTGAGCCCAAAACAAGACTGTGCACATCCAAATGTCGGTGTAAATCGACATCCGGTTCTCATCCTGTGCTGGCCAGTTCTCGACATGTGTCAGGCCATATATATATATATATATATATAGTTGCAGCAAGGAATTAATGCTGGCCCCGGTAGAATAAGGGAAAATAGAGTACGACGCACGTTGGTTTTGCAGAGTATATTCTGACCGACGTTTCGGCTGGTGGACCAGCCGAAACGTCGGTCAGAATATACCGTCACTCCGACGAGAATATATACATCACTCCGACGAACCGACGAAGGCCGGTCCCGCGGCCGAAACGTCAGTCCTTTACAAAACAATTTTTCCTACGTGCTTGATTTTTTTAGCTATATATATATATATATATATATATATATATATATATATATATTACGGCAGACGAGTGAGATAGGTTGCCCCCCTCCCTCACATACACACACACACTCGCAAAACAACTGGTACGCCACAGGATGTATGAGCAGTGATTGGGCGGTTCTTTCTTCCTGTGTGCACTCCGAGAGTCAATTCTCTAAGCTTACAGCCTGCTGTGCCCGACGCATTATATATAGTGTGAGCATTATTCATGTAAGTAATGCTTGGTAGATTGCTTACAGTAATATATCATTTTCATTTCATGCACTGTAGCTAAACGGGAACAATACAGTAGGAGAAAATATAGCCGACAACGGGGGCATCAGGACTGCTTTCAAGGTCAGTCTGTACTAATACCCTTTTTTTGTTCTGTGTCAACCAAGCTGACTAACTAGCTCTTGCGATAACCAGATGAATAAAGTGTAAGGGTGCATTGAATTTGAACCATATTTTTACTTTTTAATGCTCAACTGCCTACACACAAACTTTCGAAAACATTCAGCATTTGATAGGCTAGTAGCGCCTTCAACAATGCAAAAGTGGACGTGTCTGCTAAGCTAGTTATCTTAAAGGGATCCTGCAACACTTCGTGCGCATGGTCGGAATGCGCTGCCCATCGCTAGTCGAGGCTACGAAGAACAAGTGAACCAAATATTGTAGAGCACCAGGTGGCCCGGAATTAACAATAAATTATCAAAGTGTACGAAAATTGCTTTCTCTTCTGTCCACTAATTCCGGAAGATGCGTAAGAGCCGCTCGTCAGAGCCGTTGAATCAGCCATTGGTTGATTTGAACACGGCGCCCTTGGTCGTTATAGAGGGATCACCGCAGGACGCTGCGAATTGCCCACGAGTGCACGCGTGATCGCACTGAAAAGCCGCGTATTCGAAGAAACAAAATTGCGAAAAAGTTCTCAAGGTCACGAGGCGTGCGTGACGTATATGCTTTCCCTGTTCCATCTCTCGCTGCTTAGCTTCGAGTACTTTCGCCCGGACGAGAGAATGCAATTGCAGCGCGCGAAAAACATTCCCAACTCCGCTCGTACTGGACGGATATAAAAACGTTTTGTGGTGATGAATTAGTGAGGCAATTAACTGCTTTAGTAAATTCATTCTATAGCCACGTTAAAAAGTGTTGCATGGCCCCTTCGAATATTGAGCATAGTATGCCATTCCACGTATTGTGTTGGGAGGACTTGGTGATGTGAGAGATGAGGAGTTTAGTTGCCTCTCGAAATTGAAATTTGCCACTCCCCACCTTTCAGGCTTACGACAATCTGCTCAAAGAACAGCATCATGAGGACACACGTCTAGAGGGCTTGGAAAACGTGTCTGGAAAGCAGTTGTTCTTCATATCGAATGCAATGGTACGCTAACAGTTTACTAAACTTTTTAAGAGGAAATGACAATAATAAACGTGGTCGTTACAAATAACTCAATAGACATCATGGTTTTTTACGCAGTATTAGCAGTATTATTATTAGTTATGCAGTATTATTCAGCGTTCAAATTCCATATATTTTTCTTTTAAGAAAGTACCTGAATATAACACTGTGACATAATTATCTTTGTGATTCCATTATTAAAAAAATTTGAGCTTCGAACGTAAAGTGGTGCAGCGAATAAAACACGACGCTTAGAAACTTACTCGGCCAACTTTCACAATCCAACCATGTATGGTGCGGGAATAAAGCCGTCAAAATTGTTGCATGAATTATAAATATTTTGAAATATACTTGACTTCATCTTTGAAAAAATATCAATGCATGGAAGTGGGCAGTCAGCTCAATTGCGAAATAGTGGTTTGGTCACAAATTACAGAAACTTTAGAAAATAGAAAGCATATGCTGTGAACAAAAAAAGATTTTCCACATTCTTAAATGACAAAAATTTTGCCAAGGAAGTTGAGTAACGATAGCAAGTATAACGACTGAGACACCTGCCGATATTTGGTGTGTCACGCAGAAGAACTTTCATCTTTTTTTCGTAGACATCTTTTTCAGTGGATTGGTCAAAGTAGAACTGACGGTCGTGTTGTAAAAGTACATTTATTATTGGTCCTCGTGCTTTTTTTGTGATAACATATGCTATTTTTTCTTCCGCGTTTTTTCGAATAATCTGCTTGATTATACAAGATCTAGAAATTTAGGGGTTGATTAAAAAAAAACAGCATGGTCTGGAAAACACTCAATGCTCTATTGTATGTGCTATTTTGACCTCAACCACAGGTGTGGTGCAACAAGGCTCGCGAAGGATATCTACGAGAGCTTATACAGTACGACCCACACTCACCAAACCAATACAGGTTCGTTTCTTCTGGACTGCTCCTAAATACTCCTGTTTTAACTGGGTTCAATTATTACACAACAGTCATTCTGTCTGACTAATGGTGTGTAAAAAACAATATTTAGGAATCATTATAACGCATTCTTTGAAAAGAAAATATGGCAAGTGATTTTCATACCAAGAAATATAACAAAAAAGTATTGTTGGCAAACATGCAGTGTTTAATTACAATACCATTGTTCGTATTCAGATTTCGATCCATCATATTCAGTACTATCACGATGACATAGCACAAGAAAAAGTTGTTGACACTGTGTAGACGCAAGTGCGTACGTAAGAATTTTACTCAACGAAAAGTAAACTTGGTAACTCATGGCTGTAAGCACCGGAAATGATGCCGCAGAATCGTCTATGTCTCGTGGCATGTGCAGTGCTGAATACCCCTTTTGGAATAAAATATCGCAAGAATGAAGTCCATTCGTTATGGACATAACAAGAACTTTTTTTCTCGGAAAGGAGGCCCATTTTGGTCTGAAGTGGGGTCTGGGCAAGCAGATGTGGTTGCCCGTCATGTTGTCTATTGAATGCCACGGGGGAAAGCATCAAGGGGGAGGGGGCATAGGGCTAAACTTTCTAGCTACGCCACTGACATCAGCGTAAATAATTTTGCGCATACCAACTTGAAAGAAAGGCTGGACTGTGATTAGGGGAAGAAATCGCTGGCTTAATTAGCCGAAGTTATTCCGATGCTCCTGAAAACCTATTTGTTATGGCGTTCATATATTTGGCCATGGAACAAGAAAGCTTATAACTTACACCAACAAATTCGAAATTGGATGCAAATGTCGTTACGAGAACTTATGCTACAAACGGGTGTGGATAGGTGATGTATCTGTGACTGTGTCAAACGTACATTTATCCACTGAACCCACACAGCAGCTGAACAACTTTAAGGCTTACTCAATTATAACATTCGTAAATTCTCAGCTTTTTGCGTCAGATGATACGTACTCATGCAGCTATATCTAGTGACCAGTTATGTAGAAAGAAACAGACCTGTGGAGCAGGTATATAACAGTCTTAACGTAAGTTGGGGGAGTATCCTCAGAGCCCGCTGTAAATTCTCTCTACGTCCAGTGCAGAAAAACTTGAGACTACTCACTACGTTATGATCCATGCCTATTACATAAAGTTGCTACGTACTCAAAACACATATTGACTATATTGCACATATCCAGCTAGACCTATTGCCCATAAGGCAATATGCGTACTACGTAGGTGCAGACTGTGTTGGTGCTTTGGCTGATTATGATGAGTTACGACTCAGTCTCTTGTAATAGGTGGAAAGTTTTAAATCACCCACTCATTGCGTAATTCATATGATGTGATGCTTCTTCCACGCAATGTTGGGCAGCGACACTCGTTGCTAAGCTACTTGGTAACTCGTCATAATGCAAGTATTTAGCGCACCTTTTCTATCTATCTATCTATCTATCTATCTATCTATCTATCTATCTATCTATCTATCTATCTATCTATCTATCTATCTATCTATCTATCTATCTATCTATCTATCTATCTATCTATCTGTCTGTCTGTCTGTCTGTCTGTCTGTCTGTCTGTCTGTCTGTCTGTCTGTCTGTCTGTCTGTCTGTCTATCTATCTATCTATCTATCTATCTATCTATCTATCTATCTATCTATCTATCTATCTATCTATCTATCTATCTATCTATCTATCTATCTATCTATCTATCTATCTATCTATCTATCTATCTATCTATCTATCTATCTATCTATCTATCTATCTATCTATCTATCTATCTATCTATCTATCGATTCATTCGATTGATATCTATCTCATTACCGTCTCCTCGGACTGGCGCATAAAATTTGCTAAGAGTTTGTGAATGTATGACGAAACCAATTCACAAGTAATGACATAGAATTGCGACTTCTGTGTCGTGTACATAATAAAGTATGTTCAGTCACATGAGGCACTTACCGGCATACCACAGCCTAGTGTGCCCAGGTGTGCACCACAGATGACAGTGAGTGAAAAAAGGAACTTACTCTAAAGCAGAATACGCCGAACTTGTCATGCACTGCTAGATACCGGAAAAAATTTTGTGCCTGTATCTTTCTCTCAGCAACGTCAGATTTTGGTTTTCTGCTCCTCAGGGACTTTAGACAAAGTAATAAACTGGGAAGTAAAATACATCACAACATTTATCTTGTGAGATTCACATACGGAGATCGCAATAACTTCTTTTTTCCGCTTTTCTTTTCCTGCCCTTGAAGTTCTGTCTATATGACTCCAATATGATCATGGGAGGCATTGTAGTAATGGGCTCCAGAACTTTTGACGACTTGGGGCTCTTTAACATGCACCTAAATTTATATGAACGGGCTTTTTGCTGTTTCCATGGAAACGGAACTGCCGCGGCTGGGACTCATTACCACGACCTACAGGTCGGCATCCAAACACCATAATGACTTGAACACCGCAGCGCTTTAAGAGCGGAGATAACATGAATAAGATGTCCACTAAGACTCTAACAATATTTTGTCGTTTCAGTCAGCTACATCTGCAACTTTTTTTATTTTCTTTCAGGATCAATATTCCAATGGGAAACATGGAAGCGTTTTCCAGGGTATTTAAATGTTCTGAGAAGTCCAAAATGTACCGCCAAAAAAGGACCGTTGCATGCTATGGTGACCACGGTTATGATAAATCCCGGATCAAATAAAGGTATAGCAATCAGGTTAATAAACCAGTACATCAGAGAACACATTGCACTGTTGACACAGACGTGTCCTCCCAGAGAGCGCGTTTTATTTGAGGAAGCGTTTAAGTTTTGTAAACATATAACACGTCATTGAAACATTTCAAAAAAGAGACATAAAAGTGTAATGAAAACCACATTGAATCAGCTCACAGGATTTCGTATTCATATTGTTACGATGTTGAAGGACTCGGGGGTGTAATAAAACGTATTTATTGAAGGGCGCACCTGTGCCCACAACTCAGAGACTATCAGCGTAGAATGCGACAGCCGAACACCAAAGATATTCACCTTCTTCTTCGTCTTCAAGAGCAGTCCCGAGCGCGTGGCGCACATCAGCCGGGTCCAGCTGGGTGCTCGGGCCATCATCGTCGTCTCTGCGCAACACTAGACGGCGCGCATGTATGTCCCTGTGCACGCGTTGACGGGCGCGTTGTTTGAATGCAGGCCAGATGTCGCAGCATAATCCCCCTCCTTATACGCATCATCCCGATGCGTCAGGCAATGAATAAATTCGTGGTAGGCGTCACTGGTTTTCCGATGATATTTCATAGTAAGGCTTCATCCGGACTACATGTACAAACAACCTCTGCAGGGTTGCGGCGTTTTGAGCTCCCGTGTATAGCGCATTTGACTTGGTACGTTACATCGCTTACACGGTGGAGTACTTCGTAAGTCCCGAAGTATGGGCTAAGAAGTTTTTCAGAAAGTCCACGGTGACGCACTGTGGTCCATATCCATACTTTGTCACCTAGTTGATAATGCGCTTCGTTACGACGCTGATTCTACCTGTAGGAGTCGATACGCTGTTGGCGGCGTATTCTGATTTTTTTTTTTGATGTGTGGGGTTTAACGTCCCAAAACCACCATATGATTATGAGAGACGCCGTAGTGGAGGGTTCCGGAAATTTCGACCACCTGGGGTTCTCTAACGTGCACCCAATCTAAGCACACGGGCATACACCATTTCCGCCTCCATCGGAAATGCAGTCGCCGCAGCCGGGATTCGATCCCGCGGTGGAGTATCCTGTATCTCGCCATCTATCTTGCTTCCTCGGCTCTTTGCAAGAAGTCGTCCTAGGTCGGGTGAATTACTGCTTTCACCATCCAGTGGTAACATGGCATCCAGTGGAGTGGTGACTGTTCAGCCGAATACAAGTTCAAATGGTGTCACTCGCGTTGTTTCTTGAACGGCTGTATTATATGTATTACATGCGAACGTGATGTAGGGCAGCATTTCATCCCACAGTTTATATTCGACGTCGACATACATTGAAAGCATATCAGTCAGAGTTCTAATGAGGCGCTCCGTTAGGCCGTTTGTTTGAGGATGGTATGCCGTAGTTACTTCTCTGGTCTGTATGGGTCATTCGCATCTGACATTTCATTAGGTTTGCAGTAAAAACTGTGCCACGATCTGTAATTACGAATGCGGGGTGCCCATGTCTGGGGACTATGTTGTTGATGAAGAACTTGACAACTTAAAGATATGTTGCACTGTACAGCGAGCCTGTCTCAGCGTAACGAGTGAGATAGTCCGTGGCTACGACTATCCACTTCTTGCGAGCAGTCGATGTCGGAAACGGGCCTAGGAGATCCATACCTATTTGTTGGAAAGGGGCATCCGGTGGTTCTATTGGCTGGAGGAGGCCTGCAGGTTTCACGGATAGAAGTTTTGCGTCTTTGAGACTCACGGCAAGTTTTCACATAGTGCTGAACTGATGCTAACAGTTTTGGCCAGTAGTATTTTAGAGGAATTCTGGCGAATGTACGGCTGACTGACACTTATATGTCCAGATGTTGGCAGAATCTCGTTTCGTAAAGGATGCAGGTACAATGAGTAAAACTGTTGTCACCATGGGGCTCGAAGTTCCCCTTGTAAAGGACCCCTTCTCGAAGACAGAACGAAGGATAAAGTGCGCGGAACTTTAACAGTTGAGTCCTTCGAAACGCTGTATAAGCGGCAGCAAATCAGGGTCATTTTGTGGTTGAGCGATTTCTGATGCCTGGACGACGCCTAGAAACGGTAAGTCTTCTTCCTCCGGCTCATTCGTCTCCACTGGTGCGCGTGACAGGCAGTCCGAATCGCTGTGCTTTTTCCCAGATTTGTATACCACAGTAATATCGTACTCTTGTAGCCTAAGGCTCCATCTTGCTAGTCAGCCAGAGGGATCCTCAAGATTCGCCAGCCAACACAGGCAATGGTGGTCGCTGACTGCTCGGAATGGTCTACCGTAGAGGTACGATCGAAATTTAGTTTGTGGGAATCGACAGCGCCCTCCTACCTGGCGCCTCGTTCTCCAGCTGCCGCGCGCGCGCCGACAGCGTAGCCCGGGCGCGCATAAGCATCGGCATCCACCAAGATGGCTGCCAGGGCGCTGTCTTGGTCTGGGCGAGTCAACTGTTGGCTCCTCCCCGCGCTGGTATGTCCGGGCACGCTACGTTGGCGCGCTGCGCGGGCCTACGTCACCACGCAGCCAACTGGTAGGTGTTCTGTGACGCAGTGCCATTTCCCTTTGGACCGCGCGTGACATCCTCCTCTCCTACGAGCTATGTTGCGCCCGAAGATTCACTTGTCGCAGCAGATGCTCTCAGGCCTTCATGAGGGGTAGACGCGCTGCTAAGCAGGCGGCTTCTCGTTCGTGCGTTCGACTTCGGCCCTTGTGTGGGAGTCGTCGCGCCTCAGGCAAGCGTACTTGCTCGCTCTTGCGGAGTTCCCTATACGGCCTGCAAGCCCGCTAGTGTCGCACTGTGCTGCATCTTGGGTTAATAAACCCGTTGTTGTTATCCTGCCTCGTGCGTGGTTTCTGCGCCGTGCCGGAGAAATCGACGAATCCGGCCGCAGTGGCAGTGGAGGACGTCGCATCCCTACACGGTTGCGCTTAGTAGGTAAGCCTAGTGCAAACCTATCTCCACATAACTGGCACCCAACTTTGTTTCGGCAGGGCTTCAGAGCAGACCTCTTCGAGGCGCTCGTTCTTGTTCGATCCTTTGGCGATGGACTTGATCTCGTTCGAGGCGGACGGCTGCAACAGCACGGGGTACGGCCCTCTCGGCGACCCTCTGCTTTTGTTCACCGGGAGAGATCCCTTTTTCAGGGCCCGCTACGGGGATGCGAGTCGCTTGAACGAGGACCACAGTCCTAGCCAAGCCAGTAACGGACTGTATCAGCTGTTCGAGATGCACGCGCTTACGGGCCCGTCCCCGGCGCAGTCTCTGCTCGCCGGCCTGTCCCCGTCAGCAGCACGGTTGACAGCTCAAATAGCCGCACCCAGTCCTTCCTACCGGGAGCACTCAGGTGTTGGCGGGAACGCGCTTACTGACCCGTCGTGGTCGCGAGCGCAAAGGGTCGAAGATGTCGTTGGCGAGCCTGCTCGCTTAACCGACAACGTCGCCGCGTTCACCGACGCTCGCTGGCCTGAAACTCACGTGGGTGATGCTTTCGACGGTCCTAAGCCACCGTGCTCCGCTGTCCACGCGTTTGCCAGTCGCGTGAGGCCTCAAGCACTAGTCGGAGCGCAAACCCTACCCTCCTGCATGTCGTGTAGTGGCCCTTTTCGGTCGGACGCGCATGTTGGGAAACAGGCGCGCGCACCTGTTACGGCCGCGCCCACCTCGGAGCAATCACCGCTGCACGCAACTGTGGCGCAGCTCCTAAACGTTCTGTTGGAAGCGGTGCGCTCGCAGCCTTGTGCTTTAAAGGGAGACCCCGAGTCCCCTCAGCCAAGCGTTCCGAGTAGCTTAAGGGTACCTCTGCCTGAGTTTAGCGGTTATTCGGACCGCATTAGTGCCCCAAAGTACCTCGAGGCGCTGCACCACTATCAGCAGGCTACGAGGCTGAGTGACAGCGTTATGCTAGGCTCTGTTTTGCCCGTGTCGCTGCCAGTCCAAGCGGCGAGGTGGTACCAGCTCGTCGGCCACCAAGCTCGCTCGATGGAGGAGTTTAGGGCGCTCTTCCGTAGCAGATTCGTTCCTCTGAATACGAGCGCCGCATGCGTCGCTAGTTAGAGCTTCGCACACAGCATCCCGACGAATCTCTTCTCGTGTTTGTTCGGGCTTTGCAGGAGCTCTACATCCTTGCCGATCCTACGACATCAGATACCGAGAAGGTGGAGCGAGACATACGTCAGGCTCATCCAACCTTCACCGCTTACCTTCGGAGCGCCCCGTTATCGTGTCCTAAACGAGCTGGCATACGATGCGAAGCGTATTCAGGGCGACATACTGGTGGCGCGAGCCTATCGCCCGCCGCCACCGTCGTCCACGTCTCTCGAGCCTCATTGCGCGTGGGCTGGTCGTGACGCGTCGCACTGGGGTTCCCCGAACCATGAGGCGGCCTCTGCCGCGAGAGACCGAGACGCGCTCGATGTGTCGGACCGCGCTCTGGACCCGTACTCGTACGCCCGGGCGGCCACCATTGCCCGGCAGCGTGAACAAGAACGGAAACCCCGTGCTCCAGTGCACGAGGGGATATGCGATCGCGGAGCCCCCACTGCGGCTAGCGAACGGACACCTCGTAGCTCAAAAGGATTGCCAAAATCCCCCCCACCTCCTGTTGGAGGAAAAGGCGTGGTCTGCTTTCGTTGCCGTGAGCGTGGTCAAACTGTGCGTAAGTGCAACGCGCCCCAACCGACACAAGGGCCTGCTCACCCGTCAGGAAACGGGGTGAGCCGTCGGTGAGCTCCCGCTTGCCGGTGGCTGCAGCAGTAAAAGAGCACGGGAGTGTGACACAACCTCTGGCACCGATGGCGTGTCGCGCTAGACATGACATTCCAGCCCCGCCGGCGCCGTTAATCGCCCTTACGATCGCCGGTCGAGAGTTTGCGGCGTTGCTGGATAGCGGGGCTTCGATCCCGCTGTTCGGCGAAGAGGTTAGGGCTCATTTGCGCGACCGCTCTGTCCGCATTCGAGCTTGCGACACTACCTTCCACCTCGCCAGCGGTACCGCCACCTCGTGCGGCGCTGCGCGGTTGGTTGTGCGTTGGGAGAATCGCGCACGCCGACAGCGCTTTGTGCATCTCCCTGGTCTTTCCATGCCTGTGATTCTCGGTCGCGACTTTCTCGCGCGCACAGGTATCGTGATTGACGTCGCAAGCAGAGGCTACAGGGACGGCCCTTCCGGCGCCCTACGGCCTTTCACCGCACCTCCTGTGGTCTGGGCTGCCAGTAAGTCGCCGGACGCCATGCGGAAGAAGGAGGAAAGGAGACCAATCGTTGCCTCCGCGGCCCGCGTCTCCCTTACCGACGCCAAGACTGGTCCTTTGGCCGGCGCGGCGGAAAACGGTTCGTGCGTACAGCTTTCCGAAGGGGCGTCCGAAGGGGCGTCCTCCACAGGGGACATGACAACATCTGCCCCAACAGGCGGCCCGGACCCAACGAGCTCGGATGGTGCAGGCACTCGCCAACACCCCACTACCGCCTCAACGGTCGACCTACCGCCGCAACGACAACTCTCCCCCCACACGGAAGGACTGCCCTCGCCAGCAGCCTCTCCCCAAGGAGTAGAGAGCACTCTACCTGCACCTGCAACAGAAGGGACCACCGAACCTCCCGACAACCCACCCTCTGATGCTTCAGCTGCCATGGAGGTGATCGAAGAGGTTCCGACTCATACCGCTACAGGGGGCAACACCCGAAAAGAAGCCCCTTATACTGCGAAAGACTTCCTCCTCACACCGTCAGCGGGGGCCACACTTACCACCCGCAGAAAGAAGGGGAAGAAGAAGCCAACCAAGAAGCAACCCTACCCTCGGTTACTGCATCGAAGGGCACAGATGCCAACCTTCCCCAACCTTTCAGCAAGGCCCCCACTGCAGTGGACACCACAAGGAAGCACAGCAGTGCGGCGGGGAGTCCCCCAGACACAGAGGGCTTCCAGGTGGTCACCACCAAAAGTGCCCGACGCCGTGCCAGGGACCTTGCTGCTGCTGCGGCCCTCCCGGTCGACCCTGCCATCGTTGGCACAGTTCTGTTCCGGCCGTCAGCCCCCGGAGGTACCTTCAGTGGATCCCCACGCCTCATCCTCGCACAGGCACTCTCTACAAGGCCCGGCGTGGCTGCAATACGCGTAAACCACAAACGCAACATTGTGGCTGCTGACGCTACCACGCGAGAGTGCCTGGAGCAGCTCCTGAACATCAAGGAGCTAAAGGGGATCCCCGTCACTGCCAAGGAACCCGCTGACCACAAGACCAGCACGGGGTTCCTACATGGTGTCGACGGGGAGCCTGCGGTGGACAGCCTGCTGCCTGGGATCAAGTCGGCCGTTCCGGTGCTCTCTGCTGCCAGGGAGGGGCGAACCGTGACGCTCCGCTTCGCCGGCCCTGTGCCGCCGGAGCACGTGTCTCTCTTCTTGGTCCGTTTCCCAGTGCGGCCAGCCAGACCCCGCCCTCTGCAGTGCCGGCAATGCGGTCGGTTCGGCCATGTGAAGGAGAGCTGCAGCTGGCCAGGCAGCTGCATCAGATGCGGCCGGACCCACCCTGGAGAGAGCTGCAAGCAGACCCGGTGTGTCAACTGCGGGGGCCCTCACTCTGCAGACACCCCAGAGTGCCCTCGGTGGCAGGAGCAGCGGAAGATCGCCACAATCATGGCATCCTCCCCAACCATCCTCTCGAGGCGCACAGTGGCAGCAGCGGTGCGAGAGGAGAATCGGGAGGCGCGGACCTTTGCAAGCGTGGTGAAGGGCCACCCCGCGCCGCCCCTCCCTCCGGCCAGACCCATCCCGGCGCCTCGAAAATCTCGCCGGCAGCCACTCCAGGGACTGCAGTCCACCAGCGCTGCTGCCCCTATGGCCCTGCCAGTGGCCACTGCTGTTCCTGAGGCCCCTCCTGCTGCAGCTGCCACTCCCGCGGCCCAGCCTGCAGCTATTGCCCCCGGAGGCCGGCCTGCTGTGCCCATGGCTCCTGCCGCCCCGCCTGCTGCGACAGTAGAGTTGCCTCCAGCTGACCCGGCCTACCAAATCGTCGCCACCCTGCTGAACACCCTGCGGTCTGTGGGAGAGTCTCTTCCCCTGGACCACCCTCTTCGAGCCATCTGCTTACAGACGGGAGGCTCTCCACTCCCCACAACTAATCATGGCTAGCTCCCCACCCGGAACGAGCCGAGGCCGACGCCCTAGCGTTCTGCAGTGGAACGTAAACTGGCTGGGGCTGCGAAGAGATGACCTGGCAGAGCACCTCCTGCAGAGCGACTACGACGTGCTTGCACTACAGGAGGTGTATGCCCACGCAGAGGACCTTCGCCTGCCAGGGTACGTTGGATACAGCAGCAGGACTGGCTGCACTCTGGCGACCTGCCCTGATGCCCCCTGCCTGAACGACAGCCACCAGCAAGGACGTTCCCGGTGTGCTATCTACGCCAGGCGTGAGCTCCCGCAGGCAGAGGTGAAGGTGGCTGACCTGGCTGAAGGCCCCTTTGAATGCTGTGCCGTCCGCATCCACATCGGGGGGCAGGACACCACTGAGGCCAGCATCTACGTTCGGCCGGGCCAGCCCTGGGACCCCAGATGCCTTCGTCAGCTGGCGCATCGCCTGGGCAAGGAGTTCCTGCTTTGCGGGGACGTCAATGCAAAACACCCAGCATGGGGCGGCCGCAGGACTGACACTCGAGGCAGAGAGCTGCGTGATGTCCTCCAGCAGCTGGGGCTGGCGATCCTCAACTCGGGTGCCAACACCTTCCTCCGTCGTGGGCAGCAGGTCACCAGCACTGCCATAGACCTCAGCGTTGCCATGGAGGGTTGCCAGTATGCCTGGTCGCCATTCCCAGACACCTGGGGCTCGGACCACCTGCCCATCCTGCTGTCTCCCTTCAGAGGTAGGGCTCCACGGGACCGCGAGTACCGCGTGGTGGACTGGCAGGTGTACCGGCGTCTGCTCCAGCAGGACACGAGCAGCGGGGACCTGCTGCAACTGGTGGCCCACAGTGCGAGGGCAGGAACGGTCACTGCCAAGGTTCAGCAGGGACAGCCCGTCCCAGACATCCGGCACCTGGCTCTGAGGGCGGCACGGCGACGTGCAGAGCGGCAAGCCCTGAACAAACGCCAACCGGAGCTCTGGACGGTCTTCCGGCGAATCGATGCCGTCTGCAGACGCCACGCACGCAGGCGCCGGAACCAGGGCTGGCAGGGCGTGTGTGCCTCGATCAACAGCTCGCGGGATGGGACGAAGGCCTGGCGCCTGCTGAAGTGCCTGCTGATGGCGCCCCGGGCCTTGAACCAGGGACTGTCCCTGGCTGTTCACCTGTCGACCACGGCTGCGAACCTGGCAGAACGGCTGGCTGACCAGTTTTCTGCCAGAGATAGAGCCCCACTGCCTGCTGCACCACCGCCTGCTGCCCTCCCTTGCCCCACCTCTTGTCACCATCCCAGATGGGTGTCCGCGCAGGTGCGGGAGCTGTGCGAAGAGCCCATCGCAATACATGAGCTGGTGGCAGCCCTCGAGAGGACCAAGCGACGAAGTGCTCCAGGGGCCGACGGCATCACCTTCCAAATGCTCCGCAACCTGGATGGAGGTGGCTGTCAACGACTCCTGGAATACTACAATGACGTCTGGTGCACCGGAGCCTTACCCGAGTCCTGGCAAACTGCGGTGGTGGCGCCAATCCTGAAGCCCCAGAGAAAGGCCACGGCTCTCTCCTCCTACCGGCCAGTGTCTCTCACCTCCGCGCCCTGCAAGGTGATGGAGAGGGTGGCTCTGGAGAGACTGGAGTGGATTGCCGACCACCTGGGCTTCTTCCCGGAGCAGCAGACGGGCTTCAGGCGGCACCGGTGCACGGCAGATTTCATCTCGGACGTCGTCGCTACCCTCGAGGACGCCAGGAGCAGCGGGGACGTGGCCATGCTGCTGCTGCTGGACGTGGAGGGCGCCTTCGACGAACTCCCACACGTGGCGGTCGAGGCGGCCCTGGACCGCCTCGGCATCAGCGGTAGACTCCGAGGCTTCGTGACCGCCTTCCTGTCCGGGAGGACCTTCCGCGTCCGCATTGGAGGGGCAACCAGCCAACCCAGGGTCATCACTGCTGGTGTCCCACAGGGTTCAGTATTGAGCCCCTTCCTCTTCAACATCGCACTGGCAGGACTTCCGGCGTCCCTCCCAACAGACACCAGGTTCCCGGCCCGCTGCTCTATCTACGCAGATGATGTGGCACTCTGGGTCCGGGGACCAAGGCGGTCCATCCCCGCCATCAGGAGATCACTGCAGGCGGTCCTCGATGCAGTGGTAGCCTACCTCGGAGGCATCGAGCTTAAGGTCTCTGCCACAAAGACCGAGGCCCTGCTGGTTCACCCGCTGGCGGCAGCACGCACCCACGTGAGACGGCTGAGGATTGGCAATCGCAGCCTGCCTTGGAGGTTGGTGGTGAAGTACCTGGGCCTCACCATCGACCACCGACTCACCTGGATCCCGGCTGCCAAGGCTGCTGCCACCAAGGTGCGGCGCGTCCAGGGCGCCATCAGCAGGCTGCAGCTGCGTGGCCGCGGCTGCTCCACCAAGTGGGCCCTCCGGCTCAACCAGGCTGCAGCGTCCTCGGTCCTCCTGTACGCCTTCCCGCTGGTGAGCCTAACACCGGCCAGGAGACGCCTGCTGGAGGGACTCCACAGGGGTGCACTGAGGGCCATCCTGGGGCTTCCCAAAAGCTCGCCGGTGGCAGCAACTCTCGCAGAGGCAGGAGAGTGGCCCCTGTCGTTACGTATGCTACAACGAGCGCTGGGCCACATTGACCGCCTTCACCGCGCCACCGACGGCAGGGCCCTCCTGGAGCGTCTCCGCAGCAAGCCAGGATCACGGATGGGAGGCCTCTGTCTGCTGTATCACCAAATGGTCCCAGATCCGCCAGTTCCGGTTGCCTCTCCACCGCCTCACCACCAGCCACCAGAGGTCCACCTCTGCTTGGAAGGGGCAACCAAGCGACGAACGCCTGCGGCCGCACTGCAACAGGCGGCCTTTTGCAAGCTCCAGGAACAACTGGAGGGACGGCTGCAGGTGTTCACTGACGGATCTGTGATGCCAGACGGGACCGCAGCGGCCGCATGCGTAATCCCGTCCAGAACCAACAGCCGGCAGTGCAGGCTTCCCTTCCCGGCGAGCTCCACGGCTGCGGAACTGGCTGGACTGCATCTCGCAGTAGACCTGCTGGCTGAGGACATCCCCCTTCAGCCGGCCGCGGTTCTATGCGACAGCAAGGCGGCCCTGCAGACCCTGGCCAACTCCCGCCGTGCCGGACTGACGGCCTGCCTCCTGAGAGCCAAGGTTTGCGCCCTCACCGACGCCGGGGTGTCCGTCTCCTTCCACTGGCTGCCCTCCCACGTGGGCATCGCTGGAAATGAGAAGGCGGACGCCCTCGCCAAGGCTGCCCACCAGCCTGGTACTCCCTACTCCTGTGCCGTGGCGGCCAGGGATTATTCACAGGCCCGTCTCAAGAGGCTCCTCATCACAGTCCACCCAGACCCGAGGGTGGCCGGCTGGCGAGGACCAAAGCCTCTCCCAGAGACGGGCCTCACCAGGAGAGAACGGGCCTCCCTATTACGACTGCGGACTGGCTGCGTATGGACGGCGGCCCGCCGCCACGCCAAGGGCCTCTGTCCCTCCCCGGCCTGCAGCCGCTGCGGAGACCCAGAGACCCTCGAACACCTCCTCTGTGCCTGCCCTGGCTTAGCACGGGAACGCTTGAGGGCCTACGCAGCCTACAGGAGACAGGGTCTGCCCGTCTTCACCCTGAAACACCTGCTGTTCCCGTCTCGTCTGCATCCAGCAGCACTCCGCAGCCTGGCGGAGTTCGTGGAGGAGTCGGGAATTGCCGCCTACCACTGATCCCAGAAGCCTTGCTGCCCTTGCCCTTGCCGACGGCCTGCTGCTCGCGCTGAAGCGGCCCGGACATCCCTCTCTACACTCCACCACTATTTCTCCTATTCTCTTTCATCCCCCTCTACCCCACCCAAAGGCACTGCGCCGTGTCGCCTGTAGGCATACAGAAATTAGGTGCCTTCTTCCTTTTCCACATGAACCACTACCACCACCACCTCGAGCATAACGCTGCCGCGGTGAAGGAGGTCTCGGCTATGCCGGTGACCCCCCCACTAAGCAGCAACTCGAATGGCTCGCTGCCGCCTTTGCCGGACAGCTTGTCGAAATGCGAGAAAGCACGCCTGTCGTCGCTGTTGACACGTTTCAGCGATACGTTCACGGAACGCCCGGGTTGCACCCCTCTGGTGAGGCACCGGATTGACACAGGTGACGCACAACCGTGGAAATGCAATCGTCACCCCGTTAGGGCGGCAAAGAGGAAAGCAATTGACCAGGCACTGGATGAGTTGATTGAGACCGGAGTTGTCCAACGCTCAAGCAGTTCTTGGGGTTCACCGGTGGTAATGGTCCCCAAAAGAGATGGCTCTCACCGGCTCTGTGTGGACTACCACCGGCTGAACGAGGTCACGAGGAAGGATGCTTATCCTATGCCTGACGTTGACTCGATCGTGGCTGCTCTAAGTGGTGCTTGCTACTTCAGCACCTTGGATGCTAGCCGCGGTTACCTAGAGGTTCAGATGGAGCAAGCGTTTTGTATTACCAAGAGCCAGCTATCACATCGACTATGTGTCCCATTCTGCACAATTCCGCTGCGCAGTTTGCAAACCTCTGTTATTTTTCCTCTCGAATCGCAACCTTGAAAAGGCCGATTTCTTGTCTTCATTCGACAAATGCGTGTTTTATAATTGCGGCATTGACTTTGCCACGCACCGCTAAGGTCGTTGGTTGCTGCAGTGTTCTGGTTCTAGTCGCAGAACGCATGACGGCTGTCGGGACACTGAGCGGACCTACAGGTGCAGAAGCTTTTGTCAGGCGTATGAAACGTCTTTTGCTTAACCGTTTTTTCTTGTGTTTTGAGAAATAAAACAAATTACTACTACTTCCATCGTTGCAGCTTGTGACGTGGCCCGGACTAATTCACTGTAAGGGGTGTTCGCTCTTCCCAGTGGATAAACAGCTCCTATAGTTTCCACTGTGTTGCAACTACCTTGCCAGGTAGATTATAGAGACTGGTGTACTGCGCGATATTAGCGCACGTCAAAGAAATTCAGTTTTACAAAACTGTCCCGAGCCCTCCGCTTCACATTCTTCCGTAAACAAACTCACCATTAAACCTCATGAGGTAACCAACTGTCAATGCATGTAAGTGTCGGTGGGTACTGGTACGAATGTGTTGAAAGTCTCTTTTTTTTCAGAAAATTTATGGGGGACTGTTAGATGGATAAAGCATAACTGCTAACTACAAAGAGCGGAGTCAAATTCAGGTCATGGCGGCCATATTTACATCGGCTCTTATGATACACAGCATCGTACTTTGATTTACTAGAGTATACAGTACCTCAAGATGTTAAAGTTTTTGTGGATGCCTTCCTCTACGGCGTGCTTTATGGTCAGATCAAGAGTTTTTATGAAGTAGCCGAGCATGTTGTTTTTAGGCAGAGAAGGCCAGACCACATATGCACTAGATACGTAGGTGGTATACTCTGGAAGCGACAGATAAATCTTTATGTAAGCTACAAAGAGTTGTACTACAAAGCTCAAACCCACAATCACACCTGATAAGCTACTCAACCTATTTAGTAACAACGTAAACACTTAAGGTTGGCGTAATGCTTATTTCTTATTAAGTTGCTGGGTTTTCAGAATAAAGGTCATCAGCGAATCATGAACCTTCATGCGGATCCTAAAGAACTTCAATGCTTTTAGAAGTTTTTATTATATTATCACCGATAAAAGCGGGTCATGGATTGTCTTCAGTTTAACATGATTCAACATTGAGCAGGAGCAGGCGTAGTGTTAAGCCGTTTCATTAACACCTCAAGGGGTATTTCAGGTAGGCTCTGACACCATGGATGGTACACCCTTAGTTGTTCTTTTCCAGCACAGCTGCTGTTGTAAACAGCTTGACAATCTTCTGGTATTGAATAGTTCGCATGATTCCATGGCATAAGTAATTGACACCCTGAAAATGTTGAAGAAAAACAAACCTTACTTTGCAAGAATTGTCACATGTCAAACTATTTAAAAAAATATAAGGATTGCTGCAACGCTCGAACACACAATACCAATGCGCTTTTCATCTTATTTTGCCTGTAAAACCTATGAAAGAAAACTCGAGATACTAAATACGTAATGCTATGAAGCCATTATCTTTCAATTACACAGCGGGTCCCTAAGTAGCAAATAGAAACTACGCAATGCACATGTAACTGCGTCGAAAAGGTCGCTTAGAGTTGAGACTTCCTTGAAAGTGCGGCGCATAAAAGTTGAAGAAAAAGATACTCGAAAAATGGCCTCACCTAATTGCAAAAAACATCGTCCCCAGCGTGATACTAGTAGAGTTTTGGCGCAGGTACACGCTGAGAACACTGGAACACGCTGAAATTTCACCGCGTGATTCACCGCGTGATTCCCCGCGTGATTCACCGCTATTCACCGCGTGATTACAGGAGTTCTTCAGAGGCCCAGGTGTTAATGAATAGTACCTTAGTAACCTGCGCTTCACCGATGACATTGCATTGCTGAGTAACTCAGGGGATGAATGGCAACTCATGATTACGGAGTTAGACAAGGAGAGCAGAAAAGTAGCTCTAAAAATTAATCTACAGGAAACGAAAGTAGTGTACAAACACCTCGAAAGAGAAAAGCACATCGATATAGGTAATAATGCACCTGCAGTTTTAAAAGACTATGTCTACTTGGGACAGGTAATAACTTCGAAGCCGAACCACGAGATTGAAGTAACTAGAAGAATAAGAATGAGGTGGAGCACACTTGGCAAGCACTCTCAAATCATGACAAGTAGATTGCCACTCTCCTTCAAGAGGAAGGTATAACAGCTGCATCTTGCTGGTGCTTAGCTATAAAGCAGAAACCGGGAGACTTACAAAAAGGGTTCAGCTTAAATTGAGGACGACGCAGCGAGCAATGGAAAGGAAAATGGTAGGTGTAACCTTAAGAAACAAGAAGAGAACAGATTGAATTAGGAAACAAACCGGGGTTAAGGAAAACACAGTTGAAATCATGAATAGGAAATGGACGTGAGCCGGGCATGTAGCACGTAGACAGGATAACCGCTGGTTATTAAGGGTAACTAACTCAATTCCTAGATGGATTAGGGGGGACAGAAGGTTAGGTGGTCAAATGAGATTAAGAAGTTTGCGGGTATAAATTGGCAGCAGCAAGCAAAGGACCGAGTTGACTGGCGAAACATGGGAAAGGCCTTTGTCCTGCAGTGGATGTAGTCGGGCTGATGATGATGTTCATTATTATTACTTGACATCTCTCCGTCTCTACCAACATTCGCCATTGTCCTGGCCCTTGTGGGAATCCACTGTAATGACTGCAACCCATTAAGTAAGTGAGTTTCAGGCCCCTGGTCTACAAGAAATACAACACTTCTCTTTCTGAGCTGGCTAACGACTTCTAGTTAGTTATGTTCAGAAGTACAGATTTCTTGCTCATATACCCTTTGATATAGCTATCACATCCATGAGCAGCCCTAAAATTTGAACATGCTGATAACAAGTTCCACTTCTCTCTGGCTTAGTTCCAGTTTTGGGAAAGTAATTTCATAACGAGGTGCATTTTTAGTTCAGAACACTAAACTGCTTCCAATGCTGTTCGGAGGAAGGAAGAACCTCAGTGGTGCGAGCAACAATTTGCAACCGGTACACATTCATAAGCCAGGTCGATACAGTCAGTGTTGTGTTAGATAAGTTGTTTTCCTCAATACTATTGTCTAAATTAACCTTGCTAGAACACTCAGACTTCCGCACCGTGCATTGTTCTGGAGAAACAGAAGAATGTACACATGGCAGACATAATAAATTACTTTGACTAAGTCACGACTGAGAAATAATAGGTCACATAAAACAGTCAAATGCTTCATCAATGACAGGCACCTATTTTGTACTCGCTTTCTTTGAATTGTTGGTCAAGAGTTTGATGTTCTTCGCAAGAATGAGAGTACGTTGTAATGACTGGCGAGCCTCCCTTCGAGGCACTACTTCCATTTGAAAGTCAACAAGAGTTATCTCTTTTACTCAGAAATACTTTGTTACAATCAGCAATAGACATGTCTTTGACAGTTCAGGTTTCGTTTGGATAGCATATTCTGGGAATACGATTGTAGGTTCTAGTTTAATTCTAGCAAAAATAAATGTCTTTCGCTTACTATCCTCTACAACGCACTGGTTACAACCACCATCTTTAGGAGTAATGCTCCTTATTACATCACAGATTGAGCAAACCTAACCTTTTAGCAAACAAGTACTTACTTGCTTGGTCAGTTGAGTTACGATCATCGACAAATATCATGCATTCATTTGAGGGTGATAAGTACATCAGTTTTCTGAGCTTAGGGGGCTCCTCTGAAAAAAATAAAAACAGATCTCAGCATCACCAAATGCATATTATCACGCAGCAAAGGATGACGCAGTTGTATATAAGGAAAACAAGTTTATTGGAGTTAACCTGTGCTCCCCTAACAACTGAAAGAATACACAGGCGGCGAGGCAGCGGCCGGCAAAACGACGTGCACGCTAACGCTAGTGAGTGTCGGCGATTGAATGTAGCGGCATCGGCTGTGCGGGAATATATATGCCTCAGCGCGAGGTTTTCTCGAATAGTCGAATTGTATCGAGAACGCTGTGATAGCGTTTGTTCGAAACGCTGTAAAAACAGTGATAGCACAGGCCGGCGCAGCCAGGGCGAAAAAGCAAAACACAAATAAACAAACCCAATGCATGGTTCGTGGCATTACCCCCCCCCCCCCCTCTAAGAGTGCATCGACCCGATGCTAACATAAGGGACAATCCAAACAAATAAAATAAAAGTTCGTCATCGTCCGTAGAAAGGTTTTAAGCGAACCACATGGACGACTTCGGGCCGCGTGCGTCGTCGTGATGTACGGGAGTCACCATCGGGGATTACTTCGTACGTTAGTTCGCCAACACGTCATAGAATCCGGTAGTGTCCGAAATAGCGTCGTAGAAGATTCTCACTGAGTCCACGTCGTCGAATGGGAGTCCAAACCCACACACAATCTCCAGGATGGTACTCGGCGTCTCGGTGTCGGAGATTGTAGCGTCCGGCATCCACCAGTTGCTGGTCCGGTATACGAACTCGAGCGAGCTGGCGGGTGACATTGGGCGGCGGTACGGCGGGGCCTATTGATAACGGGTTGGAACGGGTCGGGGTTGACGAGCAGAAGCGGAGTAGGTCATCGCTTGTGGTTCGTAAGATGCTTGCGACGGCGTAGAATTCCCCAGTGCTTGCTGAACCTCCTCGCGGACGACGTCAGTGAGGGAGGCGACTTGGGGCTGCGGCGTTGCTGGGAACAATTTCCTCAGTTCCTCGCGAACGACGGCGCGGATGGTCTCCCGCAAGTCTTCCGTCGCCAATCCAAGGGCGTTCACCGGGTTCACCGAAAGGGTGTTGAGTGGTCTATCGTATTGCCACGAACGCATATCCAAGGTCCTCTCGATCATCGAAGCCTCGGTGACGAACTCAGCGATGGTCTTAGGGGGGTTGCGGATGAGTCCAGCGAAGAGCTCTTGTTTAACTCCCCGCATCAGAAAGCGCACCTTCTTCTCTTCTGCCATTTCGGGGTCAGCTCTCCGGAACAGCATCTTCATCTCCTCGGCGAACAGTACAACACCTTCGTTAGGGTGTTGCATTCGCGTTTCCAACAAAAGGGTGGCTCGTTCTTTCCGCACAACCGTAGCGAATGTTTTGAGGAATTCGCTCTTAAAGACAGTCCAGTCGGTTAGGGAGCCTTCATGGTTCTCAAACCACGTCCGAGCTGCTTCCTCCAAATAGAAGACACGACGAAACGTTTCTTCGTCATCCCACCTGTTAAAGATGCGGATGTGCTCCAGCTTCTCCAGCCACTCTTCCGGGTCTTCACCAGGAGATCCTCGGAATGATGGGGGCTCACGAGGTTGTTGCAGAACGACGGGAGTGTTGGTAGCGCTGGTCATGGTGCCTGCGTTGATCATCGTGGTTTTTACGTCTTCTTTCCTATCTTTATCCGGGAGCAGTCCTAACTCTGGCTGAAGGCCTTGCTGTCGGCGGCTGACACGAGTTGGGCTTGCTTGTCAGCTTGGCAATGGCTTAGGGTTCATGTACCCAGCACCTCCACCAGATGTCACGCAGCAAAGGACGACGCAGTTGTCTATAAGGAAAACAAGTTTATTGGAGCGAACCTGTGCTCCCCTAACAACTGAAAGAATACACAGGCGGCGAAGCAGCGGCCGGCAAAACGACGTGCACGCTAGTGAGCGTCGGCGATCGAATGTCGCGGCATCGGCTGTGCGGGAATTTATATTCCTCGGCGCGAGGGTTTCTCGAATAGTCGAATTGTATCGAGAACGCTGTGATAGCGTTTGTTCGAAACACTGTTTGTTCGGAACGCTCGAAACGCTGTTCGATAGCGTTTGTTCGAAACGCTGTGAAAACAGTGATAGCACAGGCCGGAACAGCCAGGCCGAAAAAGCAAAACACAAATAAACAAACTCAATGCATGGTTCGCGGCAATATTGTGGTCGCACAGTATTCGATAACTAGTCATAATTGAAATACTATGCGGCCACAGTTGATCACAAATACCAGCGCAGCCAGACAATGCCCAGCACAGTTCAAAGGCATCTTCCATGTTTCGCCAATCAACGCGGTTCCCTGCTTGTCCATATCTACATTTGAAGCTTTCTGTATCTTCCGTGATTTTGCAAGGTCTCTGAGATCCGCCTATTTTTAACCAAGTGACCATCTGATGTAATTCATCTTGACAATGTGACCAATGCCGGTTTTTATGACGTCCTACGTCAAGAGATGGCATGATAACTTGATTTTTGGCAGCAAAGATGTGTAAGAAATGTTTTGTCAGTTGATGGCGGGAAACTATCATCATCCTAACGAGCATTTGCGATTGTGTAGCCAACCAGAAAACGATCATCATAAACAGCTACGTGTTCAGAAACTGGTTAAAGCCTCTACTCACCGCTTGTCCTTTGAAAAGCACCAAGGCAAACATTAGGCTAAAAATGATTGCGAAGTTACGGTGGTGAGCAGAAGATTGAAAGTACGTACAAGAGAATTCTAAACAATGGAAAACAAAACGGCAGTTGCGAGAAGACCACGAAACCATAGAAGGCCTACACCAATGACGACATGGCCGTAAATGTATGACAGGTGCGGACCCTAGGTTTCATCTTTAGTTTCTGCAACTGAAATTTGCACATGCGTGCCATGTCTGTGAGTATCTGTGGTTTGACTGGAACCTCTCTGCACTAAGCATCGATGAATAAACAGTGTAATCTAACATCACCTGAGTGAGTCTAGAATGAACCTATAGGCAGCCAGGTAAGCCTGTAGAATGGTCCACTTTCGCTGTTTCAAGGTTTGGTTGGATTAGCGCAAGCTTCAACAATTATTTTGCATTACTCGTGTGACCGATGACGCCTATGATGTCTTCGAATTTGGTGAGGCATCTAAAGACTTCGCCCTAAATGAATTATGATAGATGTTTACAATTCACTTACGTTTGAAAGGGAAGATGTTCCCTTGCGTTTAAGAAAACAACTGTTCGACCCGCTGTTCAAGCACAGCCGGTGCTCCCGCAAGCTATACAGGTTCTCTGTGTGCTTCTAGAGTTTAATCAGATGAGCGTGCGTCTCTTTCACTGGTGTACATAATAATGCAATGACATTACAACGTTACACTCTAGTTAACAGCCGTGGCGTTTTTCAGCTGAGCTTTTTCTTCTCGTAGCTCAAATGAAGAAGCTCATACAAAACGAAGGATATGAATGTTGTGGTGTTGCGGCGACAGCGTTAAAAACCAGGTTTCATATAGATTCTGTTGTTGGTGTAGGCGTGTTCATAGGCGGCACGTTTAGTTGTTAGCAAAAATTTTAAAGCTCATGAATGTGCTTGCGTATGTGTGTGTGTGTGCGTGTGTGTGTTGCATCCGTGTCTGCGTGTGTGTGTGCGTGTGTGTGTTGCATCAATGTCTGCGTGTGTCTGTGCCTGTGTATGTGTGTGTGTGCGTGCGTGCGTGTGTTGCATCCGTGTCTGCGTGTGTCTGTGCCTGTGTGTGTGTGTTTGTGCCTGTGTATGTGTGTGTGTGCGTGTGTTGCATCCGTGTATGCGTGTGTCTGTGTCTCTGTGTGTGTGTGTGTCTGTGTATGTGTGTGTGTGTGTGTGTTGCATCCGTGTCTGCGTGTGTCTGTGCCTGTGTGTGTGTGTGTGTGTGTGCGTGTGCTGCATCCATGTCTGCGTGTGTCTGTGCCTGTGTGTGTGTGTGTGTGCTTGTTCGTGTGTGTGTGTTGCATTCGTGTCTGCGTGTGTCTGTGGTGTGTGTGTGTGCCCGTGCCTGTTAATGTGTGTGTGTGTGTGTGTGCGTTTGTTGCTTTCGTGTCAGCGTGTGTCTGTACCGGTGTGTGTGTGTGTTTGTGCCTGTGTATGTGTGTGTGTATGTGTGCGTGTGTTGCATCCGTGTATGCGTGTGTCTGTTCCTGTGTGTGTGTGTGTATGTGTGTTGCATCCGTGTCTGCGTGTGTCTGTGCTGTGTGTGTGTGTGTGTGTGTGTCGTGTGCTGCATCCATGTCTGCGTGTGTCTGTGCCTGTGTGTGTGTGTGTGTGCTTGTTCGTGTGTGTGTGTTGCATTCGTGTCTGCGTGTGTCTGTGTGTGTGTGTGTGCCCGTGCCTGTTAATGTGTGTGTGTGTGTGTGTGTGCGTTTGTTGCTTTCGTGTCAGCGTGTGTCTGTACCGGTGTGTGTGTGTGTTTGTGCCTGTGTATGTGTGTGTGTGTATGTGTGCGTGTGTTGCATCCATGTATGCGTGTGTCTGTTCCTGTGTGTGTGTATGTGTGTTCCATCCGTGTCTCCGTGTGTCTGTGCCTGTGTGGTGTGTGTGTGTGTGCGTGTGTTGCATCCGTGTCTGCGTGTGTCTGTGCCTGTATATGGTGTGTGTGCGTGTGTTGCATCCGTGTCTGCGTGTGTCTGTGCCTGTGTGTGTGTGTGTGTGTGTGCATGTGCGTGTGTGTTGCATCCGTGTCTGAATGTGTCTGTGCCGGTGTGTGTGTGTGCGTGTGTTTCATTCGTGTCTGCGTGTGTATGTGTGTGTGTGTGTTGCATTCGTGTAAGCGTGTGTCTGTGCCTGTGTGTGTGTGTGTTTGTGTGTATGCGTGTGTTGCATCCGTGTTTGCGTGTGTCTGTGCCTGTGTGTGTGTGTGTGTTGCATCCGTGTGTGTGTGTGTGTGTCTGTGCCTGTGTGTGTGTGTGTCTGTGCCTGTTAATGTGTGTGTGTGTGTGTGTGTGCGTGTGTTGCTTCCTTGTCTGCGTGTGTCTGTGCCTGTGTCTGTGTGTGTATGCGCGCGCACGTGTGCGTGTATGTGTGTGTGTGTGTGTGTTCGTGTGTTGCATCCGTGTTGCGTGTGTCGGTGCCTGTGTGTGTGTGTCTGTGTGCGTGTGCGTGTGTGTGTGTGTGTTTGTGGGTGTGTGTGCGTGTGCGTGCGTGCGTGCGTGCGTCTCTGTACGTATGTGTGTTTGAATGTTCCTAGCAAACTCAACTCCTAAAGGCGTAGCTTATGGGTTCCCTAAATTTTACAGTTTTGGTTCCTGGGTAGAATATAACTGTGAGAAGAGATTTTCAGCGCTTTATTGAAAAAAAACAAGCGATAGAAAACTTTGAACACACAAAGAAAAAAGCACAAATCAACTACAAATGTGACATCTACTTATAGGTACGATTTATTGGAAATTTGAGCCCTTAGAGTAGGTAAATGCAACGCCCAACCACAGCCTGCTTTCCGCATTGGGATGGTCGACACCGCAGCCTGTGGCCATTGTGGCAAGAAGGAAACCATTCAACATGTTCTTTGTGAGTGTCTAGCGTATAGTAGGCGGCGACTATGCCTTCGCAGGGAACTCAACAAATTAGATGATCAGCCTCTGTCGGAGCAGGAAATTCTGCAGTATCGTCAGGATGCGACTTCACAGAAGAGGACCCTGAAAGCGCTGCTGCACTTTTTGCGATTGACCGGCTTTGCTGAACGGTTGTAGCTGGGACGCCCTTCCTGTGTGTGTTTTCGTTTTTTTTATGAGTGCGCGTGCGTTTTTTTCCCTCTATCTAACTCCTCTTTCTTGCCCCTACTTCCCCACCCCCAGCGCTGGGTAGCAAACCAGATGCCAATATCTGGTCACTCTCTCTCTCTCTCTGAGCTCTTAGAACAGAAAAAGATTGTATTGTGGGCATAGATTAAACACGTCGTTGTCTGTACAATGTCACCATCGAAATATGCTAGGTCATACCCCCTCATTGTCGTCGTGATTTATCATCATCATTGTAGGTTCTCCACAGCTGTTCACAGCGGGTCCTTTGGTCAAATAAGCGTCATCCCATCATACGCGGTGGAGATTGCTCTTTGGTCTCCTATACCCTACTCGCCTGTTCTACCTCTGGCAGCTTCTGTCATGTGGCGGCTTTTGCCTGCTGTCCGGCAATATGTCAAAGCGTGACTGCGTCGGTGCTGCAGCTGACCCCACTTCGGCACAGCAAACCACGCCTTCTCATGTGGTAAAGACCCACCATTAAGCTCCATATCTTCGCTGGTATGTGCGCAGCACATGTGGATGACTAGCTTGACAATTTCCCGCACGCCACTTCTGCTCATCAAGGTGACGACACCTACAAGCTAACGCACAGTTCTTTCTACGTTATGTGTGTGGCGAAAACGTGGTTCTTCAACCACGTTATTGACATCCCCAACGGGGCTACCTTCGTCAAAATACTCAGGAGAGGTTCGGAAACAGCGCTTCGGCAAATCATTGCCGAAATGCGACAGTATAAACAACTTGAAGTTAAAGATGATAAGCAGCCATAAATGTAACACTCTCAAGGTGAGTGCACAGTTTTTCATGGCATTCTCGAATGCAAGTGCTTTATCATGATCACACACAAATGCTAGAAGAAAACCTTGTCGGCCAAGTGAGCTTCAGATGATACTTACGTGTGGTATACTTATAAGTCATAGCATTGTATTTCGAGTGGTTTCCAGTTTTAGAAAGAACCAGGGATGTGTTGAACTTTACCCTGGGTAAGAGAAATGGTTTTGAGGTTTTAGAGAGGACGTATACTGCTAATAGAGACGATGTTTTCTTCACTGTTTTATACAGGCTTCAAAACGGCCACTGTATTATGCTGCTTTTTTGTTAAAAACAACCCGGACTTTTAATAAACTTAGTATGACAGTGAGACTCCTGTTGTTTTTGCACACGAACTATACGTCGAAACGGATATATTTTGAGATCACTGTTTAGAATAGTTTACGAAAGCTCAATAATTAGGTACTTAATAATTTTTACCGGGAATGTTTTGTACAAGAAAGTTGTAATGCATGTCATTTTATGGCATACTCATTTCTTGGAAAGCGCAAACGTTTAACGCAATTCAAGATGTTCATTATCAAGACTTAGAGCTGCTGTACAAACTGACAGCAACCGGAACGGAGTAAACGCAGCCTCTCAGTTACCTTAGACGAAAGCTAACCGCGAAGGGCAAGTGCCGATATTTAAATCAAGGCAAACCGAAGCACGATCTGCTCGGAAAAAAATGAAAAGCGTTTTAATATACACAAGAGACAGGTTTCATGCCACTGCTCAACGCACATTTCTTTGCACGCAACATTTGTAAATATGTATAGCGTCATTTTGTAACGTTTCGCTCAAAAACAAACTAAAACAAAGTCAGCTTCTTTCTGCATAACTCATATGACATCAATTCCTTTGGTTCGTGGCATCTGCCAAAATTTTTATTATCCGATGCGGCCTTGACGTGCCCTCATTCCTCAAATTTAGCCATTTTCTTGTCACGGGTAGGTCTCGCCTGACGTAACAGAGCTGTCGTGCTTGTGCTCGCCGGAAGCGATCAGTTTTGATATCACCCCCCTGAAAATGCGATGATTATTATCCCAATTACGTCCAAGTGCTTCAATTTTAAGCTACAACTACAACTTTCTAAACTGACTTGGTGCAATAAAAAACAATTTGGTAGCTAGTTAACAAGTATGTATAATTATTCGCTCTTGCGTCATTTCAGTTGGACAAAGTGTTTCAGCCCAGACGTATGGCTTGTGTACGAAAACAACAAAAGCCTTCCACTCATGGGATGTTTCAACAAAAATGTTTATCCCACCGAAGAAAAAACTTAATGTATATGATTGTTACAGCTACATGATGCATTCACTATTTTTCCCTGCACGCAACACAATGATGGTCCTGCACAAATTATTTAGGGGATCAAAAAAATAGGGGGCACTACAACTTCCATCTTTGGGAGTTGAACGGGATAGCGATATTCTGTTCCAAGTGCGTATTTCATACACTTACTGCATGAAACCTTTTCGAACTAGCTATGCACTCACTACGTGACCTTAAGGGGATAGGAACATTGATTGATATGTGAGGTTTAACGTCCCAAAACCACCATATGATTATGAGAGACGCCGTAGTGGAGGGCTCCGGAAATTTCGACCACCTGGGGTTCTTTAACGTGCACCCAAATCTGAGCACACGGGCCTACAACATTTCCTCCTCCATTGGAAATGCAGCCGTCGCAGCCGGAATTTGAACCCGCGCCATGCGGGTCAGCAGCCGAGTACCTTAGCCACTAGACAAGGGGATAGGAACAGCAGCGTGTGTACTTTTGTAGTGGGTGACTGAATTAAACTATGAAGCAATTGAGATAATCAAATGTTGTGGCACCCGCTGGCAATGTACGCTTGTACCACGCATTATTACTGCAATATTTAAGGTTGCCATGTCAAGCACGTATAAAGGACGCACTTGTTTGTGCGGAGTGAAGGCTACTTTCACTGCATTTCGAAGCAGAGGAAGTAGTTTCCACTGATTTTACAAGCAGAGACGTGGCCGTGTGGCAGAACGTCCGCTTATTATGCAAAAACCTGGGCTCGATTCCCAATCAGACCCGAACGACCATCGTAAAGCCTCCACTCTGACGAAGGTCATTCATATGATTTCGTTGTTCTCGATTTTTCGGTCACGCGTTAAATGATCCTTTTTCGTTCACAATAAACCACGCCGACAGCGACGCCAGAATTTCACGAACAAGCTCTCTAACGCTACCGCGTTAAAATAACTTCATAAACAAAAAAAAATTGACCAACTTAATTTTGCTTGGACACCCTGCAAATTACATTGAAAACGGTCTTTCTTAATATTCCTAATTACTTAAGCAATTTTTGAGTTGGGCTCTTCATTAGCGATGCCCACAAACTCATAAAAACTACCCAATGGTCAAAGAACGCACGCTAACTGCCTATCTAACTATCGCACTAAACTGTTTTGCCACGTATCACGCACCATCACTATTTATATCCCGCGCCCTCACATTCACTATAACCACGCACTTATGTGTAAAGTTTAAGGTTTTCTCTTTTTTAGCCACCATACTTGTGAGAGCTAACAGACAATGACGCCAAGAAAAGCATAAGGAATGTTATTATTAGTAAATACGAGTTTAATGTAAATTTGAGAAAAAAATACAGTGGACTAAAAGATAAATTGCCGTTGGCAGAGATCAAATCTGTGACCTTCGTATAACGCGTCCAGAGCTCTACCCACTTAACTACAGTGATGGTCATTCCTCCATGAAAGAAAACGTACGAGCGTCAGCACAGCCAACGAGCCGCTACTGAAGAACTAGTAGCTTGCAGCTCATTTCTTTCGTGAACACGGCCTCTGCTGCGAGCCAAGTGGTCTTTGTGCGCTCAGAAGCTCTAATACAAACATTTAGCATAGACGTACAAACCTCCTTGCATCTCTCATAATCATATAGTGGTTTCTAGACGTTAAACCCCACATATCAATTGACGTACAAGCCTCCATCTCATGATATATCCAGGAGAAAATGTAGAGACGTTTGTTTCGCGTGAAAACAGCGCTTGAACCGGCGACCACTCTCTGTGGGGCAAAGTACAAGAAAGACTATCCCGCTAACTTTGGCGAAATATGAGCATGGCGACGTTATCTCAAGCGCTATCTTCGCACCAACTCTCGGGTGGTAGTTGAGCACGTCGAAGCACCTCCCAGCTTTTCGTAGCGCATACAGCACATTGTCTATATCAATATCTCGCCGTTAGTACGCTGAAGAACGTATGGACTGGGCGAAGCTGTCTAACGCTGTGCGCTGCATGCAGTGTGAGGGGTCACCTGTTCGAATCCCAGGTAAAGAGCTTCGCAACACCTTGCCTTGTGATTTCTCTTCCTCTTTCTCCAGTCACACACACACACACACACACACACACACACACACACACACACAAACACACACACACACACACACACACACACACACACATATATATATATATATATATATATATATATATATAAGTCAAGTAGATCCTCCAAGAGAACGGTAACAACGGAAGTGTTTAATTCGACAGTTTCGGCCAGAGTCTGGCCTTCATCAGATGACTCCTGGCCAGACTCTGGCCGAAACTGTCGAATTAAACACTTCCGTTGTTACCGTTCTCTTGGAGGATCTACTTGACTTATTGCAACGCTACGGCCATTTTCGCCACCATGCCTGCCTATATATATATATATATATATATATATATATATATATATATATATATATATATATATATATATATATATATATATATTGTCACGAACAAAACAAGACCTGCAGCCAGGAGTTCACTTGAACCAGAGCAACGAAGATGTGTTCTCCTTCTTCTTTGCGCCCAAAAACGCGTATGAGCCACAGTGGCTCTTTCATCAATGATGGCATTACCCCCTCTCCCAAGAAGCATCGTCTCGATGCTGTACATGAAGGCAAAAAAAGAAAAGAAAATTAGATGAAAATTAGCATGCGAGCAAAATGAATGGCGTAAGGCGGAATAACGTAGTTGGTTGTGGGGACAAAAGTTAAATAAGAAATAAGAAAAATAGGAAAAACCTAAGGAAAAGACGAAACAAAAAGAAACACGCGAAGTTACCAATAAAGTCAGTCACTCACTGGCCATTCACAGCGCGAAAAGTATGGTTTGGGACGTGAAACGTGAATGACTTCAGTTTGCGGGGTGAAACGGGAACGTCTCGAATTGTCTTGTGGGAGAACCTCGTAAGTGACGTCGCTGAGACGTCGCACAACCTTGTAAGGGCCGAAGTAGCGGCGAAGAAGCTTTTCTGAACGTCTACGCTGTCGAATAGGGGTCCACACCCAGACTTCATCACCTGGCTTAAAAATAACTTCACGGTGGCGAAGATTGTAGCGGCGCGCGTCTGCAGTTTGGTGACGTTGAATACGGTGACGAGCAAGTTGACGGGCCTCTTCTGCGCACTGCGCGAATTTGGCGGCATCCGTGTGGTATATTCCAAAGTTGTCGGGCAGGAGCATGGCGTCGAGCATCGTCGTGACGTCGCGACCATGGACTAAGCGAAAAGGTGTGAAACCGGTACTTTCTTGAACAGCAGTGTTATACGCAAAAGTTACGTAGGGAAGTATGGTGTCCCAGTTCTTGTGATCGATGTCCACATACATTGACAGCATGTCTGCGATTGTCTTATTGAGTCGTTCAGTCAGTCCATTTGTTTGCGGGTGGTGGTAAGCCGTTGTTTTACGATGTTTCGTGCCACTTAATCGCAAGACTTCCTGCAGCATCTCTGCGGTGAAAGCTGTCCCACGATCAGATATGACGACAGCTGGAGCACGGTGACGTAAGACGATGCTGTTAACAAAAAATTGGGCGACATCTGCTGCGGTGGCTTTTGGAAGTGCCTTGGTTTCACAGTAGCGTGTTAAGTAGTCTGTAGCGACGACAATCCACCGGTTTCCAGACGAAGACGTGGGGAATGACCCCAGCAAGTCCATGCCAATCTGATGAAAGGGCGCCTTTGGTGGGCCAATTGGGTGCAGTAGTCCCGCTGGTCGTAAAAGTGGAATCTTGAGTCGCTGACAGTCGCGACATGTGCGAACGTAGTGCTTCACAGTCTTCACGAGACGTGGCCAGAAGTAGGAGCGTTGAATCCATTGCAGCGTGCGCGTATAGCCGAGGTGTCCGGATGATGGCTCATCATGACACGCACGTAAAATGTCACCACGAAGCGTAGTTGGCACAACAAGCAGATACATAGCTTGTGTAGTATGAAAGTTCTTTTTATAAAGCACTCTATCACGGAAACAAAAGGAAGATAGTGAGCGCGCAAAGCTTCGAGGAAGGTGGGAATTGCGTCCTTCCAGGTAGTCAATGAGCGGGATGAGCTCCGAGTCGTGGCGCTGTTGCTCAGCTAAGCTGGTTGCTGATACGGCAGAAAGAAAAGTGTCGTCGTCTTCAAGGTCAGTGTTGGCAATTTCGACCGGTGCACGTGAGAGACAGTCGGCGTCGGTGTGTTTCCGCCCAGATTTGTGCACGATGGTGACATCGAAATCTTGTAGCCGAAGGCTCCATCGTGCTAGACGACCTGAGGGATCTTTGAGATTCGCGAGCCAACAAAGGGAATGGTGGTCGCTAACAACCCTGAATGGGCGGCCATACAAGTATGGGCGGAACTTTGTTATGGCCCAGACAACAGCGAGGCATTCCTTTTCGGTTGCAGAATAGTTTTTCTCCGCTGGGGATAACGTTCTGCTCGCATAAACGATCACGCGCTCTACGCCATTTTGCCACTGAACTAATACCGCTCCTAGTCCAATGTTGCTGGCGTCAGTGTGTAATTCCGTGTCAGCGCTTTCGTCAAAATGACCTAGTACAGGTGGAGCCTGGAGGAGGTTTCGGAGGGTGTCGAACGCATGGCACTGATCGGAACCCCAAACAAACGAGACACCGTCTTTTGTAAGCTTGTTGAGGGGTTCAGCAATCTTCGAGAAGTTTTTGACAAAGCGCCTGTAGTACGCACAGAGCCCCAGAAATCGGCGTAGGTCGCGCTTATTTGATTGATATGTGGGGTTTCACGTCTCAAAACCACTATATGATTAAGAGAGACGCCGTAGTGGAGGGCTCCGGAAATTTAGACCACCTGGGCTTCTTTAACGTGCACCCAAATCTGAGCACACGGGCCTACAACATTTCCGCCTCCATCGGCAATGCAGCCGCCACAGCCGGGATTCAAACCCGCGCCCTGCGGGTCAACAGCCGAGTACCTTAGCCACTAGACCACCGCGGCGGGACGGTCGCGCTTATTTGTGGGCACGGGAAAGGCGGCAACGGCGCGGGTTTTCTCGGGATCTGGGCGGATGCCAGCATGGCTCACAACGTGACCAAGGAACTTCAGTTCTTCATATCCAAAATGACATTTGTCGGGTTTGAGAGACAACCCCGCTGTTCTAATTGCCTGAAGAACTGCATGAAGGCGTTGGACGTGTTGTTCAAACGTGTCTGCAAAGACCACGACGTCATCAAGGTAAACAAGACATGATTGCCATTTGAGCCCCGTGAGAACCGTATCCATCATTCTTTGAAAAGTAGCTGGCGCTGAGCATACACCGAATGGCAACACTTTAAACTCGTACAGACCATCGGGAGTAATAAACGCCGTCTTTTCGCGGTCGCGCTCGTCTACTGCGATTTGCCAGTAGCCGCTACGCAAATCCATGGAGGAAAAATATTTAGCGTTGCGTATACGGTCCAACGAGTCATCTATCCGGGGTAGAGGATAAACGTCCTTTTTGGTGACCTTGTTCAGTTTACGGTAATCAACGCAAAAACGCAACGTACCATCCTTCTTTTTTACTAGCACAACTGGCGAAGCCCAGGGACTGGTCAATGGCTGAATGACGTCGTCCTGAAGCATCTGCTGGACTTGGTCACGTATAGCATCTTGCTCTTTTTGCGACACCCTATAGGCATGTTGTCGGATGGGTCTCTCAGTAGGTTCCGTGATGATACGATGTTGAGCAAGTGGTGTCTGTTTAACCTTTGACGTAGTGGCAAAGCAGTCTTGAAATGAGCCGAGTATACGCAAAAGACTTTCTCGTTGAGCCGAAGGTAGTCTCTCGTTGACGTCGAGAGTGCTCACGAAGGCCTCGTCAGGGTGGCCGTTCGATGAAAATGAAGCTAACGTAGACGGACCATCGGCATCGGCAAGTTCTTCACAATATGCAATGGCAGTGTGTCTCGTTAGGTGGCGATATTCGTCGCTGAAGTTCGTGACCAGCAGGTGAGCATGCCTATTGCTAGGCTGAATGATTCCTCGGGCAACACAGATTTGTTGTGAAATAAGGAGAGACAAATTGGCCTCTGCAATTACCGCGTCAGACAAGTCCTGTCCCAATTCTACTTTGAGAAAGAGACTGCTTCGAGGTGGGAGAGTCAGAGAATCGTCGGTAACACGGAGCTGCTCTTTTCCGGAATTGCGTACTGTCAGTTTCAGCGCAAAAAGGATCCTCGAACGACACAAGTAATTCACGGAGGTCGATGACGGCGCCGTATTCACGAAGGAAGTCCATTCCTAGAATGACTGGCCGAGAGCACAAGCGCAATACGAGGAAAGAGCCCGCAAATGTTGACGTACGTATTCGAATGCGTGCCGTGCACATACCAGTAGGCGTCACCAGATGGCCACCTGCCGTGCGCAGCTGAGGTCCTTGCCAAGGCGTGGTAACCTTCCTCAGTTCAGATGCCAGTGTTGCGCTCATTACGGAATAGTCGGCACCGGTGTCGACGAGGGCGTTAACAGCATGATTGTCGACGAAGACGGCAATTTCGGCAGAAACAATCTTTTTGCTGTCGGAGAACACTGCAAAACCGGAATCGCCCTCGTCCGGTCGTTGCGTCGAAGGAGGGTCTTTTACAGTTCGCCGCGCCGCGACTTCACCCCCAGAAGTCGCCGTTCCTAGTTTCCCCTGCGGGGACTTGGTGACCGGCTCCTGAAAGGAGCGGAAGACGATGAGGGCAAACTGGGTGACGTAGACCGGCGAGGCGATGGTGATCTTGACTGGTGGTGCCGAATAGTCGAAGGAGTACGTTGGACCCGTGAGATAGGCTTCAATTTCGCGGGGGCGCTCACCGTAGCGCGGGCATCGAGCATCAGGGTTGAAGCCGCGGAGACCTAGTTGCCGGTATTGACAGTTCCGGTATACGTGACCCGCTTCGCCACAGTGATAGCAGAGCGGACGGTTATCCGAGGTGCGCCACGTGCTTGCCTTGCTACCACTTTGTCTTGAGATAGACGGCGGATAGGTGGGTGGGCTTGAAAACCTTGAGCCGAGAGGTGGGCTTGAAGCAGTGTCGTGAAATGGCTGCATAGCCTGGTACCTTGGCCGCATAGCAGTGTCTGTAGCCGGTGGCGCAGAAGATCGCAATGCCGCTGCGTATGTCAGGACTGGGGCCTCGGGAATCGGCGGTGCGATTGGGGCTAGGGGTGTGACGGCCTGCCGGACTTCTTGTCTGATTACATCCGCGAGGGCTGACACAGGTGGATGGGATCCCACTGCCTGCAGCTGTCGCAATTCGTCCCGAACGATACTTCGAATGAAGTCTGCGAGGATCTGTCTCTCGCTGTCAAAGCCGATAGAGCATGCGGTGGCCGGGATCTGGCGTTCGTATTGTGACGACCGCTGCTGCAGCGTACGTTCCATCGTAGCTGCCTCACTGATGAACTGGGCGACTGTCGTCGGTGGATTGCGCACGAGCCCAGCGAAAAGCTGTTCTTTTACTCCGCGCATCAAATTGCGCACCTTCTTTTCCTCAGGCATGGCAGGGTCCGCGCGCTTGAAGAATCGAAGCATGTCCTCGACAAACATGGATACACGTTCGTTCGGCCGTTGGTTTCTGCTGGATATGGCTTGTTCGGCCCTCTCCTTCCTTTCGGTGTTGCGATAGGCGTCACGGAGCTGTCGGCTAAACTCTTGCCATGTTGCAAAGGAGCCCTCGTGGTTCTCGTACCACGTCTTCGCAGAATCCTCCAAGTAGAAGTAAACTCTGCGCAGCTTGCGAACATCGTCCCATTCGTTTACTGGCAACCCGATCAAAGTGGTCTAGCCAGTCATCAACATCTTCGAAGATGTCTCCATGGAACGGCTTTGGTGTCTGTGGCACGTGAAAAACATGGGCGAGAAGAGAATCATGGCCATCGCTGCTTTGGACCGCCTGGCTTGTCATCGCAGTTGCCATCTTGCTGGTTGTCGATGCCAAGGGACCAAATTCAGGGGGTAACCCACGCAGGCGGCGGCTGATTCTTGCTCTGGGAGATGTAGCTGTCTCCACGATGGCCGACACAGCCGAAGTACACGTACCCAGTGTCTCCACCAGTAATGTCACGAACAAAACAAGACCTGCAGCCAGGAGTTCACTTGAACCAGAGCAACGAAGATGTGTTCTTCTTCGCCCCCAAAAACGCGTATGAGCCACAGTGGCTCGTTCATCAATGGTGGCAATATATATATATATATATATATATATATATATATATATATATATATATATATATATATATATATATATATATATATATCATCCCAACGCAATATGTAACGTAAGAAAGTAGCGATGGTTAGGAGTTAGAAATAGAAGCCGAGCAGTAACCTATTTTCCAAACGAGACCTCAGAGAAAATATACCACCATGGCACCATCATAAGACTCTTCCGAAAAAACGTCACGTATTCGTACACTGACTGGTAACTTGCACGCCGCAACAGACAAGGTAAAGCCTCCGTATACCGAAAGGAATGTAGATCATTTCGCCAAAAGACCAAACCTAAAGCCGCCTTTCCCAAGAGCATTGAAATCGGCATTTTCAACGTGTTCACTGCATCACAACACTTCAGATGTTACTGAACCACCCGAATCCCATGATGCTTCGGGTCACACACAAGGCCCAGATGGTTTCGAACATGTGACGGCATTTCCACGTGACGAGCTCATGAATCCTCACAATACTAGCCCACACCCTGATGTTCCAGACCAGATTCTTTCAAAAAACGTTCTCAGCTTAATTACGCAGCAAAAAGAAAAACAAACGTCATCACAAGCACCTCATGCCATGTCTGCTGTGCTCTCATCTTCAAGTGATAACACACATGTGAGTCGAAGCACTACAGCAGTTTCGAATTCACCAAAGCCGGCACATTGTGAACTTACAGAAACATTTACAATGAATGATGACACACAATCATCTGGGAAGCTTTCCCATCAGTCTGCCACACTGATTTTATCTCAAGAAAAGTCCTGCAGTACAGTATCGGCCACCGACTATATACTGATCACATCACCATGCAAAGAAAAGCAGACTCATGTTCCTGACAGATGCCCATCTGACCAACTTTCGCAACAAAACGAGCAATTTAACAAAGGCAACTCCACGAACACGAGGAACTACAATAGCTACTCGAACAAAAACGACGATCAAGTGAAACCTCCTCACGAGTACACTTGTGGCTTAAAGGTCATAAGAGACAACAGCAATTAAAAAAGCAAATTCAAAGTCAATGCCTAAACCATCATCACAGAAAGCAACGTCAACAAAATTTTCTACACCAGTTCTCAAGGCCGTGTCTGCGATTCAACAAACCGAGAGAACGCCACAAAAAGTTACGAAAAAGGCATGAAGCTACCACGTATACAACGGATAAAAAAAGACTTCTTCCCATCAGCCTTGGCTCTCACGCACACCGACTAGAAGCAAAGCGTCTGTTACTATGACGGCACTGGATCCGATGCCAAAAACATCCGTCAATCCAATGCTACACAGATTTCAAGCTTTGTTCGTTCCTCACAAGACCTCAAGTCGTGCCATCATCAGTGGAGATGTGCAGGGCGGGGTTATGCCATCCAGGACGCAACAGCCGGCCTCGTCCACCCGAGTTCTCTTAGATATGGCCGGACAGCTTCCCCCAGCTGTAGACTTTTTGTGCGAGTTAAGGAACTCCTTTCGGAAATGGAACTATTGTGCATTTCGACATTTTTCGCTCGCTTTAATATCCGTTTTTGTTGTTTAGTTAAGTGTCTGACGCGACTTCTTCCGGGGGAAGGGGGAATCCTGTAACTTAAGAAGGTAGCGATAATTAGGAGTTAGAAGTAGGAGCCGAGAAGGAAGAAGTGAGAAGGGAATAAACATGGCGTATAAACCAGGCCACCTCTCCCATTCATCATAGCGTCATATATATATATTTGAGATCTAATGGGCAATAATGCCAAGAAATGTATAAGGGAAGTTATTAGAACAAATGGAATGTAAATAAGAAAGAAAAGAGGGTGAAAGAATAACCAACCGTGAGCAGGAACCTGCTCACGGTTGGTTATATATATATATAAACTAAAGTTCTTCCAGCCATTCCCGTCTTTGAAGACGTCCCTGCCGACATGATCCTTGGTGCTGACTTCTTGCTATCTGATGACATTGAGCTCACCATACATCACGGCCACGTCGAGTTCCGGTCTTCGACAGCTGGAACTACCGCCACAACCCTGCCACCACCAACAGGTGAGCCGTCCACTCCGCCTACCTTATCTTCTATATTGGCTCGCCATCAGCCAGTATTCGCTAGCAATACAGAAGAACTGCCAGGCACTAATTTGCTGCTCCATCGCATACCAACGAGAGATCATCCGCCAATATGCGTACCACTTCGACGGTACGCTGAACGAGATCGGGCAGTGATCGCAGAACAAGTAGATGAAATGCTTGCCGCGGGCATTAATAGGCCGTCATCGAGTCCGTGGGCAGCGCCAGTCGTCCTTGTTCGCAATAAAAACGGATCACTGCGCTTCTGCGTGGACTACAGGCAGCTCAATAAGTGTACAATGCCTGACTCCTACCCTTTACCCCACATTGATGACGCTGTTGATACAGTACGTCACTGCAAGTTTTTTTCGCTTGATTTACGCACAGGGTACTGGCAGATGAACGTCGCGGAGGACGATCGATGTAAAACGGCCTTTCGCACACCTTTCGGGTTGTATGAATTCAACCGCATGCCGTTTGGACTAAGAACGGCTCCTAGAACTTTTCAGCGTGCGATGAATTCAGTGCTCGGACCATTGGAAAACCAAGCCTGTGTGGTGTACTTAGACGACATCCTGGTCGTTAGCAGGACGGAGGATGAACACCTTCGCAATTTGGACGAAGTACTACACAGACTCTATGCAGCAGGGTGTCGTTTGAACAAAGAGAAATGCCAGTTTGGGGTGTCCAAGATTTCTTACCTGGGACCTAATATATCTCCTGTCGGCATTCAGCCACTCCCGGAGCGAATAGCTGCCGTGTCGCAGTATCCTACACCAACCTGCTTGAAGCAGGTTCAGTCATTTCTGGGTATGGCGTTGTATTTGCGAAGGTTTATTCCCCACATCGCTTCGATCGCAGCTCCCTTGAGCGGTCTTCTTAAAAAAGACGCGCGGTTTGAATGGGGCGTCTCACAAGAAAATGCTTTTCGAGCTATAAAACAAAAGCTCACTTGTTGCCTCATACTAAGTCACTTCAATGAAGACTGGTCCACCGAAGTGCACACTGATGCCAGCCAAGTCGGCCTAGGAGCCCCGTTAGTAGAGCATGATCCAGATGGCGTGGAACACGTGGTCGCTTATGCCAGCCGAAAACTTTCAGACACCAAGTGCCACTATCACTCCAACGAGCTTGAATGTCTTGCAGTGGTATAGAGCGTAGATGATAAGTTTCGACATTATCTTTTCGGACGTAAATTCCCTGTTGTGACTGATAATGCTGCTATAGCATGGATGTTCTCCAAGCAGCAACTTAAGCACAAATTTGCCCGGTGGATAATCACGCTGCAAGAAAAAAATCACAGCATATCCACGGAGTGAATGATGACTGGTGCGGCGCAGCGTTCGTCAGTCTGTCTGTCCATTCGTTCTTGCGTCCACCTATCTGTGTGATCATTGGTGCATCCGTCCGTTTGTTCATTCGTCTGTCTGTCCGTCCATCTCTTTTTGCGGCCATCACTCTGTCTGCCCATCCGTCCGTGCGCCCCTCTGTCTGTCCGTCCGTGCGTGTGTCAGTCCATTCGTCCGTCCATATGTCTAGAGAAAACTCCAAGCACAGCCATCTTACATCTTTACATCATGTATTCATATATACAGGTGCCCCCATTCAGCAGACATTGTAAGGACCGCTATTTCGGGTATGTGCTACTGGTGGTTACGTACTACGAGGAACGCACAAGCCACGCCATAAGGAGCTTCGCCCCTAATACGATTTTGACGAGCGCCACCGCGCCGGGGGGCTAAGCAACGTCGCCGATGCACTCTCACGGAACCCCCTTGACTGCGCACAACAAAACTGGCAAACCCACATTTTTGTTGCCCAGATGGATGTATCTCAAGCCCAAAAGTAGGATAAAGATTTGGCATCCATTATTGCATCTATCACTGACAAGGGAAATCACAGTACTTTTTTGATGCGCAATGCCGCATTGTACCGGCGTCACTGGCGAGCGGACCGATCCGAAGAACGCTACCTCCTGGTGATCCCGAAATCCCACAGGTCAGAAATAATACGAGCCATTCACGACTCCCCAGAAGGCGGACACACCGGCCAACGAGCCACACTCCAGAAACTACAAGAACGTTTTTGGTGGCCGAAGATGCAAAGTAGCGTCCGTTCGTATGTCGCCAGTTGCAAAATTTGCCAGCAGTTTAAGCGACTGCCTGGGTGTCAACCTGGATTACTAACACCAATCCAGATACCCGAAACAATTTTCCACACGGATGGCAATGATTACATGGGGCCTCTACCCACCACCACTGCGGGAAATCATTACGTCATTGTAGCAGTAGACTGCCTGTCAAAATACGTGGAAGTGGAGGCCGTGCCATCTCTTGCATCCAATTACCTAATCGACTTCCTCAAGCACCGATTTGAATAGAGACATGGCTTACCAAAAAAGTTATTATCTGATAGTGGTACAACATTTCGTAGCGGGGAACTGAAAAAGTACCTTTGCACGGCAGGCGTGCAGCACCACTTCGCATCCGCGTTTCATCCTCAAGCAAACGGCTTTACTGAGAGAACCAACCAGAGCATCCAGGCACGACTCGCTCCATATACGAAGGCAGGGACAGGAGGAGAGGCCGACTGGGACGTCCACCTTCCGTCAGCCACTTTTGCGATTAACACGGCTCTGCAGACGTCTACCGGGGAAACGCTCTACGAAATTGTTTATGGGAAACTACCACAGCCGAAAGCGGTCTTCAGTCTGGATGCTCCCATTATAATTCCACGTGCCAACGATCGCAAAGCGGCCTGTCAGAAGATCCGAACTGAGGCGATCAAGAAAGCCACCCACGCACAAGAAAATCAAAAGCGCCACTATGACAGACGCCGTAGACCCGCTCCTGCTTACAACATCGGTGACGAGGTTTGGGTGCAAAGGGGCACCAGCGGGCCTGGCAAGAAGCTACTCCCTAAGTTCGACGGGCCATTCATAATTACTCAGCGTGTAGGAGAATATACCTGGCGTGTGAACACCTCAGATGCGAACTTCATTCTGAATAAACGCAAAAGAAACAACTTTGCCGTGCATGTGTCACGCTTGAAAAAAGCAGTCGGACCGCTGCAAGTGAAATGAACTGTAATTTCTTTTTTTTTGTTGTCAGGTCCGCAGTGTGGCCGAATGTAACGAAGAGCGGCGTGGCAGCTGTGGGCCATGGGCTAGAAAGCGAGGAAGCAGAGGCAGGAATAGAACAGCTTGCCCGACGAACGGGTGTTGCGTCTGTATCGCTTACTACAATATATATAATATATATTGTACTTAATAATAGCTTTGGCCTTCCTATTCCTGAGAATGAAATTGCTGATTCTCTTAACACAGTATTCAGTTCTGTTTTTACTAATGAGCCACCCGACAGTTTACCCGATCTTCCACTTTCCGCATATCCGCTGATGCAAAACATCACATTTGATTCATGCGGCATAGTCAAAGTTATTGAATCATTGAATAACTCATCATCCACGGCAGTAGACGGCATCAATGCTAAAGTGCTAAAAAATACTAAACATGTGTGTAGCCCGTTTTTGTCGCTCATATTTCAGGAATCACTCGACAGCGGTTCAGTTCCACATGACTGGCAGGTGGGCAAGGTCATCCCGGTCTTCAAGAAAGGAAGCCGAGCATCGCCGAGTAACTACCGTCTGATTTCTATAACAAGCGTCTCTTGTAAAGTAATGGAGCATATCATATACTCGCATACTGCTAACTTCTTAACATGTGTAAATTTCTTTCACCCAAGTCAGCATGGTTTTCGCAAACATTACTCCTGTGACACTCAACTTGCTTTTTTTCTGCATGATCTACACGTAAACCTAGACCGTAACATTCCGACTGACACAATATTCTTAGACTTCGAAAAGACATTCGACAAGGTCCCCATGGTCGTCTTTTATTAAAATTACCCGTCTTAACATCCACCCCTGTGTTTTAAACTGGATACGAGTATTTTTAACCAACCGTCAGCAATTTGTTGATGCTAACTCACGCTCTTCATCTCTAACACCCGTTCTTTCAGGCGTACCGCAAGGTACCGTACTTGGTCCCCTCCTCTTCTTGATGTACATTAATGACCTCCCCTGTAATATTTCTTCTCACATCCGTCTATTCGCAGATGATTGTGTTGTTTACCGCGCAATTAATAACCCCTCTGATCATTCCATACTACAATGTGACCTCACCAGCATACAAAACTGGTGTAACACTTGGCTCATGTCCTTGAATGTAACTAAAACTGTGTTAATGTCTATTCACCATCGTCCACATCACGTTGTTTATAACTACAGCATCAATAACAACCAGATTACTACAGTCGATTCATTTAAATATCTTGGTGTGTACATCTCGCGTGATCTAACTTGGACCTGTCATATTAACCACATAATCAATTCTGCTAATCTTACTCTAGGGTATTTACACCGTAACCTTTCGCTCGCTCCTTCTTTTATTACAAAAGTTGCCTTCGAAACCTTTTTCCGGCCAAAGCTAGAATATGCTAACGCAATTTTTGACCCTCACCACAATAACCTCACTTACGCCCTCGAATCAGACCAGAACCGTGCGGCACGGTTTATACTGTCTAACTATTCATACACATCAAGCATCTCGGCACTAAAAGCAGAGATTAACTTATCCGATCTGGCTAAGCGCCGCAAAATCCCACGTCTTAACCTTTATCATAAATTCTTCTATTCTTTTCCTTTAGATAACCCATGCATCAGAAGAGCCCACCGCATTTCCCGCATCAGTCACTGTAACGCAGTATATCCACCACAAGCCCATACTGTGACCTTTCAGGAATCGTTTTTCCTGCGCACAGCCCAAGACTGGAATGACCTGCCCACCGAAGTCACCACCATCATCGACACCCAAGCATTTAAACAGCTCATCGAAACTATCCCATCATAACTACCATTATATTGTTAGCCTTTGTAATACCCACTTCCTCATATAATATCCCAACCGGGACCTTTGAGGCAATAAAATGAATGAATGAATATATTATGCGATCTCGTCCGGTACGGCAGTAACCAGGTTATATTTTTTTAATCCAGACGCATGAGCCAGACAAAGGCCCAGTCCGCATGACCTACGATGATGATTACTACAATGGTTTTTGTCATACAGATGAAGATGAAATACATGGTCAGCGCTCACATTATTTTTCTCCCCTTCGCGAAAGAGGGCAGCAAGTTAGAAAGGGTTGGGACGCCGAGTATATCGTTTCAGTCGAGACACATGGGCGATCTCGGTGCGGCGGCGACGGCGATCAGGAGCCGCTTTGACAGGAGCAACGAGGTAGTTGACTTCGGATGTTCGTTCCAAAATTGTGTATGGACCAAGATATCGGTGAAGGAGTTTTTTGCAGAGCCCAGGTGCACGAACAGGTGTCCACAAAAGGACTTCGTCCCCTCTGCAGAACACAACAACTCGACGCTGTGCATCAATATCGATTTTTCTCTTGTGCTGAATGGTAGCAGTGTTGGCGCGGGTGATTTCACGGCAGTGGGCGACGCGAGCGGCGAACTTTTCCGGCAGAGATGAAGATGGAATGAATGATGATTGATATGTGGGTTTTGAACGTCCTAAAGCCACCATACGATTATAAGAGACGCCGTGGTGGAGGGCTCCGGAGATTTCGACCACCTGGAGTTTTTAACACACACCCAAACCTGAGCACACGGGTCTACAACATTTCCGCCTTCATCGGAAATGCAGCCGCTGTAGCCGGGATTTGAACCCGCGACCTGCGAGTAAGCAGCCGAGTACCTTAGCCACTAGACCACCACGGCGGGGCGAAGATGGAATAGAAGATGTGGACAAAAAGGTGGTGTCCAAAACAAAAGTTGGTACACGGCCATACACGAGAAAAAAAGGGCTGAAATTTGTCGTACGCTGTATGGCAGTATTATATGCGAACGTAGCGAAAGGAAGTATAGTGTCCCAGTTTTTGTGATCCGGTTGCACGTACATAAAGATCATGTCGGACAAAGTTCGGTGAAAACGCTCAGTCAGACCATTAGTTTCTGGGTGATATGTTGATGTGGTCTTTTGTATGGTGTTAGACGCCTGGAGGACTTCAGCAAGGACATGTGAAAGAAATGCCTTGCCACGGTCACTAAGAAGCATGCGCGGTGCGCCATGTCGTGAAATAATGGCGCGAAGGAAAAAATCGATGACTTCAGAGGCAGCACCAGGTGGAAGAGCTGTCGTCTCCGCGTAGCGAGTAAGGTCCACGGCAGTAACAATCCAACGGTGACCGGCTGGCGTAAGCGGAAGAGGACCGTATGAGTCTATGCCCACAAATTCAAAGGGAGTGGACGGGCACGGTAGTGGTTGCAATGGTCCCGCGGAAAGAGACATGGTACGTTTTCGGTGCTGGCATGACACGCAGGAAGCGACGTACTTAGTGAGAGAAGTGGAGAGGCCAGGCCTTGAGGCGGTCGTAAGTCTTGTAGAACTGTAAGTGGCTAGCTGTCGCATCGTCATGAAACGCTTGTAAAACTTCCAGACGAAGTGAGCGAGGATTGACGGGAACCTATTGGTTACCAAGAGAATGGTAAATTTGCCGACATAATTGTCCATTTTGAAGCTTGAAACGGGCAAGTTGTCGTCTTAGGCGGCTGTTTGGAGCACGCGATAAGCCAGTGAGCCAATCGAAGATTGTGAGGCAGTAGGCATCGGCCTGTTGGAGCGAGGCGAGGTTTGTGTACGAAAAAAGGTCTGCCGAGGCAACAAACTCTTTTGAACCAGCAGCCGTCTGTCCGGTCACTTTGGTGAGCGGTGACCAATAGATGAAAGGTGACAATTTGGTGCTTTGCGAGAGTGGCCAACGGGACAAAGCGTCGGCATCTTGGCGCTGTTGACCCAACCTATATGTGACGCTGTAGTCATACTCTTGCAATCGTAGTACCCAACGGCCAAAGCGTCGTGACAAATTTTCGAGAGACGATAACCAACACAGAGCATGATGGTCAGCCACTATTGTGAAATGCCGGCCGTATGAATAAGGGCGAAAATTTTGTACGGACCACGCGATGGCGAGACATTCTTGCTCAGTGTGCTGTAATTTCGCGCAGCAGGTGAAAGAGTACGGCTAGCGTAGGCGACGACTTGTTCTCGAGAGTGTGGTTCCGCTGAAGAAGGACAGCCCTGATGCCAAGTCCACTTGCGTCAGTTTGCAGCAAAGTAGGTGCTGCCGGGTCGAAATGGCGTAGCACTTGTCGTGATGTGAGGCATCGCTTGAGGGTGTTAAAAGCGGCTTCGCAGTCATCCAATCAGACAAAGGGTGCGCTCGTGGTCAGATGTTTGTGCAGAGGAGCCGCAATAGCAGCGAAATCACGTACAAAGCGGCGGAAATACGACGCCAAACCAAGGAAGCTGCGGAGGTCTTTGGGTGTGGTTGGTGTAGGAAAGTTCAGTACTGCAACAACCTTGTCCGGATTGGGCTTAACGCCATGTTAACTCATGACGTGACCTAATACCTTAATTCTCTGACTGGCAAACCGACACTTCTTAGTGTTTAGCTGGAGACCGGCCTTAGCTAAACACGTAAAGACTTCGTCTAGCTGTTCCAGGTGCTGTGAGAAGCTGGACGAAATGATGACAATGTCGTCCATGTAGCAAAGCCAGGTCTTTCATTTTAATCCCCGCAGTACCGTGTCTATCATTCGTTCGAAAGTGGCTGGGGCGTTGGATAGGCCAAAAGGCATCACATTGAATTCAAAGAGCCCATCTGGTCTAGAAAACGCCGTCTTCGCATTATCAGGCTCGTGCATCAGCATCTACCAATAACCAGAGCACAAGTCAAGACATGACGCAAGTCAAGACTCGGCACTTTGTAAAGTATCAAGAGCGTCGTCAATGCGAGGCATTGGGCAGACGTCATTACGAGTAATATTGTTGAGTGATCTCAATGCAAAACCGTGCCAAGCCATCCTTTTTTTTACTAGTACGACAGGAGAAGACCATGCGCTTTTCGAAGGCCTGATGACGTTTTGCGCGAGCATGTCGTTGACTTGTTCTTTTATAAGCTTGCGTTCAGAAGCCGGCACATGGTAAGGGCGGTGGCTAATGACACGGGATGCGTCGGTGTCGATACGATGAGCGGCCACTGTTGTTTGACCCAGTCCTTCGGAACAAACATCAAAGCAAGTTTTGTGCTTCATTAATAACGCTATCATGGCATCAGTTTGCATTTGCGTTAGGATAAGATGTTCACACAAAGTGGCCTTGAGAGCAGGAGATGAATCTTCCGCTGGCATACACTTTGAGAATGATGAAGCCGATGAACTAGTGACGACACAAACTGGTGCTTCTTCGGTAATGCTGGCAACAGTGGTCCCCTCTGGCAGAAGGCGTGGTTCTGGCGTCGTCTTGCAGATGGTGATGCTTGCATAATCACGGGAGAACTGCACTAAACTAGGTGCGATGGTGATTCCTCTAAAAATGCAGCGCTGGCGAGGAACTACCACAGCGTCACCATCTAGAATATCTCGTGACTTGACCATAAGGAGACGTTTTTGTCCGGGAGGCAAGAAGAAATCCGCAGCTGTCACAAGGTTGGGTGACGAAAGGTCAGCAGCAGAAGAAAGCCCAGTGTCCGTAATACGAACGAGGGGCCGATCACACAAAATCACAGCAGACGCAGCTGACAAGAGGTCCTAGCCTAAGATTATCTGATGAGCGCACTAACACAGCACATCCAACGGTATGTGATGACGGATTCCATCGATGAGAACACGAGCAGTACACATTCCGGTCGGGCAAATTGGGCTGTCGTTAGCGCCGCATAACATGGGACCGGCATAAGGAGTTTGCACATTACACAGGCGAAAACACAATTCACGATCAATTACCAAAACGGCAGCTCCAGTGTCTATAAGGGCGTCAACAAAAACACCTTCACCACAAACAGGCTGTAAATTAGCTGGACGAGACGGAAGAGTTATAACGTTCCGACAACAAGCAGTTTACCCTTCAAAAACTGCACCTTCTAGTTTTCCTAGTCCAGAGAGATCGGCGCGGGACGCAGGAGTGATGACGTACGCTGAAACGGTGACGGAGAACGGCGGCGAGATGAACGAGAAGAATGAGGCCCAGCTTGACACCGTGGAGGGGAGGGCGACTGACGGGAGGTGGACGGATAGGGTGCGGGATCGTATTCGTCGGGTCTCGGGGCAAAGTCTCTTTCGTAATTTAGATAACTACGTCGTTCATCCTGCTGACGGCGGCAGCAGAAACGGGATATAAGACCCCTTATGCCACAGTAGAAGCAGATGGGTCGCGGAGGACGCCATGTAGAATATTGGGGTGACCTTGGAACTTGCGTTGTCATCGCTGTCAAATGGTCGCATCCGACGTCCGCAGGCACGGTTGGAACTGGTGCAGGGGCCCATGATGCAACTTTTGCGTACGAAGGAGCTGGAAAGCGCACAGGAGACGGGCATGTGCAGTGCTTGTCATTGATGCTAGTTCGTCCTTGATTATCTCACGCAGGTTAGGAGGAGGTGTGCGGACAGACGCAATGGTTGGGTTACCTGGAACAAGGCCATGGAGTTCCTCTCTGATAATTGTGCGGTTAAGGGCTCGCAATTCATGCTCTCCGGTAAAGCGAGAGTCGCAGGAGGCGTGTAGAAGGCGCATGGAATGAAGCACGTCCAGGCGTTGGCATGTGGTGATGACATCCCGGACGGTAGTTGGATTTTGGATCACGAGACCGTTGAGGGCCACAAAGTTGATACCTTTCAGCAGGTGTCGGATGAGATCGGCCTCCGTCATGTCATTTTGTGCTCGGCGACAGGGAGCCAGAACATCTTCAATGTAGGACGTATACGATTCGTCGTCCCTCTAGATGCGGGTGGCGAGCTTCTGTTTCGCTACCGCAGAGCATCCTGCAGACGTGCCACCAAATACCTGACGGAGATGCCCCGTGAAGGCCGACCAATTGCAGAAGTCGCTCTCGATGTTGTAATACCAGGTTTTAGCGACGCCATTGAGGTAAAAAGGAACGTAGCGCAGTTTGTGCGCCTCGTCCCAATATTTGCAAACACTGGTTCGATCATAACTGTCCAGCCATTCTTCGACGTTTTCGCCGCGAAGACTGGAAAATACCGGAGGGTCTCGGTGAGGGGTACTTACGGTGTAGTGAAGCCTAAGTGGCTGAGGAGGATCGGTTGCAGCAGCGGACGCGTTGGCTTCTGCCATCGCTGTTGCTTGAGGGCACAACCGTCGACCAGACCGGAGCTCTAGGTGTGACATGTAGAGCAGGAGGACGTGGGAACCAAAGCACGCTCCACCACTTATGAGACCACGTCCGGTACGGCAATAACCGAGTTATCTTTTTAATTCAGCCGCACGAGCCAGCCCACGTGACCTACGATGATGATTACTTCAATGGTTTTTGTCATACAGATGAAGATGAAGTATATATATATATATATATATATCTATATATATATATATATATATATATATATATATATATATATATGTGTGTGTGTGTGTGTGTGTGTATGTACGGCACATGACAGCGATGGGGACGGCAAATACCCACTGTAGTGGTCCTTAAATTATTATTGCGACAAAGTGTACACGTGAATAGGCAAACCATTCAGCTGTATGCGACAAATAGGGCACCTTACACGTTTGTCTGATAATTCAATTTTATAGTAGAAATAATTCCATGATATTTAAATTTGTGGTGGTGCCCCACCCAAGAGAATCATTGTTCAGAGTGGAAGAAAAAAAAACCAGGAGTAGATTTACCGCAACCGGAAACGTTGCACTGTATCACTGCAAAAGTCCTATCGTACGAGAAAGTTTTAAACCAAAAAGTAAACGTGGCCATCCAGGGACATTGTAGCAGAAAACATATGCCTAGGGATTTGAAAGACTTAACGTATTCAACTGATGTACCACTAATAAACAGAGAATACCTACGACATTCCCGCTGACGAGTATTAGGCATAAATGCTATCGCTTTTGCAAGATTCAGACGTAGATGATTATCTAAGAACCGTTGCTAAAATAAATGAAGAGTGGCATGGGCATGACCCACTAAGGTACGATCGGAGTGACCAGCGGAAATAAACGATCGTGTATTCAGCGTAGATGGCGGACTTTACCGCCTGCTCAACGCTGAAAATATCAAAATCTACAAAAAAAGAAACAAGAAAGGGCCTAGTATGCTTCTTTGATGTACACGTAAATTAACCTTTCTTCAGAAAAATGCTTGTTAATTTATTTTTTCATACTGTGAGCATGTTGTAGGTTCCGATGTTTTTAAGGAGTGGACATTTCTCCTCACACGATAGGAATGAAGGTTCTGCAGAATAATGTGATGGCTACTCCTATCAAACGCCTTCTGGAATAGTACAAACAAACACCTAATAGAAAATTATGATTTTCGAAGCTTTCACGTATCTATTCTTTTTTTTTGCCAGAAGGCTGAGCTTTGTAGAAGATTTTTTATAAAGACATAATCCACTGGTTTTAGAATTCGATAATATTGGATAAAGATTGTTAGTTCTTTAAGTAATACTTTGCTCCAGTCCTTTACATAAAAGTGGCAGGATGAAAAAGAGACGATAACTGGAAAATTTTTTGTCACGTTTTTTTTTGTAACAGTTGCTTAGAACATTGCCTTTTGCATGCGAACGCTTCGCTTGTAAGGCCTATAAAAAGCGAACTAAGCAGGGTGAAATGGCGTTCGTAACATATTTAACTATATAACAGTGCTAGCTCCATATCCATGCAGCTAACGCTTTCATGCTTCACCTTCTTTTACGAGCGTTGCAAAATAAAGCAGAAAATACTCACAGTGTCCTATTGAGAATGGGAATCACCGCAGCAAGCGTGGCTACGTAATATGTATTGTTCTCTCGTTTTACCACCTCAGCGCTATCACATAAAGGTGGCAAGGTGGAATTGAAATTTTGTACTATGACGTAAATTTTTCCAGTAATATTTAGTGCCTGAAAAACAGTGCGCAACTCCGGAATGAGCACGCATATCAGCTTTGAAATGAATTAACAAAAAGCAGATGCGTTTTCAGAAGCCTATTTCCATGAGGCGCAAAAAAAGCAGTATAGAGAGGCACTTCTTTAATCGCTTATTCAATCATACCAGTCACAAAACTTCGTTTGGAAATTGATTTACCCAGAAACAAATTTGCTCAATCTACCAAAGTGAGGTCCCATCTTGAGTCAAAAAACCGTCGGGTGGGTTTGTTGGTACTGCATATCAAAACCTTTAGCGCAAAAAAAAACTAAGAGCATTCAAAAAGGCAGAAGGAACGCATCCATGGCAAAATTTAAGAGCTTTTCTGTGCATATTTATTTGCTAGTAGTTCTGTGTCCTCGCGTCTTCCTTTTGCATTATCATGTTTGTTTTCACAAAAATATAAGAGACACTGTGTGGGAGACACAAAATAAAAGTGATTGTGTCATTTTTTCCTTCACTGACATCACACGATTTGTTGCGGTGAAAAAATGCGCAGTGTCACTTGTTTGGCAGTAATAATATTTGCAGAAAAAAGTGTTAAATAACTAACGTAAACACACTGTTCCTTCACTAGTGCAGCCATTGGCTGCTCTACTATAGAAACAAATACTAAAATTAAATACTACACATGCTGCTTGATAGTTGGTTGATCCGCTGTCACTTGGTGCAGCAATCAGCAGACGTCTGCGATATTGACTGTTCAGATTATGATACATTCTGATACAGTGACGTCGTCGTTGCAGTGGGGCGAGTCCGTGCGAAAGTTGCCCCTGAGACCTCCCCGGCGAGTTGGCTGGGGATCTCAGACGCTTGAAACAATGCGACATTGCGGTGTCAATGTGACGACTGCCGGTGGACGTTCGCTGGGGCAAACGCCACTTTCGGAGGTAGTTACTCCAGGAGCATATTGGTTTTGGCTGCGACTTTGGTGACCGCCTGTGTTTCGAGAACAACCACTGTGATAAACGCATTCCGAAGTGCCTTTAACCGCATTGCAATAGGATGGAAAGGTGGGCTAGTTGGTAATTCATGATGGTTCACCAAACTGGGAGCGCGGAGGAGCGCTCGTGCTGTGTGCCTCCTTTTTGCTTTGTGTCTGTGTTTACCCCCGCGCTCCCAGTTCGCTGAGCCTTTAATCGCTCATCACAAACTTCCCTCTACATGATCAGGTGGGATACAATGTACAGCGTGTGAAATAAACCATGTGGTAAACCCGATTGAAAGGTGTGTCTAATCTCATTAGGAAGCATGAACATGTGACCAGTAACTGTAAAACGCTTCAATGCCACGTCTGATTGAACCCATTGCTAAACACCGGGGCTACACGTTTCAGCTTTCGCTGTTTGACTATTTGTACGGAGTGCTTGGGCGGTAAATTTTTTTGTGCATAGCATCGCATTGTCAGCGCCGCGTAATCAACGCTATGGTGCTCAGAATTACTTATGCATGCCTTTTCTAGTACAAATAATCACACCACAGAGTACTGACGTGTTACAGTTGTGCCTGAGATATGCGCAATATTCACTTTTCATTCGACAATGTGCACTAGTATGAGCGCAGAAACCAAATAAAGTCTGGTGGTCGTTGATAAAATGGTTGAACTCTAGCCTAGTAGCTGAATCGTTACGGCAGACAGACAGCCAGACGAAAATTTCGGTGTTTATGATGATAAAACTTTCTTTTTATTCGCTAAAAGGTTTCTGGTCAAGTGGGTGGGGTCCTTAGTCCAGGGCCCCACTGGCCTTAGCGGCTCGCTGGGCTTGTTCGTGCAAAGCCGGCTGGCTTTCCCGATCCTGGCTAACAAGTTTGCGTAAAGTTTCATTGTTCAGGTGGCCAATCATTGCACTTGTGATTTTATCTATGCCAAGGGCTGTGCTATTGTTAAAAGTTTGCGCAGCTGTGTGCACTTCTCCTACCCCTGTGGAGCTGGTCAGTTTGGGGTTGGCTGGGCCATTCGTAGTTGAAGCGTACCTTATGTCTTTGACTGATCCCTTGGTGGAGCTTAGACAGATATTCTTCAACTGAGTGACTAAAGCTTCCTAAGTTCCCTCGAACTCATTTTGTTCTTGTCGGAGAGTTTTTTGTTTGTTTTTGGCTGTACGTGTAGTCAGATCTTACATGCTAAGTAATATTGCCCACGTTTTCTTTGTGTGCAAAGTACTCTGAAGGGATGCATTGAATTGAAACAAGTTATTGTCATCCAGAGTTCAAGCACATTCATTGGCTTTCTGGCTAAGGTGCTAACTTCATATCTTTATTTTCCTGCTATGTCGTTGCTTCTTCCATCGCTTAGCTAAACTGCGTATAGCTTCCCACAACCTTAGTAAATGAGATCAACGGTGGGCGCATTTAATGTCGCTATCATTTTTCAGATAGTCTGGGCATAAATTTTTTTGAACGAAGTTTTCCAGGTCAGTTAATTTTTATATGCCTCTGGGTTTACTTGTTTCTTTGAAAGCGGTCCAGTCTGTTATACTTGCCATTCCCAGTGGTTGTCTTATTTTAGGTGAATTTAGGAACAAGCTAATTATGTAGTGATTGCTGGGTTCTTTTTTTCGAAATTGGTTCACGTTATCTCTTTTTGGCCAATTGTAAAAGTAAAGTCTGGAAATGTGTCTCAAGTTGCGCTATTTCCGGAACGAGTTAGTTTGTCTAAGAGCGTGGCGAGCCATAAGTTATTGTTTTCGATTGCCAGAAGCAGGATTTGCCCTTTAGAAGAGTCTTTTGGGGTATCCCCATCCCGCATGAGGTGCACTGAAGTCCCAGAGAACAACTACTTTGTTCCTCAGATTTTTCGTCTGGCTTACATATGTTATTAAGCCTCCAAAATATACGTCACTTTCTCTGCCCGGGCTGTACTTGGCAAGCACAATGGTCTTGAATTTGTTCCTTTTATATGACCAGATAATAACGACTCAGTGTGGCATGTGCCATATGGGAATACTCGTGAGACTCAGCACGACATCCTTTTGAACCAAATTCCCAGTTTTGGAGAATTCAAGATGAGCGGGGAGATTTTAACCTGTCATGTTGTGTATTTTGGTTACTATTTTGCTGGGGACAAAGTACATCAGGCAGGATTGGCGTCGTTTATGTAATGGGATAAGGTTCATATTTTGTTGTCTAGCGTACGATAGTTATAATGCTATACTTTTAGTGTTTCTCTACAGAGCGCATAATTTCTAGCCATGATCGTTGTTTTCGCTATCGGACAGCTCAAACTATCTGGCATAATGGGTTGGGGCTGCTGGGCTGTTGCTAGCGCGTATCCTAAATCTTTTCAGTGATGAAGTAATTGAATTGTTTACGTATCTTTTACGTGTGTATATTTTGGACAAGTTGAGAGCAGAGTGGATTAAGGAACAAAGGTGGTTAAGGATATCATAGTTAAAATCAAGAAGAGGAAATGGACATGTGCCGGGCATGTAGCGCGTAGACAGGATAAGCACTGGTCATTAAGGGCAACTAACTGGACTACCAGAGAAGGCAAGCGGGTTAGGGGGAGACAAAAGGTTAGGTGGCCAGATGAGATTAGGAAGTTTGCGGGTATAAATTGGCAGCAGCAAGCACAAGACCGAGTTAACTGGCGGAACACGGGAGAGGCCTTTGTCCTGCAGTGGATGTAGTCATGCTGCTGCTGCTGCTGATGATGATGATTTCGGTAAACAACTCCTGCATTTGTTGTACCAGGGTGGATTACTGAATTTTATCCAGTCGCCTATACGTCCTGCCTCTTCTTGCTGTGGCTTAGCTTGAGACGGGTGTTGTGGGATAATTTCAGAGTGGCCAACTGTGGTTTAATTTCTGCCAAGCTGGCTTCTATTAGGTTGTTTTCCTCAATGATTTTTTTTTATATTCCAGGTTTACATTAGTGATGTACTAGTGGGATAAGTGGCTTGTGCCCAGCTTGCCGGTAGTTCAGCTTGCCGCTGACCTGGAGCTGCCCTGGACTTTGGATGGGTTTGGTGAGGGGTCTTGGTTACTGGAGTTGGTTCAGAATACTTTCCGCTGTTGCTTCGTCTGAGGCCCGATATAGTTCTTGTTCTGGGCCGGGATCTCGTAGTGGATTTTGAGCGTGACATATGTACTTAGTGTTGCATTCCTGGAAATTCTTGATGACCTAACTGCATCTCTTGCTCTTTGGATTCAAGCCAGCGTGGTCGGCGGCTCTTGTGAATGCCAGTTTCTTGTATTGCCTATTGCATCTTCGGTGTCAGCTTCCTCTTCTGGTATTCGGGTCCGTCGTTGAGCTGGCTTCAGGCGCTTTCGAAAGCTGTGATATTCGGTCAAGCGTTCTTTTTGATACGTCGCACAGCGTGGGGTGCACCCATGCCGATTCGTTGGCTCCGAAGTTCAACATATATTACAAATGTGAAATGCGGGCTGCAGCAGACGTTCGTTTTGTGGCCCACTTGGAAACAGATTCGGCCGATCTGTACTGGGTTTATGTACGGGTAGCAGGCCAGCTCATCTCTTTGGTAGTACATGTATTTGGGTACAAAAGTTCAGTAGAACGTGACGACCGCTGTCTTTGACTCACCCAACATACGAGCGTGGATGTTTTCACCGTGTTTTCAGTGCGGATGCTCAAGTTATTCTCAAGGGTATCCGATGGCGTGGGGAGGGGGAGGCCACGAAATGTCCAGTCTTCTGTAGCGTGATCAACAGTCATTTTTCGAACAAGCTCATGCCATTTGTTCATCAGGAGTCAACACAATTATAATATTGGAGCCGGGTTTTAAGCGTTGCATGAATTTCTCACCATGAATGTTATTTCCGCACGCTTCCTTGAGTGCCTTGGTCAGTAGTGGGCTCGTGAGAGTTCCTATGTGCAATCCTTGGTGCAGTCTTACAACACTATAAAGTGGTCCCGCGGTAGGGGTGGGAGCTTGCTGTGCTTAAGCTTACGGTAACCGTTGGAAAATTTTTGTGCTTGTTTATCAGTAGTAGGGCTGCTCCTTTGCACCTCCATGGCGGTCTAGTGGCTAAGGTACTCGGCTGCTGACCCGCATGTCGCTGGTTCGAATTCCGGCTGCGGCGCCTGCATTTCCGATGGAGGCGGAAATGTTGTAGGCCCATGAGCTCAGATTTGGGTGCACGTTAAAGAACCCCAGGTGGTCGAAATTTCCAGAACCCTCCACTACGGCGTCTCTCATAATCATATGGTGGTTTTGGGACGTTATACCCCACATATCAATCATTTAGGACTGCTCCTTTGCCCCTGTTGATGTTCTCTTGCTTGTCGTTTTCAATGACGGACCATGAGTACCAATCTCCAGCTTTCGTCGTGGTCATCAGTGTTTGGTTGCGTCGATGGCGAAGCATCGTTGGTATTGGTACCATCCCCGTGACAATTGGCGGGCTTTCGACTCCGTGCAGAATTGGGCCCCGAAAAGTCCATACCTTCATTCATGGTATTTTCATGGCTGGGGGGGACATGCGTGGGCGTTCAGTGTGGCAGGCACAGCTGTTCGGCCTGCCATCAGGGTTTGCGTTGCCGGCATTAATGGCGTATCAGCCTGTATCTTCCACCTATCGGTGGGCCTCGCATGGCGGCTACGCAGTGAAGAGCTTCTTCTGTAGTGGTGGCGTAAAAAAAAGGCTCCCGGGCCAGAACTTTGGTGTTGGCAGACTCGGGGTTACTTTACCTGTGCAATGGTGTCAGAATTTTGGGATGTCTGGATCGTAACGCACCCAATAACATGAAAACTACGAGGCGCGATGCAATTGCTTGCACACTCCTTGATCCCACCAAGCATTTTTCGCTATTGAAGTATCCGAAAAAAAGACTGTCATCTTGCCTGTCTTGAAGCAGTGGCACATCGCCTCTCGTAGCGACTGGCATCATGTTAAATTTTTCAGTGGTTCGTCGGAACTGTGACGTCATAGTGAAGAGCAGCCGTAGTTGGACGCTCAAAATACAAATAGAAAGTGGTACACTTTTTATTCTTAGCTTCTCACTGACTATAGTCACGCGGCCGGTGAGAAGGGCAAGCAACGTTCAGCTTGAAGTTTAAGCACTCATTGCTGCTGCGCGTAGCTTTGCAATTTTCGGCAGACGCGAAACGCGAATGCCCAGCGTATGCATTGCGCTGGTCAGCTAAAAATTTTCAAACCTGGTGTAGGGGTCATTAAAAATTCCCTTCTTACGATCCCTCATAGTCAGGAGCAAGAAACGCGTACCCATTGGCAGACGCGAAAATATCTTGGATACAAATAATACTCTTCAAGCATGCTTGTTATTTTGGCTGCTAATAATGAAGAAGTTGTTTACTAAACGCGTCACGACATGTGAAACTACCAAAAAATTAGTAATGTAGCTAACTTGAGTGGTTATCGCAAGATTTGATTGGATTGGATAAACTTTTATTTGGTCCTTCAAAACCCAGATCACTGTGTTGCGGATGGGGTTGCAAAATTGAAAATTTAACGCAAAGTAGTTGCAAACAGTAACCTGCTTCCGTCATGGCTATGGGCAAGCTTCCTTAAATAAAAAAAATCTAAATTGATGTAGTTCCATGTAGTAAAACTATTTCTGCTCTACCAAATATAAAATAGAAATCTACTTACATCTTCTGCATATTGATAACAGTCATATTGTAGATTGTCTTCAAACGGGACGTTTGCACTAATGACATTCTCAGTACTAACAGAACGTGAGGATCTTATAAAAAGAAGTAGGACTGGGAGACCTAAACGTATGCACGTCATGATAAACGTTTGCGTCTGAAGAACAGCTATGTCTGATGAGGTACTTTAAGTACACGAATTTTTTTTGCCATATTGGAAGGACTGACATTTTAGTTTATTGATGCAGTCAACTTGAACTTTGTATACGACAGCACACTTGCTAAAAAGTTAAAGCAGCAAGAATATTGTCAATTACTTGAAATGTCTCTCACCCTTCTATGAGTAGCTTTTTGTTCGTTATTTGATATAGAACGGTCGAAAAGACTTGTTTACATGAAGAGTTATCCATCATGTAGTTGATGATGACAGAGTAACACAAGTGTGTTCAGTGAAGTCCTTGTTTCGGTAAGTGGAGTTTTTCGGCAAAAATGTTTTCAAAACCAAGTTGTGACTTTTCTCTATTAGGAAAATATTTGTAATACATATCGAAATTACACATCACTGCCCCTACCGCCACTAGGCCCAAATACCCTACATCGAGAAGTTATAGCCTGAGAAACTTCTATAAAGCTGTCATTTTTTATTCGTATAAGATGTAAGTATGTAGTCTTCATAAAAAAAAGAACGTTGTCTTCTGCCATGCACTGGAAAGATTAAACTATGTGCCTTATTTGGGTAATTTTTTAGACAATGCGTCATCTGCAGTTTGAGATTTCTATAAACAAAGATAAAGAAAGGGATGGGAGGAAAAGCCGGGGGGCTAACCGGAGTCGAATCCAGTTTTCTCTAATGGTCTCGGCGTCTTCGGGTGTTTTTCTGAAGCAAAAAATTCTGGCGCATGCCACGAAAATTCCATTATAGAAAAATCCCAAGGTGGAATGAATCCCAGAACTTCCACATGGCAGTCAGGTGTTCTATGCCACCTAAAGGCATGTACTTGAAACTACTTCGGAAAAAACCCTATACAGGTGTCATGTAGGGCAAGGAGCCGTGTTGACAGAAGCAGTTTCAAGTGATTCGTGTGACGAGTAAGTTGTTTAAATAAACCCACTCATTTCAAAGGGCGCATTCATAAATCCTCATGCAAGTGGCTTTAGCGGCAGCATGATGAAAGGTTATAGCTGCGTATGTGCACGTAATGTCATAGACAACCAAGGCGGGTGCTTTCCGAGTTTGCAAAATAGTAAATTGCGGTGCAATGTGGTCTTCGCAAGTGCCCATGTAAAAGGCACAGACGCGCACATGTGTTCTATAACAGGGAACGCTGTTATGAGATCTTAACAGGGGTCACACACGGCGCCGTAGTTGTACGCCGTCACCGCTGGAGTCCGTAACCATTGTCGCACGATGATGATGAAATAAACATTTATTTTTCGAAACAGTGTTCCTGAGTTTGTGATCTCGGGGTCACCCTAGGTGGGAGGGTCCCTTATTCCAGAATCCTCTGGCCGCAATCGCCTCCCGGGCCCTGGTGACAAGTCCTCGTTGGTCGTCTAGGTCGCGTGCGGCAATCTTGGCCTCCCACGTCTCGGCTAGGAGGTTGATACGTGCAGTCGTTGCGGACTTGGTATTGGCATCTTCGTGGTGCCACGGGCACTCGAGTAGAAGTTGGGCCAGTGTGTCTGGCACGTCGCATATTGGGCAGTTGTAGGCGTATAGTGTTGGGTAGACTCTATGCAGTAGGGTGCCGTGTGTATAGATGTTACATTGAAGTCTCCGAAATGCTGTGGCCCCTTCTTTATTCAGCTTGGGGTGAGGTGGCGGGTACACCCTGCGAGCTAGACGATAATGTTGTCGGATGGCGTTGTATGTTGGTGGTACTGGTCTACACTTATTCTGCAGCGCTGGCTAAGCGCGGGTAAAGCGAGGTCCCGAGGAAGACCCGGTTGACGTGACCTTGAGCCGCGGCACTAGCCGCTTCATTTCTCTCGAGCCCATCGTGCTCCGGCACCCATACCACGCAGGTGTAAGGAAGCGGAGGCCGGCTCTTTCTCAGAATTTTGAGAGCTTCGGTGGAGATTCAGCCTCGCGTTTAATTGCGGACAGTGGATTGGGAATTTGTCTAAACTACGACCGCGTTCTTACTAGCCGTAGTGGCAAGGGCGATCGCTGCTTCCTCGGCAGACTCGGAGCTCTGCACCCGGAGGGTGGCGGATGCCAGCTCTTGTCCTTCCGCGTCGACCACACTGAAAGCGTAGGCTGTTTTGCCCGGGTATTTTGCCGCGTCGACGTAGTGAGCGTCTGGATTGTGCTGGTGTCTTCTGCGGATGGTGTCGACTAGAGCGATTCGTCTTTCCCTATGGTACTCGGGATGCATGTTGCGTGGTACTTGGGCGATGCTGAATGATCCTCGCATGTATGGCAGCATCTTCTCTTTGTGGTCTGCCTTGCAGATGTAGCTCTCGCTGTAGCCCAAGCGCTCAAGGACCGATCTGCCCGTCGACGGAAGCTTAAGTCTCTCGAGTTGGCTGGTCCGTTGGGCTTCTGCAAGCTCTTGCCCGGTATTGTGTATACCAATTCTTAGGAGTGTCGTGGTCGACTTCATTGGAGGTAGCGTTATGGAGAGCTTGATAGCTTTGCGAATGAGCACATTCAGCTTGTCGACATCAGATGTCTTGAGCACGAGGTACGGGGTTTCATAGGTGATTCGGCTGGTTAGTAGAGCCTGCACAACTTTCAGGGTATCGTTTTCCTTCAGGCCACTGTGTCGGTTTGCAACTCTCCTGACGAAGTGCGTGAGCTGGAATACTGCACGGGGAAGTCAAGGAATCGTCGTGACGGCTGATCCGTCGTGGTGCAGGTGCAAGCCGAGCACGCGAAGCGAGGTGACCTTCGGTATTTGGTTTCCGTGAAGGATGATGCTTGGGTCTGGCGCTTCGCAGGTTGGAAGTCCCCGCGTTCGGGCCTTGAGTACCAGTAATTCCAAATTTCAGGTGCACAATAGAGACCGCAGCTTTCGAGGTAGATCTCTATGACATTTACCGCCTCAAGAAGGCAGCTGTCTTGCTCTCTAGTGCTCTTGCCTCGAGTTCAAAGCGTAATATCATCCGTGTAGATGGCGCGACGTTGACCTTCTATTTTTTTCGAGAAGCCGGGGGAGCTTAAGGAGTGCCACGTTGAAAAGGAGTGGTAACACAACGAAGCCTTGAGGTGTGCCCTTGTTGGGCAGCTCAAATGTTTCGTTCCGTATGTTGTATATTCCCTACCGTGGCCGTACGACTGGTGAGGGAAGCTTCGAACATTACCATAAATCTTGGAACCGCATCCGGTATCTTCGAGATTTTGTAGTATTGCTTTATGGCTAACATTGTCGAAGGCGCTCTTCGCATCAACTGGCAAGAAGGGACGACTTGCTAATCTTGCTCAAGTGATCAACTAGATCTTTCCTTGAGGAGTAAGACGCCCTTGTGGCGTCTGCCGCACTTCGCACTACAGACGGTGGTCTGGCAGAAGATGGAGCTCTTGCTCTGGCAATTGTTCACTGCTCCGATACTGTCACATGACTCCCATTTCACTATTGTAACAGATTCACAAGCTGCTTGACATGCTTTCGCTCAAGGACTTGTGGCTGCACATACACATAATATCCTCTCTTCTGTCTCACCGTCCGCCTTACGTCCTGTGCGTATCGTCTGAATTCCTGGACACGCCTCTCTCCATGGTAATGAACGCGTTCATGCGGTTGCCCGGGAGCTCACCGGCCGGGCTCCATTGGAAGAGCTGTCCAATCCAGACGACACATCGACAGAACCACTAAACTACAACGCTACCCTGGAGTACTACCGACAGAGCCATTATACGTATCCTCCCCCTCATCCTTCACTTAACAGAGCAGATGATGTCGCTTGCCGGCAACTACAGAGCAATTCATTTCCGTGCATTTATATGCTAAATCGCTTTCATCTGACCCTCTACTCCTCCTACTGCCCTTCTGAGGATCCTTACCGACAGTATACCACTCCACGTGGGAATACTCTGCCCCACAAGGCGTTCCTCCCATTTCCAACCCCACCCCTTCCTCTTGGGAGACTGCACTGCTCAGCTTACTGCCGGCAGAAACAGCAGCAGCTGGTCCAGCAGGCTCGCAGGGTCGCGCAAGGCAATGGAGCCCTGTACTGAGGGCCCCACCCAAAGAAAGCTCAGTGTGCATTTGTTAATAATAAAAGTTTATTCTCTCTCTCTCTGTCTCTCTCTTGAGGAGTAGGAGGATGCCCTGCGTAGAAAGCAGCTGGCGGAATCCGAACATGGTGTCTGTGAAGTACCCGTTGGCCTCAAGGTGTGATGGGAGCCAGTCGTGAATCATACGCTCAAACAGCTTGCCAACGCACGAAGTCAGAGAAATGAGTCTTAGGTTGTCAACCGCTAAGGACTTGTGGAGCTTAGGTATCACGATAACCTCCGAATGCTTCCACGCGGCTGGAAGCTCTCCTTTTTCCCAGCAGTCATTGCAGTAGTGTAGGAAGGCAGTCATAGCCTGGTTGGGTAGCTGTCGGAGGAGCTTGTTGACTATAATGTCTTTGCCTGGACTCTTGTTTCTTAAGCTTGGAAAGAGCTACTTGAAGTTCTGCTGGTGTGAAGGACCTGTCAAGGTCAGAGTTGGGAATGCCTTCGTATTCTTTGTGTGGTGGTGGCATTTCCGCTGATTGGAGAGGACCACGCAGCTTGTTGCATAGTTCGTGGAGTAGGTCTTCCTCCGAGACATCGTAATTGTGTGTTAGCTGACGTACTCGTTGCCGCTGCTGCGTCTTGGTGGAGCGGTCACCGAGGAGAGTCCGCACCAGGTGCCACGTCTTCTTGGTGGTGAGCGTACCCTGCAGCTTATCGCAGAAGTGGCGCCTCACTAGGTGTTCGGCATACTGTTGCGCCTCTTCTGCCAATCAAGAAATTTTTTCTGAGTTTCTTGTCCAATTTTTGCCTCTTCTATCTGTTCAGCAAGGCTCGTATGGTCTCCCAGAGGCGGAGTAAGTGGGAATCTACTGCCGGAAGGTCCTCGTTAAGCTGCATTACTTTGGTGCACCGTTTGGCGGGATCCAGAATTTTGGTGAGCCAGGCGTCTATGTCACCTGTTGCGTTCTCACCATCGAGCTCGTTTCTGAAGGCATTCCAATCTGTAAGTCTTTCTGTGCCTTATTTTGTAGGTGATTGGTCATATTCGATTTCGAGTTGAATTATGTGGTAATCACCGCCAAGCGTCTCGGGGAAACAGGTCCATCCCACCTTCTTGACATCTCGTGTAAAGGTAAGATCAGGCGTTGTATCTATCTCTCGAGACGCTGTTTCGCGCTCTGGTTCGCTGGAGCGGATCATTCAACAATGTGAGGCCATGCTGCTGAGCGGAGTCATGGACTCTCGTGCCTTTCTTGGTGGTGATGGCATAGCCCGAAGCTGTGTGGGGTGCATTGAAGTCCCCTACGACCACTAACCAGTGACCTTTCGTGCGTTTTCTGAGTTCGCGTATGAAGTAATCATAGTCCCTGAGCTGATCTTGCAGTAGGCTGTACACGTTAGTGACGTAAAGACTTTGTTGCGATTTTCGTTCCGATATGACTTCCATGATTAAGTATTCAACTGTAGTGTCTTCTATATTGTGTACTCGAGCCGCAACAGTTTTCTTAAGTAGAATGGCGGTTCTTGGGGTCAGAGCGACGCTGTTGCATCCTGCGAGTCACACTTTTTCAGTATTCTTCACTTGTAAAGCGATGAGATCGGGTTCATTCACTTTTATAAATTTTTGTAGACTCGCCAGCCGGGGTCTGTATGATCGACAGTTCCACTGCCAAATGCGAAACGTTGGTTGCGGAGTAGAAATCCTATTCTTAGAGCCTGCCCTTTCGTGAACTTCTGGTACGTTTACCTGCTCGCCTTCGGGAGAGAACTAGTGAGAAATTTTCTCTCTCCTTGGGCGTAGCTTTTTTTCTGCCATGGCAGTCTTCAAGTTCCACGTAACTAATGCAGTTGTTCTTGACATGAGCCACGAAGTTGGTTAGCTGCGACTTGAGAGCGTTCATTTGGGCTGTATGAGTGCCTATCTTACGGATGAGCGCCGTGAACGTGTCACCGATTTGGGCGGAGATGGACTCCAACTTCGCCAAGACGAGTGCTTCGAGCGTCGACTCGACTGACTGCTGATGTGCGTTGTGGCTCTACTGTCACTGTGAGCTGCGAGTCGACAAAGGCGGCGACTTCTGTTTCTATAATGGAGAGTACTTAGGCCTCCACGACAGCTTCAATATCTGGTGTGGGGAGTTTTGCGGCTAGTTGTTTAGCTTGGTGCGGTTCTTCGAATAGTCGAGTGAGCCTTTCAATGCTTGCATTATGCTTCTCTATGATCTTTTTTGTTCTTGGCATAGTTTTGCGAGCTTATCGACAACCGCACCTTGTTTTTGGAGCTGGTCACGCTGGCTTTGCAAAGCTTTTTGCTGATTTGAAACCACTTTTTCCAAGTTCTTGAATGCAGTGGATTCAACAGATGAGCAATCTGGAGTGTTCTTGTTGTGTGAAGTCGAATCTACACGTGTTGCATCAGCATAGCTGAGGCGTTGAGTGGAGAGTGAGCGGGATCTTGTGTGCCACCTGGAGCGCGTTCACAGAATCAACCTACACTTGCTTCAGCCGCGCTTGTCATGCAATGTGCCACTGGTCCTAGGAGATGGTTTGTTAAGCTCGGTGAAGTCTTCACTGCGGGAACTACAACCATTCTCTCGGGCTTTCGCCTTCTCGAGTGTTTCTTGTCTAACTTGGTAAGGTGGTGGGTTTGGTCGTAGCTTCATCTTGTTGCTGGCGGTTTCATGGGGCTGTTCGCATATTTTGCAGTTGGGAATACATTCGTGATCTGTGGGGACTGCGTATTTTCCGTTCTTGTAGCAGAAGTCTTCTCTGAGTTTGGGGCAGATGTCTTGTCGGTGCCTAATGGCACCGCATTTGCGGCAGAACTGCACAGACTTTCGATAGGGTTTGCAGCGGCAGTATCCACTTTGGTAGCTGATGTAGTACGGGACGTGTGGGCCATCGAAAGTGATGACGGTGGTGGAAGACTGACCAAGCATGCGAGCGTCAGAGAACCGTGTATCGTGAGTCGACTATGAGGCCAGCTACAAGTTGCGGCACTGCTGGTTCCTGGGAGAAGCCCGTAGCTGACACCTTTGCATACATCGTGGGGACGTCTCACGTGGGGGTTCACACTGAAGAACGTGCCGCCTAACTGGATGGTAGCAATGCTTCTCAGGTTGTTTGCGCGTTCTTTGTCGGCGGTACTAGCAATGATAATGTTTTCAAAGCTCTGCACTTGAACTCGAACGTTGTCGTAGAAATCCTGTTGTGTGAGACCGCTTGATCGTCCGACAGCGTGCTTAATTGATGTTAGACTCTATTTCAATAAGTCGAGTCTGGCTTGTGGCCTGCAGATGATATTAAAGTCGTCCGTAGAAAAAGGGGGCATCTTCAAGTTGCGTTGCTTCAAAGCTTTTTGGGTGGGAACAGGTTCTTCCTCGAACTTTTCGTTGGATGCTTGAATCAGGTGTGGCACCCGTTTTAGGGGCGAAGCTCCTTATAGCGGCACTCTTTCGTCCCACGTCCCGTCGTAGTATGTAACCAGTCTTACGCTTTGACCTCCAAGGTCGCGCCGGTGAGAGATTTCTTCTGTGCGTTGTTTAACAATAAAAAAAAATTGTGCTCAATGTACATGCCAATGGCTGCTAATGGGAAATGAGAGAAAGAAGCATTCGGCTTTTAGTCAACGCGCACGCTGCGATGCCCATTAGCAGCCATTGGCATGTACATTGAGCACTATCGGACAAGAAAGGGTTGCTACATTATATTCGCTGGGTATAACCTCCTTAGTTTTAGAAAGGTTTAGCGAGTGTTGAGCCGCAGGGCCATCAATACAATGAACTAGTATATACCATGAATGAATTCGAGGTGGTTAAAGGGGGGAAGCAAATACGAAGCGCGAGCCGTAAGAAATTAAAAGCTGAATCCTCCTGTCTCTCATTTCACATTAGCAGCCACTGGCATGTACATTGAGCACTATTTGACAGGAAAAGGTTGCTACGTTATACTCGCTGGGCGTAACCTCCTTGGTTTTAGACAGGTATAGCGAGCATTGGGCCACAGTGCCATAAATACAGTGAACTAGTATACACCATGAACTCAAGGTGGTTGAAGGTGGGAAGTAGACCCGAAGCGCAAGCCGTAAGAAAGTGTACGTGAGCCACCTCTCGTTTAGTCCTTGGAATGTCCACTGAATGGTGGTGCTTCTACATGGGGAATATATGATAAAAAAGTTGCCCGCAGCTTCCCTCGGGGGAACACTGAGGAGGATGCGGAGCATATAATTGGTTAACGGGGTGTTAAAGCGCGACTTACTTGGGTCGATGGCTAAATTGGTTAACGTGGTTGTGAAATGGGGTGTTAAATTGCGACTTACTTGGGTCGCTGGCTAAATTGGTTAACGTGGTTGTAGGAGGGGTGTTAAATGAGTGAACACGTACGACACGTATGCGAAAGGGCGGTGTTTATGTATTGTGACGAACTTTGAGCACGATGGCTTTTAGATGCCACTTTGGCCGGCGCTGGTCGAAGGGACGTCGATCATTGCGACCTCGGACGTCGACGCGCCGTACAAACCAACCGACGAGCGGCAACTGAGCGAGCGAGCACCGACCTTGAGTATATATACAGCGCGACGGCGCATGCACTGTCAGCTGTCGAATGTTCGAGAAGGGGGAGAAGCGCAACGGCGCATGCGCGCGCGTCAGCTGCCGATGTTCTCGAAGCGCGACGGCGCATGCGCGCGCGTCAGCTGCCGATGTTCTCGAAGCGTGACGGCGCATGCGCGCTACATTATACAGCTAGCGAATGTTCGTGAAGAGGAGAAGCGCACGCGGTGTGTAGAGGAGGAAGGGTGCACAGATGGTGGAGGAGTGAAGCGCGCGCGGTGTGTAGAGGAGGAAGGGATGCACAGATGGTGGAAGAAGGAGGAGGAAGCTTGCGGACGGCGCCGAACTACAAGCCTCGAGTATTCGATGCTCCGCATCTAAAGGATGCGAGATGGTGGGACTTGGAGTGTTGAATAGATGGACGAACGGACACACAGACAGATGCATGGATGGACGCATGAACGGACGCAGGGGCGAATGCATGAACGAACGCAGGGACGGGCGCATGAACAGACGCATGGACGGTCACACAGACGGACGCATGGACGGACGAATGCTTCGCCCCACTCTCCATCATTCACTCCGTGGATATGCTGCAAACGTTTTTTTTGCGTCCGACTTGCAGCCATTCTATATGCTCTTTTCCTGTTATTTTGCCACAGTTGACATCATAGTCCATGCCGAATTTTCCGTGGGCGTCTCGGCGTTCACTTCTGTTTACATTGATGTCGGTTCTTCTTGTGGCCCTGTAGTAGCCATCAACTCGCGTTGAAAGCCTACGTGGCTGGTAGCAAGGGGCGTCTCCCTCTAAGCAGGTTTTCTGGTCGAGAAAGGAACGCGAAGCTCCTTCTCAGGCCTGCGCGTTTGGCGGGTGTGCATGCAACGTGAACCACAAGTGCGAGACGCACTCGCGCGTCGGATCACGGCGTAAGGGTTAGCGGGGAGGAACTTGGCGTGGAGATGTTAAGAGCTCGGTGTAGATAATCACTCACCACTTAGTGGGGGGTGTCAGTCCTTTTCTTGGAACTTGGAGAATGGCCCAGCGCAAAACCCCAGAAGTAGCACCGCATTGAACCACAAAAACTATCATGAAGAGCAGAAGCCCATGTGAAGTGCAGCCGCACTCCGTGGCCCCCTATCGGAAACCCCTATCGCATGAAATACGAAAAAAAAAACACCAAGGACATAGCACGATTCCTACATTGGTCCACTGCGTATCAGTTCAGTATTCTACCGCTGAGCCACGCCAATGCTTCGGACTCATTCGCAAACTTGCTTAGGCAGGTTTGATGTCGGTAAAGGAGTCGCGGTAATATGACGGGAAAGGAATCGCGGTAATATCGCGGCCTTGGCGGTGTCCGTACTCGCACTACGCATGCGCAACTCTCCTCCTTCCATCTGTCCAACAGCTGCGCGTTACTCACTCCACTTCTCTCCTACCACCTGCTCGTGCTTGCTCCCCCATCCCTCGGCTCCAGGCATCCCTTTCAGTGGCGCTAACACGCCCCTTGACGTGTGCGTCCTCTACCCTCTCTATCGCTTTCTACGCTTTCCTCTCTCTCCTCACCACGCCGACGCAGGCAGCGTCTACTAGCTAGTTTCTTCATGCAAACAAGTCACAGCATATCCACAGAGTGAGAGATGGTGAGTGGGGCGAAGCTTCGGAGGGTTTTATTGGTGAACCGTGAATCAGCCGTCCGCTGGCAGTGTCCATCTGTCCATCCGTTTGTCTGTCCGTTAGTCTAGTGCCGCTCCAAGTATCACCATCTCGCATATTTTCATCTTCTATTCATACCATACAAGTACCGCCATCAAGCGGACATTCAATGAACTAAACGAGACGTGGCTAACTAAGACCACATACATTGAGGACGCGCAATCCACGGCTTAAGGAGCTTCGCCCCCAAAAGCTGCCAGGTCATGCTGCACAAGCGTTCACAGTTTAACCAGTGTTAGGCACTGGATCTTAACCTCAAGCTAGTACAAGTGGGAAATTTCTCCTGTGCGTTGTTGAACAATTATAATTGGCAGCGTTCGCGTTAACTAAAAGTGGAATTCTGGTCTCTGTGTCCAATCGAAGTCTTCTGCCTCTCACATACCAATAGCAGCGATTGGCATGTCCCAGTAGGAAACACCGGTCCATCACTGCGTGCTTGACACCTCCACAAGTCTCTCTCCAGTGTAACGCCATGATGAGCGCCAGCGTCAGCGCCTCCGCTAGTGTGTTAGCGCCCGCTGCTTCGCACCTACACATGGTTACCTTTAGCGGGAGATGGCGCAATTTCGGTGTATGTGTGCGTGTATGTGATATGTATATGTATGTGCGTATGTGTATTTTTGAATGAATGCGTGTGTGTGTGTGCGTGTGTGTGTGTGTGCGGGCATGTGTGTGGGCATGTGCATGTGTGTGCATGCTTGTGTGTATCTATCTATCTATCTATCTATCTATCTATCTATCTATCTATCTATCTATCTATCTATCTATCTATCTATCTATCTATCTATCTATCTATCTATCTATCTATCTATCTATTTAGCCTCCTACGACTTTTAGCTATCCTGGCGGTTTTGATATTGGTATCAATACCAAAGTTGTTATGGCATAACACGAATGTATGAAGAACATATTTGACTAGTCATAACATGAAAATCATGACATGTATGTCATGAATGTCATGATTTTCAGGTTATGAACCAGCAGCTCTTGTGGTGGTGTCGTTCACATAACATGTTGCAAAACTGGTATAGCATGGCATGATTGCATGGTGAACACAAGCGGCAGACCTTAACATGAAAATCATGACATTCATGTCATGTATCAACATGACTACTTGCTATGCTCGTGATGCGCTCACGGCCGTTTCGCTAGCTTCACATGTACCAAACTCAGTGTTACGTGACGCGAACGGAATGACATAGGTAAATGACACATCCAAACATGATTAACACGACATGCGTGTCATGTAAGAACATGACTACATGCAACGCTGATGGTGTTCTCACGGCCATTTTGCTAGCTTCACATGCCAAGTTTGGTATTACGTTACGTGACGCCAATGGATGACGATGGTATGTGACTGGTGCAAACATGATAAGTCATGAATTTCATGTCATGTGAAAACTTGACTACATGCACAGTCAAGGTGCCCTTCATTTTGACGTGACCCGGTGCGCGTGCTCGCCGGCGTCCATTTCATCGCGTCACGCCGGCGTTGCCACGCCAGGCGCCAGTGCTGCCATATACTCGCAGGCGCGCGCCGCGCTGCGTGGCTTTGACGCATGCGCGTTACAGCGCGTCCGGCGTTCCTCCGTCACGAAAAGAGGCAGACGCAGTGCTGTCTGGGTAACTAATGAATTGGCGTGAAATGTAGCTTGTCGCAATTGCACTCCGGTTGCCGTCGGGCTGAGCCGACGGACGCTGGTCGTGCTATGTGTCAGAACATATAGAGTGCTCGCGTTTTGCTCACGTAGCGTCGCTGTGCCCGGTGCGCGCACGTCAACGCTACATTGAAGTATATTTGGCCCTTCATGATGCGCTCTTGGCCATTTTGCTAGCTCCACATATACCAAATTTGGTGTTACGTGACGTCAATGGATGACAAAATATATGACTGGTGCGAATTTGCTAAGCCAGACACGCGTGTCATGTAAGAACATGACAACATACCACGCTCACAGCGTACTCGCAGCCGTTTCGCTAGCTCCACATATACAATATTTGGTATCACGTGACGTGAATAGATGACGAGGGTAAACGACACATCCAAACATGATAATTATGACACGGAAGTCATGTACGGCATCATTTACCTTCACCTCGTAACGTTGTGCTGATTTCGAAGTGACATATCAACATCTCTGATTCGTGCTTCGCATATCAGCGATTTCAACTGTACGTGGATCTGCCGATTTTTTATATACCTCTTTTATGTGAGTCATATAGGATCCAAAAACGCTGTGGACATGTCCAAGCCCACAACGCACATGCGCACGCAACAACCTTTTGCAACTTCATTCCTTCATATAAGGCTGACATACAAAAAAGTGGCCATGACACTCAATAGCTAAAGTTTTGGCCAGCTGTACATCCTCTCCCGTCTGACAACCTTTGTTCAGACATGCCCACAAAGTGCAATGCTTTCCGCAGAAAGCCCCGTTGCTCACGCAAATGATACGACGAAGACTCAAATGAACCCCAAACTTCTGTTGTCCTTATGAAAACTACTATGTGAATCAGCGGAAACTTGTCACGTGCAAAATGTCAAGTCAGCTGCATTCTTCCGTCTTCCCTAGTTGAAATGTTATATATTTTTTGTGTGATTCATGATTTTTTTCTTTTTTTTTGCAGTGTCTAACTGATTCACTGCGTTATTTGTCGGCAGGTGTCAAAGTCCTTTTCATTCTTGAAATGAGAAAAGCAGTTTTAGTACGGGACAGCAGAGGCTTCCTCACTTAAGGCTTGATATTTCACGTTTGAAATACCTAGTAATATTGTAACGATGTTGAAGGACTCGGGGTATAACAAAACGTATTTATTAAAGGGCGAACCTGTGCCCACAACTCAAAGGGACTATGGTCGTAGCACGTTACAGCAGAACGGCAAGATGTCTTCCTCTTCTACTTCTTCAAGAAGAGTCCCAAGCGCGTGGCACACATCAGCAGGGGCCAGCTGGGTTCTCGTGCTATCATCATCGTCTCTGCGCAACACTAGACGGCGCCCATGTATGTCTCTGTGCGCGTGGTGATGGGCGCGTTGTTTGAATGCAGGCACTATGTCGTGGCATAATCCCCCTCCTCACACGCATCGTCCCGATGCGTCAGGCAATGAATAGATTTGTGGTAGGCGTAGGCGTCACTGGTCTTCCGGTGATCTCTCATAGTACGGCTTCATCCGGACTACATGTACAAACTCTGTAGGGTTGCGGCGTTTTGAGCTCCCGTGTATAGCGGATCTGACTTGGTAAGTTACATCGCTTACACGATGGAGTACTTCGTAAGGCCCGAAGTAGTGGCTAAAAAGTTTTTCAGAAAGTCCGCGGCGACGCACTGGGGTCCATATCCATACTTTGTCACCTGGTTGAAAATGCGCTTCGGTACGACGCTGATTGTACCGATAGGAGTCGATACGTTGTTGGCGGCGTATTCTGTATCTCGCCATCTGTCGTGCTTCCTCGGCTCTTTGCAGAAAGTCGTCTAGGCCAGGTGGATTGCTGCTTTCATCATTCAGTGGTAACATGGCATCCAGTGGAGTGGTGACTCTTCGGCCGAATACAAGTTCAAATGGTGTCACTCGCGTTGTTTCTTGAACGGCTGTATTATATGCGAACGTGATGTAGGGCAATATTTCATCCCACAGTTTATGTTCGACGTCGATATACGTTGAAAGCATATCAGTCAGAGTTCTGTTCAAGCGCTCCGTTAGGCCATTTGTTTGAGGATGGTATGCTGTAGTTCTTCTCTGGTCTGTGTGGGTCATTCGCATCAGACATTTCATTAGGTCTGCAGTAAAAGCTGGGCCACGATCTGTAATTACCACGCTGGGTGCACCATGTCTGAGAACTATGTTGTTGATGAAGAACTTGGCAACTTCAAGAGATGTTGCAGTGTACAGCGAGTCAGTCTCAGCATAGCGAGTGAGATAGTCTGTGGCTACGACTATCCACTTCTTGTGTGCAGTCGATGTCGGAAACGGGCCTAGGAGATCCATACCAACTTGTTGGAATGGGGCATGCGGTGGTTCTATTGGCTGGAGGAGGCCTGCAGGTTTCACGGATGGAGTTTTGCGTCTTTGACACTCACGGCAAGTTTTCACATAGCGCTGAACTGATGATAACAGTTTTGGCCAGTAGTATTTTAGGTGAATTCTGGCGAATGTACGGCTGACACCCATGTGCCCAGATGTTGGCTCATCGTGACATGCGTGCAGAATCTCGTTTCGTAAAGGTGCAGGTACAACGAGTAAAAACTTGTCACCATGAGGCTTGAAGTTACTCTTGTAAAGGACCCCTTCCCGAAGACAGAACGAAGGGAGCCCTCTGGATAAAGTGCGCGGGACTTTAACGTTGAGTCCTTGGAGACGCTGTATAAGCGGCAGCAAATCGGGGTCATTTTGTTGTTGTTCAGCGATTTCTGATGCCTGGACGACGCCTAGAAACGGGAAGTCTTCTTCCTCCGGCTCACTCGTCTCCACTGGTGTGCGTGACAGGCAGTCGGCATCGCTGTGCTTTTTCCCAGATTTGTATACCACAGTAACATCGTACTCTTGTAGCCTAAGGCTCCATCTTGCTAGTCGGCCAGAGGGATCCTTAAGATTCGCCAGCCAACACAGGCAATGGTGGTCACTTACTGCTCGGAATGGTCTACCGTAGAGGTACGGCCGAAATTTACTTATGGCCCAAATGACCGCGAGACACTCTTTTTCGGTTGCAGAGTAATTTGTCTCAGCTTTCGAAAGCTTGCGGCTGGCATACGCTAGCACTTTTTCTTGGCCGTTTTGCCGCTGGACTAGAATGGCTCCGAGGCCGACGTTACTCGCATCGGTGTGAACTTCAGTTTCGGCAGTATCATCGAAGTGGGCGAGGATTGGAGAGGCTTGCAGGCGTGTTCTTAACTCATCAAATGCTTCCTGTTGTTCACTTTCCCACCTAAAGGGCACCTCGTCTTTTGTCAGATTAGTAAGTGGTTCAGCAATGTTCGAAAAATTTTCCACAAATCGCCATAGTACGCGCATAAACCCAGGAAGCGACGTACTGACTTCTTGTCTTTGGGTGTCGGGAACTTCGCGATGGCAGCTGTCTTTTCGGGATCTGGCCGAACGCCGTCGGAGCTGACGACGTGTCCAAGGAATCGAAGCTCTTCAAAAGCGAAGTGGCATTTTTCTGGCTTGATAGTCAAGTCTGCTAAACGAATGGCTTCTAATACTGTGCGGAGTCGCTCTAGATGTTGGTCGAATGTAGCGGAAAATACGACAACGTCATCCAAGTACACCAAGCAGGACTGCCATTTCAGTCCCGCGAGGACAGCGTCCATCATTCTCTGAAACGTAGCTGGCGCTGTGCACAGGCCGAATGGAAGCGCTTTAAATTCGTAGAGTCCGTCTGGGGTTATGAATGCCGTCTTTTCACGCTCGCGCTCATCCACCTCAATTTGCCAATATCCGCTCTTGAGATCAAGGGAGGAGAAGTATTTCGCACTCCGTAGTCGATCGAGTGTATCATCGATACGTGGCAGAGGGTATACATCCCGTTTCGTTACGCTGTTCAGTTTCCGATAGTCGACGCAGAATCGAAGGCTGTTATCTTTCTTTTTAACAAGCACTACGGGAGACGCCCATGGACTGCTGGAAGGCTGGATCACGTCATCTGAAAGCATCTCCTCCACTTGTTTCTTGATGACGTCTCTTTCCTTTTGCGATACTCGATATGGGTGTTGGTAAATCGGTCTCGTGGCTTCTTCTGTTATAATCCTGTGTTTTGCAATAGCCGTTCGTCGCACCTTAGAGGACGTTGAAAAGCAGTCCGAAAACTCTTTTATAAGGGCAAACAATCGTTTCTTTTGATATTCTGGGAGCCTATGGTTGACGTTAACTGATGCGTCGACGTTGCAGGTCTCTTGTGGAGTGGTTGGCGTTGTCGCTAAACTGCATAGTTCAGTCGCCATGCAGAATTCGTGGAAATAGGCGATAGCCATACCTTGCGCGATGTGCTGACATTCATTCCCAAAATTCGTAAGGAGGACAACTGAGCGGCCATTCGTTAAGTGAACAACACCCCTTGCCACGCAAATTCCTTTGTTTAAAAATAGCTCTACGTTTCCATCCGCTATTCCTTCGAGGTCACAAAATGCCTTATTTTCAACAAGCACCATTACACTACAGCGAGGTGGCACTGTGACGTCATCATCAACAACGCGCAGAGCAGTAAGACGTCGCTTTTCCGATTCCTCCACCGACATAGCTTGTTCTGTCGAAAACGTTACACTGGATCTGCGCAGATTAATTATGGCTCCATTGGCTTGCAGAAAATCCATTCCTAGTATAAGCTCTCTTGAACAGTCCGGCAGCACGATGAAGTCAGCAACGTAAGTAAAGCCTCTTATTTCGAGCCTTGAGGTGCATCTGCCGAGCGGTGTAATAGTGTGGCCACCTGCCGTGCGTATCTGTGCCCCACTCCATTTTGTTACAACCTTTTCAGTTTCTTTGCCAATTTGTGACTCATTACCGAATAATCAGCGCCGGTGTCAACTAAAGCATTCAGCTCGTATCCGTCTATTTTCAACCGCAAATCTGAAGTAATCTTCGCACTGCTGCGCTTATCCTCTGTAAACATAGCATCGTCACCTTGAAACCGCAATGGAGGATCTTCGCAACTGTCGTTATCAGCGGCCTCACCTCCACAGGTCGCTTGCTTCAGTTTTCCTGGTGTGGGCTTGTAGAACGGTGCCCAGACCGTGCGGAAGAAGCACGTGGGCTGGGTGATCGGTAACGCCTGGGCGACGGCGATCTTGGCTGATGTTGGCGTGGAGTGAGTGGGCTCTGGCGCGCGGACAAGTACTCTTCGATTTCGGTTGGCCGTTCACCGTTTCGAGGGCATGGTGCGTACAACGGAAAGCCCCTTAATCCTGCCTGTCGGTAAGGGCAGAACCTATACAGGTGACCTGCTTCCCCACAATGGAAACACAAAGGCCTGCGCTCATGGTCACGCCAGATGTCACTTTTCCGGGGCCTTTGATCCACGTAGCGAGCTACACCACGGGCTCGTGGCAGGTAGGTAGCCGTCGGTTCCAGTGGACGAGGTGCGCTGCGTACCGTTTGTGGGCAAGGAGAGGCCATCGTAACTGCTGCATTGGTGTGTGCCGCGGGTTGTCTGAGTACTTCAGAGTACGTTGGGATGCGTTGGATCGGCTGTGGCGCACACTCCGGCTCACGTATCATCTGCCTCAGTTCATCTCGTACTACGTCGACTACAGACAGTGTTGCTGTAGTGTGAGGCGCTTGCAACTTGCTGAGCTCTTCCCTGATCACCGACCTGATAAGTTCTCGCAGAGCGTCCATGTCACTTCGCTGGCGTCCAGAGAAGACATTGGCAGGTGCATAGTTTATGTCTCGATTGTACTGTCGAGCCCGCTGTTCTAGCGTTTTCTCTATGGCTGTCGCTTCCGTATGAAACTCCGCAACTGTTCGTGGTGGGTTGCGGACGAGAACAGCGAATAGCTCTTGCTTCACCCCACGCATGAGGTGGCGTAGCTTCTTGTCTTCGGTCATATGGGTATCTGCGCGCTTGAACAGGCGGATCATGTCCTCGATATACATTGCGACACTTTCGTTGGTGAGTTGGTTCCTGGATTCGAGCGCAGCCTGCGTCTTTTCTTTGCGATCCGCGCTGGCATAAGTAGCCAGAGCTTGTCGCCGAAATTCATCCCAGGTCGTAAAGGAGGTTTCATGGTTTTCATACCACGTCTTTGCGAAGTCCTCCAAAGCAAAGTATACGCGGCGGATCTTCTCTCTCTCGTCCCAACCGTTCAAACGTGCCACTCTCTCAAAGAGGTTCAGCCAATCTTCTACGTCTTCATACGAGTCGCCATGAAATACTGGTGGCTGGTGAGGCTGATTTATCACCACTTGGGCTGGTGTTTCATGACTTGTCATGGTGGCGGCGTCCATTGACTGAGTTCCCCTTGGCGCAAAATGGAGTGGGCTGAATTCTGGTGAATCACCTCGAAGACGGCGACTGGTCCTCTGATGCACAGGTGTCGGCTCCGCAGTATCAACTGGCTGGTGGTCGGGGCTACGCTGTCTTGCGTTCGTAGGGCTTTGATTCATTACCCAGCACGTCCACCAGAAATGTAACGATGTTGAAGGACTCGGGGTATAACAAAACGTATTTATTAAAGGGCGAACCTGTGCCCACAACTCAAAGGGACTATGGTCGTAGCACGTTACAGCAGAACGGCAAGATGTCTTCCTCTTCTACTTCTTCAAGAAGAGTCCCTAAGCGCGTGTGATTCATGATTTTTTTTTCTTTCTGTTGCAGTGTCTAACTGATTCACTGCGTCATTTGTCGGCAGGTGTCAAAGTCCTTTTCATTCTTGAAATGAGAAAAGCAGTTTTAGTACGGGACAGCAGAGGCTTCCTCATTTAAGGCTTGATATTTCACGTTTGGAATACCTAGTAATATTATCCAGAGTTCGACGTGTTGAAAGCTACAATATCATCATTAGGCTTGCCATTTGAGTTAGCTCTAGAACATTAGACCACTTGAGGTTAAATCATCAACATCATCATCAGCCTGACTACGTTTACTGCAGCACAAAGGCCTTTCCCATGTTCCGCTAGTAAACCACCGTAACAATGGTCGATTTTCAGCGACTCAAGGGCTGCCCTAAAATCTGTGCTCTCAGCACTGCGTCGTAGGCCATACGAAGAGCTTGCTTTTCGAAATTCGATGCCTTCTCCACACTTCACACGAGAAAGGGCATCATGTGACGCTTCAATGGCTGCCAAGTCACTGCGGCATCATAGGGAACGAACATGCCGATACTGCCGTGCGGGCAGCCCTTGAAGGAACACGAGAAGAAGCCATACCACTTTCGCGGACCGATGCTGCCAGTAATCTTCGACGACTTGCGCGTGAAATCACGTTTTCACTATGGTGCCCGCTAAGCATCGATACGAATCGTCAACATCCACTGTCCTCTTTGATGGCTCTCCGCATTCCCCACTGCACTCGACGGAAGAGAAGCCACCCTTCTTCATCGCTTATGGCTAGGAGTGGCATTTACAAAATCTTATTCCTTTGTCATAGGAATGGCCGACAACGCTCTCTGCGATGCCTGTCATTGCGAAGAGACGCTACACCACATCCTGTGTGACTGTCCGTTGTATGAAATCCAGAGACAGTCACTGGCGTCCGCTTTTGCGCGCATCGACAACAGCCAAATGTCTGTGGACTCTATTCTGTCAAGTGCCCGAGAAAAGACAATGCAACAGAAGGCGACGAAAGCTCTGTTGAAATTCCTACACGACACGGACTCGAACAAGCGACTGTAGTAGCATCGTCCCACACCGCGAAAGACAAGACTGGACTATGACTGAGTGTGCGCGCGTGTGCTGCCGAATGTGATGTGTTTCTCTCTTTTCTGCTCACTATCTTTCATCTCCCACATGCCTCTCCCATGCACAGAATAGCAAGCCGGCTACCTATAGGCTGGTTAACCCCCCTGCCGTTCTTTCCCCCCTATTTTCCTACCTTCCTTCCTTCCGCCAGTCAACTCGGTCCTTTGCTTGCTGCCAATTTACACCCGCAAACTTTTTATTCTCATTTGCTCACCTAACCTTCTGTCTCCCCCTAACCCGCTTGCCTTCTGTAGGAATCCAGTTAGTTACCCTGAATAACCAGTGGTTATCCTGTCTGCGTGCTATATGCCCGGCCCACGTCCATTTTCTATTCTTGATTTGAACTATGTTATCCTTAACCCCGGTTTGTTACCTAATGCAGTCTGCTCTCTTCATGTCTGTTTACGTTACGCCTACCATTTTTCTTGCCATTGCTCGCTGCGTTGTCCTCAATTTAAGCTGTAAACTCTTCGTAAGTCTCCAGGTTTCTGCTCCGTAGCCAAGTACCGCCAAGATGCAGTTGTTATATACCTTCCTCTTGAGGGATAAGGGCAATCTACCTGTCATAATTTGATAGTGCTTGCCAAATGTGCTCCACCCAATTCTTATTCTTCTAGTTACCTCAATCTCATGGTTCGGCTCCACGGTTATTACCTGTCCTAAGTAGACATAGTTATGTTCAACTTCAAGTTCAGTGTTACCTATCTCGACGCACTGCTCTCTCCTGAGGTTGTTGTACATTACCCTCGTTTTCTGCAGATTAATTTGAAAACCTACCCGCTGCGGTCGTCTATTGGTTAAGGTACTCGGCTGCTGACCTGCCGGTCGCGGGATCGAATCCCAGCTGCTGCGGCTGCATTTTCGATTTATGCGAAAATGCTGTAGGCTCGTGTGCTCAGTTTTGGGTGCACATTAAAGAACACCAGGCGTATCTCATAGTCATATGGTGGTTTTGGGACGTTAAACCACCCATATCAATCAATCATCAATCAATTTAGGACCTAATTTTCTGCTCTCCTTGTCTAAGTCCCTTATCATGAGTTGCAATTCATTTCGTGAGTTACTAAGCAATGCAATGTCATCGGTGAAGCGCAGGTTACTAAGGTACTCTCCATTACCTTCTATGCATAACCGTTGCCACTCTAGTTCTCTGAAAACCTCCTGTAAGCACATGGTAAATAGCCTTGGGGAGATTGTATCCCCCTGCCTAACACCATCTTGATTGGTATTCTCTCTTTCTTTATGAAGCACTATGGTAGCACTTGATCCCCTCTAGATTTTTTTCCGGATGTTTATATATGCTTCGTCGACGCCCCGGTTCCGCAGTGTTTGCATTACTGCTGATATTTCTACTGAATGAAACGCCTTTTGTAATCTATGAATGCTATGTATAGTGGTTGGCTATATTCTGAGTATTTCTCCATTACCCGATCGATAGTATAAATGTGGTCGATTATTGAGTAGCCTGTTCGAAATCCTGCTTGTTCCTTTGGTTGATTGAATTCTAATGTTGTCTTGATTCTGTTAGCAATTACCTTTGTAAATAGCTTGTATACTACAGAGAGCAAGTTGATTGGGCTGTAATTCTTCAAGCCTTCCTTGTCATCTATTTTTTATCTATTAGGATGATGTTAGCATTCTTCCCAGATTCTGGTACTCTTCCCGTTAGGAGACACCTTGCCAACACTGGTTTTAGTGTTTCTAATACCTAAATACTGCACATAAATCTGCGTCCGGGAGCCTGTAGCTTTTCTCTTGCGTCGAAATATGACCGCCATGGCCGGTATCGGAGCCATAGCCTTTTGGTCAGCAGCCGAACACTTGCACTTGAATGTAGTAGTTATCCCGAATTACTGCACTACGGGAGGAAGGAATGTAGCAGTGGTTGCCAATGATAATCCCCCGTGAAACGCAAAGTACAAATAGTCCACCTGCCTGTGTGACACGAATATCTGTTTTTTTCTGACCAGATTATGTCGCAAAAAACTTGTGACGCAGCAGCGGCATTTCGTCCACGCCTGGCGGCTCCGTTTTTTTTTGTCAGGGCCTTCAAATCTTAGAACTGCAACCTCCGGTTTGCGTTTTGCGATTTATATAAAAACTTCAGCATGCCATGTGTTATTGTGTCCTCGATCTGCGCCATATATACTACTGCACTCATGTTATTAAATATAAGTGAGCTATCAAATGTTTGTAATTCATGTCATTATAATTTTGCCTGTGGCAAAATATTTCGGCCTCGCAGCAATGCAAATATGACAGGTGTATGACCTGTCAATAATAGTATTCATAATGAAGAAACGATTAGGAATACGCGTGAAACATAGCACAGTTATAACAAAAGATAGAAGAGCACTATTTGTGGGGATTCCGGTACACGCACGCTTGGAAGGTACCTAGTACTCCTCCAATAGATTCGATGGCTGTCGACGGTGAAGGATAACGGCTGAGTCTTTTGGAATGAATGAGAGGCATCCAACAATCTACTCGTAATGCAGTTCAATTTGTGTGACTCCTGTAACGCAATTCTCATGCTGTGATGCGTGGTTGTTTTACTTGTGTATTACGCGATATTGCGTATGGTAATACGGTTTCTTCTCAACATAACGCTGGCACAGGGTTTTTGTGCTCTGGAGTTACTAGCACTGGCGTGGCTCAGGAGTAAAATACTGTGCTCGAATGGAGCGTACTCTGATTTAAACCTCGTTTAATCCTGCATATTTTTCCTAATTCGTTTTTGGCTAAGTTGGTGCGATAGCTTTTGGGGAGACCGGTGGCTGTGGTGGCAGACAACTACGGCACCCTTTTTTGTGTTCTCATAACAGCTTTAAAAGTAAAAGCTCGTACAGTGTAAAAAGTGCCGCCATATCCACGAAGTGAATGATGATGAGTGGGTGAAGCTCTGGAGGAAAACCTGGTAAACCATGAATCTTCCGTACGTTTTGCCTACTCGATTTTATTACAATGGTCCCCCTAGCGTACGTCGCCGCACTCAATCGAACGATTGCCTTCCACCAATGACACGTGCCATATGTGACATCATTCCTTTTTTTATAACATCTCGCATCTTTCATCATCAACTACAAGTACCACCGTCTAGTTTATAACATCTTGCATCTTTTCATCATCAGCTACAGGTCCCGCCATCTAGTGAGATCTGAAAGAACTAAACGAGAGGTGGCTACATGCAGGAGACGGTGCCGTCATCTAGTGAACACTGCAAGAACTAAACGAGAGGAGGCGACATACGGGAGACGGTACCGCCATCTAGTGGACACTGCAAGAACTAAACGAGAGGTGGCTATATACAGGGGACGCACAGCCCACGCCTTAAGGAGCTTCGCCCCTAAAAATACAGCCTATATATACAGCAAAGAATAGTGGACCTCAGTTCGATAAAAGTGTGAATGGCCTAAGGTATAACTTGCTCAGCGACACCATGTTGTTGAGCAAAGACAGCACCAAATCGTAAATTACTGCATTCGCATGAACGTCTACAGAGCTACTTCATCAATATAGCCAAGAACTGGTGTTTTTTGCCTTGTGCTTTAGCAGTTGATGCAGCGCTGGCAAAATGTATACTTTCTAGGAACAGCGTGAGTGACTCGATATCAATGACAAATTTGTATAGTGTAAAATAAGACGCATACAAGCCAAGAAAACATGTAGTTGCGCTTCTCTGATAGAGCAGGAAACGTGGCGATGGCTGTAGCTTTGTGTAGATTGGGCCAATCTTCTACTGAACTCGCATGTTAAAGAAGTTTCAGCTCTCCAAAGCTCAAATGGCATTTCTGAGGCTTCCTCTCAAACACCACAGTTATCGCATGTAGTAGTCATATTTGTTTACCTTTTAGAGCTTCAGCTGATCCATTCATGATGTAGGTGCAAATATAACGCTGGCTCCTACGTCCACCAAGTATAAAACGTGATATCTCGACACTGGCAGTGAAATGCCATAAGGATCATTAAACTGTCATGAGTCATAGCATCTCCTTTTAGGAATATTTGCAAGAGTCACTGCTTTATACTTCCCTCACAATCATTTAGAAAAGCTTTGCCGCTGCGTCTTTTAGTTCTATTTAAAATATAAGCCCCGACAACCTCCCGTTATGAGAGAATAAGTGTTGTTGTTTTCCAATCTATTTTGTTAAGTAATAGGATAAACGTCATGTTCTATACTTTTCCACTGACTTTGAGGTAATCCAAAACCCTAAACACAAGCTAAACTTTCTGAAATACCATTTTAAACAATATAAAATTCCCTTGCTGGTCCTTTAGCTAACGTAGAAAGAACACATGCTCATCGTGACAAACTTTCAGCATTGAAGCATATTCGGCCTGTTTATTCAAAAATATTCGAAGCTTCTTTGCTTAGCAACTCTTTTGCAGCTTTAGCACAACTCTTATATATACATGTCTTCCAATATGCTCACTTCACGAGTGAATACGAGTAGTATTGAACGAAGAATAGCTTCATGTGTGACTGCAGCCCAAGTCGCTTATTTATGTCACTTTGTTTTGTGCATCTCATGTCCTTTCTTCGCAATGCAAGAACACCAAAACATCAATTCTAATATAAACAGGTCATGAAAGAAGATGACATCAGCGCAGAAACATCAATGAGCTTCATATAGTTTGGCCATAACTGAATTTTTCTTCTAAATAAACAGTTGTTTTTAAATCAGAACATTTGCGAAAAAAAAAACAATGCTGCTGACGTCAAGCAGAGACAAGCGTTCAAGGAAATGTCGAAGCTCTCAGGACCTTTACACTCTTTGCGTCACTGTGTGAAATGTTAAGTAAACTCTTTTTGTTCATCTTATTTGACAGATGTGTTAAACATATATATTTGCGAACAATTACGCTTGCTCTTCCTTAGAGGCTCTTTGCTCTATTCTATTAACAGCCTTTGTACGTCAGCAACTAACCGAAGTGCGGCAACCTTATCGATCAAAAGGGCTGAAACCATATCCTATTTCAATCTTATTTAGAAGACTTGCTGACAGAAGCCATTTTTTTTCTTCGCAGTATATTGTATTGACTGTACCCCTCTCCCCAAATCTTTGTGCCCCTACCGCGGTATTGCACTGCCTTCGATATTGGAGGCATGTGAAGGTTTTTGCACCTTACGTGTTTTTGCTGTGGCTCCATGATCAGCTCATCTTTCACTACGCGATGATGTTACGTCATCAGCATGTGCCTTCAGTGTATGTGACGCCATAGAGACGTCGTGCTGACGTCAAAAGCTTATTTAAGTCAATTGAAGCGAGGAGCCTACCACTGTATTATTAAATTCACCAACGTGCCCTTATTGCCAAATATCATATTTAGAACATCAATACAACTTTGGGAACAAACATCAGAGAGACATTTTAGCTAAAATATTTTTTGAATTCATCTGAAACCACTGAGTCGCCTATGTTTTTTCTCTAATATGGGTGACTTAAGCATAAATTCTTTCCGAATTCTTTAAACATCAGAATATTTTGTACGTGAATGTTTCCACAGCAGCCCCTAAAAGGTTACGGCGTAGTCGTTGTGTATCCAACGTAAGAATCGAGGCCAAAGAAATGCATCTCAGCTGTGAAAGTTTCCGCTAGACTGCAGAATTGAAAATAAAAGCACGTAAAAAGACAAAGACGGAAGCCTCACGTCAGTACACGCCCAATGTTAGTTTGCACTTAAGTGCCACAAGCTCTGAGTAGCTCTTCGTATTTTGACAATTGTTGTCAAAATGGTATATAGCACCTGGGAAACTGCTGCATAGCTTTTTAGGCACCAATTTTTTCTGAATTCTTGCAAATGCTATTCTGCTGTTTCCATGGGTATATTTCTGCCCCCATAAACAAACAACTTATTTTTACTACTAGTTATCATTTGGGCTTGAGTACGTAAACGAGAGCCTATCGGGCCACAATGACTCTTTGGTGCTGCTGAAAATATGCTTTGTGATCACTAAAAGGCAAAGCATCCACATAGTGGAAAAATTCGCAGTTGTCTTCCTATCTGCTTTTTACAGTTGAACTACATGTGATCACTGCGGTGGTTCAGTGGCTCAAGTGCTCAGCTGCTGATCTAAAGGTCACGGGTTCGTTCCCAGCCACAGTGGTTGCATTTCAATGGAGGCGAAATGGTAGAGGCCTGTGTATACTGCGTGATGACAGTGCACGTTAAAGAACGCCCAATGGTGTGAACTTCTACATGCCCAATTTCTACGTGACGCCGAAATTTCGGTCTGTCTGTCTGTCTTTCTGTCTGCACATTTGTTTGTTTGTCCGCGGTCACGTTTTCTTTTATGACACCACAGGGACCAAACGATACCCCAAATGGCGAACCAATCCGTGGACTGGCTTGCTGGATTTCGCGCCGACCGGTTGCACCCACGCGATTTCCGACGACAGCAAAGCTCTGGCCGACTGGCTTACCCTACGCCTTCTCCTGACTCCGCCAAAAGCTCTCGTCCCACCGCGGTGGTCTAGTGGCTAAGGTACTCGGCTGCTGACCCGCAGGTCGCGGGATCAAATCCCGGCTGCGGCGGCTACATTTCCGATGGAGGCGGAAATGTTGTAGGCCCGTGTGCTCACATTTGGGTGCACGTTAAAAAAATCCCAGGTGGACAAAATTTCCGGAGCCCTCCACTAAAGCATCTCTTATAACCTTACTGCTGTTTTGGGACGTTAAACCCCAAATATAAATCAATCAAAAGCTCTCGCTGAGTGGTGCCCTGTCCTCGGTATTCTGCGACCTTGTCCATCTCTTCTATGTTTTTCTTGTTTTCCGTATGTAGGTCTGTCTGTCCCTGCTCCTATTTCTATCCCTATCTTTTTTAATCCTTTTCCAAGTATTCTTGCATAAAGTGTTTTCACTCCTTGGGTACGCACCCGAAGATGGGCTAGTAATTCGGTACGCGTGGTCCAAGCGTCCAGTCCGTGAATAACACCCCTGCACGAGTTTTCCGGCATGGCTATGTAAGCAATCACTGCATAGTCTTCTGCACCAAAACGCAGACTTCGAAGGCTCTGCACAATGTTGGCGGTCTCCATGCTTGGCGTGCTGATTATGGCGATATTAGATCCATTGCACAGCCGTATAAGCAGGTTGCCTTCGTTGCAGATGTCTGGGTTACCACATGCCTTAGTTGTAGCGCGTGCCATCTGATGCGTGCTTAGGTGACTGATGTTGAGCCCATCCCTCAGTTTAATGATGACCTTGAAGTCAGTTTTCGGAAGTGCAGGTAGTTTCTCTTTCCGAAGAGGATTCCCTTTCTATTTAAGTGTGCTCGATGCTGATTTGTTTACGGCTTCGGCTCCAGTCTCCGGAACGGCGATCAGCCTTGAGTTGTGGTACGTTGCAGTGAACCATTCCCCGTTGTCAAGAGGCTTCTTTTGCGAGACACTGGTAGCATTTTCTCTGCCTTGAGCTTTGTCTTCGATCGATTTCGTGGCTCCAGTTGACGCAGCCGCGTCGTCGTCAGCCATGCTCACGCGTAGCGTGGAACGTTTCGTCGGGCCAGCGGCCTGACGCCGCTTAGGCTTAGAGCCGCGTCCTTCGCCTTAGATCTTCAAACAAGCAGACGTTCAGGAAATATAGACTCACAGGTTAAAAACTGGTCAACCACCGACTGCGCTTGATTAGTAGAAGACGGTCAAGTACTTCATAGGTGGCGGCGATGAGGTTTTCAGGGTGAGATGAGGCGTTGAGGCGGGATCTCATGCGAAGCACGTTTGCTTCATCTGGCCCCCTAGCGTCCTTTCTCAGATACCTGCGAAGCAGAAGCGTTGTCGTGGTTGCGTTCGGCTTCCCTGGTTCGCGCCTCGTCGGTGTGGCCGGCTGCACGTCGCCACAGCGAAAGCGATCAGCCTCTATAACCCTGGCCACACCAGCGAAGGCCAGGTTAGGTCTAAGGCCCCAACTCCACGCACGCGTTCGCGCGCGAGATTCTACGCGCTGGCGTGCTCATGCGTTTGGGGCGCCTGTGAAGGGGGAGGGCGAGCAACCACATAAGAGGCGCGCGAACGCTCACCGCCCCGCGCTCGACTTGCGCAGCCCAATGTCGCTAGACCACACTGGCCAGAACTGCCTGACTACAGACACACATGCGCACTACTAACAGGCCGCAAAATAGTTACTAAAACGCATAAAAGCATTTCTTTTTCATTTTGAGACGCCGAAAAAACTGTTTCTTGTCGACGCGAACTATCGACACGACTTGACACACACACACAGCAGCCGAGCCTAGCCACGAGCCGAGCATCCGAGCCAAGTCGGCGGTTTTTGTTTACTCGGTAGCGCAGTGTTTCGACATCGCCTCCTCTGGTTTTGCTTACCGCTCTTTTCAAGCCCGCTTCCGTTTATCCTGCTTCATCGAGAGAAAATGGTCGCAACGCTGACTCGCAGCCATCTGTTCCTGCTAGCTACGCGAGTAGCGAAGGCAATCGTCAGAAGGCGGCAGCAAAGGCAACAAGAGCACCGTTGCTGGGTGCGGCCTGTCTTCTTGGCGCGAAAACAGGAAGGCCTGTACCACACAGCCGTGAGTATTGTGTTGCTATTTCGCAGTGCATTAATGCTTAGCCCTATTATTGTAGGCATGGTTAGCTGAGTTGGTTAGTCACAACAGGAATTTTCGTTTGTGTTTTCTGAAAGCTATATAGCGTCATGACCAACACTGGGGTGCACACGTTGTAAGCGCTCGCTTCTTGTCTGTTATCGGCGCTTTGTTTGCGCGAGCGAAGCATTCCGCCGCCTTGTAACCCGCAGCTAGCGTGTTCCTTTTTGCGCAAAAGAGGTTAAACAATGTGTGCCGGGCTAAGAAAACGTTTAATGCGCTTGGTATAAATTAAAATAAAATTCCAGAGTGCTCTAGATGCCCCATTTTATTCACCAGATTTTGTAGCTGCGACATGAGCTAGCTCCCTTAAAGATAGTACCTGTGCATCTTGTAAATGCATGATGAATTATCTACCCTTTTCATAGCCCGTTGGAGCTGGCTTACCCGGTGTACAAGTAACTAAAATGGTTGTGTCCATCTTCAACAGTACACTTTCTTTCTCTCTACAGATGCGTCGAATGCGGGAAGGCGACCAGCTGTTTTTTTTTTAAGTTTTACCGCATGTCACCCGCGCTGTTCGACAAGTTGCTGGGCTTTGTTGCTGCGGACTTGACACGGCAGCACTTCATACGAGAGCCCCTGGAGCCAGGCGAAAAGCTTGCAATAACCTTGAGGTTGGTACAGGTTGCCTTCTGATGCTGATGCAAGAACATAAACATGTCAGTGAACAGATCATAGATGCATACGTCAGCTTATACAAATGGCTTTTGCATTGTGAAATGGCGAAATGGGCGTTGCTATCATTTATGCTTTCTCACATTGGCCAAGTCTTCAAACTTTTTTAATATAGATGCCCCTTCGTGTCAGAAAGCAATATTGCCATTTGCTTGTAACCTAAAGAGGCAATCCTGTTCAGAGTTTGCATGTTATCAAACACTTTTGTTGCAGTTGTGCTGGCCATGTATTGTGAATCGGAGGAGAAATTACTTTTTCTGTGTTGCAGCTACCTGGCTTCAGGGCTGGACATCTGCAACGTGGCCCTCGCCTACCGTGTCGGCATTGAAACTGCCCGGAGAAGCATTCACGTGACCTGTAGAGCCATTTGGGCTCGTCTGAAGGGCCACTTTATGAAGGTGGGTAACGTCAGAGCCTGTATAAAATTTTCTTTCAGTAAATGGTACACTTCATATCTGCAGTACAAACAATACCTTCAAGACTCTGTTTAAATAAAAAAAATTTTATTATTAACAGTGCCTAAGGCAATTGTGATTAGCAAATACAATATATCCCTATGGGCTTTGAAAGCCTGGTGAACTATGTCTATTTGATTACTCTGGTTTTCAAAATGCAGTAATCACACCTTTGTGTTGTCGAAATAAAAAATGGGGTGGTAAAATGCACGGCGTTGACCGTGTACAACTGGGCAACAAAAGTGACACCATGCCTTCAGCATGATTGGAAGCTTACACCTTGTACAAAATTTGGTTCACCATGCCGTGGATCCATGCCCAAAGAGCATGCACAAGAGAAAAGTGAATGTCATTTTTTCACATTCCACCTCACAAAGATATTTAGCTAAAAATAGGTCTGTTCGGCCTACAAGTTTGTTCCTGGTTTCCAATTTATTCCAGGTACCAACCAAGGCTGACTGGGCCAAGATTGCTGGCGACTTCACCCGGCGTTGGCAGTTCCCAAACAGTTTGGGGGCTGTTGACGGGAAGCACGTCGCCATCACCCGCCCGCCGAAATCTGGAAGTGCCTTCTTCAATTACAAGGTAAGTCACTCTGGCCATTTATTCACGTATACTGAAACAAACAGCATTAATGCGGGAGGGGTAGTGTGCCCTTGTCTGCTGGAGAATGTGTGGTGGCAACATAGACAGCCAATGTGCACCACCTATTTGTAGGGGTGCGGTGCCAGTAGCGTAACTGTGACAATTAAAAAAGAAATGTTGCTAAGTGCAGTGGTATAAAAAGTTGTCTTAGTTATTTTCATTTCAGTAAGCTTCCAAACTCTGTAATGCAGGAAGTTGCCTAAAATTCTTCACCCCTTTCTTAAATTACCTTCTAATTTAAAATGCTTGGACAACGTCCAGAGCCTTGCCCTGCAATGCTATACTTTTTTTCTTATGTACCACTTTTGAATGGTGCACATGGGCTCCAGAAAGCAGGGGAAAGAGGGAGACAGAGAAGGGGACTGAGCTCACAGTTTGCCAAAACGAAGGAATACAGCCCCGTGGTCTAAGTCGTTTTGCCAGAATACTTCATGTATGCAGTATTCTTCCAGTGTGTGATAAGTGAAGTGCGCGTTTCGTGAAGTGCGCGAGTGCAACCAGTGCTTGGTTTAAAATGTGCGCGAGTGCACCAGGACAGGAAAGAAGACGACGACGACCGATGGTGTGGACGCGCGCTTTCGCGATGAATTCGGTGAGGAAGACGATGGGCAGACGAGGCGCGTGAAGATCGGACCAATGAGAGGCCCCCACGCTGGTTTGAAAGAAGCCCGAACGAAGAACGGGGCAGACGTGGCCGGGACGCGACGGAGGCAAGCAGGCTACCAGGGCGCGGGGGTGGCGGCCGAGTTCCTGAGGCAACGCTGCTGCGGGCTCCCCCCTGGTCGGGCACCCGAGCATCATCTATCGTCTGGCGTTGGCCAGGCCGCTCGTCGTCTGGCGTTGGCCAGGCCGCTCGTCGTCTGGCGTTGGCCAGGCCGCTCGTCGTCTGGCGTTGGCCAGGCTGCTCGTCATTTGGCGTTGGCCAGGCCCATCCCGTTTCCAGGGCTACGTCCCAGCGTCGGAGGACGAACGCTGAGAGGTCACTGACCATGGTGCGCCCGGAGCTACCTTCAATCCGAGCAACGCTTGGACCTCTGATCTACCTTGTCTGCACCCCATCGCATCAACCCTCGCCGTCTACAAGAGTACCGCGACCGAACGGTGACAGTCGCTTTTGCTATTGCGGAACTTACGCATCCTTAGCATTTCGCGGTCATTAGGTTAATTTCTCCTCGAATTTGTGTGCTTTGTTTGTTTGTCCTCTTATTCCTTTCTCTTTATCTTGTTTATTGAAAATATATTTAGTTCTTTTTCTTGTGTGCATAAGCGGTCTCGTGTTCTCTTTACCGATGTGGGTTTTCTCATCGGTTTGTATGCACAAGAACCTACACGAGAGCTTGTGGGTTGACTTGCCTCGTGACAATTGGCGTCCACGGCAGGACGAGATTGTTTATGCAATTAAGGTTTTTACAGAAGGAGAGAAAATGACTACGTCTGATTTAACGGCGTTAGCGATACGCATGGGGCCAGAGGGCGATGAGTTGAAGGCATGGCTTGATGAGCGTGAGGCACGAGCTCGCGAAGAAAGGGCAGCTGAGCGAGAGGCAAGAAAGGAGAGGATGGAACAGGCGGAGTTGGAACGAAAACTTGAGGCCGAATGCCAGAAGACGATTCAACTGCGTCCTCAACTTGCTCAGGTGGAAGGGGCCAGGGGATCCGCGGCGTCGGACCATGGTCGACAGGTGCGAGAACCGTGTAACGTTAACCCGCACAATTTCATACCCGGGTTTAATGAAAACCGGGATGACTTTGATGCTTATCTCAAGAGATTTGAGAATGTGGCCACCGGTCAGGAATGGCCTAAGGATAAGTGGGCCACGGCACTGAGTCTGTGTCTGAGCGGAGAAGCTCTCCAAGTATTTGGTCGCTTGTTTCCAGAAGAGGCACTTGACTACGAGAAAGCCAAGCTAGCATTACTGCAGCGTTTTCGTTTCACGGCGGAGGGCTACCGGGAGAAGTTCCGGCATAGCAGACCTCAAGATGGAGAAACAGGCAAGCAGTATGCAACCAGGTTGGCAAGTTTTTTCGACAGATGGGTGGAGATGTCCAAGACAGCAAAAGATTATTCGTCTGTTCGAGATCTCATAGTAGCTGAACAGTTTATCAATTAATGCCATAACCGCGTGGCGCTTTTCCTACGTGAGAAAAAATGTCGTAAGCTAGATGAAATGGCCGAGGCTGCGGACAATTTTTTAGAGGCCCAACGACAGTCAAATTTGTTAGTTTTTCGCGACAAAACGGAGAACGGCACCGCAGGAAAATGCGGAAGTACAGCGGGGAAGTCTCCCACTCGATGTTTTGTCTGTGATAAAACAGGTCACAGGGCAGCAGAATGTCGTGCTCGGACAAGACCATACTGTGACTACTGTCGCAAACAGGGCATGATATTAATGTATGTACCAGAAAGCAGAACGTCACGAAGAGGACTTCTTGTATCTTGTCGCCAGAGAAAAAGGCAGAAGTAGTGAATGATATACCTGCGGACAAGCAGGAGGAGAATATGACCAGTGCGGTAAATACGCAGCCAAAGTCAGAAAAACATCCGATGCCAGTGCTGCAGGGCATTATATTCGGCCAAGCTGCTTCCGTCCTACGGGATACAGGAAGCAATACAATGGTGGTTCGGCGTTCTTTGGTGCCAGATGAAGCACTGACAGGAACCACGACGGCCTTGTTCTTAGCAGACGGGAGCCGGATCACGGTTCCAGAGGCGAAGGTGGAGATTTTTTCGCCATATTTTTCGCACTCAGTGTCGTATGCCAGCCGCCAGCTGTTGCCTCGGGAGCAGAATTACTCGACTATCGAACGAGAATGCTTAGCGCTAGTATGGGCGGTAGAAAAATTTCATATATTTTTGTACGGAGTACACTTTATCGTACAGACAGATCATCAACCGCTACAATACTTAGCGAAGGCAAAACACATGAACAGTAGGTTGCTAAGGTGGAGTCTAGTACTACAAGAGTACACTTTTCATATTCAACATGTCAAAGGCTCTGAAAACGCAGGTGCCGACTTCATGAGCAGGTTACGGCCATAGATACGAATTCAGGTGTTGCTAAAGATGGGAGGCAAAGCATTTCAACCAACCATCGGAATATTGTTTACCATATGTGGATTTTTTTTCCTGTAAGTGTGCTTCTTAAGACATGTTGCAGTGATACCAGTGTGCATGTGTTCATGCGAACTCCAAGAACGTATCCTGTGTGGTGAAACACGCATCCGGCAGTTTTTTCCGTTGGGAAAAAAACTTTTCGAAAACGGGGCATGTTGTGATAAGTGAAGTGCGCGTTTCGTGAAGTGCGCGAGTGCAACCAGTGCTTGGTTTAAAATGTGCGCGAGTGCACCAGGATAGGAAAGAAGACGACGACGACCGATGGTGTGGACGCGCGCTTTCGCGATGTATTCGGTGAGGAAGACGATGGGCAGACGAGGCGCGTGAAGTTCGGACCAATGAGAGGCCCCCACGCTGGTTTGAAAGAAGCCCGAACGAAGAACGGGGCAGACGTGGCCGGGACGCGACGGAGGCAAGCAGGCTACCAGGGCGCGGGGGTGGCGGCCGAGTTCCTGAGGCAAGGCTGCTGCGAGCTCCCACCTGGTCGGGCACCCGAGCATCATCTATCGTCCGGCGTTGGCCAGGCCGCTCGTCGTCTGGCGTTGGCCAGGCTGCTCGTCGTTTGGCTTTGGCCAGGCCCGTCCCGTTTCCAGGGCTACGTCCCAGCGTCGGAGGACGAACGCTGAGAGGTCACTGACCTTGGTGCGCCTGGAGCTACCTTCAATCCGAGCAACGCTTGGACCTCTGATCTACCTTGTCTGCACCCCATCGCATCCACTCTCGCCGTCTACAAGAGTGCCGCGACCGAACGGTGACAGTCGCTTTTGCTGTTGCGGAACTTACGCATCCTTAGCATTTCGCGGTCATTAGGTTAATTTCTTCTCGAATTTGTGTGCTTTGTTTGTTTTTCCTCTTATTCCTTCCTCTTTATCTAGTTTATTGAAAATAGATTTAGTTGTTTTTCTTGTGTGCATAAACGGTCTCGTGTTCTCTTTACCGATGTGGGTTTTCTCATCGGTTTGTATGCACAAGATTCTACATGAGAGCTTGTGGTTTGACTAGCCTCGTGACACAGTGCTGCGGCAGGTACTTATGACAGCTTGATTTGATGTTTACTTCGAAATTTAATTTCAACAGAGGTGTTTTTCAGAGCCCTTACGGCTAAATTAAATTAGCACTGTGCATGCCAGAAATCTTTCACAATGAGCTGGTACAAATAAATGCGTGGCCAGCATAGGTGATTTTGTAAATTTTGTCATACTTTTTCTTTGTAATCGTTTATTATTGTAGGTCCCACCTACACATACAACTTTACATGTGCTAATGTTTAGTCTGACGCCTACTGCTGCAGGGTACTTTCTCCATTGTGCTGATGGCCGTGGTCGACAGCTCTTCGAAGTTCGTGCTGGTCGATATTGGGGCAGAGGGCCGCCAGAGTGACGGTGGAGTGTTCAAGAACACGAAGTTTGGGAAGGCCCTAACCGAAGGGCAGCTTGACATCCCCTCACAGGGGCAGCTCCCAGGCACCACAAAGGTGGCGCCGTACGCTTTCGTCGGGGAGGAAGCGTTCCAGCTGTGGCGCGACTTTATGCACCCTTTCCCTGCTAGACTCCTTGAAGATGAACGAAGAGTGTTCAATTACAGACTAAGCCGAGCACGGTATGATATCAGGCACTTTCTTTGGGTATGCTGAGCCTGCCATACTCAATTTTATACAAACACAGAAAGCACTTGAAATAACGTTTAATGCACACTTCACAGCAAGACATCGATGAAGAAAAATAAAAACAATGAACACAAAATACATAGCTTAAAAACAGTGGCTCTAATTTCACAATATAGTGCATATAGTCAACCCCGTAGCTCAAGAACACTGGCTCTAACTTGCGGACAAAGCAGCTGAACGAAAACAGTTCAGAGGAAAAACATCCAAAAACAGAAGGGGCACATAAAAAGCTCACCACGCTTAGTACAAACCATCATTATGACAAAGCGATCTCGCAAGCACAAGTCAAATTGAGGTGTGCACCGTGCACAATGTTTGTGACCCCATCTCAATAACAAGTGTCCTTTACCCAGCTAAGAAAAATAGGGCATGCGTAGCAGCTTGTGCGACTTGTGATTAAACTTACATTACAAACATAAATGCTGATTTGAATTAGCTGTTCACGTTGCTTCTCTAGAAGGCCGTACAGAAATAAGCGCAAAAGATTTCTTTATGTATAAATAATGAGCATAGGGCTTTTATTCTAAAAAAACGCGAGCTTATGAGCACTGTGCCCATTTTACGTTGCCATTCTTGTAGCTGCAGTTTTAAAGAATAGTCTAATGAATCGGCTTTGAAAGGTGGCTGCTTCTAAAACCTGTTTTGTACTATTATTTCATTTTACCAGGAGGTGTGCTGAAAACGCCTTCGGCATCACAGCGGCCAGGTGGCGCATACTGCTCCGCACCATTCAGCTTCTCCCCAAGAATGTGGATTATGTAGTGAAGGCAGCATGTGTACTGCATAATTTCTTAGCGGTCCTAAATGAGGAATCGGACCAGATCCTCGACCAAGAGGACAGGTTCGGAAATGTGGTTCCAGGACGGTGGAGGCAGGGCATCCAGCAGACGTCGGGGCAGGGGCATGTGGACCCCTGCTATTTCCCACTTCAGGGATCCCAGTCACGGAACTTCAGTGCAGATGCTGCGGATGCCAGGACGCTTTTCTCGGCCTACTTTTGCAGCAGTGCTGGAGAGGTACCGTGGCAGTGGCACCAGCCCGGAGTCTCCAAACAAGAGGCCCTGAAGCGCTTGGAAGAGCAGGGGCTTCACCCATTTTGCTGAAGGTAAACTTCTCCTTTAATAGCAAAGACACCCTGAATCATGTTTAGCCATGTAATGTTGGCCCACTCATATTGCACCATGCCTCATATTGCAACATACCTCATTCTCTATGCCCACGCTTTGTCAGCTCTAAGGACAAGAAGCACCACACTTCAGCTACTGTTAAATTGCTGGATCACTTCCAGAATCTTCATGCGCATGCGCAAGTGGTCTTCCTCTTTTACTTTTCTCATTGATTTCACGAGCGACAATGCAAAATAATGATGGTCGTCCTGGTCCTCTAGACTGTTTGTAAGTTTTCCAAGGTGCCCTACAAGTAAACTGTCATTGTCGTCTTCCTTTTGTCTTTTTTTTGGGTGGCTGCATCACAGACATGCTGGCAAGGCTGGACCCCTGGCTTTCCACTGACGTTGCCGCCAACCCAAGCGGTGACGCAGTTCCCAGCGGTGATGGTGCCGACTCACTTGACTGCGTCGCTTCAAGGAATGACATTCCTGGTTCCAGTAGCGACGGACTACACTCAACTGACACCACCGGCGCTGGATAAAGATCGGCGGGGTAATCAGTCTGATCTAACTCGATGGTGTCAAACTGGCTCGGACACATGTCTCTAAAAAGGGTTTCCGGGGTCTCCTGCCGTGCCACCTGTCGAACAACCTCCTTCCTTTGCCTCCTCTGAGACTCGAAATTTCCAGAAGTCCTGCACAGCAAAAATGAAGGTGTATGTATTAGGGTATAGGTGTGTAAAAAAGTGTCAATGTTTGCCCTGAAAGATGGCAAAATATTCCCACTGTTAATAAATGTATGCTTCTTGCAACCATAGTTTGTGTACTAGCACACTCATTGCTGCATTGTGTTATACAGAACGCCTCATGGATCTCGCATGCCATTCTGAGTTCCTTTTTTAACTTGCGGCTGCCGGCAGACCCTTTCAGCAAGTTAGTGTGTTTACACAGGCGATCGTTAATGCAACGTCAAACATGCCAACATTCCCATTGTTAATAAATGCATGCTTGTTACACTACAGCATAGTGTGTGCGAACACTATAATTGTTTTGTTTTTCATTATAAGGGGGAAGAGGGAAAGTAAATTTCTTTGTCCAGTTTAGTAGGGCTAGCCTTCTATCCCAGGCATCAGCCAGGTGACTTTGGGTCCTAGCAGAGTCTTCGGCTAACTGAATGTCCCAGAGCTGATCTGCCGGATCTGAGGTGAGGAGCAGTCTCCCACTGCTCATCACTAACAATGATGTGGTTCTAAGAGATAGCTCGAAGCAATTCCCATAATTTATGTGCAAGATCTGCCCCCTGTTTGCATCCTCTACAGCTGTCTGAAAGATGTCCAGCATAATGACTGTATGCAACAGGGTTTGGGCACCTTTGGCACCACTTGTACATCTGAGTAGTGTAGAATTTCTATATGCTTCCAAGAACTGCAAGGGAATCACTTCTGCATCTGGACAAAACTGCTTCTCTAATGAGCGGCCCCACCAATCACTGTGAGCAATAAAATGCTCACTTTTATTGGCTTCAGCGTGACATAATAAAGCAAGTTTTAATTACTGTAGGTTTCCACTTTTAGAGCATCCCTAGTTTAAACCTCGCATTACACCGCACGTTACAGATGCGGTTTTGGTACTGTTGCAAGCAATTTTTAGCTTTCAATAATCAAGACTATTCTGGTGCGGGAACGCGGGGCACGGCGCAAAAGTATGCACATTGGGTGTGTACAGGACAGAAATACACATACGCAAGAAGCACTCTTTGTGCGTTTTTACCTTTACTCGTCGCGTTTCGTGTAAAATTTTGTGGCGTATTAGCAACTTTCGCCAGCATTCCCAAAAGCGGCAAGGCTCAAAATCATAAGCTACTTTATTCAACGCGAAAAATACGCGAGCTTTTCTCTTTCGCTAGTTCGTAATGCCAATCAAAGCGTCAATAAACTTACTCTCGGAAGGTCATGGTGTCGCGCAGGAACACCAGCTGCTCGTAAAAGGGCCACGAAGCCGGCTGCACTGGACTGTCGGCAGGCGGGTTCCCTTCATCGCCCTCATCTTCGGTGTCGGAGTCGGCGTCTTCCGTGCCCATGCCGCTTTCTTTTTTTTTCTGGGCTAGCACGAACAGCCTTCGGAACTTGTCCCGCAAAAACTTCCAGCGCTTTTGCAGCGCAGTGATGCACTCTGCGTAGACGAAATGAAATATCAGCCACTGCTTTCAACACAACCTGTCAAGCCGGCGGAAACGCGCCGTACGTACCTTTGCTGGCCTTCCCCGGATACATTATTTGACCCACGTCTTTCCACAGGGCATCTTTGACTTGCCGATTCTTGTGGTTCTTGTGCGTGGCCAGCCACAAGGACGTCCGGCTGGCCACACAAGAGATTAGTTTTTCGTTATCGACCGCCATCGCCGACAACTTGCAGAGGGCGGCCATTGCGGCTGAGAGACAGGAGGAGCAGAAGCCCGCGGCAGCGGCGTTTGATTGGCTGCTGCCGAGGGAGCAACTTCCGGCGCGTGTAAAAATACCTGGCATAGCCAGATCTTTCCGAACGCGCGCGCTTCGCCTGGCGCACCGTCTCCGGCCGTCACGTGGTAGCGCATAGGCGCGTGAGCGCGTGGAATCTCGCGCGCGAACGCGTGCGTGGAGTTGGGGCTTAATGGACGTTTCCAGAAATCACAGCGCCGCGCCTTCCCCTGGTGCATCAGGGCAAGAGCATTTTGGGAAAGTGGAGCGCCGGGTAGACACAGCAGACGACGCTTTCCCGCTTTCGCCTGCTTTCGTCGGCTGGCGTAAGGTGCTGCTCTCGTGAAGAAATGACTACTTCTGAGTGCTCCGCCTTTCATGCTCGTGAACTAGGTTGTAGTGCTCGCCATGAATAGCGAGAATCATTACAGAACATGCCGAAGAAGAAGAAAAGTGGCGGACAAACCTGGTCTGTTCTTGGGTGTAGACGTGAAAGACATCGGACGTTTGGTTTCATTCCTGATCGCTACTTCAGGGCTTATATTTTTGTGATGCTGCAGCTACGTTTGACCTTTGTTAAGACATTTGAGTTCTCATTGACTGTGATTACGGGGCTGGGATTTTACCGTTGTTTTACCACGTAATACGTGAAGTTACAGCGAGGACAGCGTTAGATTCCTCATTAAGAAATCAGAGGGTCTCTTGGGCATTCACCTATATGAGGACAGAGGTGAACATCGTCTCGTTTTTATTTTCAGTTGATGTGCACATTCTACCCCACCAGTCCATGAGTGTCAGCAGGATGATGCCATGGGTGTGAACCCGTCTTGAATTGCGGCTGGGGAAAGCACTGGTGTAGCTTGGGCGTGGGCAAATGCTGGTGGGCCTTGAGGTATTAAATGTTTGGAATGCCTCCGCTCATAGAACCAGTGCAAAGCCACCTTGGGTGCAGAAAACCTTCGGATGGGTGTGAAAAATACCAATAAACCGAGTGCAAAAAAAAACGACTTTCGCCTTATGTAGTCTTTGGTGAGTCCATAAAAAAACACCAGAATTTTTTATTGCAGTTTTACCTAGTGTTTATTTTGCTGTTTACTACTTGGTCATGTTCATTCGTATCTGCTTGTTATTCACCATATACCTAGATGCCTCACCCATCGTTGCTTCACGCACCTCTTTCTTTTTTTTTGTTTCCTGTGCCGTGGTCGTCGGCAGGAATTTTTCTTGCGGTTTCAAACCAGTGTTGCATCGCGGCTGATGGAGGGGGAAAGCACTGCTGTAGCTTGGGTGACGGCGAGTGCTTGTGAGGCTTGAGGGGGCAAATGGGCCCCTTTTGCACTTGCCTTCTGACGCCCATGCCCTGTGTCAAGGCAAAAAATTACAGTTGTAGTTTCATTATTTCGGATACAAAAGCGACACTCGCTGCCAGGTAACGTTGCCAACTGATGTAAACGCTGCTGCGATATTATATACACTTCACACACTGTATGATGCTTCTACCATTGCTTTCAAAGACACAGTCGCACCATTAGCAGCCTTGAACAGCATTACTTATCAAAGTTTTCTGACTTGAGCTGGCAGACGCACTAGCTGCCAACCAGTGCGGACGCGCGAAAATCGGCTCCTGCTTTCAAAAATGGTTTCCCGTGGAGCAGGAAAATGCCTTCAGTCTCATCATGTGCCTAAGTTTTCAAGAAATCAGTGGATACCACCTTTGTGGTGGTGAGTGGAATTATAAACGAGTTTTGGAACATTTTTACTTGGCAACGCCACCGAAGGATTTAAGCCTAACCAAGAAACTGATTGCCGCCGATGTGCTGGCCCGGCGCCAACGTTACTCAACGATCTGCGTGTTCCAGGAGCTGCAACTGAGAATGGAATACCGGGTAGATGAAGAGGACATCTCTGCAGAGGATCGCATGGAAGACCTGGGTTGGAAGGAAGCCGAAATAAGACGCTCAAGGAATAAGTTAGCCGCGGTTAGCGTTTCTGCTGCCAAGGGCTCGACCAAGGCTGGCGTTGGGGGAGACGTTCGAGCCAGTCGGAGTAGAATTGACACACCAAGCACACAAATGTGCGGGCTCGACGCATGCCACCACTACCCAAGGACTTTAGCAAAATTGTGCTACGACCACGTGGAGGATTTGATATCTCGAGAATTGGCGCTGGAGCCGTGGCAGATGTGATAGTACTGGCGGCCGACGTCAAAGAAGAGTAGGCCATGCAGGACACCATCTGTTCCAACCTGCAGTAGAACATTATGGCGGCAGGCACTCCTGACCAAGACAAAGCTTCAAGATATTTCCACGTTAAGCAAATTGACATCGGAGGGAAAGTTTTCGAGGTTAGCGCGTACGCCACGGCACTCCACAATACCTGTAAAAGAGTGATTCGCGGGATCCCCGTAAGCGATACTCAGGACATTGTGACCCGAAAGATTGTGAACGCGAACAACCTGCTTGCGCTGCAGGCCAAGAAAATCAAGAACAATGCGACAATCATGACAGCGTTCGAAGGACACAAATTACCGAGATTCATGACATATCGTCCTTCACATTTGCAGTTCCACCTTTACCGCAAGAACATCGACATTTGTTACGTCTGTGTAAAGCTGGAACATTGGTCTGACGTCTGTCCTAACCCAGCTGAAATCATCTGCAGAGGCAGCGAGATCAACAACCCATAAATAAGCTGCACCAGTGCAATGCAAGATGCAAGCTTTATGACGGTCATCGTTCCATGGCAGACAAAGAGTGCAAGAACAGGTTCTTAGTGCAATGCGTCGTCAGACGCAACCGTTGGGAAAGATCGCGAGCAGCCGCACAAGCCATTGATGCATCAATGACATCGAGTCCAGGCATCAACGACAACGGCCGCTGTTTGTGTCCTCCTTTTCTTGTCCCTCATTATTGGCGCTCTTTTTTGTGGGTGAATCATCAACGACAAGCAGCTTATTCGAGCCTACGGGTCCCTAAGCATCCTGACTACACAAGAACTAGAACGGCGGCCCCACTCCAGGGAGAGATTGCGTTCCAGAAGAGGTTCTAGACCAAAGACCGCTCCCAATCACGGGGGCGCTCGAGTTCTCAAGGTCACTATCTAGGTCTGGAGGAGCCTGGACGGCACCCGAATGGCCAGCTGCCTGGCGTTCAGTTAGGGATCACGGCTTCCAACCCGGGAAGAACGCCTGCAGTTGCACCGAAAGGCAGCTGGCCTGAGTGAGTGCGCAACGGCGTGGCAGAAGAGATAACAGGTACGTTGCCAAAGCATGACAGAATTGCACAGCTAGAGAAAGAAAACACGAGGCTTACAAAGTTGAATGAGACGCTATAGGTCGAGTTAAAGAAAATAAAAAAAATCTTCTCACTAAGCTAACCAGCACGTAGTCTTCACAGCCACCACCTCAGCCAGCAGATGTCTCTGTGGCTGAAAACGTGGGGAACTCGAGAACCACAAAAAAAAGGCAGTCAGGGCAGAACACGTGAAAGCCAACCAAATGACAATGTGAGATATGAAAGAGGTCTTTGACACGCTCAGCAAGGTAGTAGCCAATCTTCGCGAGCAGATGGGCGGGCTACAATCAAGCATGGCGGCACTGGAAGGGCATACGCCTTTGCGCATTGCAAAGGTCGAAAGATATCTGCACAACACATAAGTGCCTGCTCATGCACAAACTAATCTCTTCAGTCACCAATACTACTGATACCAAACCTGTCTACAGGTGCAGCATCAGGCTCTGCCGCCCATGTAATAACCTTGCTGACAGTGCTACGAGAAGTATTCCGTATCTGGCAACTGTAGAGGTTACCTTAAAAAGAAGGCAACCCTACAGCAATATATCAGGAGCAGCCAAGAAAAGCCTCATATTATATAATTCCAAGAAACCCTTTCAACGCAAGCAACGCGGCCTGGATTCCGGTCTGTAATAGCGGATACCGAAAGTAGGGGAGTCTTCACCTTCGTATGCAACAAATGCGCGTAACCCACGATTTCAAGATAGAAGCAGGCCGGTTGGAACACGTCATTGTAGAGATCGTGCTGAGTACCAACAACCGTCTGAGCATTTTTATTCTTAACATATATAGCGTTCCAAGGGAACAAAAGCAAAGGTTCAAAATGGTTCAAAAGAAAGCTGCTACTATCGCCAGGGAATGTCCACTCGTCATAGCACGTGGTTTCAACGCGCCCAATTATACATTCGGTTACAAGTACAACACTGTAAAACGAAATCGACTTCGGAAAAGTGCCAGTGAACTTGATCTAACCCAAATCACGTACCTAAGCCTACTAACAAGGCTTAGTACATCCTGCTGCAGGGATTCCACCTCAAACCTTACATTTGTAAGGAACATCAAGAAGGCCCAGTGGATGTACCTTGGTTTAGACCTCGGAAACGACCACTGCATTCTTGCCTTTACCTTTTCCGTGGAGCTTTTCAACATTGCCATGATTGGATAGTCAAAGAAATTATCGAGTCCCAAAGCACAGCATCATCGCAGAACATTACCGTTTGGCGCACAGTGGTAAGTGTGGGGCAGATTGAGAGCGCCCTGCAAGAGGCGATTGACACAGTAGAAGAAAGAGCACCTTCATCCTTCTGAGCTCAAGTGCTCCTCGAGCAAATCAGAACTTCTACTGTGTCGGACTACACGCGGGGGACCGAAGCCCAGGGGATGGAAGCCGTTAAACCAGATAGACATCCACCTCGTACATATCAAGGGGATGCCATCCAGACAGTCGACTACATCAAACTCCTGGGCATGTTGATAGGGTCTGTCGGCGCTAACAGCAAATCTATAGCCAAGTTAACTTGGGAAACAGAAAGTGTGGTGCACCTCATAAGCATAGAGGCCAACAAAAGAAATGGGGTCGAGGAAGACAACCTCATCCGGTTGATGCATGCATTTGTTCTAAGCCACTTCACGTACGAGGTAGCATTGCACAACTAGTCTAGACCAGAGTTCGAGAAAATGAATGTGCTCCTCAGGAAAGTTATCAAGCAGGCCCTGGGTCTACCCATACAAACCCGCACCGAGCGTGTACTTCAGCTTGGCATTCACAACACGCTCGAAGAAATAGCAGAAGCCCAGGAGAGAGCCCAAATGGCAAGGTTATCCACTACAAGGCCAGGGAGAATGATCCTGCAGAAGATGGGCCAACACCCCATGACGATTAGACTCAAGTACAATAATATTCCCGACAAAATCAGGGAGAATATAATGATATCTCCTATACCATAAAACGTGCATCTAGAACACAACATCGGAAAGATGGTAACGAGGGTCAGGACTATACTTCAAGTCTCAAACGAGGAACAAGGGGTCGTATTCGTTGACACGGCTTCCTACGCCAATGGGAAAGCTTTTGTGGCAGTTGTGGTTGATGGGGCTAGCCGTGTCGTCAACTCAGTAACAGTCAGGACGAAAGACCCAATCATTGCGGAACAGGTGGCCATCGCCTTAGCACTCAAGATGGATAACATTGAAGTCGTATACCGTGATTCCATGGCAGCACTACAGGCCTTCGCAAAGGGGATGGTCTCAGAACAAACGCGGAGAATACTACGTGGCAAGGACATAACGCATCATCTTCTGAGTTGGTTCTCAGCTCACCTTGGACAAATTAACGACTCCCCTCTGAATCTCAATGAACCAGCACACGAGGCGGCGTGACACCTCTCCAACCGCGCCTCCTCGAGCATGCGTTCTACCGGTGAAGGGGATGACCGGCAAATTCTTACAGCATATAACGAGCTCATTAAACATTTGTACCTGTCTAGAAGGATTTTCCCTCCACCTGACAAAAATCTAACTCGGCCCCAAGCACTTACATTAGGGCTTTTGCAAACGCGGATGTACCCTACTTTGAAAATGTTACACACCATGTACCCTGACCTATACCCAAGTAATGTTTGCCCACATTGTAGGGAAAAAGCTTCGTTAGATCATGTGCTCTGACACTGTACAATATTCGCTAATTTATCGAGCATCAGCTCTTGTAGATATTGCCGCGCCTATGTGCCAGTGGTGAGGACAACGAAGCAGCGCGAGTGTACTTGGCCGAGGGCAAAAGACGAAGAAGTCGTTGCAGTCTATTTCCTGTGATCGATAAATCGTATTTGTTTGAGGCGCTTTGTGTGCTCGTCAATCTAGCGTCGTCATACTGGTGGAAGTGCTGGGTACGTCTTCATGCTTGGCACCCCTTCGCGGACACGACATTCAAGCCCGGAATCACTACCAGCCGTCGACACACCAGTCCACCGTTCCAGCCGCCGTCTGCGAGGCCTAGCTCCCGAGCTCAATCCCTTTCCCGAAACTGCCAGCAATCGCTTGCCTCCTTCAACCACCATGGCCGCTGCAGCTACATCGCACATGACACTTCAGAATCCCATGATTCCTGACTGCTTTCATGGTGAGACCTATGAAGATGCACAAGACTGGCTGGACCAGTTCGAACGCTGCGCGAAGTACAACCAGTGGGCCACCCCAGAAGACAAGCTCGCGAGTGTGTACTTCTACCTGAAAGACAACGCCCAGACGTGGTACATCAACAGGGAAAGAATCATGGCTACGTGGGACGACTTTCGCAAGCAGCTGATCGACACCTTCAGTAGTCTTGACAGAAAGGAGAATGCGCAACGTCTCTTGGAAGCTCGAAATCAAAAACCAAACGAGAGCGTCGCTATGTTCGCCGAGGACATGACCCGTCTTTTCGGCAGGGTGGATTGAGATGCCGGAAGACTGGAAGCTGCGGTATCTAATGCGAGGCGTGAAGAAGCAACTGTTTGCTGGGCTTGTGAGAAATCCGCCAACAACAGTAGCTGAGTTCACGCAAGAAGCCACAGCTATTGAACGGGCCCTACAGCAACGGTAGCACCAGCAGAACCCGGTCAATGTTCGAGCGAGTAGCCCTGTTACGACTGCGGCGAGCCTCTGCGACAACGACAGGCCTCTGCGGGAAGTCATCCGGGAGATTTTGAGGGAGGAGCTTCGGCAGCTTGGTTTAATTCCAGCAACTTAACCGACGCCAGCATTGTCTTTTGTCGCTGATGTTGTCCGGGATGAGGTCCGCCAGGCTCTCTCTTCATTCGGTGTGCGACGAATGGTGTGCGACGACATTTTACTTATGCTGATGCAGTCCGACGCCCCGTCGTCGCGCCTTCAGCACAGCAGACTCCAATGACTGGACCAACAACAACCCTGCAAACACAGCCACTGTCAGCACCGACCACTTTCGCAACCTCACCGATTCCTCCGACAAGACGAATGCCGTATAACCAACATGCCCCACAACGTGGTTCCACAACGTGGACCAATAGTGAGTCTCCACTTACCTACCAGGGTCGGAAAACCAATTTGTGCCGTACCGCTGACCGTCGACCGGTATGCTTTCATTGTGGCGAAGCTGGGCACGTCTACAGAGTTTGCCGTTATCGCGACGATCAGTACTCGAGATTTCCTCGCTACCCTGATTACATTGCATACGACGATCAACGCATGTACAACTACGTCCCTGTGAACACACCGCCGCAGAATCCAGTAATGCCCAGATCACGTTCTCCATCTCCTGCGCGACCCAGTTCACCTAATCGTCGCAGTTTTGCCGACGTCACCAGGGGCAGGTCCCCTAGCCCGTGACGAGGAAACTAGACGCAGCGACCTCGGGCGGTAGGGTTGCCAATATTCGAAATTCCGAACAGCCCTCATTGCAGAAAAATGACAGCTCGAAGCCATCGATACCGAAGAAGACGACAGCAACGACTAATTCGACGAATGAGACAACTGCCGACGTAAGCGACGTTATCAGCGCTGACCTCGTCGTTCACATTGATGGCCACCAAGTGACGGCTCTTGTGGACACTTGCTCCCACTTTTCTATAATAAGCCTACAGCTAGCCGAAAGACTAAGGAAGGTGAAAATGCCATAGCAGGGACCCAATATAAGAACTGCAGGAGGTCAGTTGATGACACTGGTTGGAAAGTGCACGGCCAGACTCTTCATTGCTGGTTCCACCTTTGTCGCCACCCTCGTCATTCTCCACGAGTGCTGTAAACAGCTCATAATTGGAATGGATTTCTTGCGCGAATATGGGGCTGTGATTAACATTCGTGACAGAAGCGTAACGTTTACTGTAAGCTCTGAGACTGCTAAAGATAAGGAACACCAGCCACCTCGCTTCCGTATTGCCGAGGACGACGTCATACTGCCGCCACGAAGTTGTTCTCTCGTATCCGTGCACTGTGACAAATTACAAAATGGTACTGGCATCGCTGAACACATCAAGGAGCTCGCATTCACTTGTGGCATTTCTGTTGCCAGGGCTGTCATCACTGTTATTGACGGATGCGCTGAACTGCTATTGACAAATTTCAGCAGAGAACGCCGACACATAGTTAAAGGCACGGCTATTGCCTATTTTGACGAACTCTCGCAAACAGAAGATTGTCATTTAGTGGAGGGAGCAGCAGCTTCTACTATCACTACACCGACACCTGTCGACGTTGGTCCAATGTTATCTCCCATTGAGCGAGACCGCCTTCTCACGCTGATCAACTAGTTCCACGGCTGCTTCTCATCCACATCAAGAGTTGGTCAAACGGCACTGACGAAACACCGCATCATCACGGATTCCGATGCCAGACCCATCCGGCAAAACCCTTATCGAGTCTCCCCAAAGGAGCGTGCGGCAATTCAAAAACAGGTGAAAACGATGCTAGAAGATGGTGTTATTCGGCCATCTAACAGTCCTTGGGCTTCACCTGTAGTACTCGTCAAAAAGAAGGACGGTGGCTTGCGTTTCTGCGTCGACTACCGTAAGCTTAATCAGATCACAAAGAAGGACGTCTACCCTCTGCCGCGTATTGATGATTCATTGTATAGACTACGAAACGCACGCTACTTTTCGTCTATGGACTTAAAAAGCGGCTACTGGCAAATTGAAGTGGATGAGAGAGACCGTGAGAAGACCGCCTTTGTTACGACTTTATGAATTTCAGGTTCTTCCTTTCGGTTTGTGTTAGGCGCCAGCAACATTCCAGCGTCTCATAGACACGGTTCTGTCGAGACTTAAGTGGCAAACCTGCTTGGTGTACCTCGACGACGTGATTGTCTTTTCGGCGACTTTCGAGGAACACTTACGAAGGCTCGAAGCAGTTTTTGAAGCAATACGCTTGGCCGGTCTTACTCTAAAACCAGAAAAGTGCCACTTCGGCTTCCACGAACTTCAATTCCTCGGTCACGTCGTGAGCAGCCAAGGGAGCGGACCCGACCGGGATAAAATTGCCGCCGTGGCGAACTTCCCGACGCCATCAGACAAAAATCAGTGCGACGTTTTTTAGGACTCTGTGCCTATTACCGGCGGTTTATTGCTAATTTTTCGCGCATCGCATGGCCATTGACACAGCTTACTCGGGAAGATACCCCCTTCAGATGGGGCGAAGACCAACAGCAGGCATTTCACGAGCTCCGTCAGCGAATGCAAACACCCCCCGTGCTGGCCCACTTTGATGAAGACGCACCCACAATACTTCATACAGACGCTAGTAATGTGGGTCTTGGAGCAGTGCTCGTACAGTCGAAGGACAACAACGAAAACGTGATCGCCAACGCCAGCAGGACGCTGTCCCGAGCTGAAGCTAATTACACTACGACGGAAAAAGAATGTCTTGCGTAGGTATGGGCAGTCCTGAAGTTTCGTCCTTATTTGTACGGCCGCCCATTCACCGTTATCAGCGATCACCACTCTCTCTGTTGGTTAGTCAACTTGATAGATCCGTCTGGCCGCCTTGCACGATGGAGTCTTCGGCTCCAAGAATTTGACTTCACGGTTACCTACAAGTCGGGAAAACGACACACCGATGCCGACTGCCTTTCTCGGTCTCCTGTTGAGACGGCATCCCCGGACAACGAGGATGACAACACGGCCTTTCTCAGAATTGTGGGCACTGCCGCCTTTTCTCAACAGCAGCGTGGCGATGCTGAGCTGCTACAACTTATAGATTACCTACAAGGGCAAGCGAATAGCGTTCCAAAGTTATTTACGAGAGGCCTGCCGTCGTACTGCTTGCGAAATGACGTTCTTTATAAGAGGAACTTTTCACCCACTGGCAGCAGCCACTTGCTCGTCGTTCCTTCTTCGCTTCGCCGTGAGGTACTGCAAGCCTGTCACGACGAACCTACCGCTGGTCACTTGGGTTACGCAATAACATTGGCGAGGATAAGGCAGATGGCCAAGACTTGCCGAAGTTGTCAAAACTTACGTGCAGGCATGTCTAGATTGCCAGCGCCGCAAGCCACCATCCATCAAACCAGCTGGCCTGCTGCAGCCTGTCCGAGTGCCGGCGACACCGTTTGCACAAATTGGCATGAATTTTCTGGGCCCCTTCCCAAAGTCTGCCACTGGAAACAGGTGGATAATTGTCGCCACGGATTACCTGACCCGATACGCGGAGACAGGCGCTCTGCCACGGGCAACGGCAGCTGAAGCGGCGCAATTTTTCATCGAAGCCATCGTCTTAAGACACGGTGCTCCCGCAATAGTCATCACCGACAGCGGTACTGCGTTCATGGCCGAGCTTCTGGACACCATTTTCCGACTAAGTGGTACAGTTCACAGGAAGACAACGGCGTATCATTCCCAGACCAACGGTATCACCGAACGCCTCAACAGGACCCTGGCTGACATGATAAGCATGTGCGTAGATGTAGAGCACAAGAACTGGGACATAATTTTGCCCTACGTCATGTTCGCGTACAACACGGCTCGTCGATACCACTCGGAAGACACCCTTTAGTCTCCTTTACGGACGCGAGGTTACAACAACGTTAGACGCAATGCTTCCTCATGAAAATAATGGCAATGAGACAGACGCCGAAGAGTTTACCCAGCTAGCAGAAGAAGCCAGACAACTTGCCAGGTTGCGAATCACCAAAAAGCAAGACGACGATGCCAAGTATTACAACCTCCGGCACAGACCCGTCATATACAACGTGGACGACAAAGTATGGGTCTGGACACCTGTTCGTCAGCGTGGGCTCTCCGAAAAGCTGTTGCGAAGATACTTCGGACCCTACAAGGTTCTGCGACGCATTAGTGACGTCAACTACGAGGTTGTTCCGGACGGCGTGCAGTGTTCAAAGCGGCGCAGACATTCACCAGAAATCGTCCACGTGCTTCGGATGAAGCCCTACTTTCAGTGACTAACTGTTCAGTTTTGGCTTCACCTTGCTTCTCAAACTTTTAACATCGGGATGATGTTTTTTTTAAAGGGGGAATAATGCCGCGCGTATGTGCCAGTGGTGAGGACAACGAAGCAGCGCGAGTGTCCTTGGCCGAGGGCAAAAGACGAAGAAGTCGTTGCAGTCTGTTTCCTGCGATCGATAAATCGTATTTGTTTGAGGCGCTTTGTGTGCTCGTCAATCTCGCGTCGTCACAATATGAGGCGGCAATCCGCAGCTCGTCGTTGGCATATCAGCTCTGCGCGGTCCACCAAGCCCGCGAGGCAGCTGAGGAGCTCAGCATCTCCATCCCCACGTGGGGGCGGCCCGCAACACAGTGATCTGTGTTTTCGAGGACCAACGATAAGTTTATCCAAACCAATCTAATCTAACTCGAACATGCTGTACCTAGACACTGACTGGTTATTACCGCCATGAGAATGCTTTATTCTGTGAAGATTTTCTTTCTGAATACGCCTGAGGAGAGTCCTTCAGATGTTCGGTCCATAGCTTTTTGACAAAGGCGACAGGAATGGCTGTACGTTTTCTGCAGCTTTGAGAGTCATCTGCATCGAAACAACAAACTACTAAATTAGAATAATCCTAAGCTGTAATTAAACAAGGAATCACAGGAGATCAAGCAGTAAAATAAAATATTGTATAAATTGTGCACACTAACGCCAATTATGTTATATATTTCTTCTCATCGTTACCCTTTGCGATGTCAGGTCGAAAATTCTCAAGGTTTTAATAGGAAACACAAAGAGACAGCATGTTTTACGCTGTTTCACAAAAATACAGCGATGTCAAATGTGCAGAATATGCTCGCATTATGAAGTGCGACACTCTGTTGTAACTATGCAATTTCCGCACATGACAGTAATCACTTGATGTCTGCTCTATGGGCGTTCTGGTAGCTGGTTTTTACTATACCTTCAGCGTTCCTAGTGCAAAATTTCTGTGGCACAACACTTGAAACAGGCAACTAGAATTCCGATCCACCAGTATAGTGGGGCTCGAACCAATTAAATGGGGTCGGATTTTGACGTTGATTATCATGCGCGAAGTGCCACAGTCTTGCACCACGTATCGCGCAGAAGCATATCACGAGTGATAGTGCATAACATCCCTCCTTATCCCCATCTCTCGGTGAGCTGCCGTTGAGGTGTCACACTATGATGCAGACAGTTACGGGGCTCTCTTTTATGTTCTTTTCCTTATAAGAGTCACTCACTACGACCCATTCGCAGAACTGACCAATATTGCTTAAGTTTCAGCGTTCATACGTGTGCGATTGTCAAGTAAAATACAATTATTGTGCATATATGAGGCACCATAACAACACGTTGATGTTTTGTACGTGTGTCTTTATATTAAAGAAGGCATACACGTGTAACTTTAGGGACCATAGTGTTTATCACGCTGCAGTGACAGGGAAACGCCATGGCCAAAAAGGCAAATGTTTCCAATGCTTTGCTAAGACGACACGGTGGTGGCACCTACCCATCGCTTTGCGTTCTACTCTTTATCGCCTCCGGGACAGGTACGCATCCTTCTCCGCGGGCACGCGCGCCTTCCTTCGTTTCGAAGATAGCTGCCAGATGGCGCTCATGTTTAACGTGCCTCTGTGTTTAACGTGCCTCTGTATGATGTTGTGAGAGGAATATGGAAAGGGGTCATGGTCATGGAAAGGGGTCAAGAAAAAAATATATCTAGTTTTTGCTTCATTGAGTATTACGGCTTGGTGGCGCTAGCCACCACCCGATCTAAAGGGTACAGCCATATCCATCCATCCATCCATCCATCCATCCATCCATCCATCCATCCATCCATCCACCATCATCCATCCATCCATCCATCCATCCATCCATCCATCCATCCATCCATCCATCCATCCATCCATCCATCCATCCATCCATCCATCCATCCATCCATCCATCCATCCATCCATCCATCCATCCTCCATCCATCCATCCATCCATCCATCCATCCATCCATCCATCCATCCATCCATCCATCCATCCATCCATCCATCCATCCATCCTCCATCCATCCATCCATCCATCATCCATCCATCCATCCATCCATCCATCCATCCATCCATCCATCCATCCATCCATCCATCCATCCATCCATCCATCCATCCCTCCATCACATCCATCCATCCATCCATCCATCCATCCATCCATCCATCCATCCATCCATCCATCCATCCATCCATCCTCCATCCCATCCATCCATCCATCCATCCATCCATTCCATCCATCCATCCATCCATCATCCATCCATCCATCCTCCATCCATCCATCATCCATCCATCCATCCATCCATCCATCCATCCATCCATCCATCCATCCATCCATCCATCCATCCATCATCCATCCATCCATCCATCCATCCATCCATCCATCCATCCATCCATCCATCCATCCTCCATCCATCATCCATCATCCATCCATCCATCCATCCATCCTCCATCCATCCATCCATCCATCCATCCATCCATCCTCCATCCATCACCTCTTCCAGATGGGAGGCGGCAATTCGCAGCTCGTCCTTGGCAGATCAGCTCTGCGCGGTTCACCAAGCCCGCGAGGCGGCTGAGGAGCTAAGCATTTCAGTCCCCACGTGGGAGCAGCCCGCAACACAGTGATCTTTGTTTTGGAGGACCAACGATAAAGTTATCCAAACCAATCTAATCTGACTCGAACATACTGTGCCTAGACACTGACTGGTTTTTACCACCATGAGAATGCTCTATTCTGTGAAAATTTTCTTTCTGAATACGCCTGAGCCGAGTACTTCAGATGTTCTGTCCATAGCCGCTTTTTTGACAAAGGTGACAGGAATGGCTGTACGTTTTCCGCAGCTTTGAGAGTCATCTGCATCGAAACAACAAATAATAAATTAGCATAATTATAAGCTGTTATTATACCAGGAATCACAGGAGCTCAAGCAGTCAAATTTGTGCACACTAACGCCCATTATGTTATATATTTCTTCCCGTCGTCACCCTTTGCAATGTCAGGTCGAAAATTCTCAAGTTCTTAACAGGAACCACACAGAGACAGCATTTTTTACGCTCTTTCACAAAAATATTGCAATGTCAAATGTGCAGATTATTCTCGCATTATAAAGTGCGACTCCTCGTTGTAACTATGCAATTTCCGCGCCCGACAGTACTCACTTGATGTCTGCTCTATGGTCTTTCTGGTAGCTGGTTTTTCTATACCCTCAGCATTCCTACTGCAAAATTTCTGCGGCGCAACATTTGAAACAGCCGGCTAGGATTCCGATCCACCAGCATAGTGGGGCTCGAACCAATTTAAAGGGGTCGGATTTTGACATTGATTATCATGCGCGATGTGCCACAGTCTTGCAGCACGTATCGCACAGAAGCATATCACGAGTGATAGTGCATAACATCCCTCCTTATCCCCATCTCTTGGTGAGCTGCCGTTGAGGTGTCACACTATAATGCAGACAGTTACGGGGCTCTCTTTTATGTTCTTTTCCTTATAAGAATCACTCACTACAACCCATTCGCAGCACTAACCAATATTGCTTAAGTTTCAGCGTTCATACGTGTGCGATTGTCAATTAAAATGCAAATGTTGGGCATATCTGAGGCACCATAACAACAGATTGATGTTTTGTACGTGTGTGTTTATATTAGAGAAGGCATACACGTGTAATTTTAGGGACCATAGCGTTTATCACGCTGCTGTGACAGTGAAACGCGATGGCCAAAAAGGCAAATGTTTCCAATGCTTCGCTTAGACGACACGGTGGTGGCACCTGCCCATCGCTTTGCATTCTACTCCTTATCGCCTCCGGGACAGGTACGCGTCCTTCTCCGCGGGCAAGCGTGCCTTCCTTCGTTTCGAAGATAGCTGCCAGATGGCGCTCATGTTTAACGTGCCTCTTTGCGCTGGTTAGCCTTCGGTGCACGGATCGAGGCTCTCTAACGCAGCAGTTCGAGAATACAATTCACCCATTTTCCCGAACAGAACATCAAATAAACGTTTTGTTCGCTCTCTCCACACGCAAGACTATCGTCGTTGAACGACATTTGCAGTCATGCTGATAAGGGGCCATTTTTTTAGGAGATTTTATTTTGTTGTACTAAATGGCGCCCCCTGGCGTACGGTGCCACCGAAGAACATGCAATCGCAGTCGTGTGATTGTGTCTTTCTCCTTCCGTACGCGTGACATAAATCCTTCCTTTCTACAAGTAACGCCCTCTAGTGTCGTATTATTTGCATTTTTCAGCGTAGAGTACACATACCGCCGTCTGTGGCTGGTTCAAGTATTAACGAGGGGTGGTTACCGACAACGGAGACGCACAAGCCACGCCATAAAGAGCTTCATTCCTAAAAGGCTAGGAAACCATTAAGCACTAACGCAATCAAAGAAAACAACTATTGAGTTCTGCTGAGGACACAACAGCTTTAGTCATTTGTTATGGTTTACTTTTGTAACACTTATTTCAAGTTCTGGCGTACAGCTTCTTGACAAACGTAAAAAAAAAGTGACTATACTGAAACTTCAGAAACCAGTAGCAACAAGTCACCAGATAATTTCATTACAAATTCATTATGATGTGCTATCATTCGCCTACTTCATGTTGTCACAAGTTCTGTTTTCAGACCTTTCATTAGCATGATACCTGGCAAACAACCTGACCTACAAGAACCTTGAATGCTGTGGTTTTGACAAAATAGCAATTGTGTAGTGAGCTTGAAACAGCAAGTATTTATTTTTTTATGTCTCATTCGCACAGGCAGTGCCAATTCGGTTAGCCACAGTGTGGAGTACTTGGGCAGGAAAAACGCGGCACACATGGCGATACAAAGTTAGAAAGCGCTTGTCCCTTGTGTATCTGCCTTTTGTACTGCGGTTTTTTTCTCGCGTGATGTAACTTTTTGTCAGTAGGCGCCAATATAGACACCCATGAAGTCTTCAGTGCTTCCTCTTGCAATCAATTACTTTCTTTTGCGGATATTTTTCAAGCGACCGAGGCGGATGAAGTGAGCTGTTTTCGTATTGTCGAATATGCGTAATAAAACGAAGCGTTAGCATACAAAGTTTTTTTCAAAAGGAATACAATGGCTAAACCAGTGTTGAACAATGACGCATCTACGAACAAAGCTTTTTAGTTTTTTACCTCATGGGCGCACCATAGCTTTTGGGATTGATTGCGCCATCAATGCCTATGGCATTGATGGCGCAATCAATGGCATCAATGCCTATGGCCATCAATGCCTTATTCGTATAAAACCAGGTTTTGGTGCATGGTTCAGTTTTTGTCAGTGGCAACGTCAATTTCTGAAGAGCGTTTCTGAGAAATTTGTAGTTCTAGAAGAATCAGCAGGTGAGGAAGTTGAATCGCTGATTAGGCGGCCACCTCACCGAAAAAAACTTGTAGTTATTCCGTTTTCCGAGGTATGTTTAATTTTAACTGCAGATAATATTCTCAGTTCCGGCACCTCCGGTTTGGAACGTTGTCACAGAAACGTATTTGATGCAGTATGCAATTTTATTCAGCAATCGAAACACATGCCAGTATACCGCCTGCCTAAATATTTTATTGACGAATTCTTGTGATATAATTGATAATGTGAATGAATGTCGGACATACATTTAATTTGATCGGGTGACGTAAACTCAACTGTCCTGTCTACTCAAAGTTTCAGTCTTCGGCTATAGTATTAGCTCTATGTATATTTTATTGATTCATCTTTATTTATTTGTTATTTTATTTTGAAAGATAATTGCTATTTTTCTTTGTTCTTTCAATAATAAACTCATAATGAGTGTATCACATACAGGCTACTACAAGCATTCATGGCCAATCGCCCAGAGTAGGTATGTGCACGTGCTTACACGCAACAAACAAACAAACAAACAAACAAACAAACAAAGGCGGCCAGAGTGGGTGTGAGCCATACGTACAGGCCATCAACATCACCATCATTATTATTATGTAGATTGGGCCGTGCTGTGAGTGCGTCAGAATTACGCGGATTGTCTTGAAGTCGCCCGACTCTAACACCATCAATGGCCGCCACGCCGGAAACGTCACCTGCCTCAACCAGTACTTCACGAGCAGGTGCTGAATCAACAGAGATTGGTCTATTCGAGTGGGAAGACTACCCGGTGTTTCTGCGAAGGGTGAAGAGGGACATCGCTGACTTCTTCGCCCACCCGCCTATGGGGATATTCATCGCGCCGGACGAAAATGACATTGCAGAAATCCACGCTGTCGTGATGGGTCCTTCCGGAACGCCGTACGAGGACGGTTTCTTCGAGTTCCATATACGATGCTCGGTGATGTATCCCACTGATGGCCACCTAACATCCAGTTCCTAACTACGGACTCTGGTAGGGTGAGGTTCAATCCGATTCTACACAGGAACGGCTGCCGTCTCTCTGAACATCCTCGGCGAAGGCTGGAGTCCAGCCCAGGGCATCTGAAAGCCTGCTCGTTTCCATCCAGTCATTGCTGAACCAAGACCCTTTCTACAACGAGCCTGGATTCGTAAAAGGGCAGGCGGATGGCTACGCCGCAAGCTACAAAGCCTACGTGGAGCACGAGACGAATTAGGGTAGCCGTGTGCGGCACTGTGGACGAGTGCCTCAGTGGGACGTCTACCTTACTACCGACGCTGAGGGAGCTGGTACTGAAGACATTACGTGGAGTGTTACGATCGTTACGAGGCTGCAGTGAATGTCTAAACTTCACTTGTCCGGAACCGAAATGGCAGCGAACCCCTTTCAACCAGAAGGTGAATTCGATTACGCGGGTCTCCTCACGCGACTCCAGGATTTGAAGCAGAAGGTCGTTGACCGTGCATGAGGGTCAGTGAGCCCCGCCTGTTACCTTTACGCGGATGTCGTAAGTTCGTTCCTGAATGGTTACCAAGATGTTACGGGCTCGTATGGCAACAAGTGTCCTCTGCGGTGAGGTGTCCATGGACAGCTTACCTGCTTCAGTGAACTATGATCCGACATCGAATCAAGTTTGACCCGTTTAGCAGCAACTTGGCTGGTTCTGAAAAGAGTCCAGGTGGTTCTTGCTGCACGTTTTTCAAGAATATAATAAACGTCCCGGTATCTCCGTAAAAAATGGGAATATTCGTAATTTGGTGTTCACAGTCATTCACTGTATCCACGTTTTCTGATAGCAGCGTTTACGTGAGCTCGCTTTGCGTCAGTACACAGTACCAATACCGCGAAAAAAAACAGGTTCTGCGTTATATGAACGTGCTTTTTCGCTCTTCTTGGCAGTAATTATAGTTGCCAAAATGATCCGAATATCACCAATGAGCTTACAAAGGCTCCGAAATATAAAAAACATTGGGTATACTTAGACCCAAACGTTACAAATAAAACACGAGAACTACAGTATTATAACCCTACGTTGACCTTTTTAGTTCAATCTGTGTCAGTAGAGCTGTCGAAGTTACTAAAATTGAAAATAAAAAAAAACGTGATTTCAGGTAAATGTGTGAATGGCTATTTACCGTTGTATCTGTACAAAGTACCTGATTTGTTATGGCTATGATAGTATTTTATTTACTCCCACTGTAATGCCGAAAGGTGCTGTGAGTATTGTAATAAATAAATAAATAAATAATTTAATTGAGCATATATAGCAACACGACTAAAATAACGCGAAATGTTTCCACCAAAAGTCACTCAAACGCTCCAGGGCACTAAAATCGGGCATTATCACGTGACACCTAGTCTCGTGAAAGAAACTTCGTGGGATCACGCGACTAGTAACGTGACAGAAACCAAGTAACATCACATACGAGCTAGTCACGAGACATGCTCACTCCAAAACGCAAGACGTAGTGACGTCACTAATATCACAACACACAACGGCTAGTCACATGTTCAACCGGTCGACCCAACACGTTAGAGCGGGTGGAAGGTTTTAGTACTCCTGCATAGATTGATTTATATTGTCACAGGTAATGGGTATGAGCCATCAACTGTAGGCGGAATCCCTTTGAAGTGAAGAAAGAAGAGGGCTTTTGCGTCCTGGTCTGAGGGCAAGCAAGACGTCGTTTCGTCGCTGTCTGTTATTACGTTCGCGGCACTGGTGGAGGTGCTGGGTAAATGCGCCTTGGCTGCAGATTTTCAGCTGACACACCAAGCTACTTGGAGACAGCTACAGCTCCCACGGCAAGAAGCAGTCGCCGCCTGCGAGGACTATCTCCCGAGTACGGTCCCCTCTCTCAAGACGAGATGGCAACTTCTACTAACAACCAGGCGAGTCAAACCAACGACGCCTATTCTTTTTTCCCGCATGTTTTTCATGCGCCGCAAACACCACGCTCATTTCATGGAGATATTTATGAAGATGTTGACGACTGGCTTGACCACTTCAATCGAGTTGCCAACATCAACGAATGGGATGAAGCTCGCAAGCTGCGGAGAGTTTACTTTGCATTAGAAGACTCTGCCAAAACGTGGTACGAGAATCACGAGGGTTCCTTTGCTACTTGGCATGAGTTCAGCCGACAGTTTCGTGATGCGTACCGCAGCACTGAAAGGAAAGAAAGAGCAGAGCAGGCTATCTCGTCTCGGAACCAACGACCCAACGAGAGAGTTTCGATGTTTGTCGAGGACATGCTGCGACTCTTCAAGCGTGCTGACCCTGCAATGTCCGAGGAAAAGAAGGTGCGGCATTTAATGCGTGGGGTAAAAGAGCAGCTCTTCGCCGGACTCGTGCGCAATCCACCGACGACTGTGGCAGAGTTCATAAATGAGGCAACCACAATGGAGCGTACTCTCCAGTATAGGTCGTCACAGTATGAACGCCACGACGTGACCCCTGCTGCATGCTTTATCGGGGCTGACAGCTAGAGGCATGCCCTCGCTGAGTTCATAAGAAGTGTCGTGCGGGACGAGCTGCGCCAACTCCAAGCAGCGGGATCCCAACCACCCGTAAGTGCTTTCACAGACTTAATCCGAAATGAGATCCGACAGGTGGTCACCCCACTCGCGCCAACAAGGCCTGAGGCCCCTGTGCTGACTTATGCGGCGGCTCAGCGATCTCCTGCACCACATGGCCCTGATCCCACCATGAGGAGAATGGATCAGGCTAGCCATCGATTCCAGGGCACCTCTTCGACTCCACCACCCGCCTCAAGGTTTCCGAGTGCACCAACTTATCGTTCGTCTGGATCGCGGCAGAACGCCACAAAGGCCAGCGTGTGGCGTACGTCCGATAACCGACCACTCTGCTACCACTGTGGCGAAGCGGGTCACGTCTACCGTAACTGCCAGTACCGCCAACTTGGTCTCCGTGGCTTTCACCCTGATGCTCGGTGCCCGCGTTACGGTGAGCGTCCCCGCGACATTGAAGCGTACCTTACGGGCCAGCAAGCTCCTCGCCTTGGTCAACGCCCCATTTCAAGATCACCATCACCTCGCCGCCCCACGTCACCTAGCATTCCCTCGTCATTTTTTGCTCCTTTCAGAGGCCGGTCACCGAGTCCCCACAGGGGAAACTAGAAACCGCGGCTCCTGGGGGTGAAGCCGCGTCCAAACGAACTGTCAAAAAGCCCTCTTCTTTCTTCACTTCAAAGGGATTCCGCCTACAGTTGATGGCTCATACCCATTACCTGTGACAATATGTAGGGTGTAACGTCCCAAGACCACAATATGATTATGAGAGACGCCGTAGTGGAGGGCTCCGGAAATTCCGACCACCTGGGGTTCTTTAACGTACACCCAAATCTGAGCCCACGGGCCTACAGCATTTCCGCCTCCGTTTAGTACTCCCGGTGGTGGTCCGGCGTAAGCCGGCTGGTCTGCGCTGAACAAGTGCGTGTCGGACAACCCCTAGAACGCGCGCCGCGCTCTGAAATCACGGAAAGTCTCGCTGCTTGCGAGATCTTGATGCAAAAGGTCAGGTGCTGGGACGACACTGCTTGCTTCAGAACAGATTTGCTTGCAAAGGCCGGTGACGTGAGTGCATGCTCCCTCCTTTTGTTCACTTCCTGCATGAGTATATCGCCCACTTTCTTTTTCGCGTGTTCTCGCAATGGTAGTATATTATATCGGAACCAATGCAAACGAAAGAGCGTGTCAGCGTAAGTGACGCCAGTATTATTACTCTAGTAATATATCCACGAATATCAACAATTACGCCAGCAGGCTTGCTTCGGTCCAAGTACTTGACGATGATGGTGACTTCTCACTCCCGATACTTTTGAAATGCAGCTAGAATTCAGTGCAATGACTACACGATGCGCCGACCCGTACAGCCAGCTCAATCTATAACCACCGTGCGCGAGCGGCTACTTTTCTGTGCGTCAGCGCCGTACGACGGAGACGAGTTGCAAAGAGAACGAGGGTAAGAGCATGCCCACAAAATGTGCTCAGCTGAGCCCGACAGCGTGAGTAGATGAATAGTTTCCGTCCCATTTCCTTTTTAAAGATCAACTTCGGAGCCGTAAATCGTGGAAATAACATTACAAGACATGGATGCCCACACTGATAAGATAAGCGGTAGACCACGATTTCTCAGCAGTGCGGTGATAAAAAGGAAGAGCGTGGAAACCGACGGGCTCAGTCGAGCGCGATTTGCAGGCATGCGTTGCTACTCGCCCCGCTTGCATCTCGGCTCCGCTGGACGACGCTGAAGCAAGGAGAAGCCGCCGCTCGAACACAGTAGGTAAAGGGCCGGTTTTACCGCGCTTTTATTGATGAGCGGCGCAGATTTCATCAATCATGATCTAGCGTTTGCGTTGGGTGTTCATGAAGCGAATGGCAGTGCGATGCTGTCTAGACGAGTAGCTGTTGTATTACATCACTACTATCCGCGGAAACCATTTACTAACAACGCAGAGCGCGACGCACCAATGGAAACACTCATTAGCCCGTCAATGGCATCAATTTCTGCAGCACATGCCTATAGAGTAGGCACCTGGTGTCGAGAGTACAGAAGCGCAACCGCAGCCTGAGTGCGAGGGTGAATTGATGTGGTCATGCGGCATTATATGGTGTCACATAATTAAAATGAAAAATCACAGCATATCCATGAACTGAATGATTACGAGTGGGGTGCAGTGGACGGACGGACACATGGATGCACGGACGTACTGATGGATGCTTCACCCACTTTTCATCATTCACTCCGTGGATATGCTGTGTCACCGTTTTGAAACCTTTAAACCGGCTACTACTACGACTACACGGCACGTACAGCCCATGGCGTAAGGACCTTCATCCCTAAAACCTTCTCATTTGTACCCGTGCTTTGAAAATTGTGGAGGATGGCTGCAGATTTTTAATTTTATCATAATATTCAGACACAAGTACAGAGTTAAGATATTACCAAAGGTGCTCGTAAGGCGAGCTAAGACAAACGCAGGCAAGGCAACTCACCAGGAATGTTACACGTGAATTCATAGCATGGAAATTCAGCGGGAATTAACACTCAAATTACAACCAAACTAACTCTATATTGAGAGCAACTTAAATTTAAGTAAGCTTGCAGGAAGACACAAATCATGCGAATACAGCAATTATCATATGGCCCAGACCTTATACCAGACGAAAAATATTTTCAATAACAGATTGTTCGCGAAAACGGCCCTTTACACGCCGAGCGCATCCCACAGTACCTCAGAGTCTTCAGAATCATTTCTCTGTGCATTTTTTGAGTCTTCGGCTCACGGGTTCTGGCAAGTAGCAAAATCTGGAAGTAGCCTAGGAATGCAGCCCCCAATAGTGCTGTCTGGAACCACCTAGTTTGTTTGAAAAGTTGCCTAGACTCGGTTAACCAATTGCGGCGAAGGCCGCTGCCAGGAGAAGCCGAGTCTTGGTGGTCAGGATTTCAGTTGTCATGACAACGAGAATGCACTGAAGGGTGATGTTGATAAACAAAGCGAACTGTATCGAGTGAAATTGAGATCTTGACTTACGGCGTCGTAGATTGTGTGTTGCCGCGCTGCTAGAACCCCCAACTCACTACATCACTGCACCATCTTTTTCTTTTTCGAGTCTTCGGTGATTGTTAGTAAGCAGACATGAAGGGTTCCTGTGGCAGTTGCACCTGTTGGGACTGTCGTCCGCGTCCTTGAGATATGCGCATCGTTGCTTTCCGTGTTTAGTTCTCTCTGCCTCTTTTTTTATGAGACGTTCACGAATTTATTAAATGCGAGGCATTTTTAGCGAGCTTCAGCGACTTTGAACGTATCTATCTATCTATCTATCTATCTATCTATCTATCTATCTATCTATCTATCTATCTATCTATCTATCTATCTATCTATCTATCTATCCGCCCACGACTTTTACCTCTCCTGGCCGTTTCAACTATCATATTGATACCGAACATGGTATGACATAACATGACTGTATGAAGAACATATATGACTAGTTATAACATGAAAATCATGACATGTATGTTATAAATGTCATGATTTACATTAAATGGTCCTGCAGCTCTTGCGGTGGTTTCGTTCACATGGCATGTTGCAAAACTGGTATGGTATGACATGATTGCATGGTAAACACAAGCGACAGACCCCAACATGAAATTTATGTCATGGGTGTAATGTAACAACATGACTACATGCCATGCTCATGATGCGCTGGTGGCCGTTTCGCTAACTTCACTTATACCAAATTTGGTATAATCGGACGTGAATGGATGACGAAGGTATGATACTAGTGCAAACATGATAAACATGAGATGCGTGTCATTTAACAACATGACTACATGCCACACTGATGATGCGCTCGTGGACATTTCGCTAGCTTCACATATGCCAAATTTGGTATTACGTGACTCCATTAGATGACAAAGGTATGTGACTGGTGCAAGCATGATAATCATGAGATGAGTGTCATGTGAGAACATGACTACATGCCACAGTCCAGGCACCAATACATTTCGACGTGACGGGGTGCGCGTTCTCCGCGGCGTTCATTTCGTCGCGTCACTTAGGCGTTACCACGCCAAGCGTCGGTCCTGCCATATACTCGCAGGCGCACGCCGCGCTGCGTTGCCTTGATGCATGCACGTTTCAGTGCGTCCGGCGTCCCTCCATCACAAAAAGAGGGAGACGCAGTGTTGTCTGGGTAACATATCGGTGCGAAATGCAGCATATTGCATTTCGTGCCGGTTGCCATCGGGCCACGCCGACGGACGCTGGTCGCACCTGGCGTCAGACTATAGAGTGCTGGCGTTTTGCTAACGTAGCGTCGCTGTGCCCAGCGAGCGCGCGCGTCAGCGCTACATTGGAGTATATTGGGCCTTTCATGATGCGCCAACACCACCTAGACTATTATAGAATAGTCTAGGTGGTGTTGGATGCGCTCGCGGCCGTTTTGCTAGCTCCACGTATACCAAATTGGGTGTTACGTGACGTCGTTCGATGACAAAATATATGACTTGTCCAAACAAGATAAACCTGACACGCGTGTCATGTAAGAACACGACAACATACCACGCTCATAGCGTCCTCGTGGCCGTTTCGCTAGCTCCATATATACTAAATTTGGTATCACGTGACGTGAATAGATGACTATGGTAAACAACACATCCAAACATGATAATCATTGCACGGAAGTGATATACGGCATCATTTGCCTCCACCTCGTAACGTTGTGCTGGTTTTAAAGTGACATATACCATTTCTCATGCGTGCTTCGCATATCATCGATTCCCACTTTACCTGCGACCTGCCCATTTTCTTTTTGTGCGTGCATGATGCATGTAGCGCTTCCTAATAACCGTTTTTATGCACTGAAGTGGATTACAGGTGCGGCTTTTTTGCGATTTAGTTGCATTTACGCACTACGGGGCCTCTTTACGCATTGAAGTTTCCCAGCTTTGGCGATCGCTACTCAGGCTGACACTGGTGAAGGGATGCTTCTGCAACCCCCGTGGCTGAATTAGGAAAGTATAATATTTCCTGGATTTCTTCCCACTATGTGTTGAGTCATATAACCTTAAAAGATCTCGGAATGGAACAGGCCGAGATAAGTCGGCGATATTCTGAGGACCATGTGTTTGCCTTCTGTACACGAAAAGCGGCAATGTAATTGACCTGCGATTGCGAAGCGCGCGCTCAACGCCTAGCCATTGCGGTCGCATTTCGATAAGCGCTCAATGTAAAGAACATCCGTGTAGTTAGATTTACACGCACTTTGAAGGGCCCTGTGAGGTATAAAGTAATCATGATTGATTGATTGATATGTGGGGTTTAACGTCCCAAAACCAGCATATGATTATGAGAGACGCCGTAATGAAGGGCTCCGGAAATTTCGACCACCTGGGGTTCTTTAACGTGCACCCAAACCTGAGTACACGGGCCTACAACATTTCTGTCTCCATCGGAAATGCAGCCGCCGCAGCCGGGATTTGAACCCGCGACCTGCGGGTCAGCAGCCGAGTACCTTAGCCACTAGACTACCGCGGCGGGGTGGTATAAAGTAATCAGTAGCTCCCTGAAACGGTATGACTCTTAGTCATGCGATGGTTCTCGCACACCATCGTCATCATCACCCAACTACTGCCACTGCATGGGTAAGGCATCTCCCATGTTACGCCAATAAACCAAAGGCTTTGATTTTGGCTGCCATGTAATATAGGCAAACTTCTTGATCTCATCTGCCCATCTAATTTCCTGTCTTTCTTTCACGCTATTACCTTCTCTTGGAAAGCAGCCAATTACCCTTAATGACCACTGGTTATCCACCCTACGCGTCACGTGCTCAGCCGATCTCCATTTATTCGTCATGATTTCAACTATGATGTCCTTAATCCTAGTTTGATCCTTGACTCATTCTGCTCTCTTTTTGTCGCTTAAGGGAGGACGAGGGTCCTAAAAAACTTTTTTATTTATTATCCTACTCTGATGAAAAGTACCATGCATGCGTACCATTGAATCAACATTTCAAATCTGCGAACGGATTTCAAATATCTCATTACAAAGGAGTTTTGAAGAATTTCTACATTATAATTAGGTAATTTCTTACGGGTCGTTATGGTAACTCGCAATAAAAGAAAGTTAGTTTTCAAACTACATGTTTCCTCTGAAATATTGATCCCACCGGCTAAAGCAAACTATTAGCCAAGATGGCTATTTTTTTATCAGAAATAATTTTTAAACTTGGAAGGTAAAACTTAGCTTCCAGTAATTACCTGTTATTTATCATATAATTACAACTCTATCAAGGTTGAGAGAAAAAAGTTCTTGCCTGTAATTCAAGTGTTGCGAAAAAAAATGGTACCAAGTTTGTTTAAATATCTTCACGGAAACTTGCTGAAAACTTCCGTAAGGCAGATTCACTTCAAAAAAGCAACAATGCCAAAAAATTACCTTCACAGCTTTAAAAAACATTTTTACTTTTCTTATATTAGGCTTTTAACAGAAAGAAATGGTATTTTGTCATTATATAATTTTTTTTCCAAAACATGTTTTCGACTAATGCCTCAAATTGCAATTTTCCAAGGTTAGCAATTTTTACAATTTTGTGCTATTTTAAGGACCTCGTCCCTACTTAAAGTTACACCTATTTACTTCCTTTCCACCACTCGCCGCATCGCAATCAATTTAAGTTGAACCCTTTTTGCAAACCTCGAGGTTTCTGCTCCGCAGGTACGACAAGTACCGGTATGATGCAGCTGGTTACTTCCTCTTGAGAGTTAGTGGCAGATTACCATTCATAATTTGAGAGTACTTGGAGAATGTGATCCACCCAACCCTTATTCTTCTATATATTTCTCTGCCGTGGTTCGGCTCCGTGGTTACTACGTGCCCTAAATAGGCATATTCAGTTACAACTTCCAGTGTCTCACCACCTATCTCTCTACCGAGACTGTTGTACATCACTCCAGTCTTATGCATACTAGTCTTCAGACCTACTCTTCTGCTTTGCATCTCCAGTTCAGTAATCATGCGGTGTAAGTCGTCCCCTGAGTTACTGATAAAAGCAATGCCATCAGTGAATTGCAGGTTAGCGAGATTCTCTTTATTACCTCTTATGCTAAACTTCCCTATCTAGAAACCAGAAAGCCTCCTGTAAAAACGTAGTGAATAGCATTATAGAGATCGTGTCTTCCTGCCTTATAACATTTCTTGTTGGGATAGTGTCGTTTCCCTTCATGGAGGACTGTAGTGGCTCTGGATTTGCCGTACATTTCTGACCTAAAATCCCAACAATTGTCGCTTGTTTGGGGATCGTCGTACAAGGTGGCCTCTTGATGAGGGTTATAATGACGTGCAGGACGCGCTCCCGCTTTCGCGTATAAAACAACGTAGCCGAACGGACACCACGCCGTCACGCTCTGGTCGATCGGTCGTAATTGGATCCCGTGTGCTGCGCGAAATGATCTCGTCAACGCTAATTGAAGCACGTGAGTACTACAAGACTTTCTCTTCTTTCCCGAGCAGCAAGATTGAGCAACGAGAGAGATTACTAAAGAGATCAGCCGTAAAGCTTCGGGTAACACTGTATCTTACCTCACTGCATTAGAGAGAACCCTTTATATGCTCTACTATCTTGGGCTCCTCGCCACATGGTATTACGATTCCAAAGGAGAGCTAATTGGACTGTGCAGGGTGCGAATTAGATCCTCCTGGCTCCTACCGGAGAGAAAATCTGCTTAAGCCGGCGCGACTTGCGCGCTGCTCGTCTTACGGTGTTCTTGAAAGGGCTTCCGAAACAGGATGAGAGCATCTCGATTTCTAATTGGAATACGAAAACTTGTATTGGTATATTTTACTATGAAGAAGTAAGTTTTTCTAGCCTCAACGCTACATTTAGTGTTCCTAATTCATCTTTTTGAAGTCCTTTTCTCCGACGAATAATGAGCCGAAGCTACGGCCACTCACGAATCTTTTGCGGGAAACCTTTACTATTCAGGTATTATAGAAAGCAACGCCCACTCTAATTGCAAGCGAACGAAAGTTTTCTACGCCATCTCTATGGCTGTAATTGTAGCTTTAAATATGTACCCATAAGCCCAGCAGTCTTGTGAAAAGCGCGCTCAGGAACGCATCAAAAAGAATGTGTCTGCCTAAAACGTCACGCATATGAAAGCTTACTTATTATATATTCAGTTAATAATACTGTAAGCCCGAGGCTCATACAGGAGTGCACATACAAATAGTAGTGCCAAAACACTCATTGCGAAAGAAAAGTACAAATACACGCTGTGTCAATAAAAAAGTAAAAAAAAAACGGAAGAAAATTCAGGAACCACATTAGGCATATAAAACAATGCCACTTCATAGAAAATCAAAAAATAAACGACGCAGTGAGCCACACTCCTGCTACGTATACAATCAGTATCCTGCCATTGAAAACAGGTAATAAAATACGCATGCAAGTGAGCAGAAAAAGAAGTTGCAGTTACAAAAAAATAAGACAATAAGAAATGCAACTATGGCACCTGTGGAAAGTTCGATGGCATACTCAATGACAGCGTATTCATGTTCCTGGTAACGACTCGAGGTGCAACTGGAGTTTTGATACAAAAGTGGCCACAGGTGTTGAGCGAACACTATCAGATGGATTTCTATAAACCTTGGCACAACAGCGGCTCATTTAGCCTCTGGTGTCAACAAACAGTGGCTCGCAGGCGCAATCTTGTCGCTATTCCTTTTAGGGGCGAAGCTCCTTATAGCGGCACCCGTTCATTTCCCGTAGTATGTAACAAGTATGACATTTTGACCTCCAAGGTGGTGCCGGTGAGAGACTTCTTCTGTGCGTTGTTGAACAATAAAAGATAGTGCTCAATGTACATGTCAATGGCTGCTAATGAGGAATGAGAGACAGGAACATTCGGCTTTTAGTTAACGCGCAGGCTGCAATCACCATTACCAGCCATTGGCATGTACATTGAGCACTATCTGACAAGGAAGAGTTGCTATGTCATACTCTCTGGGTGTAACCTTCTTAGCTTTAGAAAGGTTTAGCGAGCGTTGAGCCGCAGTGCCATGAATACAATGAACTTGTATATACCATGAATGAACTCGAGGTGGTTAAAAATGGGAAGTAGATACGAAGCGCAAGCCGTAAGCAAGTAAAAGCCGAATTCTCCGCCTGTCATTTCCCTTTAGCAGCTATTGGCATGTACATTGAGCACTATCTGACTGAAAAAGTTTGCTACGTCATACTCGCTGGGCGTAACCTCCTTGGTTTTCGAAAGGTTTAGCGTGCGTTCAGCCGCAGTTCCATGAATACAGTGAACTAGTATATACCATAAACTCAAGGTGGTTGAAGGTGGGAAGTAGACCCGAAGCGCAAGCCGTAATAAAGTGTGCGTGTGCCACCTCTCTTTTAGTCCTTGGAATGTCCGCTGGATGGCGGTGCTTCTTCTATATGGGGAATATATGATGAAAAGATGCGAGATGGTGGTACTTGGAGTGTTGAATAGATGGACGAACGGACACATAGACAGATTCATGGATGGAAGCATGAACGGACGCAGGGGCGGCTGCATGGACAAACGCAGGGACGGACGCACGAACAGACGCACGCACGGACGGGCTGATGGACGCATGGACGGTCACACTGACGGACGCATGGACGGACGGAAGCAAGAACGAATGGACGGACGAATTCTTCGCCCCACTCTCCATCATTTACTCCGTGAATATGCTGCCATTTTTTTCTATTCGCAACAGATGCACTCTCTTCCTCAGTCATCTGTGACAGTATACGTAACAACTCAGGTGGTAATTTTCAGTTCCATTCAATCCAACTTTTCTCTGACCCAACTAAGGGCTCGCCCGGATAAGCTAGCTCAAGACCGGATTCTTCGCTTGCTTCTATACGCGGTGTCAAGTCATGGTAGTTTCCGAAAACCCATTGATTTGCGCAGGCGTATACAGGCCGGCTTCGAGACTCCGATGAGTCGAACGTCACGTACACGAGGCGCCTGAGCTTTTTGTTACTTATATGCGTACACCCTAGCTGCTCTCAGCGTTCAACTTCGACAAGTACTCCTGACTGGGCGAAATGGTACATGATAAAATGATCTTGCTTTAGCGCAGCTCAGTTTCAGCGTGAAGGAAAGATACTATGCAGTCAAGAAGGGGAGAAAAACAGACGACAGTGTGACCGCTCACCCTGTCGTCTGTTTTTCTCCTTCTTGACTGCATAGCATCTTTTCTTCACGCTCAAACGGAGCTGCGCTAAAGCCATATCATTTTGTCGTTCAGCTTCGGTTCACCAAAGGCAATTGCCGGGCATTTACTTTATCTTCGTAGAAGCCTCTATGGTTGAAGCGAAGTGTTGTTCATTACTCACACTCTAAGCGTCTGAGGATGACAAAGATCATTAACTGCGAGTTTTAGAAGCTATTTTACACGGCAGGCGTTTTTTTAAGTGACATTGACTAGTCTCAACTGAAGAAGCCTCCAGAGAATGTTTCTAAAGATTTCATTGGTCTGCAGTTTCAACGCACCTTTGTTTACTTTGTCGTACTCCGAATACAGCGACACCTCAACCTGCGGCCCGATTCCCGCACTCCATTTGTCACGCCTACGGTCAGCACGAGGAACAAAGAGCATATTGTTACCACAAGTTTTGATGGTAGACTTCAATTCCAATTTCTGGCCTGTTACAAAGCACCAACGCCTACTCAATTTCTATCGTTCTTTTGTTTATTGGCATCAGAAACAGCATGTCACAAATGGCAAGTAAATAAATATGCAAGAGGAGCTCCCAAGGTTACAAACCACAGGCCGGATCTTCTATGTGAAGAGAAAACTGAAATACCCACTGCGTAAAGGGAACTTTTTTGTAAGTGTTACAAGTACCAAGGTGTGATGAGGTCCCCTGATGCCGCTGGGAGGACAACGAAGCGGCGGAAATGACGCGCAAGCACGCGCACTGAAGTCAGAACGGTTCACCCGCCTTCAATTTCGCACGCTCTGTCTCGGCAGGGAAGAAGACGAAGAAGTGTGTTTTGAATAGGAGCTACTTCTGCTAACTCCGGCATATTTCAGTTGTAATTTAAGTCTGTTGATCAGTTTTCGCAGCTCCCTTGGAGGGGATGGATTTAGACCACCCCGGGCGCCTGCCGGCACCAGCGGCACCAGCGGCGGCCACCTCCAGGAAGCGGATGGGACAAGCGAGTGACAGCGACAGTGAAGATACTGATGCTTACTATCTCAGCCGTGAGGGCTTCTCAGATGACGGTTTCCAACCTGTGCTGAGCCGCAAGGCGAAGAGAAGGAACATGAGGACATCCTCATCCTCAACTATTCAAACTGTAAGTGAAGCGCCGAAATCGAACACTTATACCATCCTGTTTCTGCCTGCACTTTCTACCATCAGCATGAAACGCCTTTAACAGACCGTCTGTGTCGAGGTCTCTGGAAACACTCGTGCCAAATGAGATCACGGACATAAGAGTGAACGCCAGAAAGAATATACTGGCTGTGGACGTTTTGCACGCAAGTGCGTTGGGCGTTCTGCGCGGTGTAACTGACTTGGACGGCAACCAGGTACGCTCTCATGTTTCCTTGGGATGTGATGTAGTAACCGGCGTGATCTACGACATTGATGTGGCTATTTCCAATAATGACCTACAGTTTCTTGTCAAGTCAACAACTGATACTCCAATTGTTGATGTCCCCCGGCTAGGCAAGTCTCGCTGTGTGAAGGTTGCGTTTAAGAGCACATCACTCCCCTCTCATGTGAAGGTGGGGTACTTCAGACATGCTGTGTGGCCTTTCATTCCAAAGCCTCTCCAGTGCCGTAAATGCATGAAACTTGGACATGCGAGCAGCGTCTGCGAGAATTCGGTGGTATGCCACCGCTGCGCCGAGCACCACGAAGCGGATAAGTGCGTCGCAACTGTCAAGAAATGCTCTAATTGCAATGGATCCCATGAAGGCACATCGAAGGACTGCCCGCGGATTCAGAAGGAAATTGCCATCTTGAAGGAGATGGTGCGCGATCACTCATCTCATCGAGAAGCCGCAGCTAAAGTCAGAAGGCGTCGTTCACGTCGACGTCGGTCTTCGAGGACACCCGCTACCTCCTCGACACGTTTGCGTGATCCCTCATCAGTACCACCTCCTTTGCCTCCCAGACCACATGCCGTGGGAAAGGCTGTAAAGGACAAAGCCAGTGAGCATACCCTAACTGCGACAGAGTGGCCTGCACTTCAAAGGGAAGCAGCATCAAGCGAACCGAAGGAGTTTCATGACGGCCAGTCCGCGCTCCCGGTTCGTAATCTTTCCAACCAAGACAGGCAAGTGACTGCAATCGTCCCGGTTCGAGATATTTCCAACCAAGACAGGCAAGTGACTGCAATCGTGCAATCATTAATTGCCACGATTCGCACGCTACTGAGCAGCATACAATCTCCGTCTGCTAAGAGTGCACTGCAAATACTGGATGCACTGAATCCAGTTCTTGCTAACTTCGTATAAGCACAATGGCTCAACAAAATCTCATCTTCCGCACTGAAGTTAAAAGTGCGTCGATTTTCAGTGGAATGCCAGAGGCATGAAGTCCCGTATCTCGGACTTTCGCCAATTTGTTCGGGCCAATCAATTCCCTATACTTGTCATATGTGAACCAAAGGTATCAACGCTTTATAGATTGTCCGGTTATGAAGCTTTTTGTTCAGCCGCTTGCGAAGAACGAAGCAAAGTAATTGTTTACATTCGCACAGACTTGACTTATCTTTCGCACCCAATAAGTTCAAATGACGACAATCAGTACGTGTGTCTTCGTGTAAAGAAGAATGCAGTTTCGTTCACGCTAATTGGTGGATATATATCTCCGTCATCGCGATTTGACTGCGACAGATTGAAAGACATCCTAATGAGTACCGATGGGCCTTGGATCATCACCGGTGACTTCAACGCCCATCACATGCTTTGGGGGAGCACTAGGATGAATGCCAGGGGCCGGAATATTGTTACATTAGCTTCCGATTACGACCTTTCCATCATGAACGATGGTACCCCCACATATCTGCGGGGTCTCACGTATGGCAGTTGCCTGGACCTGACATGGTGTCACGGTGCTTCTCTCACAAAGTTAAGTGGTTTTGTGATATTGAGATTCATGGGAGTGATCACATACCCCCCTACGTGACGATCGATGGTATCATAAAAAAATTTCTCTTCCGGTGTGGCAATTAGCACTGACTGGTCGATGTTTGCATCGCATGTTGAGAACGCTTGCCAAGAAGGCCTCGCCTGCAGCCTGGAAAACACCATAGCGGAAGCTATGCAAGGGTCTAAATGTAAATGACCATTTTCGTCTAAAAGAACACAGTTTGACATCGAACTGGAAAAATTACGAGCTATACGAAGGCGTGCTGAACGACGATACAGACGCACAAGATCAATTTACAATCTGAGGGAAGCAAGGCGGCTCCAGAAAAAGATTCAACGACGCATTTACAAACTGGAGAGCGAACGCTGGAAAGCATTCTGCGAATCTCTAGACCCTCATAAACCGCTGTCATATATCTGGAGAACAGTTCGTGGTCTTCGCTCCCCTCCGCAACAACGGCACCCTTTTAAAGCTTTGGCATTCCATCATGGAAAAACAGAACTCGAGGTGGCTGAAGAATTTTGCACGAGAGTTGCCGGGAATATTATAAACGAGAGCATCGACGCCGTGATCGTTCCTGAGACGCGATTACCAAAAATGGACATTCCGTTCACCATGGAAAAACTGGAAGGTGCTTTCGTCGCTTCTAAGCGCATGTCATCGCCAGGTCCTGATGGTATTACAGTGCGTTGGAACACCTTGGACAAAAAGCCAGAAAAGAACTTTTAACATGCTTCAACAACTCCTGGCTCAGCGGCAGTGTTCCCGAGAATGGAAAATAAGTCGATTAATACCACTTTTGAAATCGGGAAAATCACCATTGGACTTGACAGCATATCGCCCTACTGCCCTCGCAAGCTGGCTCGGAAAAGTGATGGAAAGAATGGTTCTATTTCGTCTCGAGGGGTACTTGGAACGATACACCAAATACCCTTCTTGCATGGCAGGCTTTCGTCGGGGCCGCTCCTCCATTGACTGTGTCCTTGACTTATCGACATTTGTTCAACAAGAAAAAAGTCGCAAGCGCATATCAGTGGCACTCTTTCTTGACGTGAAGGGTGCATATGATAATGTAGCTCACGATGCCATCCTCACTTCTCTCGCAGCAATGGGCATTGGTGGACGAATGTTTCAATGGATAAAAGATTATGTAACTGGCAGGGGTTTCTTTGTACAAACATATGAGGGTACAACTGCCCAACATTACACTTACTGCGGAGTACCTCAGAGAGGTGTTTTAAGCCCCACATTGTTCAATGTAGCCCTCATTGGTCTGGTAAAGGTTCTGCCAAAGTCGGTGTGCCTATCTATATACGCCGATGATATTTGCCTCTGGAGTGCTGCAGTTACTCGCCCTCAGGTGCGTGCACGAATACAGCGGGCAGCAAGCCTCACAAGAGCCTACCTTCAGAAACAAGGCCTAATATATCAACTATGAAGTGCGCGTTGATTGCGTTTACACGCCAAACCAATGACGCCATACCCTGTTTACATCATGGGCAGAGTGTCAAATATGCACGGATGCATCGTTTTTCCTGGGCATTCATAATCGACCAGAAGTTTCTTTTGTGGAGCCCACATTGTGCGTACTGAAGAAGAGACTGTCGTATCTATTGTGCCTATCTTGAAATTTCTTTGTGCGGTTTAAAGCATGGGGAACTTCTGTCGCCTCCATGCTACAGCTGTACAGGGCACTTATTTCTGGGTCTCTTGCGCTACAGCTTGCCGGTACTGTACTAACCCTTGCAAATCGAATACTATCTTCATTGCGACAGTTTGCAGGGTCAGGCACTGCGTTGCCTGCCTAGGAACTGCCCGCTGATTCTAGCTTCGCATGACCGGATCCTTCGCTTGCTTCTACGCGGTGTCAAGTCACGGTAGTTTCCGAAAACCCACAGATTTGCGCAGGCGTATACAGGCCAGCTTCGTGACTCCAAAGAGTCGAAGGTCGCGTACACATGGCGCCTGAGCTCATTGTTACTTATATGCGCACAGCCTAGCTGCTCTCAGCGTTCGACTTCGACAAGTACTCCTGACTGGGCTAAATGGTACATGATAAAATTATCTTGCTTTAGCGCAGCTCAGTTTCAGCGTGAAGGAAAGATACTATGCAGTCAAGAAGGAGCTCACACTGTCGTCTGTTTTTCTCCTTCTTGACTGCATAGTATCTTTCCTTCACGCTCAAACAGAGCTGCGCTAAAGCCATATCATTTTGTCGTTCAACTTCGGTTCACCAAAGGCAATTGCCAGGCATTTAGTTTATCTTCGTAGAAGCCTCTATGGTTGAAGCACAGTGTTGTTCATTACTCACACTCTAAGCGTCTGAGGATGACACAGATCATTAACTGCGAATTTTAGAAGCTATTTTACACGGCAGGCGTTTTTTTAAGTGACATTGACTAGCCTCGACTGAAGAAGCCTCCAGACAATGTTTGTAAAGATTTCATTGGTCTGCATTTTCTACGCACCTTTGTTTATTTTGTCGTACTCCAAATACAGCGACACCTTAACTTGCGGCCCGATTCCCGCACTCCATTTTTCACGCCTACGGTCAGCACGAGGAACAAAGAGCATATTGTTACCACAAGTATTGATGGTAGCCTTGAATTCCGATTTCTGGCCTGTTACAAAGCACCAACGCCTACTCAATTTCTACCTTTCTTTTGTTTATTGGCGTCAGAAACAGCATGTCATAAATGGCAAGTAAATAAATATGCAACAGGAGCTCCCAAGGTTACAAACCACAGGCTGGATCTTCTATGTGAAGAGAAAACTAAAATACCCACTGCGTAAAGGGAACTTTTTTGTAAGTGTTACAAGTACCAAGGTGTGATGAGGTCCCCTGATGCCGCTGGGAGGACAACGAAGCGGCGGAAATGACGTGCAAGCACGCGCACTGAAATCAGAGCGGTTCACCCGCCTTGAACTTCATCATTTGCAAGTTCGGCCTCAGCACTTAGCGGTCATTTTAACGAACGGACATCTGCCAGCTATCGCCTGACGGTAGATGGCAGAAAAAAAATAACGATCCGTAAGTGGCGTCATGGCTACAAGCGGTGCTGACTAAAGACTGGTGCGCACCGGCGACTATAGCAGCGGTCGCGCAACCATTTGCGACTGTCGACCAAAAAGCGACTGATGTTCACACCGGCAGAGGCTGCATGCGAGCGACCGGGGGTCGCAATAGCGAAGAGTCACGTCCGGATCTCGTTATCAGTGAGAACTCTGGAGACAAGCGCCCATCAGCTGATCGCCGCCAGCCGGTGTGCACCAGCCTTAATACTTCCATGTTTTTATGCACACAAATACCCAATAAAGTAGACGACGGGGTAAGAGCATCGGCCTCGTAATCCAAACGTTAGGTCCGTGTCGGGGACCAGTTGTATTTTCTCTATTTTATTTTCTTCTCATCTCTATTACAATTATTACAGTATATATATACTTAAAAAAGTGCAATTATCATCCCCAATGCCTACTTCGCCATCATTGTCTTCTGGTTTTCATTGATATATTAAAAAAAGAATTCGTCGCGTTCTATATTCATAAAAAAACTGGTGAGGCATAAAATTACTTTTCCGTATCTGCACCGCGGATGCATTAACACCGATATGTGATGGCCAAGTCCTTTTTTTTTATAAGGGCTTTGATGTCAAATGTGAAGTAAGCCGACGTTATCCGCATTCTTTCTACAAAGGAAGTAATTCGATAGAACCGAAGCACAGCCTTTATTTATCCAGCTTCTCAATGTTCTGAATCATCAGTTATTTGCCCATCTGTATACGCGTATGCTTTCACGTATGGAGAAAGAATGGTGGCAGGGTTGCTTGGCTTTCCGTGCAGATAGGAACGCTACGTGTGCAGTTCTCTTATGGAAGCGGTTCAGGAATACACAGAACGCAGCTTTGTAACGCATGCTCAGCTCTATTACCCTTAAATCCCCCGGGAAAGATCCTTCTTGCAGATTCGTTACTCCATCCAATTCCGGCTATGCAAATAAAAAAATCAAGTTTCGGTTAGTGAATGCGCACGCAAGCAATAGGTGCAGCATGATGCGTGACTTATCGATCCTTCAGGAAAGGCCAAACTTCACGGCAGGCACGTTGCTCAGCGTTTCGTTTTAGTCACCCAAGCCATACAGTCAACTTGCACGGAAAACAGTTCCAATGTGAGAATTGTTCGGCAATATACTCTAAATACATCAACGATATTTACAGCTTTACAATCGTTCATTCTTAGTCACCATTGAACTTTTCACGAATATTGAGCCTACAAAGGTAAATTCTATGAAAACAACATATAAGTACCTTCAATAATGGTTCTGGTGTAACGTTTCAATACCAGTTGATGTATCAGGGAACATTTTCTCACAATTTCACGCTATTCCAGACTCGTCGGTGGCCGCAAATGTATTCTTTATTATTTGCGATCAAAAAGCCCCTATTCCAGACAGAAGTGTTCTGCTGAACTTGGGATAGGGGGAGGGAGATGGGAGGGCAGAGAACAACTTCACATACTGAGAATTTTAGATGAGCCTAAATTGAGCGAATGTTATAAAACGGAGTGTAAATTATTATACAAAAGCTGCAAAAGATGGAGCTCATTAAGATGAATTATAGGGGAAAGTTACAGACCCCGCTGCTGTATCACTTTCATCTCGTCTCTTGCCCTGTACCCTTTATCAGGGCACAAATGCGTGTTGTTGAACCCTCGACGTTTTTTCAGTAGAGGGCTCAGTGGTCAATAGACCGATATATCGGGCTCCAGACCAGCGAGCGAAATAGGAGACCGAACCCTGTGCCTTCAGATTGCGTGTTGTACGGAACTCTAACGCCGATCTTTCCAATTTTGCAGGATCCCTGGATTGACTGAAATGAGCAAGTAGAACGATCCCCTAGGTTGTAAACATCTCCAGTGGACTTTCGCACCCATTTGTTCTCCTATTTTGTTCCGCATTCATCTTTTGTTACTGAGCTTCTTTTGGATGTATATCACTGAGATGAAGATGCACATTTGGTAAAAGAAGTTAGGAATGCGAACATAAACACTAGAGAAGAGTGCAAGAAAAGACAAACATGGACTACCAGACACCAACTTGATATGTTCTCGTGCATCTTTGTCAGCAGCCCTAAGTTCTTTTGTCATGAGCTCTACCTTACTCAATATGCTGTCGCTCTAAGCTCCTCGTCTTTTCACTTCTCTTAGAAAGGGCCACCTGTTTTCTTGCTTGCCTTCGAGATCAAACTACCGGCGCAACTATAGGCGTTTTACCGCCTCCCATTGTGTTTTTACGCATGATAACGAAATATGAATAGCAATTGTCCACTCGCTGTCGAGCACTTCTTTATCCTTCATGCATGGCGTCATTGTTCGGCAAAGACCGCGCGTATGCTCTTGGCTGACTTCTCTTGTGACAATAAAGTTTCGGCAGCCTGTCCCAGCCAGTTGTATGCGAGAGCATTTGCATTGTGTTGCTATTTCTGTCTTTACATAAAATGACAAAACTCCCACGTCATTTATTTCTGTTACACTAGTATCACTTTCTGTGCTGAAATGTGCGGGAAATAAACCAGATGATAGAAAACGAATAGGGTGCATGGCAAGTGGCACTTTTTAACCCGTTTCACCATGAACACATATGTATTTTCCGCCACGAGCTCCCATGCCTTTTAAGGAGATAGGTACCGCTGACTGCCACATACCGCAAAGCGATACTGTTACCTTTAGTACAGCATATAGTTTGAGATAACTAGTAGCCTGTGCGGCTTGAAAAATCCGGAAGAACTCCAATAAACACCCGCCAATAAGGAAATGTTTTACAATTTTGATTGATTCGGTAAACTCCGATTTTGAAGGCCAATGTAACCTCGTTCCACTCATTATGAAAAAAGGGTTGTTTTGCATGCGACTATGCAAAACAGATGGTTGCGACTAATCAACTAGGACAACTTTGGATTGACTTTGTTTCGTAAATGATAGGTACTCTTGATGTATGCAATCTTCGTTTATGTATCCGAGAAATTGAGATTTTATATAATATTCTTGATATTTTTACTGAACCTTTCCTATCTATGAGAAACGATGGCCGAACATAGCAGCAGCACGATATGTTTTACCTGCGCTTGCGCCAAACAAAGCCGATTTTGCAGAACTTTCACCTGATATAGCAACATCATTTCCAGACCCGGCTCAATAGTGTCCGTATACTTGGGCGAAGCATACCGTTACATAAGGCATTAAATAGGGTGTACTGATCAGTTTGTGGGGCTGAAAAAGGTATATAAACTATAGCACACATGAGCGACGTAGTCTTTTTTAAATGTAACATTGTTTCCGAGCCATCACAGCCAGCCCCCCTGACATACTGTCGATTGACAATAGTGGCACTTTCAAACACGGGATCTTGGGTGATGCAATGCACGCATGTGGCTGTCATCCCGCTTTAGGATTCCAGTTCATGCAAGTTGCCTCAGCACACATGTCACACGGTGTTCCAGATTAGATGAACGGCTGGGAAAGCACCATGTTTCAACGACAAGCATTTCACTGCGTTTTTGCGTATACCGTTCGTTCGACCTTCAACGCCGAATATTGCCGAATTCCGTGTGATTTCGTGAAAGTATTATAGCGCCCAGGCGAGCTTGGCTTCCTGTGCATACTAGTATACTATTTTCACTCGTCCTCCTTTTTTTGCGAGCTGCGCACTGTAAGACAAAGTTCCTACTTAGTTTTTCGGCGAGTGACATATTAATTTGTTTCTATCGCATTTGCTGTTTTGACGTTGTGGCGTAACTGTGATTTTTTTTCACAGAAAATGACATCCAGTATATCACCTCGTAAGTCGCGCTCACAATAAAAGCATTGGGATTTTCTGCTGCAAATTGCTAGAGCCTTCAAAGGAAGATCCATTTGATACGCCAAACATCGATCGCCTCAACCCTCACGTTCGCGCTAAATGCGATAAAACGCATTTTGCGGGCATTCTTCACGGCCGCATAATTATTGTCACTGTCAATTGCAATAATGGCAGTCTATTCAATATCGTCATTCCATCAAGCCTGCTCCTTTGTTCTGTGGCCGATGCGCGAAATTGAGGTCACGTACTTTTTATTCCCTCAACTTATATAATGGGGGAGTAACAAGCGTTCATCTGCGCGTCAAGGATCGATCACAAGCTTTCGTTAAGCATATCGCCCCTTCACTATTAACTATAGTGGTGGTCAGTGGCAAAAACAGTACGTACCTAATATAACACAATGTTGGCCCCGCACATGATGTAATAAGGAACACGAATAAGACGAACAAATATGGCTGAAAAGTCCAGCGTTGAAGCATGGATTTGTCACTATATGCTCAAACTCAAATATAGTACGCAAAAAAAAAGATCTTTCGAAATTTCCACATGGACTTGACAATCGCCAATTGTCGGAAGAAAGGTTCTTAGGACACTGACAGAAGTCGTCCTCGGCGCGCAAGGCTTTGACAGCGTTGTCGCGCTTCTTGCGGGAAAGTGGTCTCTGAGACAGGCTGTAAACAGTTTCGCCGTCCTTTTTGTTTCACCCTCTTTTTTATGTCAAATTTTATTACCTTATCTTGTTCCCCAGCACAGGGTGGCCAGATGGTCTGAGAACTGGCTAACCTCCCTGTCCTTCCTTTCCCCCACTCTTCATCCTCATCCTCCTTATGGTGACGCGCGAGAACTCGTGCCAATATTTAAAAGTGTGCACAAAGCATGTGCAATCTGTTCGTCACAACAAAATTGTTCACTTGGAAGTAGCATGCTAGAGCATGCTATCGCTCAGGCGGGCCTCTCTGCTTTTCCTTAATTAGACCTCTCCCTCTCTCTTGACGTCCAAATGGTGCTTTCATGCTTAATTTGATTTCTCGCAACCACCGTGAAACGCAATTTAAGGAGGAAACAAGCCGGTGGTCTTTCGACGTCTATAGTCCTTAAAACTGCCCCCACCTCCCCGAAGCGAATCGTGAGGGAACGCGAATGCACTTCCTGCGCCGGGATAGCGCGGCGTACTCATTTTATTGGCGTAAATTCATGTCGAGACGAGGATTTATACCGTAACAATTTACCTACACACTCATTAGCCCCTGTTTGTGTTGCCATTGTACCTGAAGGGCGGTATTCTCAGCGTCCTATCAACACAAACGCTACACCAACGCTGGCAACACAAACGCGTCTCGAACGCACTGCATCGAGGTGGTATCAAGTCACGTTCAAGTCAAGGAGGTGGGGGCTCCTGTTGCTAGGGGGCGAGGACAAGTGCACGCACTCGCAGCTGTTGCTGACAGCTGCCGACGCCGAAGCGTCACATGGTTGGGGGCTCCGGTTGCTAGAGACGCGCGTGCCCGCAGCTGTTGCTATGGGAGAGGGTGGTGGACAGATCGCGATGGTCGCCCGGCAAAGCGTGACTAAGAAATGCATTCGCGTATCAAAATACGTAAGAAGAAAGACAGATTGATTGATTTATATGTGGCGTTCAGCATCCTAAAAGTGCCATATGGTTATAAGAGACGCTGTAGGCGCGGAATCCGGAAATAAACAACTCGTGGGGTTTTGAACGAGCACCCAAAGGGGATAAAGACGGAAAAAAAAACGGACAAAAAGAAACAGGAAAAGAGTGAGGGAGACGGAAAAACAACTGAAGAGAAATGAAGAAGACTGCCCAGTTTCACACTTCCAACAGGCTTGAAACCGCTATTGCGATGCTGCCCTAATTTTTTTTTTAACTTTCTCTTCCGCCTCCATGCGATTTTATATTCGTAGTATTTCTTAGGTAACTGCAGGCGCTTTCATCTATCTATCTATCTATCTATCTATCTATCTATCTATCTATCTATCTATCTATCTATCTATCTATCTATCTATCTATCTATCTATCTATCTATCTATCTATCTATCTATCTATCTATCTATCTGTCTGTCTATCTGTCTGTCTATCTGTCTGTCTGTCTGTCTGTCTGTCTGTCTGTCTGTCTGTCTGTCTGTCTGTCTGTCTGTCTGTCTGTCTGTCTGTCTGTCTGTCTGTCTGTCTGTCTGTCTGTCTGTCTGTCTGTCTGTCTGTCTATCTATCTATCTATCTATCTATCTATCTATCTATCTATCTATCTATCTATCTATCTATCTATCTATCTATCTATCTATCTATCTATCTACCTATCTATCTATCTATCTATCCAGCTTTGCTGTGTGCGTCATTACTTTCTTGAAGTGAAGCAAAGTTAGTATGAGAGCATACGATGGTCTTACGAATAAAACTCGCTGGTCATGACGTAAATAAAGCCACAATGCCGCAGAGTATCTCATCAAACACTTTCCACCAGACAGTGGCACATTCCCGCGGGTGGTGTGTGCCACAGACCATTAACTCATGAATGGTGAAAAAACACACGGGTAACTTTACTGCGTTCACGTTAAGAAAAAGTTGACATCGGCTGCGTTGAGTTGATGATTACATAGAATAAAGAGGCCCAGCAGGAATCGAACCTCAGCATTCTGCGAGGCAATCAATTTTTCCACCACAAAGTCACGCCCGTCCTCGGAACTACTTTTCTAATAGATTTATTTGTGGGGCTTAACGCCCCGAAACCCCCATATGATTATGAGAGACGCCGTAGTGAAGGGCTCTGGAAATTTCACCCACAGGGGGTTCTGAATGCTCGCCCAAATCTAAGCACATGGGCCTAGAGCATTTTCGTCTCCACCGAAAATTCAGCCTGCCTGAAGCCGGGAATCGATCCCGCAACCTGCGGGTCAGCAGCCGAGTACCTTACCACTAGACCACCACTGACGGGGCTACTCTTCAAATGAACTCTAATGTTCGTGAAACATCAATTGTGGTTGTAGTGCCAGTTTTATTAATGTTACATATGTACTCCTGTCGTACAGCCGTCACTCCACGTTAACGTCAATGGTAGTTAAGTTCCATCCGCTGAACTTAATTCATGTAGCAGTGTCCAGAGCTACCATCCTCGCGAGCACCAGCGCTTCACATCACATTACCTCTTCTGGTGCTGCTAGTAATACTTGGTTATTGGTATTGTTACTCAAGTGTAAACCACTGGTGATATCAAATATGTGCGACTGTTTAACTTATGTTTGAGCGTGCGTTTTACCATATCTTCAGCGCACTTCGAAATGTTTCGCACAATAAAAAAATTACAACACAGTCACTTTCCGTCTTCTCGCTTCGCATAACATCAATGCTCAAGATACGTGGCATCTGTCGCAAATTTTGCATATAAAGACGTGATGAATGATGCTGGTGGCAAATACAAGGTTTTCAACTTCAAGGTTTTTTGCGAAAAAGGGGCATTTAAAGATGGTGTTGAGTACAAATTTTTGATCATTTAGTGTTTACAGAGCTACGATCCGGATAACATTCTTACTATTGTCTGCAACAGAGCCAAATTCGCAACTGAAAAGTGGGCACTCATTAAGGAACGAAGCCCTCGTATATTGTCTGGTTTCGAGACGCAAGAGTCTGTACCAGTTGTTGAATTATGAGGCCCGTCTGAGTAATCACACCACAAATTGAGTGAATCAATACGCTGGCGTTACCTTTTATTGAAAACGTGGCATACTTCTACTACTTCGTTTGTTACCTTTCAATTTATGCAATTGGCCCTTATATGTAATGAAAGCTTTGAATGGTAGAAAAGTGGGTGATATATTGCTCAATGTTGTTTGTAGGTATACTGTACTCATGGACAACTTATCTTGGCAATGAAGGGAAAGCTACAGAGGCGGAGCTTCTGCATCCTCATTGGTGTGCTCTGTACCACTGTGAAAAGGAATGTCTGTGCGTAATCGGCGTTTTACATTGACGCAGACGCTACTTGGTTTGCAAGGTACTACACGTAAAGAAAGAGAAAAAAAACTTTATTATATCTATATACACGGAGTACGTGGGTGGTGGCCAAGGAAGATTAAAAAAATTGCTGGAGTGAAAATAATTTCGCAGAAGTGAAGCCGTTCCTCTGGCAAGATGGTGGCTGTGGCGGCCATCTTACTAGGGGAATAATAAAGTATCACCGTTCAGCGATTAAAAACGAAGCGTTTCGCTCGCACGACCAACGGGTTTATTGTGGGAACTTTTTCGGTTCATATAGTGCTCGAAGTGCGTCTTAAAGTTACTAGTTTTCTTTAGTGAGCCTCTCAGTGGAGACAAAGTTCTTTGAAGATTTAGTCATCCATACTTGTTTCCGTGGTGAATGCAAAACATCACCCTTCACTGTGAATGACCTCCCTTTGTTTGTTCATAGAGCCTTACCGTTTACTTAAGTATTTAATACCTGTGTCACACGGGCGCGCAAAAAGTCTTTTAAGTAAGCGGTCTTTTACGAAGTTGAAAGACTTTTAACAAAGAGGTGTTTGCGGCGCAGACACACGGCAGCAACGATCTCCTTTTAGTGTTTTCGTTCGAAGACGCTAGCGAAAGCGTGGCGCTAGCAGTTAAAAGAGAAGCAATGAAAATTAAACGATGTATCACGATGTACAAATTAAAGACTTGTTGCACTGCTCGTTTCTTCAAATAAATTTAAGAATAAGAGATCAAGAAACACCAATGTGAATGTTTTTTGCACTATATAAGAAAGCATTCCCATAACTAGCGACGTGCGCAAGTCCGTCTGGCACCCCTGGGCTTTTATTTACCGTATTTGTTTTTCGCTGCTCTCGACTGCTCTCGACACGTTATGGGCGACCATACGGGAGAAAAAGCGAGGATTGCAAGCCTCATGGCCTGCCTTCTCGCTCTGGAAAGCGAGGCAGACGCTGCAAAAGCCGCCAAGGAGAGGATAAAGCAGCAAATGCTGTTCAGCAATTCCTTGCTGTGCGCACTGGAGCTGTCGGAGAAAGCCTGCGATCGAGCGATCTGGGCCTTCAGACGAAACGAGAGGTGGTTCGAGGGAACTGTACCTCACCTCGGTGAGCAGAACTTCAAACAATCTTTTCGAGTATACCCGTCCACATTTCGTTTCAATTTCGTTGCAATAAAGAATGTAGCTGCCACTAGAAGTTACTTACTTCCTCAACTGAGGGACTGCTGCTTGCTGGGCTCGAGCTGATCCCAGCCTCCTCCATTAAAGAGGGGTCGTTTACAGGCAGGCTTCCAAGAAATCTGTGGATCTCTACAAAAAAGGTCCAGCTTGGTGGGGACGAGCCCGTTGTCTTTTCTTTAAGGCATTTCCTGAAGAATACGAAAATAAATGATTAAACAGATGTTACAAGACTGACAACTGCGCGCTGAGAAAACCACTGGTACATGCAAACTGTACAATCGCGCGGCGAAAAGTAGAAAGAAGCGAATTGTTAAACCTACGCCACATCAAGTGCGCGTTTCCTTCTTGTTACATGACAGGTTTGCACGCTTAACAAGCAACAAAGACGCGTTTCTTGACGTTTGTACTTGTGTAACTGCAACATCGCGTCATTGTAAAGCAATTCCACTGCAAATCGCCGAAAAGAAACTTTGTGTGCGGCTAAAACGCGCGATAAGCATGCTTCCACACGTGGCCATTCACTTGGTGTTCAACGTTTTGCCTACGGTGGGGCGTCGTTTCGAAAAGATTGTTCGGACGTTTTCCACGCCAAATGCGCTTCACCTGCTCGCGAAAAAATTCTGCTGCTCAAATCGCCAGTAAACTTACTGGAAGCATTCGATAACATACCTGCAATACAATTTTTAAAAAATCATTTTTTCCCATGATCGCTGTTGTCGTCCCACTTCCCTCCTCACGCTTACAGGCCGCTAAGACGCGTCAAGCTTACTCAAATAATTTGCCTCACCTGTAGGTGTGTGTCAGATTTTCTATTTTTGTGTGCACTTGGTCCTTCGTGCGGGAGACACCCGCACTTGTGAGTGCAGCCGCGATGCTGGTGTACACCTCGCCGTTGTGCTTCTGCGCTCGCAACGAGTGCAGGTTGTCCTCCCAGAGTCTGATTAGGCTCCACGTGTCTGCTTCTGACCATTGCAGACGCTGCCTTTTCCGTGGGGCGCCGGCTGCTTGATCTCCGGAGTTGGCCATAGACGCCCCGACTCGGACCGCTTAAATGACGGGCAAACACACAACTGCCACGCTTTCCTCGCTTGTGCAAAATGGCGCGGCGCGAGACCGAGCGTCACCACGTGATATTGCCGACGCGTTGTAGCTGCTTACGAGAGTAGAAAAGGAAATAACCATTAAAAGAGTTCATTACACTTTCTGCAGTATATGAAATTTGTTTTCACAAAAAGTTTTGGTGACAAAAAAATTAGCATTCGATTTTTTTTTCCCACCACTCGAAAATTGCTGGCGCCCACTGGTTTCGAGGCTACTCATTCGGAGCCGTAAAAGAGATCGACAAACGCCGTTTACGAAAAAGACCGCTTCTTCAAAGGCGTTCGCTCTGTGCCGTGTGTCTGCTGTCAGGAACTCCTTTTCGGAAAAAGACCGCTTACTTAAAAGACTTTTAAGTGCCCGTGTGACAGGGGTATAAGTTTAGTCATCTCGATGGCAAGAATGTCCTGCCTCTGTTGTACAATTTTCGCATTGTACGTCACTGCATACGCTATAAGTTCTTTTGCTGTATATAACAGCTTGCATTGTACATACGCTTTAATCATCATTTTTCATTTTTATGTGCGCACTTAAGCTGTGTAAGATATATCCGGAAATAAAATTCTCTTAAACTAGATCAAAATTTTTGTGTCGAAGGTCCCCAAGAAGGACTATCGTGCTCAAAAGTGCAGCCTGCTCACGGATTTTATGGTGTTTATTTCTCTTCTGCAAATAACACAGCCGTCAATTGCAAACTCAACGTCTGTTTGAGAAGCAATCTGTTTGTGGGCCTCTGTTTGTGAAACAATCAACCCGTAGAAGTTTCACGCTCTGACATATCTCTTGTTTGTCCTGACAAATTCCACCCACTACTTAATGTAAGATTATCTGTATCGGCCGAAACTGCGAAGCTACAACAGTCATTTAAACTCATCTCAAAGTATTTGTTTTCAAGAAAGGCGATTACAATGGGCTCTTATTATCACTTGTCAGCCGTTGATTGGTTCCAGGTTGCTGACACACCAAACGTTGATGAACAATTTGAACAGTTTACGGAGCTTGTATTAGACAGCATTCGTAAGTATATACCTCAATATACACCTTAACATCGTAAATATCTCCACTGGTTTTCTGCTGAACGTCTAAGCGCACTGAAGCATAAAGATCGCGCGCACAAGAAGGCTAAATTTTCTCCGTTCAGCAAGCCGAAGGAAAAGGTCAGCTTTTTTGGGATCTCTCTAAACGCCTATATAAATGGGGCCACAGTTCGTATATTGAATCATTGGAAAAAAAGCCGTTCTGATGGGCCTGCTGAGTTTTGAAAGTATGTACACAAGTTGCCTAGCAAAAGTGGAGAGCCTTTCGGGCTGCTGGACGCGGATCGTGCCGAAGTGCATGTTGTCGCTGACTGTTTTGACATGCATTTCCAATCCGTTATAAGGCCCCCCGACTCTAACCTCCGAATGCAGAAATGTTACTTGGCTCGCGACTTCAACTTGACTTGAGCAAGTCGGCGTGAAGCAAGCAGCGGACTTGAAAGCGCCCAAGTCAGCCTTCTCGTTTCATAGATGCTCAGGCTGTCTTGCTTGGTCAAGTCAAGAACGAGCTTCAAAGCAGAAACACGCTGCTCGCCTGCTAACGAGGGTAATGAGTAGTTCACGTAAGGCATGTGTTACACAAAAAAAGACCATAGTTTTAAAATAACTATAAAAACGAAGGGCCACAGGCATATTTTTGCCATTTTATGGCTAACGAGCGGCACGTTGTGCCTGCCGCCAAAGCGATGCGTGCAGTGTTCCTTCTGTAAAGCGTTCATGCCCGCTGATTTTAGTGGCCACTCAAATGCGGGGCGTTTCTCCCCGCTTGCTTGCTTGGAGGAGAAACAAGCATCGCGCTGGGTTCTTTCGTCGTTATTTTTTTTTCAATCGAACGCCACGGCGTGTATTTGTGCTGACCTGGCTCACGAGGTAACGCGATTCTCACGGTATACTTTGCCTTTATGTTCGCCTGTGGACATGCTTGTAGCGGGCTAGGTCGTAGTTATATATGAAAAAAAAAAACAAGTTCTGGGAACAAATGTGATTCGTATGCTTTTGTTGAGCTTGGTGAACAAGAGAAAAAGCGGGAGTCAGCCCATTGCCTTGAGCAGAATTTTGTCTAGTGGGATGCAGCCATGTTTCGCTACATGATGGTGAAGGGGATCAAAAAACCCGTTATAGGGGCACCTCATTTTATTTGGGTGGAATTTTACGTAGCGTTGTGCTACGAGCGATGCTTTTCTGAGCGAGAAACAGCGCCCGAGGCGAGACGAAAGGATACATGAGGCACACAGACACAGTGCCGAGTCAATTTTGTACCGAAAGAGACGAAAAATGTCGTCGTGTTTTAAAAAAAAAAACAGAAAAAGCCGTTGTGGTTACAGAACACTTCGGCGTCGTCACTACCGGGGCTATTAATACGCACGCGTGTGCATTCGACACAACCTGTAACGCCAGAGAACTCAGCCACTTCATCAAAGTGCCGCATAACTACACAGAAAGTGCTGCTGGTTGCGGAAAGCGCACCAGCATTGCGTACACGTGCTTAGCGATGAGTAGCGTAACCTTTCTTACTGCACAGCAAACTGTCGACTACGGAATGCGGACGAGATTCCCGGTGACTGTTTGGAATGTGCCAGTGCCGTAAAACCTGAGAGCCATCAGTAGCTGCAACACTGAAGGCACAGGCTGTCTTCGGTTGTCCCCACTTTCACGGAGCAGCAACATACCCAGCAGCTGCCGCACGGCGTTCTTCGTGAATCTGTATCGACCGTGGAATTGTTCCTCGTGGTACAACTCCATCGAATTTCCTCGGTCACGTAAAGCGGCTCCAAGAATCTTTGGTAGGCAGTGCGCCTCAGAAAATACTATGCTTACGGCGAGGCAAGCAAACTCAAAAGCGGCCACCCTCCACGCGACGTCTATTCGAGAGGTGGCCATGCTGGAATAACGCGTGAAATCGCTTTCAAGTTAGGCCCACAGCTGACTTGAAACTTGTCCTGACTTCGACCGAGCCAAGTCACCTTCAAGTCGTCCGCAAGTTCGAGAACGATTTATGGTGACCGGCAAGACTGTCTTGAGTCAAGAACGAGTCAAGTACGAGTCAAGTAACATCTCTGCATTCGGGGTAAAACACAGATAGCACAGCAGCCCAAGATAGCTAGCACATGTAGTCTATCGCTGGGTGAAAAGCTCATCTGCTTATGCAATAAGTGCTTAAAAACGTCTTTATCGTGTGGCCCAGATGGTCTCAATTCCTGCATACTAACGACTTATGGTAGCATGCAATCACTACAATTTTGAACAACTGTTTGAATGCTTTTACCTTTCTCAGCATGTGGAAAACTGCACGCGTTTTTCTAGTATTTATTTGGGTCTGCAAAATGGATGTTTCTAATTGTTCCCCTGATTTCACTACCATGTGCTACATCGAAGATCTTTGAAGTGCCTTTTCAAACGTATTGTACTTTAGCGTGAATAATTGATTGACTTCCTTATAGACACGGGTTTCTCCCTGGCTGCTGAACTAGCACAAATCTTGCTAGTTTCTTGACGCAAATCTCTTCTCCTATTTCTCACAGAGGACAGGCTCACTAGAGTCCTACTGTCACCTTATGAAGGCTTTTTGACGTAGTCAGCCATTCACTGTTTCTGTTTAAACTTTCAAACCTTGATGTTTACTCGTCTGTTGTGAACCCGCTGCACAGCTATCTGTTTAATAGATCTTGTTATGTCGCCGTAAATGGTCCTTGTATTAAGTGACTGGTGGAGTCCCTCAAGAGTCAGTATTAGGCCCATTCCTATTTTAAATTTATTTTAAGGATGTTTGTCCTGCAATTCGTTATTCTTATTTTCTCTTGTATGCTGATGACATTAGAGTATTTACGGAAATTTATTCAGTAACGACTGTCGCTTGGTGCAGTCAGATCTGTGTTCCTTTTCCGAATAGTGTGATAACAATAACCTTTGTCTGAATACCTCAAGGACGAAATTCATGAGTATATCTCGCAAAATATCCATCGTGTCATTTCCATACTTTGTCAATACCATGCTCTTATGTAAAGCACATAAGTTCAGAAATCTTGGTGTTCTCTTTGATAGCGTGCTAAAATTTTCTGCTCACACTAAACGTGCTGCCATGCATGGACTTCGTTTTCTTGGTGGCATTTGTGAAATCTTTCGAGAATTTAGTTCTCCTACTGTCTTTCACAAATTGTACTCCGCCATTAGTCTTCCTCAACTTCAATATGCATCTGTGATCTGGAATGGCATTGTTAAATCTGACAGTGATGCCACTGAGCGAGTCCAGAAAAATTTATAAGCATTTACAATCATCATTTCGCTTGGAACAACTCTGGAACTCGTTCTAACACTTCCAGATTATTATCGAGGCCATCACTTTGCTGCCGACGAAATCACGCTGACCTATTATTTATTTACAAACTAGCTCACGGCATCCTAATCTGCCCTTTACTACTCAGTTAGGTATATTATCGCAATCCGCGTAACTTGACTTGGGAGAATCGAGCCATTTCTTGTGCCTGCCAACTTCTTTCTACACTGCGCTGTTCACTGAATACAAAGTCTATTTAATGTTATCCTTCATGATCTTGATGTTTGCCACAGTCCACTGTCATTGTTTTTATCTCAGGTCTACACTATCATGCGTACAGATTCTTCTCTTTCTGTCTTTCAGGAAGGTTTCTACATAGTTGAGTATATTCTCCTTTATGTTTCACTTCCTTTCTTTAACTTTCGTCCTGTAATATTTTTCCACTCATTTTGCACCGACTTCTATCTACCTGTTTATTTTTCCTGTTTTTTAGTTTTCTGAAGAGTGTCTGCATTGTATTGTTTATTTGAACTGTTTTGCTATTTTATTCATTGTTATTTATGTTTATTTGCATTGTTTTATTTTTGCGCGTGCCTGCACTAAGACCTTATGGGTGATCAAGGGCACGTCGAATAAATGATAGATTGATTATTACGTTACATTACTAGAAAGGAAGTTACATATTCACTGACAGGAGCAGCAACGGACTACATGCTGTATATATCAGTGTGCACGAAACGTCTTACTTAATTTTCACGTTGTTCCGGCTGTACAACAGCCAACCCGAAACCGGGGCGCTTTGCGACCTATAACAAGGTACGCAAGTGTATTGCGCGATGATGCACCGTGTTGCGACGCGCGCCTCCGAAGACGTTACGAAGGGCGCCTCGAAATCTAACCGCTGCAACCACTGTTTCGAAAGACTGCGACGCCAACACGGTCCCGAAGGCGCCACTGCTTCGAACTCCGCTGGGAAGGTCACCAGCCGTTTGGTAGCGTAGGTTTCTCAGCTCGCGACTGCTTCTTCGCAGAGCTGATAGACGAGCGAACGAGACGACGGTGAGTTAAACAAGGTTTATGTACAGCATATATACAGAGGCGTTACAAATTCGGCACTGGGGCCGACAGAGACGCGAAGAGCCGAGCTCTTCTCTCTAACACATAGCTCTACTCTCAATTGTGTCTGCTGTCAAAGGGGTCTCTCTCGACGCGCCGCAGGGCTTCTTTTATATGCCCCGGGTCCAACCCAAATGTCCAACCAGAAGCACCGCTGGTCGCAAGGTCAGAATCCTCCAATGAGGTCGCCGCTGGGCCGCGTCCTTCTTTCTCATCGAATCTGGAGAGGCTGCGCTGCAGGTGGCTGCACCCAAGGACGAGTGACGTCGCCGCGCATTGCGTCAGCCGCCCGACAGGAAGACGCCGGTTGTTTACTCGACGGGCTCGCTTGCTGAGGTGACTCACTGCACGTGCACGCCAGAAAGGCGCCGTGGCGTGATGACGCTGTTGAGTTGTTCGTGTCAGGTGGGCTGGCCTTGACACAGATTGGTTTTTTCAGAGGCACGAACGTTCGCTGTCGACTCGCAGGCATAACAGCACCCCCGCCGCCAGACAATGCGCCGGAAAGACGAGCTGCTTCCACGGGGCTCGGATGTCAGGCGCGCTCGATCGCCAGGTCCCTCCAGGTTCGCCTCCAGGGCCATGGGGAGAATGCAGCTTCAGACTCTGTTCAGGGAACACATCCCATTCTTGAGGACGGATTCCAGCTCCACTGGCTTGTCGCCACAACTTGCCGAACCGCTTCGCTCGTCTCTTCTGACGATCTTTGGTTTCAGCACTTGTCGATGGTTCTGCAACTTGTCAAGAACGGTTTGACAACAGACAACACACGACACAAGCAAGTGCCCTCGCTCACCCGACAGAACACCAGACAACGTATAGTACAACATATACCTAGCTATGTGTCTATCGGAATTTCGTTCCCTCTACATCAAGAGGCACATGTGGGACACCAGACTCTTAAAATAAGAGCTCAATTTTTTTACACGTACAACAACGCAACGAATTAAAATACCACAAAAAGTTGGCCCCTTGAGACCACTCTGAACGAGAGCGCTCAGCCCAGGTCATGATGAGGACAAAATTTTGCCCCGAATCGCCAGCGAGAAACCGAAAGGTGGAGAAGGTACTAACTAAAGGCACGGCTCAATGCGTCTGCATTAGCGTTTAGCGTTCCTTTTTTTCTTTAGCGAACGTCAAAGTTGTGCTGTTGGAGCGTCATGCTCCACCTCAGTAACCGGCCACTTTTAGGCGACGATACCTATGCGGTACTGAGGGCTGCTCGTACTTGCGACGTTGCACATCTGTGTAACTACAATAGGGAAGTCCAGATTTCTCATGAAAAGAAACAATCCTTCTCTGGTCCTCCTTCTACACTGCACTTAACCTACGCTCTAAGTTCAACTGCTCCAAGATTACCTCCGATCCCCTTTCGATTACATCACTAGAACTCATTTCTACTCCCTCTTCCTCTGAAGCATTTAACAGCAGATGCACGACCGCTTGACGTTGAACGTATGTTTTCATCAAGTTGTAAATTTTGTTTGGCCGCCTTCCTAATTTAATTTCATATTTGGTATCAGCAATTTTCATGGGTGCCTTCCACGTGTCCGAGGATTTCCCCGCTTTCTGACAAGTGCCGCATGAGCGTACAAAGTCTTTGATATCCTTCCAGAATTTTGGCCAATAAAACTCAAGAGAAACTCTAGCCTTGTTTTTTTTGCCGAGATGCCCTGCCCATGCGTTTTCATGCGCCAGTTCTAATAGTTGGCGACGATACTTTTGTGGCACCAAGAGCTGCTCATGCTTGCGACCTTGCGCATTTGTGTAGCTCCGATACAAAAGCCCTGCTTTCTCAAAAAAGAAACATTCCTTTTCTTTTTTCCCAAGTTTACGCTTTCCATTAGCGCTTTTATCGAGAGGTCCTCACGCTGCTCTCGAATGAGCGTTTCTCGATCAACCCTCGACAGCTCGCTCCAACTTTCCGCTACAGGCGAGAGCGTTGCAACCCTCTCGCTCAGACTCAATGGCGCCATGTCGTCTCCCCCTACGCATAACGCGCTGGTCGCTTCAGCGACGGGCCGCTCGAGTGACTGCTCAAACGAGGCACACGGAGAATTTCGTGTTTGAGGTTCCGTCGACTCGCCACTAAGATCACAGAGATATGCTGCTTTTGAACTTGTTTTATCACACAGAACAAGATCAAGCTCCCGCGAAAGGTTCCGTCGACTCGCCACTAAGATCACACAGATATGCTGGTTTTGAACTTGTTTTATCACACAGAACAAGATAAAGCTCCCGCGAAAGCTTCCGCGCTTGCGATCGCGTGAGGGCCATGTACGCTAAGTTGGAGAAGTACGATTTACCCTGCTCTTTGAGAAGCTGCTCCGAGTTGTTAGAGAAAACAAAAGGAAAACTATCGGGAAGCGCGGCGTGCTTTGATATCCTCCCAGGCCTCATCGACTTCCTCAGCCGACACTCCTTCATCCTTCATGATCTCAAGGATCGCTTGCTTTCGTTTCGCATGGCCCAAAGTAATGCCGAGTTCCTCACAAATTTCGATGAGTTCCTTCACTTTAAGGATCTCCATCGTTCACACTAGCCTCTTGCTGTTTGCCCCTGTTAACAATTTACTTGCCGTACCCACTATAAGCCTACTATCAAGACGCGCAAGCAATTTTTAACACTCCCGTGTTTACCCGCTCCACATTAACTTTGGTTTCAAAGCAGTTCGACTTTGCTTGAAACGATCAAAGCTCACTCTAATGCTTCACACAGCCCTTCTCTAAACTACTATAACCTGAGCTAGAGTAGTCTGGTGAACTGAGGGGAAAACATCAGGCACTCACCGCAACGATGTCGCTGACGCCGGCCGATCCCGCAGCTGCCAACCTTTTGTTGCGAAGCGCGCCTTCGACGACGTTACGAAGGGCGCCTCGAAATCTCAACGCTGCAACCACTGTTTCGAAAGACGGCGACGCCAACACGGTCCCGAAGGCGCCACTGCTTCGAACTCCGCCGGGAAGGTCACCAGCCGTTTGGTAGCGTAGGTTTCTCAGCTCGCGACTGCTTCTTCGCAGAGCTGATAGACGAGCGGACGAGACGACGGTGAGTTAAACTAGGTTTATGTACAGCATATATACAGAGGCGTTACAAATTCGGCACTGGGGCCGACAGAGACGCGAAGAGCCGAGCTCTTCTCTCTAACACATAGCTCTACTCTCAATTGTGTCTGCTGTCAAAGGGGTCTCTCTCGACGCGCCGCAGGGCTTCTTTTATATGCCCCGGGTCCAACCCAAATGTCCAACCAGAAGCGCCGCTGGTCGCAAGGTCAGAATCCTCCAATGAGGTCGCCGCTGGGCCGCGTCCTTCTTTCTCATCGAATCTGGAGAGGCTGCGCTGCAGGTGGCTGCACCCAAGGACGAGTGACGTCGCCGCGCATTGCGTCAGCCGCCCGACAGGAAGACGCCGGTTGTTTACTCGACGGGCTCGCTTGCTGAGGTGACTCACTGCACGTGCACGCCAGAAAGGCGCCGTGGCGTGATGACGCCGTTGAGTTGTTCGTGTCAGGCGGGCTGGCCTTGACACAGATTGCCTTTTTCAGAGGCACGAACGTTCGCTGTCGACTCGCAGGCATAACAACCGTGAGGAGAATGTCCTAGCAGCGTGACAGCACCAGTTCTGCTCCGCTTTTTAAAGACGATAGTCCTTCTTAGAGACCTTCAACGCACAATTTTCGGTCTGCCTGTCTGTCTCTATCTATCTATCTATCTATCTATCTATCTATCTATCTATCTATCTATCTATCTATCTATCTATCTATCTATCTATCTATCTATCTGTCTGTCTGTCTGTCTGTCTGTCTGTCTGTCTGTCTGTTTGTCTGTTTGGCGACCTTTGCCAAGCATTGTTCGGCTCACCAAACATCGCTTAACAGTCTCCCGGAGAAAGCGTAGGATTATGGTAGTCACTTGTTTTCGAATAATCTGCGCACCTGTCGGAAACACGATGTCTTCAAAACATCCGTGAGGGAACCCTCCTTTATTCATGCTGTTCATTAATGCCCCTCTTTCACAGCAAAAACGTTTGCACACCAATTCGATGCCGTTTTCAATATCTATGGATTTAGCCCCATCAGTCTTATGTCAATAGACGCCTTATAGTCGAGCCGAATCAAATCTGCTATACAGAATAAGAATACGGTCGGAATACACTAGTAAACGTTTACTTAAAGTTGGGGGCGCTTTTTCCCCGCTGTGCACTGAGTGCAGTTAGGTCGCTGATATTGAACACAATAACGGTATAAGATGTGCTGAATTACATGAGAAAGAGGTGTGAACATCTTTCACGAGAAACAGTGCCATATGTTGTGGGATTGCGAGTTTTCATTGAACTGCAATTTGCATAGCAGATAATATAAAATATCAACCACCAATAGCCTGCTGACTGGCGCATCTGATTTTCGCGCTACGCAATTCATTCCAAGAAATTGATCGTTTTTAGAGTTTCTTTTTCTGCACAGATTCCATTTTTATTTTTTATCTTTCATTGAATACGCATATAGCAGGTTTTTTTTGTTCTTTCATTTTTTGTTACTATGGTGGTGCTATTGCAGCTATAGATAGCCCGCACGCGGTTTTTTTTATTTTCGCGCTGCTCGCACTGCATTATTTATATAATAGGAGGGAATTTACGTTAAAGGAGAAGGGAATTGTATCCGACAGCAACTACAAAACGAGGCGCTTCATTTTGAGCTTGTCAGCAAGGTCTGCTTCTTAAGAACTTTTTTTTTTTACTCAATGTGTACCAAAAAGTAGTTGTTGTGATATGTGCTGTTCGGTTGTCCTCACAACTTCCGGTATCAGGACACCATGAGGGCGTTCTCCGAATGACGGGTGCGCGCATTTCCTTCATCATTCTTCCGTGTTTTCTTCGCCGTACGTGCTTGGTGTTACTAAGAATTCCCAACCGTCCCCCTTCTCTCAGAACCTTGTTCCCTATACAGTCCTCCTTTTCTGCACAAGACGTGACGGCAATGGGGAACATTGATTCTGATGTACACAATGTGATAGCATTATGCGCCAAAATCTCTCTTCATAAAAATTTGGCAGATCCCCTGCGAATAGACGGTTTGCGAAGCATGCGGAGGGAAGTTGATCATATTGCTATTTTTTATTGAGGGACACGTCATAAAATAATGCTGAATATATGTACAAGTGTAGCACACACAGACATATGTTGAAGAGTTGCAGATGTTTATATAAGCAGTTGTTTGTACATGCGCAACGATGCCAACTGGAACACGCGTATTAGCAACACCAGAAGCTGATATGAAATGCTGATGCTCGCGAGGATACTGGCTCTAGACAGTGCTATATAAATCAACTTCATTGCATGGCAACTAACCACAATTGATGTTAACCTTACGTGACGGCTGTAACAAAGGAGTACATATGTAATGCTTATAAAGTAAAGTAGGCAGCACTGCAACCACTACTGAGTTTCACGAAGATTAGCGTCTCTTTGAAAAGTAGTTCCGAGACCCGGCGTAGCTCTGTGGTAAAATGCTCCATTACCACGCAGAATGCTTGGGTTAAATTCCAGCTGAAACCCGGACATTTATTGTTTGTATTCATTGGGTTGACGCTACCAATGTCGGGTATTTTTTACGCTCGCGCGTTAAAATTGCCCATGTGTGTTCTCGTCGTTCCTGGGTAGATGCAAAGTGTCAATCACCTGTGGCACATACACGCATACTGGCGGCACATACCAACCAGTGGATATGTGCATCTGTATGGCGGGAAGTGTTTGATGACGTACGCCATGGGATTCTGACAATATTCATGTCTTGACCAGTGTGCCATATTCACCAAACCATCTTACCTTATCCTCTCATGCTAATTTTTAGTTCACGTCAAGTGAAGGGGGTGACCACGAGAGCACCAAAATGTAAGCGGCTGGATAGATAGATAGATAGATAGATAGATAGATAGATAGATAGATAGATAGATAGATAGATAGATAGATAGATAGATAGATAGATAGATAGATAGATAGATAGATGGATACGCTCAACGTTGCCGAAGGTCGCAACGAAATGCTTCGCATTTAAAAGAAATTGACACAGCTGCAGCGTCGCGTCTGCGCTCTGCGTGCATTTTATACCACTAGTCTACTGTACTAAACTGTACTGTACCGCAAGGTGGTTCTATGAAATGCTTCAAAGTGAAGCAGAGGTTAAGAGAGCGAAAATAACAACCAGCCATTTAAAGCAGAAATTCACATAGAACGTCACACAGATTTCCCAAAAAAAAAGCTTGTTGTATTGTATGCCGTGGCACAAGTTAATATATGCGTGCCGTAGCACGTCTTCATGGTAGAAATGTTTACTTGCCTGTACATGGCTCATTTAAATTCATGTGTTTGTATATTTAATAGAAAAAGGTTATAATGCATGTCCTGTTTATAAGGTTGTCTTTCCGATGAAACCGCAATGATAGTTGGGGCTTTAGTAACATGATGTTGCGCAGCCGAGCTTGATGATGTGAGTTAAGTTATTGCAATAGCTTGCACGTCGCATGGTTGGGGAAATGTAAGCATACTTCTATACCTACGTATGCATAAGAACTGAAGAAGCCCATAACGCTCCAAAATGCTCACGTGCACGTCTAGATCTTAGTAAAGGTGCTGGGTACAAAATAACGCAATAACATACATATTTTGCGCAAAGTACAAAATGACACAAAACATGCGACCAGAACATACAATGGTTTAGAATGCAGAGAGAAAATGAACAAAATAAAATAAACAACAAATACAAGAGCTTAATTATTATAATATAGTCAGAAAATATTTGTTTGGCACCACACATGTGACAGCGTTATAGGTGCAAGTTCGATACCGTCATTTCCAATACTAGGATAACGCAAATCAGGCTGAGTCACGTAGAAAGCTATACGGCTGACAGGAATCGCAGACATGAGCAAAACAATAGCCCAGGAGATATAACACCAACCCCTTCGCAACAAGCCAGTTCAAAAAGAGTAATAATCACAGTATTTTCACGCTATCTATGAACATCTAAGGTTATGAATTTGAAGTGCGTGTGCGCAGTCACAAAATGGTCGTGGTGTCAGAAACACCCACCATGCAGTACGGCGCTGTAATGACGAGTTGTGGATGAGGCATTAAAGTCAGAAATTCAATTTTCATCATAATTCAAAACGCCAAACCAGAACAGGCGTTGTTCCGCAGTGTCTGCGTGATTGTCTCACCTTTGACCAAACGAAGATTCATGTAGTCACGTGTTCTAGTGACGTGCCCTGATATGACGTCATTGTGGCGTCAGGTTAAGGTGATAAGCTTTGGCGACCTTTCCCGTCACGGCAGTGTCATAGGATGATGTCATAGGCGGATAACCACATTTCACAATGCTAGTTGACGCTGCCGACATCAATGGTCATTTTTGTACGTTTAATGAGCCATTTAGGATTTTGGCCTTTAAATGGGTACCAACACCTTTTTTCTAAGGTGAGTTTACTCTGCCATATGTCTCCTGTATGCATATACAACTCTGAGGAAGTGTGATGCTCAGCAAATACTTATAGTTCGTCTTGAAAATAAAGACAATTTTCTCGAGGTACACCTACCGACAACGTCACTAATTTGACCTCAGGATACAGTACTAATCGTGGTATACTGTAGTTGTGATGACATGAAGCACCAAAAAATAAAACACAAAAAAATGGGAGCTTGCCTGTCGCCTTCTCGATCGTCTGCTCGCGCCGTGCGATCGTGTGGTCACTGTCATGTAGCGCACCTGTTAAGCGAGAAAGCTGTGTCTTTAAGAGTGTACGTGCACGCGAAAACAAGATATGCGCTTATCAGAGGGCCCAGGAATTGTTTGAAGAAGTTACGCGTGGACGAGGATACACCGCGACAACGTGCGCGTGCACATACACCTCCTAATGGCGCTGTGCAAAACATGTCGTGACGTGAAGGTGTACACAGTAGGAACTGGAACTAACTTTTAAAGGCATGTTGTAAATAATTTTTGAGGGTGCACTCACACTTACAGGTGCATTTCCCACGCTCTCTGAAGCCCAGCCTATCATTTCAAGCAAAAAAAAACAATAACTGAAAAATTGTGTGTCAGTACCACTTTAAGAACATATAGCATAGTAGGAGTGTACGTCGGCCGGAGCTTTTTTCGCGATGCGACACAACGTGCACAAGAGCGTGACCATCCTAAATTGAAGTCATATATATTTATTAAATACAGAAAACATGTCCCCAACGATCAATCAACTACTGTGAACTTTCCTGTAGGGAACATCCATATGAAAATCAAACTCAAGACGAAAGCGGCAATGGGTGGCATAGGCAGAGCAGCAGCTCGGGAATAATAAACCGTTCGCCTGTGCGTAACCGTTTGATGTTCGCGGTCACGGTCGTGCAAGGACGGATTGTTGTACGTTTGCTGGGACCGATAGCTCGACTGACTGTACACGCTGGGCTGATTGTAACTGCCGCGCTGGTTGTAAATGCCAGACTGAGCGTGCACGCCCGGCGAATTGTAGGTTCCGGACTGACCGTAAATGCCCGGGGAATTGTAAACGCCCGAATGCGAGCCGACGCCGCCGAGGTTACTATAGCAACCGCGAATGCGAGGACACTGGCGGGGGCTGCCTTGGGCGCAGCACGACGTTGTGTGGTGAAGGCTGGTGGGAAGGTGGGCCCCCGACTGCGATATGTGGCAGCAGCGATGGTGGTCCCAGCAGTAGTGGCCGCCGCCACCACAGCTTCCGATAGATGTCGCTCCTGTTAGAACGAAAGGCGATACCGAACTCGAGTTGAACTGCGGATTGCTTCGGACGCAAGAAGGAATTCAAGACGACACAAATACGCGCTAGGCATTGCAATCAATACCTCTAACGCAGGACTCCACCAGACAGGTGTCATAAATACCCTATGTGAAATCCATGAAGCCCATTTAACAGCTTAATACGCAAGGCTCGCGACCACTAGCGCAGGTCGCCACACTTTATCGTCTACCCGAATTACCTTCACCTCACTCACCAATGCTAAATACAACATTCCCAAAAACATACACAAACAATTACTTATACCGCCCCTTCTTAAAAACATGCATCCAACATATCACACTAAGCGTCGAATCCAAAGAGCAAAAGCTGTTCAGAAAAAATTGCATGGAGCCAATGACGTGCTCTATGTCGATGCGGCACAATACCCATCCTTCTCATCCTATGCCCTCTTTGCTGTCGATTATAACGGCAAGGCGCTCACAACGGCATCCATCACTGTCAACTCTTCGATGGTTGCATTGGAGGCTGCCATCGCTTTAGGTCGATCCATCCCCAATATGACCACGATTGCAAGTGACTCCAAAACTGCCATACGCAACTTCAGCGCAGGTCGCATCTCATCAACTGCCCTTTCAATTCTTAAGAAACCTCCTCCGTCGCAAGACGTTGCTCTCATATGGACGCCCGCGCTTGAGGGGTTGAGTGGCAATGAGGTGGCTTACACCTGTTCTCGAGCAATGACTGGCCGAGCACAGGCCTCTGATGGCGTCTTAGATTACACGGCCTTTTTCAGTGCGAGAGATCGTCTTTTGATCTTCCACGATATAACAAATCACTACCTCCTATAGCGCACTATATACTCCCCCTTACATCATGCAGCTTCGCGCTACCATGAAATTCTATGGCGCTAGTTACAGAAGCGTACGTTTCCTACCCCATCTTTTCGCCATCTTAGACCCCCAGCAATATACCCCTCCCTTTTGTGAATTTTCTGCCAACAAAGAGCTGACCTAGACCACATCTAGTGGGGGTGTACTCAAAACCCACCACCTAATTCTCTACACATTATTAGTAAGGAGCCGTGGGAGGCTGCTATGTGCAACTCGGCGCCCGCGGTCCAGGACCAGATTTTGGATTGGGCCAAAGGGGGAGCGGAGACCTACGCTGGGTAGGCTCCATTGACACTTCACCAGCGCACATTTCCCTCTTGGGATGAATAAAGTTTTGCTCCTCCTCCTCAAGACGCCACAAACGCCTGACGTTCATCTTGTGACCATGTTTGCACGCCCGGTCCGTTTAGAATGAATACGTACCAACTATATCTCAGCTTTATGTTATAACAAGCGAATTACTTGTCGATTTATACGCAACGTTGCCGAACCTTCCACGGCTATAGATTACCTCTCGTGCTTGAATTGCTTTTCATAGCCGTTTAATTAAAACATTGTTGGGCCCACATTCATCGAATAAACATGAAATATTATCCATGGACTCATTTTCGTCGAACACTTCGGTAAACTAGCAAACAAAATAGCAGTGTACGGACCAGCCCGCCCACAAGCGTCCAATAAAACTTGTGAGACTTTCACCAAAACAACATCCGTGTGAAGTACGCATATTTGCACGTAGCTCACATACTAACACCCCCGGTTAACAAATCTATTCCTTTCTTACTTGTTCACGACTACTAGTCTATTCTACTCACTACGAATGCTCACGAAATACCATAAAATAAAGTACCAAGTGCCGCGCTCACTTGCGCACCTAAGCGTGCCATGATTTCTGTTCTCTATAATGGTCCGTTACAAACGTTTCAATGCACGCACAATAGTTTGAACGTTCTCTGAAACTCGCTGAGCGTAACCTCATTGGTTCTAGCTAGGCAAACGGGACGGCTTTGTGCTCTCCTACAGTAGAGTACCGAGTACTCGAAATTGTTAACTACTTTTTTCTAATCACATAAACTACATCCACGAAACGAACGTTTCGTGCTCGTGCTCGTCTTCCATCTTTGTCGTCGATAACGTCTCAGGGCGTCCCTGGGCTGGCGGACGCCCGTAAGGGCAAGCCAGCCCCGAAGAAGGCGCCCGAAGAAGGTGCTAGCCTTCTTCGGGGGCTGGCTGTCCAAACTTCGGGGGCGGTAGTCAGCCCCGAGGAGACTAGTCCCGAAGACGTTGTTGACGCGACGTCTTTAATAGTAGGAATCGAGGAGGTCTACTGTGTACAGCACTTTGGAGGCCGCAATTAACAAGTCATCGTTAACGGTGAAGCCACTCTGGCTCAAATCATCGACGCGTCCCTACCTCATCGTCAGACGAGAGCGCGTTTCTGTCGTGCCCCTGGGACCTCAAGTCACTCAAAGCACCGTTCGGTTCCTGCCGTGCCCCGTCCCCAGCGAGGTCCTCGCGCAAGCATTGTCTTCCCTACGTGAAGGTGCTGCACATCAGCAGAGAACTCGTGGGGTCGCGCCCAACCATGACCACTGGGACGCGATTCGTCGGGATAGAAATGAAGACATCGTCACCGGTGCCCAACTACCTCAAAGTCGCAGGCCATCGAGTCACCTGTGACTATAGAGGGATCCAGCGAGTGTGCCATCGATGTGGAGACAGTGGGCGCTTCCGCATAAACTGCACAGCTCCGTTTTGTGGAAGGTGCACGACGGGCACGACGGGGAGGGCTGCTCGCTGCCGTGTCGCCGTTGTGGTGACCCGTATTCCACCGTCGCCTGCACCATCAGGCCATCATATTCTGAGGCAGCCTTCAAGAATTACCCACCACTTCAACCAGGAACGCAATCCAAGAACAAGAACGTCGTATCATCGACGCCAGACCCAGATATTTGCCAGGACGAAGTTGGGCGGACTGCAACGCCACACCACACGCCACACCAAACGCCCGCAGTGTCTGCAGCCTGCCCGACTAGGCAGCCCCTCAAGGTGCGGATCATCTTTCCAAGGGCCCGTGACCAGTGGTGATTCCCACAAAACCACAGGTCGAGCCCTCAAAAGAGGAGGCGCCTCTCGGTGAACGCGTCGCAGATGATGACGGTAAATCTGATGATCACCCCATGGCTTCCCAGTATTCTGTTAGTCCTTCTATAATTGAAGAGACTTAGTCCCAAGGTGACGAGGTTTCCATCAACGAGGACTTGAGCAGTACTCGAAGTGACAAGGCCCTGCAGTTGGACACTGACCGCACTCCAAGCAAGATCAGCCAGGACAGTTTAAATGAACTTATGCCATCTTCGCCCAAGAGCCTCGGCACTAAGCGCCACCGAATATCCAGCAGCGACTCGAGGTCTCCCAGCAGAAACAGAAGTCCCCTGCGGACTTCGATGCAGCGCCGGAAGCCCCGCGCTTCCGATGGGTCACCTGGTCATAAGAAGTGATTGAGCTGCTTGCGGGGGACCTGCTCTCGCGTCTGTCAGAACTGTGAGTTTAGTATCGAAATTTGTCTTTATTGTTTACGATGGCTACCACATCGAATATTATTTCCTTCAATCTAGAAGGTTTTCGCCGTCCGGTAAAGCAGGCCGAGGTGATTAGTGTGGCACGTGCTGCAAATTGTGATGTTTTGTGCCTGCAGGAAACTATTTTTTTCTCACTATCCGACGTAACGGCTTTTAAACAAAAGTTAAACTTATATTGTTATTTCTCTTTCGCTACAGCTCGTTTTACGGGAGTAGTCATCATTATATTTATTCGGCCTTTATTGAGAGGTCACCACGTTCTTTTTGACGGCGTTGGTAGAATTATGGCTCTAGATTTTACCTACCTTTCTTGTCGAATGAGGATACTCTGTGTGTATGCGCCTGCACAAGCCAGATAGCCTAATAACTTTTTTTGAAATTTGGATGTTCTTTTTCTAGGCGGTCGTCACGTAATTCTAACGGGAGACTTTAACTGAGTGCTAAATACGCCATGCAATTTACAAGGCCATGGCTGCGGTTGGTCTGCTTGGAATTCACGTGAGCTGTGACGCCTTGTCCAGCATTTTCCATTGCTGGATGCGCACATTGTCATGCACAGGAATACTTTTGTTTGGAAATGGCGGCACGGACCATCCTCCACCAGACTCAACCGGGCTTCTATTCCAAATGCTTTAGAGGCGTTTGTCCCCGACTTACGTGTTCCGCCCATCCCACCATCGCCGTCTACATCTCTGAGCATCGTCCGCTTCTCTTAGAACTAAAAATTCCATTTTCGTTTTCGGAGAAACCATGGCGTCTTGATGTTCGCGTCCTCCTGGACGCATGCTCTCGGTCAAGTTTGTCCCGTGTAATACGGGTGTCACTCGCTGCGTCTGATTCATTTGATTGGAATGTACTTAAAACACAGTGGTGCCTGCACTGCTCAGTTTAAGGGTGTTCACTTTGTCGAGGCGTTTCTGAGGAGGTGGCCGATACTGCAGCGAAGTCACCCTACTGAAACGTTCCGTATGGGAGTCCAGTAATTCCATATGTTTCCATAAAGAATGCATATGTTTCCCATATATTTTTCATATATTTCCGTAAGATTCTTACGGAACAATACGGAATTATTGAACATCGCATACGGAACGTTTCGGTAGGGTACGCATCGCTTTGCGCGCCGAAACGCCGTCCTTCCTGATGCGAGCTTGGCAACATGAATTACGGGGGGACTCACTTGCTGGATTTCGGGCCGACCGGTCGTGCGCTCGCGCGCTCCGCGCGCTTGCGATCTCCCGCGTCATCGTGGCTCTGGCCGACTGGGCTCGCCCTACGTCATCTCCTGCCGCCGACGACCTTCCACCTCCGACGACAGTGCAGCTCTGACTTACTGGACTTGTTCTACGCCATCCACCGACGCCGAAAGGAGCTCTCGCAGGTGCGCCCCGTCCTCGGACTCCAGTGACCGTGCTCCATCTTTCCTATCTCTTCTATCCCCTCGGTTTGTCCTCGCTCGCTGTGGCTTACCACCACACGTCTCTTCTTCTCTTCTCCTTCTTCGGCTTTCCCACATCTTTACTCCTATCCTTTTTATCCCTCCTCACCCCCATCCCTCGTGAGCTACTGTGGCGGTGTCGCTCATTGAAGCAGACAATAACGGGGCTTGTTTTCTCTTCTTTTCTCTTTTAATAGCCACTCCGCATGAATTACGGGAACGCTTCCAGCGTTTGATTGCCGTCCTTTGTCTGGCAGCGGCTGCAAGGCGTTGTAGGCACAACCCTTGTGCCCACATTTAGGTGCTACCCTATGCTAGGCAATCGTGTTTTGTGCAGTTACAATCACTTGTTTTTATGACCACGCAGACATTACCTACACAGCCGCTTACTACACGTGATCGATCTCTTTTTCTGGCGCATTTTGAAGACCTGTCATGTTCGGCCGTATGGACAAACTGTGATATATTACCACTTATGCTTAGAGGTTTGCCTCGCGTTCCTCAACAAGCTGCTGATTCTCTGCACGTCCCTCAATCAGTCGAAGAGGTAAAAAGAGCACTACAGTCTATAAAAAAAATGGCAGCATATCCACGGAGTGAATGATGGGGAGTGGGGTGAAGCATTCGTCCGTCCATTTGTCCTTGCTTCCGTCCGTTCCTGCGTACGTCTGTGTAACTGTCCATGCGTCCATCCACCCGTCCGTGCGGGCGTCTATTCGTGCGTCCGTCCCTGCGTTCGTCCATGCATCCGCGCCTGCGTTCGTGCGTCCATCCATGCATCTGTCTGTGTGTCCGTTCGTCCATCTATGGAGCACTCCAAGTACCACCATCTCGCATCTTTTCATCATATATTCTCCATATAGAAGCATCGCCATCCAGCGGACATTTCAAGGACTAAATGGGAGGTGGCACATGCACACTTTCTTATGGCTCGCGCTTTGGGTTTACTTCCCACCTTTAACCACCTCGATTTCATGGTATATACTAGTTCACTGTATTCATGCCTATGCGGCCAAACGCTCGCTAAACCTTTCTAAAACCAAGGAGGTTACACCCAGCTAGTATAACGTAGCAACCCTTTCTTGTCAGATCGTGCTCAATGTACATGCCAATAGCGGCTAATGGGGATCGCAGCGTGCGCGTTACCTAAAGGCCGAATGCTCCTGTCTCTCATTCCTCCTTAGCAGCCATTAACATGTGCATTGAGCACTATCTTTTATTGTTCAACAACTCACAGAAGAAATCTCTCACCGGAACCACCTTGGAGGTCAAAATCGTAAGGACCGCTATTTCGGGCCTCTGGTGGTTACGTACTATGAGGGACGCACAAGCCACGCCATAAGGAGGCCACGTTCGTGCATTCAAACGCGCTTTTAATTTAGACTGTTATTTTTCCTTCGCTACATCTCGCTCCTCTGGAGTTGGAATTATTATTTTTAACCGCGCTCTTCTGCGCAATCATCATGTTTTCTATGACGGGAATGGGCGGGTATTGGCTTTTGACTGCGTCTTATCATCCTTCAAGCTGCGTGTTTTGTGTATTTATGGGCCAGCTCAATCAGCGATGTCTAACGATTTTTTCCGTGACCTGGACGTGTATTTTCTAGACGGTCGTCATGTCATACTCACTGGAGACTTTAATTGTGTATTAGACACGCGAGCTGACGTGCAAGGTCCAGGATGGGGTCGCTCTGATTGGAACGCGCGAGAGCTGCGTCGCCTAGTGCACCATTTCTCTTTGACAGATACGTACAGACTAGTGCATGGACCACAGTATGCCTGGACTTGGCGGCGTAGCACGTCGTCTAGTCGTTTGGATCGTTTCTATGTGCCGAGCGCGCTAGCTTCTTACGTATCGCACTCTGACGTAGTAACATTACCATCATCGCCTGTTTATATATCAGACCACCGACCAGTGACGCTCGAGGCTCACTTTCCCTTTTCATCATCAGTGAAACCTTGGCGTCTTGACATCCGCATTCTGCACGACGCGCGTACACGCTCCAGTTTATCTAGAATCTTGCGCGCCTCTCTTTCTGGATGCGGTCCGGAGGTGTGGGACGCGCTCAAGACGCAGTGGCGTTTACACTGCTCAGTAGCAGGGCGGGCCCTTAGACGCCGTACGTCCGAAGAACTAGCGGACACTGCAACAAAGCTGCGTATTGCAATTCGGGTTGATCGACTAACTCCCTTGATGCGCGCATGGCAGCGAGAGTTAAGGGGTCGTTTTCAACGCCTCATTGCAGCTTCGTCATTGACGGCGGCTGCTTGGCGTTGCAGACGTAATCCTTGTGCTCATCCTGAGGTTCTACGATTTGCGAAAAGCTCGCTTCTCAACCCGTCGAGTCGACTAGGAACTCCGGCGGCCAGATTCTTACACACTGCCTTACCGCCGACACGTGATCAATCAGTTTTCCTAGCTCACTTTGCCAACATGGCTCGTACGACAATGTCATCACATCGCGGTACCACCGAGACAGCCACAATGTTAAGTAGGCTCCCTCAAATTTCATCTGAAGTAGCTGAACAACTATGCACAAGTCCGTCAGCTGACGAAGTGAAAGAGGCACTGTCTTCCATGAAGCGTGGCTCGGCCCCCGGGCCGGATGGGTTGCCTGTTGAGTTTTATTTAACGTTTTGGGACGACATTGGTGCCCTTTTCACCTCTGTTATTTGCCGCTGCTTCGAGAATTTTGAATTTCCAGATAGCTTTCGCGATGGTCGAATTGTTTTAATACCTAAACATGACCCATCGTCAGTTCGCCCAGAGGAGTGGCGACCAATAACGCTCCTCAACGTTGATTATAAAACTTTCGCGGCAGTTATCACTCGGCGTTTGAGAAGCCTGATGCCCTCCTTAATAGGTCATCATCAGGCGTGCTCTATTCCTGGAAGAGAAATCCACAGTCTCTCATTTGTTACGCGCGATATAGTTGCGTACACGTTAGCAAGATCAGCTCGGGGTCTCTTGGTTTCACTTGACCAGGAAAAGGCATTCGATCGCCTCGAACATAGCTTATATTTAGCGTAATGGCAGCATTTGGCTTCTCACAAAACTTCGTCGAGCTTCTCAGAAACGCATACCGAAATATACGCAGCACGTTGTTTCTTGATGGGTTAGAGAGTGCGCCATTTCCGGTTACCCGTGGTGTTCGCCAGGGGTGTCCTCTATCCCCTGCGCTTTTTGTATTCAGCCTCGAACCATTCCTTCAATCGCAAATCGCTGATCCTTACGTTAGAGGCCTTCCTCTTCCAGGTAGTGGTACCGCGACAGTGACAGCATTTGCTGATGACATCACGTTGTATTTGAAGAATGAGGGCAGTTTATCGCGTAGCCTACGACTTTTTACTACGTATGGCACAATTTCAGGTGCTGCGTTAAATTTTTCCAAATGTCGATATTTATTCATTGGTTCACCAGACGCAAGTCTAAGTTCCTTTTTCTGTCTTCAAAAAAGTGACTCTATTCGCATTCTGGGGCTTGATTATACTTACTACGGCATATCAGCCTCCTTGTGGAATTCAGTAGTCGAAGATGTAAAACGACACGTCCGGGAAGCACAAGAGTATGATTTACCGATGCTCGAAAGAAGGTATCTAGCACAGACGGTGTTTTGCGGCCGTGCATGGTATATATCTCATGTCTTACAGCCCCCATTACAAATCACCAGGTCGTTGCAATCCCTCATTGGCTCCTTTTTCTGGTCGGGTGGAACAGAGCTGGTTTCCCGAGCAGCTCTTGGGCAACCGAGATACTGCAGCGAAGTTACGCATCGCCTTGCGCGCCGAAACGCCGTCTCCTTTGATGCGAGCTTGGCAACATGAATTACGGGAACGCTTCCAGCGTTTGATTGCCGTCTCTTGTCTGGCAGCGGCTGCATGGCGTTGTAGGCACAACCCTTGTGCCCACATTTAGGTGCTACCCTATGCTAGGCAATCGTGTTTTGGGCAGTTACAATCACTTGTTTTTATTGCCACGCAGACAGTACCTACACAGCCGCTTACTACACGTGATCGATCTCTTTTTCTGGCACATTTTGAAGACATGTCATGTTCGGCCGTGTGGACAAGCTGTGATATATTACCACTTATGCTTAGAGGTTTGCCTGGCGTTGCTCAACAAACTGCTGATTCTCTGCACGTCCCTCAATCAGTCGAAGAGGTAAAGAGAGCACTACAGTCTATAAAAAAAATGGCAGCATATCCACGGAGTGAATGATGGGGAGTGGGGCGAAGCATTCATCCGTCCATTCGTTCTTGCTTCCGTCCGTTCCTGCGTACGTCTGTGTAACCGTCCATGCGTCCATCCACCCGTCCGTGCGTGTGTCTGTTCATGCGTCCGTCCCTGCGTTCGTCCATGCATCCGCGCCTGCGTCCGTTCATGCGTCCATCCATGCATCTGTCTGTGTGTCCGTTCGTCCATCTATTGAGCACTCCAAGTACCACCATCTCGCATCTTTTCATCATATATTCTCCATATAGACGCATCGCCATCCAGCGGACATTTCAAGGACTAAATGGGAGGTGGCACATGCACACTTTCTTATGGCTTGTGCTTCGGGTTTACTTCCCACCTTTAACCACCTCGAGTTCATGGTATACACTAGTTCTCTGTATTCATAGCTATGCGGCCCAACGCTCGCTAAACCTTTCTAAAACCAAGGAGGTTACACCCAGCGAGTATAACGTAGCAACCCTTTCTTGTCAGATCGTGCTCAATGTACATGCCAATAGCTGCTAATGGGGATCGCAGCGTGCGCGTACCTAAAGGCCAAATGCTCCTGTCTCTCATTCCCCTTAGCAGCCATTAACATGTGCATTGAGCACTATCTTTTATTGTTAAACAACGCACAGAAGAAATCTCTCACCGGAACCACCTTGGAGATCAAAATCGTAAGAACCACTATTTCGGGTATGTGCCACTGGTGGTTACGTACTATGAGGGACGCACAAGCCACGCCATCAGGAGCTTCGCCCCTAAAACGGGGGACAGCCCCTGTGCTAGACGGTTTTCCAGTTGAATTTTATTTGCCATTTTGGAATGGGCTTGGTACTGCCCTAACCGCGGTTATCAGGTGATTTTTCTAGGATGATGTCTTTCCGTCAAGTTTTCGAAATGTACGCATTGTGCTTATTCCAAATGGTGACGCTTCCTCTGCTAATCGTGAAGATTGGAGACCTATCACGCTTCTTAACGTTGACTATAGGATATTTGCGACGGTGATTGTTCAACGTTTGAGGGCTCTGTTGAAAAGTGTGGTGGGTCATCACCAGGCTTCATCTATGCCTGGACGGGAAATACACAGCTTGTCCTTTACTACCCAGGATATCATAGCCTATGCTCTGTCGCGATCTGCGCGTGGTCTTCTTGTGTCTTTGGACCAAGAGAAAGCATTCGACAGACTAGAGCACACGTATATCTTCAACGTGCTGAGAGCCTTTGGTTTTCCTGGTACTTTTGTGGAATTAATTAGACATACATACTCTGGTATAAAGGCATACTAGTTCTAGATGATTGGGAGAGTGCTACCTTTTGTATTACACGTGGGGTCTGTCAGAGATGCCCATTGTCTCCTGTTCTATTTGTCCTCAGCTTTGAGTCATTTTTGTGTGCTGTAGAAGCGGATTCACATGTCCGGGGTCTTGCGCTTGCGCACAGCGGTGCCGTAAAATTCACATCTTTTGCTGACGACATTATCCTGTACCTTTTAGAGGAATATTGTCTTTCACATAGACTGCATTTATTGTTTCAGTAGCGTGACATTTCAGGTGCCGCGCTAAACCTCTCTAAATCCCGGTGTTTGTTCATCGGCTGTCCAAACTTTAGACTTAGCTCCACGTCTCTTCTTCAGCCATCTGCGTCTCTTCGCATTTTAGGAATTCTGTACAACCACTACGACATTTGTGATTCCGCTTGGTCAGACGAAGTAAAACAAAAAATTGAGAAGTCACTTGATTTTGACTTCCCGCTTCTTGAGCGAAGGTACCTTGCGCAGACTGTGTTCTTCGGTCGCATTTGGTAGCTTTCTCGCGTGGATCAGCCACCTTTACGCATCGTGCGATCATTGCAGTCTGCTTTGTGTTCCTTCTTTTGGGGCGGTGGCACTGAGTTGGTTTCTCATGCGGCGTTCGGACAGCAGCGTGCCGAGGGAGGCTTCACTTTACCTTCGGTGTCAATACGCTGCCGGCTACTGACCCTTGTTGCGAAAGACGGCGACGCCAACACGGTCCCGAAGGCGCCACTGCTTCCAACTCCGCCGGGAAGGTCACCAGCCGTTTGGTAGCGTATGTTTCTCAGCTCGCGACTGCTTCTGCGCAGAGCTGATAAGACGAGCGGACGAGACGACGGTGAGTTAAACAAGGTTTATGTACAGCATATATACAGAGGCATTACAAATTCGGCACTGGGGCCGACAGAGCCTCGAAGAGCCGAGCTATCCTCTCTAACAGATAGGTCTGCTCTCAAACGGGTTCGCTCTGACACACAGGTCAGCTTTCCCTAGTACCGCCGATCGTGACGCGCCGCAGGGCTTCTTTTATTTGCACCGGGTCCAACCAAAATGTCCAATCAGAAGCGCTGCTGGTCGTCAGGGCCGACTCCTCAAATGGGGTCGCCGCGCAATGCGTCAGACCCCCAGACATGAAGACGCCAGTTGTTTACTCGACGGGTCGCTTGCCGAGGCTGACTCACTGCACGTGCACGCCAGAGAGGCGCCGTTGAGTTGTTGATCGCGTCAGGCGGACTGGCCTTGACACAGATTGCCTTTTTCAGAGGCACGGACGTTTGCTGCGGACTCGCTGGCGTAACAGCACCCCCGCCGCCAGACAATGCACCGGGAAGACGAGCTGCTTCCACGGGGCTCGGATATCAGGTGCGCTCGTTCGCCAGGTCCCTCCAGGTTCGCCTCCAGGGCCATGGGGAGAATACAGCTCCAGACTGTTCCAGGAACACATTCCATTCTTGACGACGGATCCCAGCTCCACTGGCTTGTCGCCACAACTCTCCGGCCAGCTTCGCTCGTCTCTTCTGACTATCTTCGGTTTCAGCACTTGTCGATGGTTCTGCAACTTGGCAAGAACGGTTCCACAACAGACAACACACGACACGCGCAAGTGCCCTCGGTCACCCGACAGAACACCAGACAAAGTATAGTACAACATATACCTAGCTAAGTGTCTATCGGAATTTCATTCCCTCTACATCAAGAGGCACATGTGGGACACAAGACTCTTAAAGAACTTGAATTTTTCACACTTACAACAACGCAACGAATTAGAATACCACATAAAGTTGGCCCCTTGAGATCACTCTGAACGAGAGCGCTCCGCCCAGGTCGTGATGAGGTCAAAATTTTGCCCCGAATCGCCAGCGAGAAACCGAAAGGTTGAGAAGGTACTAGCTAGAACGCACTGCTCAATGCACCTGCATTAGCGTATAGCTTTCCCTCTTTTTTTTTTTGCGCACGTCGAAGGTGTGCTGTGGAGCAACAAGCTCCAACTCAGTAACCGGTCACTTTTAGGCGACGATACCTATGCGGCACCAAGAGCGGCTCACACTTGCGACGTTCCACAGGAGAACAACGATACGGCTTGCTAGGGATTGGCTCCTCACAAGTTAGCTCGGTATCGTGTTCGATCACCGTCGTGTCTCCGGGACGGTCCGAGAACACGTATCCAAACTCGGAAACAATCCTTTTCAGGTCCCCCTCCTGGACTTCACTTAACCTAGGATCTATGTTCAACTGCTCCAACGTTACCTCCGATCCCCTTTCGATTATATCACTAGAACTAAAAATTTCTGCTTCCTCTTCCTCTGAAGCACTTAAATGCAGATTTACGGCTGCTTTCGAGTTACTGTGGTAAATTTTGTTCCGCCGCCTTCCTAATTTCACTTCATAATTCGTATCGGGAAGCTTCGATATCACTTTGGCGGGCCCTTCCCAATGAATATCAAGCTTGTTCCTTTTGGACGGCTGCAGCAGCATTACCTGATTATCAACTTCAAAAGCGCGCTTCTTCACCGATTTCTCGTAGAGCTCCTTCGACAGCACTTGTGCTGCGTTTTTGTGGCTTTCCACTAGCGCTTCAATCGAGAGGTCCTCACGCTGCTCTCGAATGAGCGTCTCTCGATGAACTCTCGACAGCTCGCTCCAACTTTCCGCTACAGGCGAGAGCGTTGCAACCCTCTCGCTCTGACTCAATGGCGCCATGTCGTCTCCCTCTACGCATACCTCGCCGGCCGCTTCCGCGACGGGCCGCTCGCGTGACCACTCACATGACTCATGCGGAAAATTGACTTTCTGGGGTTCCGTCGACCCGCCGACAAGGTCACTTGAGAGTTCACTGCATTGAACCAGATCAAGCTGCCGCGATAGCTTCCGCGCTTGCGATCGCGTGAGGGCCATGCACGCTAAGTTGGGGAAGAACAATTTGCCCTGCTCTTTGAGAAGCTGCTCTGAGTTGTTGGAGAAAAGATAAGGAAAACGACCATTTAGCGCGGCAGACACAGCCGCTTCGTTGCGAAGCTTACCGAACGGGCCTTCAATGACAACCGTGGCGATTGGTAAGCGAACACTCTGCTCCTCGGCGACTTGCCTGATCCACACGCATTCTCCTGTAAAGTCATCCGGAGACACCAATGAAGGATGGACAACGTCCATGGTTGCCGCTAAGTCTCTAAGTGCTCGGCACGTTTTCTCATTCACCCTAATTTCTCGGAGATACGGCTCCAACAACCGCATGTTTTTTTCTGATTCTCGGATTGTTGCGAAGGCAAACTTTTCCTGACAGTTTCTCGCGATGTGTCCTTCCTTTTTGCAGTTGTAGCAGATTAGCGGCTTCCGTGATTCAAATGCCCGTGTGGTAGAAACCTCACTCGATTTCTCCGCTTCTGTTTGCCCTTCCCCTACACTGTCCTTCGTAAGACACGGGTCCTTCTTGAAATTACGGTGCGGAGCGGGTCTCCGTTGATCAGGTTTCTTTGAAAAGCCCTCTTTTCTCTCATCCTTTTCAACGCGCACTGCTCTGCTGTGCAACTTTCGGCGAGTATAATACTCCTCAGCTAACTCTGCTGCCTTGTTTAGCTGTACTTCACCAAGTTTGTCCTGCGGCCAAAGTTTGACATCCTCCTCGATGCAGCGGTAGAATTGCTTCAATGCAACACATTCCACCACTTTATCGCGGTCGTCATAAACCCCTTCGCCCTTGAGAGATTCAATTAAATCGGCTTTAAGACGAAACGCGAAGTGAACATGTGACTCATTCCCCTTTTTAGCATACCGGAACCTTTGACTGAAAGCCTCGGGTGACAACTTATAACGTCTCAAGAGCACTTCCTTAACCTCGTCATAGCTCTCAAACGCTTCCCTCGACAAGCAAGTTATCGCGTCGGACACTTCGCCGGGAAGAAGAGCTAACAGGTTCCACGCCCAAAGAGACCGCTCCAAAGCATTTCGCTCACAGACGTGTTCAAACTTGACGAGATACTTCGCCATGTCCTCGCCTACTACGAACGGTGGCAGTTGGTCCCGAATTCTAAAACCGCTGACCTGAATCGTCGGAGAAGCTACGCTAGGCGCCTGCGAACACTGTAGAATTGCCAATTCTATTCGTTTCAACTCGAGGCGCTCCTGTCTCTCGGCTACCTCACGTTCACGAACTTCTCGCATTTCAGCCTCCTCGCGGCGTGCTTTGATATCCTCCCAGGCCTCATCGACTTCCTCAGCCGACACTCCCTCATCCTTCATGATCTCAAGGATCGCTTGCTTTCGTTTCGCACGGCCCAAAGTAATGCCGGGTTCCTCACAAATTTCGATGAGTTCCTTCACTTTAAGGTTCTCCATCGTTCACACTAGCCTCTTGCTGTTTGCCCCTGTTAAGAATCTACTTGCCGTACCCACTATAAGCCTACTAGCAAGACGCGCAAGCAATTTTTTCACACTCCCGTGTTTACCCCCTCTGCATTAACTTTGGTTTCAAAGCGCTTCGACTTGGCTTGAAACGATCAAAGCTCCCTTCAATGCTTCACACAGCCCTTCTCTAAACTACTACAACCTGAGCTAGAGTAGTCTGGTGAACTGAGGGGAAAACATCAGGCACTCACCGCATCGATGTCGCTGACGCCGGCCGATCCCGCAGCTGCCAACCACTGTTGCGAAAGACGGCGACGCCAACACGGTCCCGAAGGCGCCACTGCTTCCAACTCCGCCGGGAAGGTCACCAGCCGTTTGGTAGCGTATGTTTCTCAGCTCGCGACTGCTTCTGCGCAGAGCTGATAAGACGAGCGGACGAGACGACGGTGAGTTAAACAAGGTTTATGTACAGCATATATACAGAGGCATTACAAATTCGGCACTGGGGCCGACAGAGACTCGAAGAGCCGAGCTCTCCTCTCTAACACATAGGTCTGCTCTCAAACGGGTTCGCTCTGACACACAGGTCAGCTTTCCCTAGGACCGCTGATCGTGACGCGCCGCAGGGCTTCTTTTATTTGCACCGGGTCCAACCAAAATGTCCAATCAGAAGCGCCGCTGGTCGTCAGGGCAGACTCCTCCAATGGGGTCGCCGCGCAATGCGTCAGACCCCCAGACATGAAGACGCCAGTTGTTTACTCGACGGGTCGCTTGCCGAGGCTGACTCACTGCACGTGCACGCCAGAGAGGCGCCGTTGAGTTGTTGATCGCGTCAGGCGGACTGGCCTTGACACAGATTGCTTTTTTCAGAGGCACGGACGTTTGCTGCGGACTCGCTGGCATAACACCCTATACTTTTTGTTGCACCTTGTACAAGGAGATCAATCGCCTGCGCGAACTGTGGCATATTATTTTCTAGGCACTCACATTCGGTATTTGTTGCCTAATGTGCATCTTATCGGAGCCCAAAATCAAAAACACTTCCTTCGTTTTATGCAACAGCTGTCGCATTTTTTCGCCATATCCAGTCCACTTGTCCTAGGGTAGATGTGTTGGACAATCCCAGTCGTTGATACAACAGCCGCTTTGTTGCTCCCGTTAGTTTCTCCGGCACGCCGTACCTTCTCTAGTCGTGTGTCTTGGAGCGCGCTGATGGCATCATTTCTGCCTGGCCACCTCCAGGACTTCATGTGGCGGCTGTCGTGGGGTGTTCTTCCTACCCTTGACCACCTCAAAGGTAAAGAATGGTCCAATCATCAACATGCCTGAACTACTTCCTACGGGAAACAAATAAACATGTTTTGAGACAATGCGTCATTGCTCGAGTTTTCTGGAAAGCCTTTATTTTGTGGATTTCGCGCCTCGGAATAAGTGGCTTTGTTCCTTATGGCTTTGTTCTCGAGGCCGCTTCGCCTGCCTTGTAATTGTTGCTGGTGCCGATCCTGTCTTTGGCGCAACCGCTGTGAGGCGGTTGCAGCAGGTCGTCGCCGTTGTGATCTATTCCCAATTTTGGAACGACTGTACAAAGAACTACTATCTATTTTGTCGGAGGAACTCTTCTTTCTGGGCGAGGAGGGATTCCTTCTACACTGGTCCTGCCAGTTTGTGTTCGTCTGCGAGAGACGTGTCAACCTTGTTTTCAGGCCTGCCTGGTTGTGGTGTGGTAATGTTTGTTTAGCACTCGCACAAATACCTCGTAAATCCCATTTAGGTACCTGGCATAAAGATATTCACGTTTCGTTTGTGCGTTCTTCGTTTACCATGTAATGTACATGTGTAAACATATCTTTTTGTAACTTATTTTGATGTGTCTGTTGATGTTTGTTCCATGTACATATGTACACATATCTTTTGTAAAAACTTTTGGAGTGTCTGTGGATGTTGTGTTCCGTCACGATGTTCTATTGAATTGTAATCGATGTTCACTGTTTGTGAGAATAAATTTCTCTAAACAAATGCAGCGGTTTTGTTTTTGTAGCGGCTAGCAAAACGAGCATTATCGCCGTGACCACCATGATCATTGTACTGACGAGATAGCACCCGGTCGAGCTTTACACGGTCGTTTGCGTGTGTGTGAAACGTTATATATTATACTGAAGTCACGGTGCTCAGAGGTGCGCAAGTGGGCTTCTCACGTGGTATATTTTATTGTATTTTGCGGTTATCTGGTAGTAAGTGGTAAGAGGCTAGTTGATTATACATATCAAGTCAAAAACAATGTAATCAGACGCTAGGAAGTGTGATATACAACTTTCTCGTGCGAGTATTTTGCCCAGGTTAATCACTTAATATTATTAATATTATTTACTCAAAATGTCTAATTGGGTGCTAAGGAAGAAAATAAAAGTGATATTCAGCTTTCTCATGAAAATATTTCACCCCAGACTAACTGCTTGAAGGTTACTCATTGAAAATGCCTAATTAGGCGCTCAGGGACAACACAAAAAGAAGTCGAACTTGCTAGCAGTAGTTGCCAACTAGCATTTCGTCACGTCGTCATAGATAGCGTTGGCGTACATTTAAAGTCTGGCTAGATATTGCTGGAGCACCCATACCATATATCAACCCAGTAACCTGCAAAATACGAGAAAAATGCAAAGCCTTGCAACTTCGCCATTCTAAACGTTGTGTTTTAAAAAAGCACCTCTACATTATGTCGAATGCACTTGACCCATATTCAACAGCAAGCCACATATATTCATCATATCTCATAAAAAGCGAGCGGCGCAAGTAACCTACTGCTAATATCCGCAAAGCTACCTTATTTCTCTGTCTTTATTCCTCTGTCTCTGTCTCTTTCTCTGTCTCTTTCATAAGATCTACGACACTAACAGAACCCTCTCTGATCCACTGTTTTTTCCACCAGTCCACATATCAGCACGCAATGACCATCGATACAAGGTTGGCGTTCCTCTCTGCCATACGAACCAGCACTTCAACTCTTTCATCCCTAGAACATGTACTGACTGGAACCACCTTCCCGCATCGATCGCTTCAATCACAGACGCCAACGCGTTCAAAGCAATCATTTCTGAAAGTGCATTATAATTTATTCTAATCCTGCTGTTTTGTTTTACTTCTTATTGACATTTGTTGTCCCACTCCTCTCCGTAATGCCCCAGTGCCTTGAGAGTAAATCAATGAAATGAAATGAAATGTCCTAGTAGCCCCAATTGTTCCCACAACGTTGCCGCTACATCGAGCAAGTTACTTCAATGTGGTGCCAAGTAGGCGTGCTACCAGGATCTTGCGCTTCTGAGAGCGAAATTGTGATTTAGATTATGAACCATCATGCGAATTTCGGTGAGGGCGATATACATGGTCATGAGCATACACTTATTCAGGCACGCAATGAGAAATCCCCTGGTAGTCAAAATAAATTGTGGAGTCCTCCATTACATTGTGTCTTATAATCATTGATAGTGGTTTTCTCAAGCACGACGTCTCCCCCGCTTTATTTAGGGGGGGGGGCATAATAGAGACAAATGATTTTTCTCGTATTTATAAGACACAACATCAAAGTGCCAAAAACGCCACTCCTACCGCGAGACTACGCTTGGAAGGCGAGAAAACGCGGGAAAAGGAAATGCGGGTGAAGACGCCACTTCGAGATTCCCACGCCAAGCACCATGACGTCATAGATTCGGAATGTGTCTATTGGGTTCTACGTAGCTTATAATAGGCACAAATGAAGTAAACTTCCATCTGTCGGTACAATAGACATTGTATATGAAGTTTCACAACATTTTATCGAATTAATGTCGTGAAAATAAAAAACAAATCTTTTGAAAATTTTGACCTCGCGTGCGGTGACTTAGGTGCGAAATTTCTCAACTTCAACCTTGATTTCCTTTTTCTAAATATGAACCTATGGTAACAAAAGTAATGGCCTCTGAGTTCTCAAAGTGCAGTTTGTCAACCTCAACCAAGGCATTGGTTCTTTCTAGTGATCCTTTAACTTGCAATAAAATGTTGATGCTCAGAGAGGAACAACGTGCTGATCTTGTGGGTCGGGGTGCGAGGACATGACACCGGAGCTATTGCCTGCCAAGCGTACGCACCGGAGTCCGTAGTTACTTGGTTGCGCCTGCTGACTACGGGCAGTATGAGTACTTTAGTTGACCCACTCGGCCTCGGCAGCACAGTCACGCGCACGCAAGCGCGGGAGTTGGGCTCGCAGCGGTAACCCTCGCGACAGGCAACCAGTGGGTTAGAAGTGTGGCAGCTTGGGCTAGTTGGTATGGCATGACGATAGTTATAGCGCGAGAACAAAACGACGACCCAGAAACACGTTCCGAGTGTCCTTCTTGTATCTGTGTCGTTGTTTTGTTCTCGCGCTATAACTATCGTCAACCAGTGGGACCACGACAGCAGTCGTCCATGTCTGAATTCGACGGAACGGGTCGCGAGCGGTCAGGATTCCATCCGCATCCTGCGCGGCGATACAATCGGTAGTTTATGCAGAGACAAGAAGTTATAAGAAACGGTAAAGAGTAACTGTTGCTCTTAGAAGAGCAGCTGGTGGGAGTAATGGTTGGTCCGCAGGGAGCAACTGGTGGGAGTAACTGTTGGTCAGTAGGGAGGAACTGGATGGAGTAACTGTTCATCCCCGAAGGAGTAACTGAAGGGAGAGCAACGGTTCGTTCCTGAGCAGTTACTCCTTTTAGGGGAGTAATGGGAGTGGCAATGCAATCGCTCCCTGAAAGGAGCAACCCCTATACCCCTGTTGCTCCCTTTTGGCTTAGAGTGTACCGCAGATAGCATGTGTTCTCTGTGTGTTGGAATATGCACGCCAACACAGATAAAGTGCATGCATAGGTTATGCATAAAGAGTATGTGACAGTCAAATACAGGAACACCATGCATACTTGAAATTCAACACTTGTAAATGCATAAATTGTGTCTATGTGGCTTTGTTCAACCATTGTGTTTGTTTTTCACTTTCAAAATCTTACAGCACTGGTCATGCAATAAATTTTTTGATGATGTGCCCATTCGAAAATCTCTGCTGCTTCTTTATTTTTCAGAGATGCAAAAGAGTAGAACAGCTTTAGCCACGATGTTATCACAGTCTCTTGCCTACTAAGCTTTATGTATGCTACACGAGCTGCAACTTGACGTTGATAATCGTTATAAGCTTATTCATTGTATAATATCTCAACCCTTCTGGAATATCCCATAGGAAAAATAACATAAAGATAAAAGTTAAGTATTGATACCTGGGGTTTAACGTCCCAAAACCACCACATGAATATGAGAGACGCCGTAGTGGAAGGCTCCGAAAATTTCGACCACCTGGGGTTGTTTGTCGTGCGCCCAAATGTGAGCGCACGGGCCTACAACATTTCCGCCTCCATCGGAAATGTAGCCGCCGTAGCCGGGATTCGATCCCACGACCTGCGGGTCAGCAGCCGAGTACTTTAGCCACTAGACCATCGCGGTGGGGCAGTCAAAGTTAAGTAATAAAAAATTTAGGGTAAATAAAAGGTAATAAAGGATAGTGCCCACCGAGAATAATATTTCGCATGAGTAGTAATGAAGTTGTTACCAACAAACGAAGTAGTAATTGAGTATGTAGAGTAAGTGAAGGTATCGACAAAATTGTGAATGTTTTAAACGTACATTGTATTTTGTACGAAAAGTACGATATCATGCGAGGCATGACTTATTAACGGCTCCGGAAATTTCGACGATCTGGTGTTCTCTAACGCGCACTGACATCGAGCAATGCGCGGGCCCCAAGCGCCGCACCTCGTGTCAACGTGACCTCCGTGGATAGGGTCCACTTACATAATACTACAGGCACACATTTCGCCGCAATAGCATTTCTCTGAAGTCACATCAGCACTCACCTTGCGTTGCTGCTATCAAGACGAGGTAGACGAACGCTGTTAACAGTGTGGCCATACCTGTGGTCTCGGTGATATCTACAGAAGCAAAATAACCACATGAGCAATAACATTGTTAACTTATTCTTGAAGTAAGGGAGGTTTGGGAGTTGCTTGCGAGTGTAAAGCGTACGTGATCATGATTGTCTCACACGCGTGCGATCATTGACTAGTCGCTGACCAATCGCGTCGTTTAAGAATCAATCAAGTACTGCAGCCATTGCGTTTCTTTTTCTGTTGGATTACAGTATGCTATTTTATATTTTCATTACGCGAAAAAAACAAGGTAAAAAAGAACACATGAACGTGAGAGTGAACAAATAGAGGAGCGAGGCGAAATACCAGAAAAAGCAGGAAGGTTAACTGAATTATATTTGCTTAACTACCAAACGCTTTGAGAGAACTATGAGAGGGTGAAAGAGTGAAAGCATCAGAGAATATCTTACAACAAACATGCACCGTGCCACGTCTCTACCGGCGATCTCTTAGTTTCGTCGACCTCAAACGCTATTGACTTTTGTGTACGGTAATGAACCTCCGATAAACAAGCTTATATAAACCATTCGCAAAACTTCTCGAACACTCCTAGAGTATAAGAGTAAAAGCATTAGCTTATAAAAGAAAGATAAAGAATTTAACCATTGCAGACGGGTGGAACCGTTTACAATGAGTATGACCTAACGTTACCACTGATGTAATTATTAGCGGATGAACACGTGACCGACGCTGAAGTTTGCTGATGTAGTACATGATTCTTTGTATGATTGGTGCACTCTGCCCCAACTGAATAGCCATTGTACAACAGAATGACTAAGGGTTCAAATCAGTATTATCAATGAGTTGACAAACAAATCCTCTGAGTTATTAGGAAGTACAAGCTCTGTCCGTTAGTTTAAAGTTGTTAATAACTCTGTCCCCCATTTATACGCAGCTTGCAATGCAGTGCAGTCCAGCAATGCCTCTGGTAGTCAGTCACTTCGTTAGTCACAATGAATAGATGAATGCTACTTTTAAGACGTTTTATGAAAATTGTTCTATTAGGACCATTTTAAAATAAAAAGTTCTCGCCTCCTGCTGAAAGCTAATACATTACTTGCGAAATTCTTGGTTCTCAATGTTAATTTTCTACTTTTCAGTGGGACCGCACTCGCACTGCTGATACGCGGGCGCATTGTATGTGGAGCACATCTATAGACTCGAATAATATACCTTCTGAATGCTTCCGGAAAATTCCCCAAGGCCGCATACTGAACGTACTGAATATATTCAGTTCTAGTGTCCTCCTGTTACTTCCGGGACGTAGATAATTGTGACCTAGATTTATTGCGCAACAATTGCTGTATGCGGTACGCTCAATGTGCGCTGACCGTGACCTGTCACTTAAAGAGAGCAAGGTACACTTCTATTGTACAGACTAGGCGTAGCTTTAAAAAAAAAATGGCAGCATATCCATGGAGTGAATGATGGAGGGTGGGACGAAATATTCGTCCATCCATTCGTTCTTGCTTCCGTCCCTCCATACGTCCGTCTATGTGACCGTCCATGCGTCCATCCGCCCGTCCGTGCGTGTGCCTGTTCATGCGTCCGTCCCTGCGTTCGTCCATACATCCGCCCCTGCATCCGTTCATGTGTCCATCCAGGTATCTGTCTGTGTGTCCATTCGTCCATCTATTCAACACTCCAAGTACCATCATCTCGCATCTTTTCATCATATATTCCCCATATAGAAGCACCGCCATCAAGCTGACATTCTAAAGACTAAACGAGAGGTGGCACACGCACATTTTCTTACTGCTTACGCTTCTTGTCTACTTCCCAGTTTTAACCACCTCGAGTTCATGGTATATATTAGTTCACTGTTCTCATGGCACTGCGGCCCAACGCTCACTAAACCTTTCTAAAACCAAGGAGGTTACGCCCAGCGAATATAACGTAGCAACCCTTTCGTGCCAGATAGTGATCAATGTACATGCCAATGGCTGCAAGGGGGGAATGAGAGACAGGAGAATTCCGCCTTTAGATAACGCGCACGCTGCGAATTTTTTATTGTTCAACAACGCACAGAAGAAATATCCCACCAGCAACACCTTGGAGGACACTACTACTACGACTACGAGGGACGAACGGGTGCCGCTATAAGGAGCTTCGCCCCTAAAATCTGACTGCTGGTTAGTCTCGATAACATCACGTATGAGTAGACAGCCCTATTGATCGAATTGACACCACCTGCTGCTGAAAGGGCTTTGCTATTTTTGGATAACTAAAAGCATAATGGTATCGTCAATGGGTTGGTTAACCGAAATACTTGATTGGAAAATTCTCGTAGTTGTATAGAGACTATCGTCATGGCCTTATAGTGAAGTGGTTAGGGTCACCCTGAAAAGCAATCAAAGATGACAGTTGTTGCATGTTGGCGATTGTTACATTTTGAATAAAGTAGCTTGATATAAAAAAGTATGTAAACCCATCTCGGATTCGTTCGGGCTGCTCAGCGTGATTAAGTGTTCTCAAAATGTATTTACTTATATCTTTTTATTTGCTACTTATGTATTTACTTATTTATTTGTTTGAACATACTGCTAGCCACAGATTAATAGTACAGGCTTACATGGCAACACCACGAGAGGTCCTGCCTAATACCCCCAACGTAAGCAGCTATATACCATCTTTTATAGACACGACAAGGCTTAGAGTCGGAACCATTACCGTAATCTTCTTCAAGCCAGTATTCACTACAATGGAACAAGCATTTATGACTGCTGAATGCTTGACAACATCTCCAACAATACATCGCCTCACTTCATATACAACATTCTAACAGCGCACAAAATACAGACAAAATATGCTTTTGTGGTAAGTATGCATAGAATTACTAAAAATCCCCAGTAAGGGTTATATCTGTAGTATGTGTAATATGAGCTTGCACATAATTTGCTAGCTCGTGTAAAATATGACGGGAATCATTAAAGAGGCCAGTACTTGGTGTATAAATTAAGGCTTTATCACACACATTTTACACCAAAGTACTTAAGCATCTACACCTTTCTACATACACGTCATGTCTATAATTTCCATATATTTCTTTTATTACAATCGCTACGCCACCCCCGCGATAGCACCTATCTTGAGCATGACAAGTGTAACACGAGAGGTACGTAATGCTGCTTTATGTATACCGAGGAACTTTTGTGTGAAACGAATACCAGCCTCGAATTTCTCTTATACCGCTGATGCCTAAAAGAGCAGGTGAAAAATAGAAGGTGGTTATTTCATGTTATTCACAATCCATCTAGTTTCTTAATAAGGCTATTGATTACTTCATGCATTGTGACAGACACATGTAACTACGTCAATGTGTCCCGCTAGAGCAAATATTTTGTAATTTGACTTATACGGTAATGTTGCTTGTAGCTTTAGCTGCTTTTAAGTTTTAGTCAATATGTAAGTTTCTCTTTTTCTATGAGTGTCGAAACTCTTGATAAATGACTTGTTTTTGCCTTTTTATTGACGTCCCACTGAGGGCCTGTCTGAAATTTCGTAACAAAAACATAATTTTGTTCATTCCTTAAAATTTGGTCTGATGTGCGTTTGCAAATCCAGAGTGACTACCACTCCGACAGTTAATTAGGAGATAAGATATATCTAAACAACTGTGTTAAAAATACTTGGCAGGAAAGACTGTTCGTGGTGTCAGCAATACAGTCGTTAATCGCGCAGCCAAAAAGAACCGTACCTAATGCTCACCAAATGTAGGCATTGGAATATATACAGGCGATATTAAGTAGCTCAGGCCCGTTACGCAATATGAATCAATGAACCAAGAAAAGAAAGTAATTAAACAAGCATACTCACTAGTGAAAACTTGTACATTCGTTCACGGTGTTACGAAGGTATCTGCGGCTCACAAGCCATGGCATCGCGCGGCAATTCCTCTTGCAACCGGTGTTCCCTAGCGCTGTGTCCTAAAGTGAATACGCGCTATGAGGCTGACGACTGAACTCGAACGCATGGTGTGCGATTGTACTTCCGCTTCACTCGCTGCGGATGCAGGGAGCAGCAGTTCTTGTGGACGTGCGTAATGCTGGAGAAGATAGGCCATGGCCAGCGCCAAGAACGGACAAGCATAGACAAAACATCAGGTGCTCAGCGCAGCGTTGATGCGCGTCAAGCAGTCGTTGACATGTGCCATGTGGCTGTAAGCCTTCCGGCACGATAACAATGATCTAAGTGCCGCAAGAAGTTAACCGACGCTATTCTTTTTTTGTTCATTTGCCAGACGTAAGGAGCTGTGCAATACGTAATGGGTGAAATGTTTTTGCAAACAGTTTTACAGGAGGAAGCTAATATAGGATTACGTTAATCTTTGTTTTTAGTGGCTTGGTGGTCTGTAACCACAACAGTGCACAACCAGAAAAAATGGCGGTGTGGCATTAGAGTGTTCTACCACAGAGCTTGAAACGCCTTCGACAATGGAGTGCTTAAAACTCCATCGATACAGCACCTTCCACAGGTGACATGTCGGTCGAGGAATGGCCTTAACGGATGTGGTATAGCGTGATTCAGATGGGAAAAAAATTGGCCAATCCCTCGTTTGGGGAGAACTGACGGCACAATAATGAACTATAACAATAAGGGTACTTCCTCGTCCTAAAAAAATATATGATCATTTACGGCACGTCATGTTCCTTGAAACTTTATAATTAGAGAATTAGCCCAAGAGGGTCTACAAAGTATATGCTCTACAAAGGCCTCTTCTCTAGCTTTTGCATTGAGAGTGCTGTGTGTTTCACGCAAGACCTAGAGTGATTTATTTCTAGTTTTTTACTTACCGCTTTATTAGCAAATGTGTATGGGTCGGTGAGGTGAAGTGGCCAGGACTTTTGGAAAAACTGCTAGTTTTGGGACCACGCAGGCCAATAGCAGCACAATGTCAACACACAGTTAACATGTTAAGTACAGATGAGTAAGTTGGTGCAATATTGACGAATAATTTGACACACAAACAAAACAACTCAAAATGCACTAGTGAAACGTGGTACTTATGAATAAAAGTTCGTTAATAAGCCCTGAAATGATGCTTACGTTTTTTTAGCTTGTAGACTAGACATCTCCTCGAATATGTGACCATTATTTGCGTGCACACTTGAGCAGTTGTCTCTTTTACACTCTGTTGTATTCAGATTGCTGCACCCCAATGAGAATATCCTACCAAGTAGCCCAAGTTGAAGCCTTACCATTCGTGAAAGCTGAGTTAAATGATGTCGCATTTCAACAACGACAATATATCGTTCAGTATCGTACAGTGAATTGTCTCGAAGACTGTGGACTTCAAAACAGAGCTGTAATGACTTTCTTTATTGCTCCTTTGTGTCGTCCAGTTCTCTTCGCCGATAAATAAACATTGTGCGTTCTCTTAAAAGTATCTTTATCTCAGCGCTGTCTTTCGACGCTGCTGAAAGTAGCATGGCATCTGCGAAGGAAAGCTCACCGCCGTCAAACGTGAGGCAAATAACTTGAGCTTTCGCGGGCATCACCACAACAGTAGTGTTGTCCAAAAACCCGAGCACAAGTAGGAATGTTTTCCTCTAAGCTGACCTCTCTTGTGGTAAGGGAATATCTTTGGCAATTTTCTTCGCTTAAGCAACGTAGGCGTCCGTGACCCACTGACAATGAAAAAAAGATGTATCAACAGCCGAAGCTGTGAAAACATCCGGGGCGTAACAGTGTCATCACGCAGCGGAAAATTTCCGATACCTGTTTGTCGGTCAACAAGGATTTGCACGCTACGAAATAACATTTACACTGTAAACAAGTGCAGGCATTTGGCCTCGTTCAACTTTATGTATCTTTATTATCGTCATAATACAAAGAATGTTTTCGCCAACGAAGTTATTTGTTTCATTTAAAACTGCCGCATTCTTCGACCTTGTATCTTATTTAGAAAGAACCTCTACCGCACTGCTTCGTTTTTGAGAAACGCATTAAGATTCGACGCATTGGGATTTTACGCCAATAGCATTTAGTACGTAGGGAAAAACACAAGGACTTCATTAGCCAATAGGCGACTTAGGCTTTGTGTCGTATACGACACAGGGCTCAAACCGACAAAGCCTCTTATGGAACTCGGCTAAAAATAACGCAAGTCATAATTCTGTTACCAAACAACGCCTCTACAAGGCTATCTGTCGCACATTTACATAAGCAGCGCGGAATGACGTTGACACAATGAACATGTTGTCGTCATATTTGCCTCATCCTTTATTCGCCGTATTCCCCAGGAATATATGCATAGCGTACTGACACCTACGACGTCTGTGGCGTGTTGATTTACCGTGCATAATGAAAGGTGTCGACGACGGGAAGAGCCTCTTGCTTTTTTTAAGGTTGGTTTTACTTTTACACATCCTCCCAGGCACGTGGGAAGCAAAGATGCGTTGAAGGAGCATTTAACGAATTAGCACGACTTTGCCGAAAAACATTCTCGCACTGAACGTACTTCTTTGTCACTAAATCCTTCTTTCCTTGGAGAAGATGCATTGCGTAAATGATGAGTGATCGCATAGAAGATTTCTTCGCGTAAAACATCGGGGCAAAAAATAACAGAAGGTCTTATTGACGCCTCTTCGCAGCTGTCGTCCAGGGTTGCCCGAATATGTGATGAAGGCAGAGTGTTTAAAATTCCTGTACCAGCCACAAAGATAAGGCTGTTTTTTTGCGCGACGACAATACAAGAGAAGGGGTAAAGGAAATTGCAAATTTTATCTGCTTGTTCATTATAAGCTGCATCAAAATTTTCCACACCCTCTATCTTGCTATCACGACAAAGTGTGCGTGGGCAAAGCTGGGAGCTTTGGCGACGCGTATATGACAATCGGCACACCACGTCAGTTTGCAGCCTTTGTTTAGGTGGTGTACAAGCCGGTGCATATACGGTATGGCAGCAGGTCTGACCGTTTTCCCCTCTTCCTCTACCCCAGTAACGTGGCATTCACTCTTGAAATTCTGTAGGAGTGGCTCGGTTACGCTGATAAGGAGCGTGCGAGGGAAACCAGCCCCTGACCTCCGATCCAATCGGTTTTCAAACGCCTTCTGCGCAACGTGTAAGCACGACCTTACAAGCGCAGTCTCTAGTCAATGTTTACCTATACCCATTTTCATTTCTTTGTAACGCGTCAACTCATATGGAAGCAACTCTGATGGGACAAGGCTAAATGAAGCCAACTGGCGTGACGACTCTGCAAAGCAAATTCGCAAATCCAAAAACTGCAAAGTCGCAAGCCGGCAACTCATGAGTTAACACCAATCCCTTGCCGATTGGACAAAAGGCCGCTAAACCATCCTTAACAATCAACTGATATGTAGCGTAGGTTAGTTGCTTTAAAATTATAAAAAAAATTGTCACCATTCCCAAACATTCTGACCTTTTCTTCCATGAAAATGATCGTGCAAGCCATGGTCAATGTAACATAAGAACAAATCGCAAAACACAAGCGTGACGCAAGAGCCTACGCAAATTCCTTTTGTTTCAACTCAAAGATTTCCTTTAATGTCAACGAAGGTGGCTTTAACATAAAGTTCTAGAAGGAATAGAAAAGCTTCCACTGTCATGTCCATGGCATTCTGGAAGGCGGCAACACCACTCTCTTCTACGCAAGCTATGAGTGCTAAACGGTTCAGAAAACTCTGCAAAGTACCAGATGTATCAGCCTAGGAGAACAAGAGGTCCATTTGAAGATTCTGAATGCACGCAAGTTAGAAAATGATGTAATTAGATGAGCAATAACGGCTGTTTTCTTTATATTGGTCGTTTTTATAAATAACCATATTGTGGGCATATTGTGAGGCTACTCAACAATTGACCACATTCATACTATCAATCAGGTAATAGAAAAATGCTCAGAGTATAAACAAGCACCATACATAGCCTTCATAGATTACGAGAAGGCGTTTGATTCAGTAGCCGTCATGCAGACACTGCGGAATCAAGGCATAGATGAAGTATATATAAGCATTCTGGAAGAAATCTACAGGGGATCAACTGCTACCATAGTGCTTCATAAAGAAAGCAACAGAATACCAATGAAGAAGGGTGTAAGGCAGGGGGACATAATCTCCCCAATGCTATTTACCGCGTGCTTACAAGAGGTTTTCAGAAGCCTAGAATGGGAACAGTTAAGGATAAGAGTTGATGGAGAATGCCTTAGTAACCTGCGCTTCACCGATGACATTGTATTGCTGAGTAACTTAGGGGACGAATCGCAACTCATGATTATGGAGTTAGACAAGGAGAGCAGAAAGGTGGGTCTTAAAATTAATCTGCAGAAAACGAAAGTAATGTACAACAACCTCGGAAAGAAGCAGCGTTTCGAGATAGGTAATAGTGCACTTGAAGTTGTAAAAGAATATGTATACTTAGGGCAGGTAATAACCGCAGAGCCTAACCACGAGATTGAAGTAACTAAAAGAATAAGAATGGGGTGGAGCACATTCGGCAAGCACTGTCAAATTATGACAGGTAGATTGCCACTATCCCTCAAGAGGAAGGTATATAACAGCTGTATCTTGCCGGTACTTAGCTACGGAGCAGAAACGTGGAGACTTACAAAGAGGGTTCAGCCTAAATTGAGAACGACGCAGCGAGCAATGGAAAGAAAAATGGTAGGTGTAACCTTAAGAGACAAGAAGAGAGCAGAGTTGATTAGGGGACGAACGGGGGTTAAGGATATCATAGTTGAAGTAAAGAAGAGGAAATGAACATGGGCCGGGCAGGTAGCGCGTAGACAAGATAACCGTTGGTCATTAAGGGTAACTAACTGGATTCCCAGAGAAGGGAAGCGGGTTAGGGGGAGACAGATGGTTAGGTGGGCAGATGAGATTAAGAAGTTTGCGGGTATAAATTGGCAGCAGCAAGCACAGGACCGGGTTAACTGGCGGAACATGGGAGAGGCCTTTGTCCTGCAGTGGATGTAGTCAGGCTGATGATGATGATGATGATGATGATGATGATGATGATGTGGGCAAAATAGACATCACGCAAAGATTAGCATGCTTGCGATAAGCAGTTCGAGAGCTAGTTAGTAACACGTTGTTGTTAGATCAACATGTGCGTTGTTTCCCGTATGCGGTCATTATGCCAAATCTTTCTCTTTCAAGTGCACCCTATATGAATAATGTCTTTATAATAGGGCACATTCATATTTGGTGGTAACTTTGCATTCTATAATATTAATATTAATAATAATAATATAATAATAATAATAATAGCAATAATGTAGTTAATAAGAAAGACGTTGATACCACCAGGTCAGCTATCATCAACACAAGAAGAAGGCACGAGATCGGCGATCAAACACCGTCATCTGGGTCCGCCTGCGTTCCTTTAGAGCTACCTCCCGCTTGCTCAGTCCTTCAATTAACCCCCTTTACATTTGGTGGATCGTGCTGGGTAGCTACATCACCTACACCCTGGAACTCCAATCCTGCACCCTGCTGTCGACCATGCAAGTTGACGCTGCCCAACAGACAGCACCTCTCGCGGCCGCTACTTGCCCCGGCCCGGTTCACCAGCGAGACCCCCCGATCTTTTCGTGTGCCGAAGACCAGGACGTCGAGGACTGGTTGTCGTCCTACGAAAAAGTCAGTGGACCAAACAGGTGGGATGACGCTGCTAAGTTGAGCACCGTCAACTTTTACTTGGCTGATGTGGCGAAACTGTGGTACACAAACCACGAATCCGAGTTCGAGAACTGGACCACTTTTAAGCAGGCAATATCCTCGGTTTTCGGTCGCCCTGCCGTGCGGAAGTTGCGCGCCGAACAACGCCTGCGCTCACGGGCACAAGAACCTGGCGAAACGTTTACCGCCTATATCAAAGACATACTCGATCTCTGCAGGCGCGTCGATGACGCAATGAGCGAAAGTGCCAAGATCCAGCACATTATGAAAGGTGTTGATGACGACGTATTTCAAATGCTCCTTGCGAAGTCTCCTGGCACGGTGTCTGAAGTGATAGCTCTGTGCCAGAACTACGACGAATCGCAACGGCAACGAGCTCTCACCCGTCGTCCATTTCAGCCTAACCAATCACTCGCTGCACTGGACGTCGTACCTGACCACCCCGCCTTCTAGCACAAATGAAAGACTTTGTGCGTAAGGACGTCGCACGTCAGCTTTCCCTCCTGCCGTTTTGTCAGCGCCAAGAGCTCCCGCAGCAGCATCAAGAGCAACCACCGACACCATTAGCTCCCATGCTCCGGCATGCACTTCAAAACCAGATTGCTGAGGCTATGCCAGTGCCCTTTCAGCAGCAAGTTGTCGCCGCACCTCTTACTTATGCTGACGCAGTAAAGAGGCAGGAGCCACACCAGCCATCGCCGTTCAATGGACTGCCACATGTCACGACTCCTACTCAGTCTTCCGTCGCATGGGCTCCTCCCCTCGCTACCACAGCCTCGACTCAGTTGTATGCCGCGTGGACGGCACCCCTCGCTGCAAATGCCTGGCGAACGCGCGATAACCGGTCAATCTGTTTTGCGTGCGGCGGCCCTGGCCATATCTCCCGATACTGCCGTCGTCGCGTGCCCGCCTACACAGACGTCCGACCACGAAGCAACTACATGGGCCGATCCCCTTTTGGTTATGAAAGTTCGGATCGTCAGTCAAACACGTCTTCCCGTGACTATACGGCAACTTCGTCTCGTCGCTCACCTTCACCCGATCGACGCTCCTTGTCACCCATGCGTCCACGACCAGCCCCTCAAAATGAGGGAAACTAGCCGTCGCAGTTGAAGGGGCAAGAACTGCGCTATCGAAATGTTCAAGTCCTCGCACCTTGCCGTCAAATATCGTCGAAGTTTTTGTAGACGGCGCCCATGCATACGCTCTTGTGGATACTGGTGCCGCTGTGCCTGTTATAGACGCCAAACTTTACCGCAAGCTCCGAAAGGTGACCACGCCGCTTGATATCATGTCCTTACGTGCAGCAAATGGAGAACCTGTTCGACCTATAGCCGCCTGCGCTGCCCCCCACTCACAAGTGCGGAGGACCACTACATTGTTAAGTTTATCGTCCTTTCCTCGTGCTCTCATGACATCAACTTGGCTGGGATTTCCTATCGCGTAATCGTGCCGGTATAGATTGTGCCCGTTCCGAACTTGAACTGCTTCCGTTGTTCGACCAGCCTTACGACCACAATAATCAAGCCGCGCACAAGCTAGTTGTCAAAGAGGACACTGACATCCTACCGACAACAGATGTTTTGCTCCCTGTGGTCTCCGACGGCATGCGTGATGAAGTAGCATTTTTTGAGCCATCAAGCTTATTTCTAAGTCGGAAACCATATCTGCTCCTTCATTCAGCCCTCTCAATTTCTAATGGAGCCAGTGCTCTCTGCCTTACCAATCCCTTTCCGCATACCATCAAACTGTTTAAAGGCGAGTCTCTTAGATGCGTACAGCCCATTGATAACGGACAAATTTTTACCGTCATCTGGGTCCGCCTGCGTTCCTTTAGAGCTACCACCCGCTTGCTCAGTCCTTCAATAAACCCCCTTTACAATAATAATAATAATAATAATGATAATAATAATAATAATAATAATACTAATAATAATAATAATAATAATAATAATAATAATAATCACGACAACATGGTGATAGATGCCGTAGTGGAGAATGTCAGAAATTCTGACGATGGTTTCCTTATAAAAAAACACTGAACATACACATACAGTTCCACACAGATACACGCGTACGCACACTAATGCACAGGCACGCAGGAGGGCCGACACACACACAGACACACACGCACGCACTCACACACGCAAGCACGGACTTAGATTGTTTTGACGTGTGCATTGTTTTCTCCGTGTTATTTTTGTTCTCTATCTTTCTTTGCCTTTCTTGGGCACGTTTGCATCAATAATGTTCAGAATTAGAGCCATTCCTAATCAGTGATAAGTTTGCAATGTACATACATGCAAACGTATATCGCACACACGCACACACCCAGTAGGTGGTGACTGAATTATCAATTACTAACGAAGATTGAGTCTGACCAATGTTGAAATAACATTAAAAGAAAGCCCTTCATGAAAACTTGCTTCAGAAACCTTAAAGACCTGTTTACAACTTTTCACTATATTTTTGAGTGGACAGTCTTCTTAACCTACAAGCAGCTTCTTTAATATCCGACTCCATGCGCTCTAAGCAAACTAAAATGAGGCGCCCAGTACGAACGTTATTTCCGACTACACTTTCTCTTTCTAACCACCACGCGGAAGGTCTTTTCCTATTTTTTTTATATTGGCTTCTCGCACAGCCCCCTTTCATTGCATCAATGTCCAAACAGCAATCCGATTTCCCACTTCGTCGAGTCGTATCAGCGAAAGCCCCGTTGAGCGTCAGCACGTTCGGCGAAGTGAGTGCTTTTTTTTTTGCGAAATATTGCCCCGCATACAAGAAATCACTTATTTGTGAAAAAGGCAGGCACCCTTTTTTACCTGCGCTCGACGTTCTGCTGAGCAATAGTATACGGATTCCTCAAGATTCGTGCAAGCACCAGTGCATGCTTGGACTACGAAAATTCTCGCAGATTTCTGAGTGACAAAAAAAAAAGTGCATGTCCCGCGATACCTCTAGAGTGCTTCGGATTGTTTTCATTGTCAGCTGAATGTCTGCTGCTGCAAAGTACCTCGACGTTGCCTTCGTCGGCCGTAGCTTTTTAACAGCCACAACGGAACGGTGCTGTACAGGAGAATATAGCCAGTATACCTCACAAAACTATGGGGAAAAGACTAAAGAGACGGTTGCATTGTACAACGGCCTCTCATTGCACATTTTGTTAGAGCTATCTACTTATATTAAATAACCACCTTATAGTACTCATCATCACTGTTTATCGATGTCTTGTAGATAATCCAGAAAACTGCTAGTGAGCCTGTCCACATACCATGATTACGCGCCATAAAATAAATATTGTTCACCTTCCACGCGTTCGGCTCTCTACTAGAGGGGTCTCATGAAGTGCGAACAGCAGAAAGCGTTACGAGAGGATTATTGCGCTTTACGTCATTGCCATATAAAGGCGCACACACTATACAGCATAGGCTGCACCACTTGATACTTCTACAGAGGAATACATTCGCTACGTACTGTGCTGGTTCCGGTTCAGTCATAAGGATTGCCGGTGAGGGCGTACACAGAGCGCACACCAGCCGTTTCCTTTTCTTTTACAGTTTTTTATCAAGATATCAGATAACATATAAGGCTTAATGTTGCGCTATACTGGAATCTAGCAGTGCTTGCAAACCGGACGTGTGCTTCTGTCAATCGTGTTGCATGACTGGACAGCACGTTGTGGCATTACTAAGGCTTGTCGCTGTTGCTGTTTTATTTGACACCAATAGTACACCACTGACCGACGAATGACGAAATGGACCACCTGTTGTGATACTAAAATACCAAGCATGAAACATGAAAGATGACAGGCTGTCGCAAAAGTATATACTGTGTCTAAAATGGACTATATGAGGAAACATTCCGCTTCGCTATAGCTAAGCTATCGAAAATCATCATAGTGATAAGTGAATAACGACACGGCCGCGATAAGCCACATGAAGCTGTGTTACTATTTGGAGTTCGGCCGTCGATTCGCGATTGCAGAACAGCTCAACATTGTCTACAAAAACAGTATCCTGAATTATTCGTCCTTATTTTAACCTGGGCCCTATGTCCCTCTGCACAAACAGGCCCTTTGTTCAAGTTCACCAGCCATGCACTTTTAAAGTTGTTACAGTCACTCACTCAAACCCCCATACCCCGCTGTTGTGGTCTATAGTGGCTAAGGTACTCGGCTGCTGACCCGCAGGTCGCGGCGTCGAATCTCGGCTGCGGCGGCTGTCTTTTCGATGGAGGAATGCTGTAGGCCTGCATGCTCAGATTTGGGTTGCACGGTAAAGAACCCATGGTGCTCGAATTTTCAGAAGCTGCGTCTCTGATAATGATATGGTGGTTTTGGGACGTTAAACTCCACATACAAATCATCAATCAATAACTCACCCCCCTGTGTGTGTGTGTGTGTGTGTGTGTGTGTGTGTATGTTTGTGTGTGTGTTTGTGTGCGTGTGCGTGTGTGTGTGCGCGTGTGTGTGTGTGTGCGTGTGTGTGTGTGTGCGTGCGTGTGTGTGTGTGTGTGCTTGTGTGAGTGTGCGTGCGTGCGTGTGTGTGTGTGTGTGTGTGTTTGTGTGTGTGTGTGTTTGTGTGTATGCGTGTGTGTGTGCGTGTGTGTGTGCGCGTGTGTGTGTGTGCGTGTGTGTGTGTGTGCGTGCGTGTGTGTGTGTGTGTGTGTGCTTGTGTGAGTGTGCGTGCGTGCGTGTGTGTGTGTGTGTGTGTGTGTGTGTGTGTGTTCCTGAAAGCCGAGAGAGATTGAAGATATCTGAACGGGGCACTTTGTATTATAATGACTTAAAGAATGCAGTGTTTCTTTAAAACGAAGCGTCTTAGACAGATTACGAATATTCCTGTGCTTTACATACACGACGAAATAAACAACTTTACATGGCTCGTGCGTTGAGCCAACCTTTTGCATATGCTAGTCACCGCAACCTCCACTACCGCACTTAAGCGTAATTTCTCAGTTCTGATGTGTATAAATTTGACACTGAATTTAGTGTTCACTAGCTTTACAAAGTGACTTGCCAACTACTAGTTGGTTGCGTGATAGAGGAGCAATCAAAGTATTCTCAATTACGCAAATGACAAGCCTGCAAAAAAGGAAAGATAAACCTGAGTAATAGTTGCACCGAATTGACAAGGCTTAACCTACCTCAGGGCGTCTTGTGAACTAAGCGAAAAGTGGTCCGTGAAAAGAGATGTTCACTTTGCTAACACTATTTCAATTTGAAACGTGACCAAAAGAAAGAAAAAAAACTAGAATGACAGTGAATCGGTGTGAAATATGTCAGCACTGCCTACCACTATATAATAAAGAGAATCGACATTGTGTTTACGTTACGAAGACACTGTGCACTTGATTTCTAAAAGTTTCCCGTGAGTGACAAGAAATTTTGCACGCCATTTATTTCACCACAACATATTTCTCATAACATGTTTTCTTGAGAGTGTAGCCTACATTTCCATGCATTTTGTCACCTGTGTAAGACATTACACTTCTATTTCATTTATTTATTTTGTTTCAGAGCCTGGGTAATTACACTGCAGGACCAAGGCCTCTCCCAATGATATCCCTAAAATAAAGTCTCATGTCGCACATATCCCTCGTATCCAGTGAGCTCGCATGAACACGTATGAATCACATGTGTTGTCGTGTGAACATACGAGATCAGTGGATATGTGTCACACGCGACATATGAAATGATTTTGCTGGGGATCGCATGCAATGCGAACCCTCTGCTGCTTTACATGCTCTATACCACCACCGGAGTTGCGAAAGCTCAGGAGATCCATTAGTCTGAGACCAAAGCGTAGTTGACAGGTTCATTTGGGAGGCGTTGGTGAGTTACAACACCATAGGCCAATTAACAAATAGTACAAACTACAACAAGAATAATCGGCAACGAATCGGCCATTTTTTTGTAAAACTGTCTCTTTACCTGAACTGTTTTGTTGATTCCTATATAATTTGCATTGCAGGTGGCAGTGCTGCCATTCTGGCTCCTTAGGATAAAGAAATGATATGATCTGGGTTTTTCTAGAAAAGTGGTTAACAATTTAGAGCAGTTTGTGTGTATTTAGAAAAAGCGGTTTACAATTTAGAGTATTGGTACTTGACTATGGGAGAGCATAAAGCCGTCCCATGGATAGGATCCTCAAAAGAATGGTCCATTCACTTTGTGGTTTACAAAAAAATAATTTACAGCATGTACAGAATACAAAGGCTTCATACCATTCCAGTAACAGGGCACATACACTTCGGCACATCTATATTTCACGACTAACATCACTACGTTACTTTGAAGACATTTGCTCTAATATACAAGACAACGTTGGCATATATGTACACAAGAACTCAATGCGATCATGATACAATGAATGGTATAACGATACAGTTGATGCAATAAAACACAATCGGTTACAAACGAAATCATGAATAACTACTCAACGGGCGCTGCTTAGCACCAAGTCGGTCGAAAAATGAGTTGTATCCTTTCGTGTTCCACCTTGACGAAAGGGCACGACCAATGCCGCAGAAAGTTTTGCTCCCCGAGGAAGAAAAGCTCCTCGGAAAGAAACGCGAGGATCTCTCGTCTCATTCTCCCCAGTATCGGCCACAAAGCACGCCGGCGGCAATTGGCAGCTACGGCCTCACATCGGTTTCTCCAAAGGCTGAACAGCCCCGCAACTATTAACAGAGCGGAGAAGCGGCTACGCGGAAATCGGCCGTTGGACGCGAAAGTTCGCACACCCTGTCCCCAAAAACCAGCATTAACCACACGCCAAAAAAGGCGGGAAACCACACAATCAAACGTCGCATGTCGATTGGTCTCCACCATTACGCAGTCGGGGCAAGTGGAAGTGCGAACCACCTGCCATCGCTGCAACCGATCTCGCGTGGGGAGCAAGCCCCAGCCCAGCCTCCAGACAAAGTCTCTGAGATGCCCTGGCAACACTGCGGCAGTTATTGGTTTCCAAGCGCGGTTCATTACAGATTGACGATGCTGGGGCACCAAGGGCCGTAGAAGGGCGGCCATTGTGTCCACCACTTTAGAATCGGCCACCTCTATCTCTGGGCACATAGTTTCCAAACGTCGGTGAAATGCCAGAAGGGCTCGATACAAAGATGGTAATTCAGTTGATTGGGGACCTTGGTTTATTTGGCTATTCGACGGGAAGACACTTAGTGATGGCCCCAGATGGTAGCGAGCCAGTGTCTGAGCGGGCATGCCATCATTGCTTAGTATTCGTAATAGAGTGCGGAGGCACAATGTAGAAGCCGTGACGGAAACGTCGGGGAATGCAAAACCACCTTGATTTTGCGGTTGAGCTAACGCTGGACGCGATAACATTTCTGTGCACCCAGACCAAAAAAATGAACTGATGCAGCTTTGCACTTTTCTGCAGACGTCGAGCGGTGGTTTAAAAGAATGGCAAAAGTACCAAAATTTTCCTAGGTACACCGTTTGAGTTAAGTATTGGCGTTTCAAGAGGGGGAATTCGAAGTGCCTGGCTGCTTTGATATCACTTAGAAGAGTTTGTACAATGGCTGACCAGATGCTATCTTGTATACCAAATGCAGTGAAAGTAACTCCGAGTATTGAAATCTCAGGAGACCACTTTAAAGGCGACGTGATGTTGATACGACCGCTGGGGTTTCCAATGAAAAAATACTGGCTTTTAGAAAAGTTTAACCTCGCACCGGAGATAATACTGAAATCATGAAATGTATCAACAGCATGCTGCAGCGACTGTTCATTATGTACATATAGAGTAATATCGTCTGCATATGCAGTGACCTTTACTTGACTGTTACCGGGTAGAGGTAAGCCACGAATCTGCGGGTGATGTTCCACGGCCCTTAAGAAGGGTTCTAATGCAAGGATAAATAACACTGGGGAGAGGGGACACCCTTGACGGACCCCACGCGTGACTCTAAATACGTGACTCTCACGGGAATCTAAGTAAAGTGTACTTTCTGAATTAGTGTACATCGCGTGGCTGAGGTCAATTAACTTATCCGGGAATCCGTATGCATGTAAAAGATTTAGTATGTAGCAATGTTCTATGAAATGAAAAGCTTTCTCGTTATCTAATGAAACCAACAGTCCTTGCGCACATCGGCTAGTGGTGTATTGAATGATGTCACGCGTTAACCACGTATAGGGTGTGTATTTCACTTTGTGTGTTTAGAAAAAGTGGTTTACAATTTAGAGTACTAGGTACTCTACTATTCAGGCCGTCGCCTCAATGACGGTCTCGTATCACGAACAGCATTTGCTCTAATGCCTAAATGAATATTTAGAGCACTTTGTAGACACAGCAACTGTAAAGAATAACCAGCTAAACACTCCGTAAAGTAAGTTGACTAGCGAAGCTGCCTCATACGACCCTTGTATTTATCACTGCGTTAAACCCAACTGTTCAATAAAATCTTTCACAATTGTTAGTTCTGTCTGACCAGAAATCAAAATTATTGTTCGCTGACCCCACGTCCCCTTCTATCTTTTTAGTGATCCTGAGGTGAAAAGTTGGTCTCGCCCGATTTCCGTAGCACATACGTGCCAACATTTCTTTGTGCCCATAAGAAGGGATGAGTTTACTTTAGAATAGCCATATTGACCACATGAGTGATTGGCAATCCTTTACGGGGAAGGGCCACTGCGTGAAGCCGTTACGGTGGGGCCTGGACGATAAACTATAGGAGGAGGAAGAGATTAGGTCATTTGGCAACGCTGTGTAAAATATGAATAGAATACATTATTACTTTCAGGGCGAATGTCGGAACGCTGCATTTTATAAACACAGTTTACAATAGTGAATCCCATTTGAGGTCAACAGTGGACACGTTGGTCTTCACATTGAAGTGAAAAGGGCCGGGAATGGGTTCTGAAGTTGAGCCGATGACCACATCCAGTCTCCTAAAATAAACAATATTTCCAGTGTTATAAGAGTGGTGGTAACCTTAAAAACGCCTGATTCAAACTGCATGTATCTTTGATGCTATCTGTAGTCTTGGAGCTTTTAGGTTCCAAAACAACATTCTCATTGCGCGAGATGCCGTAGCGAAGGGCTTCCGCAAATTTTGACTTCACGGGGTTCCTTACCGAATATCTAAATATAATCAAATGGGTTTCTGGTATTTGGCCTCCATTGAAACCTGGCCACCACAGCTGGGATGCGAACGCGCTATCTTCGGAATAGCAGTCGAACCCAATAACCACTTAAACCAACGTGCCCGGTGAGGTTGAGTCGAGGCTACAAAGAAGAACGCGTTGGTTAGACTCCCGCATACGTTGTACAAAAGTTATTCCTCCGGCATTTTTCGTTTTTATTTCAGGGTATTTTTAGGTTTTCATACGTCACTTTTACATTTAATTCCAATTCTTATGATATATACTGCTTCAAAATATGAACTTCCGTATACTTGCAGTATTTATGGTTTTCCATTTATTAATTAGCCAACGTTCCTGTCGATAATTTTTTTGATGCCGAACACAAGTCAGTAACCTGAGGGCCGCGGGCTACATGCACTTTCATGGGAGTGTTATGCCTATCCGGACGAATCTCACTCTCTGCGGCTGCATCGCTGAAGGCATCCTCTGGCCTGTGCTTCAGGTCTCGTATTGTTGTGTCAGCGTGCGTCATGCGGTCGCTGTCTGGTCTTCAAAGATTGCCACTGCAGGGACTTCCGCGACACTCCGAACTGCTAGCCGGCTCTGTTTACTTCTCCGTACGAGGCGGAACTTCCACATTTTTCATGTAACTCATTGCATGAATGAAACGTGCTCCGACAAACAGTTTTACAGCGAAAGCTGTCATGAGATCACAACTCGAATCTCGCACAGCACCGTGGTTGTCCTCCACCACCACCAATGTCCGTATGCACGTCGCGCCGTTAGAAAAAAAAAGATCTACTACCAACGACACAGTGGGGATAGAACCATGGTCCGCGGGGTGCAACCCCTGTGTTCAATTTTTTTACCACTGATCCACGCCGGTGCTTAGGACTTGTTGGCAAACTTGGCTTACATAGGTAGGCGTGATGTCGGGAAAGCAATCGCGTTAATACGACTTCTAAAGCGTTTCGAAACAGCCGCAGAACAAGAAGTCGTCGCAAAATCCGAATAGCGTAATGAGAGGGTCGTGCCATGCTCCAACCCATTACAAAAGCTTGTTTTTGTTCAGATATTAACTGTGGCGTATACCCACTTCGGGCATCTTGCCTCATGGTCGTCCGCCCCTGCATAAACAATCGGCACGAAATTCCTCGCAATAGTTTAGCGGATACCACGCTTCTCAGAAGACTGACGAAAAATAGCATAGCGAATGCCGGACCACTACCCTTAAAGTTTAATAATAACGCCGTAGTAGGTATCAAGCAAGTGTGCGTGCAGTAGTTAGCCAACGAATGTTTAGAAAAGGCTCTGAAAGACCGCTCTTCTAGCTTTCGATGTGTCTGTGCTGCACCTTCCGCGCAGGCCTTGCGTTTTTTTTTTTAGTTCATCACGGCATACTCAGCCCCAAAATAAAATTAGACAAGAGGACACAACCATGGCATATTTTGTAATAAATTTCCTGCATCTGTTCTGTGTTCCTGTCGCACCGCATATGGCGCTCAACTTAAACGTTGTTCCCCGCTGTAATCCGCATGCGCATCACTAAAGCCGCATCCATTGCACCTTTGCTTGTATGTGTGCGGTACTTTTTCTATGTGCTTTATTACTCTCTCTTTTTAAGCTTGCAATAGAGTCAGCGGAAGAAACTTGACCTGTCCTGTCATGTTTCTGGCGACCACATTGCTTTATTCGGCTCGTCGGGTTTACTAGCCATGAACCAGCTCAGCGAGATCATTGTATTTCCCCCCTCGTTCTACTCAGACAAGCAGACCATGAGGTCCCCCCTTGGAAAGTATCGACTCACTGTAAGCAAAGGGCAGAAAAAAAAGAGCGCATACACACGCAGATCTATTCGTGTGTGTGCCAAGAGCTCTTCTATAGGCACGGTTATCAAAGAAAGAATCAAAGAGCTCTTCAACAGGCATAGTTATTCGTTGCAGATCCACACTTCTTTTCCAAGAAAATACTCTATCGTTGCCATGACAAGTAGCTTATTTTATTGAAGGGGAATATTGACAAGATGACGTGCTTGAGAACGCGCGGTACGTTGAAAAGAGACTCCTTTCCTTGGCTGTATGTATGCTTTCTTCTTGTCGTTCCTAGTGAAAGGAGTATTGCGAACACGAAACAGGTTTGGCGCCAACGCGATGAATCATTGAAAGCGAGAAAATAGCGAACCTGCAGGAAACGCCAAAGAAAAGAAGTGGAATCAATGTTCCACACTTCGAACCTGTGACAGCTTACTTACGTGTTTTCGAACTTCAGCAAAGATCTGGAAGAGTAAAGGCGTTTGCACGTCCCAGGGAAACTGTCATGAGGAGGCGGTTTCAAGGCTGCAAGCGTTGTACTCAAAGAAGAAAAAAAAAACTTGCGGTCATTTCATTTATCAGCTTCTAACGTCGAACTAAAAGCACGCTTTCAACAAAGTGTTCTAAGATAAGTAATGTGTTCCTTTAGGCTTTTGAAGGAATGTTTAGGTTTTGAAGAAAATGTTCAAGAGAATCTCATATATAATTTTTAGGTATCTCAAAAGAACATTTATATGAGTATATTTCGTCAAGTAAGAAAAGGAAAGTGTAGAATATCAGCAGGCTATTTTCTGAAGCTCTTCTTGCCCACCGATGCTATTAAGGCACAACGGTGGGCGAAGCTTGTTGTCATCAAGAGCCTGTGTATGCAAACAGTGAAAGGGCGTCGCGCTTATTCGCCAACCTCGTTTCCTGTAACCGAGCATAGCAGGGTGGCGTATTGCGGCAACAATCTTTATAGTTTAGACACACCCAGTCTTGAATATCAAACGCTCGTGTCACGCCAATGGAAAGTGCTTTTGGGTGCACTTCATAACAAGACATGTTACTCAAGTGAGAGCATTCAATTTATTAACGAGAACACAGTTTCACCCTGAAAATATAATTATATTTTCAAAATTTCAACTCTCTCTTTTGTGGACGAGCCCTCAAGCAGAACTGTTCTTACTGTTGGGTAATACATCACATACTTTTGTCATGCGATCAAAGAGAAAAATATAAGTTGACTTTAAGTCATTAGGCATCATTTAAAACATAGCCTAATCGAATGAAGAAATGGACATGGGCCGGGCATGTAGCGCGTAGACAGGATAACCACTGGTCATTAAGGGTAACTGACTGGATTCTCAGAGAAGGCAAGCGGGTTAGGGGGAGACGGAAGGTTAGGTGGGCAGATAAGATTAAGAAGTTTGGCAGCAGCAAGCAGAGATTGGCAGCAGCAAGCACAGGACCGGGTTAACTGGCGGAACATGGGAGAGGCCTTTGTCCTGCAGTGGACGTAGTCAGGCTGATGATGATGAATCGACACATTGAGTCAGAATTTCAGTTAGATCAATAACAAAGAAATAAAGTAGGGCTAAAAAATCAATCCGCTAATTTTACGAAGTCGATATCACTATCGTGCGTTGACTGAACTTTCCAGCGAGCGTACAAAGTTGCTATGTTTTAGCGACGTGCCAGGTAGCGATCGTGATCCCCACGCTGTTGGCTGCTTTCTCACCGTAGTTAATGGCCAAAAGAATTATTCTTGATTAGCGAATTCAGGGCTCATGGTAAGGGCCTCCCAAAGGGCTGAATACAATTATGAGTCAAGCGCTCCCGTGTGACCTGATTTTTAATTGTGAATTTAGTGAGTAACACCTAAAAACAGTTACCAATTAGCTTTAGTTCCACGAGCTGATACAGTAAAAGATAAATGAAACGCAACGCAGCAAAAAAATTGTCATACGCAACAAAGCGGAAAACATGATCACTAGACCTTGATCTCGCGTCGATCGCCACTGAGTTGATTATTGTGTCTTTCAACTTGCCTCGTTCGATGCGCCTCTTTCTTTTATATTATTTCTAAGCATTTAGTTCTAACGGATTTTTTAAGCTATTAAAAAGAAAGAAATAATTCCTCACTACATTTACTTTGTAGGAGTAAAAAAGCGTCATTTCATCTGCAAGCTTAAGGGCTTTTGGTTGGGTAAGAGTAGCCGTACCATTTGTTAGAGTTTCTATTATGACACGAGGTCTCTTAATCCAATTTCGCAGATCGCCTACAAATTCTCCCGAAAAGCAATCAACATCTGTGCCAATTCGGCTTGCGTGTATTTCATACTATACTTGAAGAGCGCAAAGCTTCTCATTGACAGCCGGCGCGGCGCAATCAGTTTTGTGTCGAAATCCTTTCAGCTTCTTCCACCCAACCCAAGAAAGCGTGGCATCCTCAAGTTATTCGCTCACGTATAGCACGGTCAGTGACTTCGGACCTCTGGAAGCCACCTCCGATAACTCTCCTTTGCCAGTCGTATTGCTAAAACCTTTTGATACTCGTAGAACAAATCACTGAGAACACATATGAAGGCACGTGAGGAAAACAACCGCTTCAGTCTTGCGGAAATCCTCTATTTCAGCTAGAGCTCTAGCTTTATGTCCTAGTACGGAATCTACGGCACACTCCTATGTTCAAAGACATTATTTTATAAGGCACTGCTACCCGTTTGACGTAATTCGGTACTGTTGCCGTAATATGTCATGTGTCAAAGGTCACTGAGCTTTGAAGAGGCAACTGTTCGCTAAGATGCCATCCACAAGGATTTCAGGTCAGTTTGCAAACGTGGGCTTATGTTGACATAGAGGCCAGACACAGCCTCCAATTTCCCGCGATATGTACTTTGGGACATCCTGAGTCAGTTGGCTAGTCTGCAGACAGTCGCAGTCACGCTAAAGAGGTTTTTGTAAACCTACTCCGTAGTGGTGCTTGCACAACGGCCGAGGAACCATGTCTCCCACAACAGACGTCTCCCAAATGAGTAAGTAAATAAAGTTCTTTTCGCAACCTCCCGTTTATTTCCCTTTTCACTGCCCAGGGAAAACGTTGTGACACTCGCTGCGTGCTAGGCCTCACATTCAGCCAAGCTTGCAGTGAGCTGACTGTTTATGTGATTCTTCCCAGGCAATGTTGACAGTCGGACGAATAAAATTAGATTCTGGGCCAAACGAGTACAAATACAGCGGAAAAAAGAATCTGAACTACCACGCGAAGGCCTGCATTTTAAGTAGGCCATAACGTTGGTCCCTACGTGCGCAGTCAGAAAATTTGGAAGCGGCACAGAAACACTTGTTATATTTTATGTTGAGAAAAAGTACGCTAGCTTTAGGAAAAATTATATACACTTTGCCACACTTCTAGGAAACGTTCTGTGGCTTGCGGTTTCCCGCAAAGCCTGTTTGCTGTTTGCCAGCATGGAGCCGGCTACTTACGCCATCAGCAACTGGCATATAGCTGCTACTAACTCGATGAAATATTTCGGTGTGCATCTTCCGAGCGACCTATCGTAGAGTGACCACACTGATCAAATAGTTCTCTCTGCTAATCTCCTTTGGTTAGATACGCCCTAAAAGTTTCATGGCACCACCTTCGGTTAAACTACTCGCTTTATCGCCATTGTCAGACCTAAACTTGAATATGCATCTACCCTCTTTGACCCCTACCAAACTAATCGAATAAAAATTCCGGAGCCTGTCCAGAACCTAGCAGCCGGATTCATTGCTTCAGATTAGTCCTGTTACTACAGCACATTCAATTTGAAAACCAGTAAAAGCTTCTTACCCACACTGTTCGTCGTCGTATTGCACGTGTCGGTGTTTTCCGCAACTTCTTTCACTCAGCCAGACGTGACAGCCAGCTCATTCAAGCAGTCCATCAAGTTCATCGCACAATTCATACAAACACTGTTATTCCACCTCGTGCTCACACCACATCAGTTCAGCAGTCATTTTACTTGCGCACCACCTAATACTGGAATGGCGCTTCGGTAGAGACGGCAGTCATTCGCGATTCTGAGCTCTTCAAGAATGCTATCCAAGAAGCAGGGTCAGCTGTATCCTAACAATTACTTTTGATAACGACTTTTTTGGGCCACCGGCCCTGGATACAAGTTACTATACGACACATTTGAGCATATGATAAATAAATAATACATATAAAAGAAAGTTTTACCGGAAGTACTACGAATCTGCCAATGAATAACACCATGTTAAGTGCTTCGCCTCTCGTGTCGCGTTATCGTTTGACGGCTCGTAGTCAGAGTAGTGTAGCTTGCGCATGCGCCGTCGGAGTTTCTTAGCCACGCGCTTCGTTATTGCGATAGCACCGACCAGTAGAATTCCTGCATTTAGAGCACTAGAAACGCACCGACATTCACGAGTGAACGAGGGGGCAGACACAGACCAGCGATACGCATTTGCGCTGTCACCGCTCAAGCTGCGAACGTCTGCCTTCCGCGTTCCTGAAGGCAGTGTGTGGTATTGTAATTGATTGATTAATATGTGGGGTTTCACGTCCCTAAACCACCATATGATTACGAGAGACGCCGTAGTGGAGGGCTCCGTAAATGTCGACCACCTGGGGTTCTTTAACGTGCACCCAAATCTGAGTACACGGGCCTACAACATTTCCGCCTCCATCGGAAATGCAGCCGCCGCAGCCGGGATCCGAACCAGCGACCTGCGGGTCAGCAGCCGAGTACCTTAGCCACTACACCACCGCGGCGGGGCTGTGTGGTATTGTAAACATGATAACAAACTCACCCAACCATATTACTGGAGAACGCACACCTTGCAGTTTCTCCCCTCAACTGGCCACGCTTTGAAGCAGTGCATATCTAGTAGCAGTGTTCATCATGTTCTCGATGCTATATTAGTGCGGAAATCACGACCTGCTGGTTTATGTTCACAGATTTGCCCCCCACAACAATTAAATAGGTATCAGGGGCGTTAGTCGCTGGTTGGAGATGTGCCATTAGACGTTATCGCTGATTCATCTAAGTCATATTGTGCGATATATATATATATATATATATATATATATATATATATATATATATATATAATATATAAAGATATATATAAGGGCTGGTTTTTCGTGTTTTGACACAATAATAATGAGATCCAATAGACAATAATGCCAAGGAATGTATGGGGAAAGCTATTAGAACCACTGTAAAGTAAATGAGAAAAAAGAAAAATGTGTGAAAAAATAAACTTGCCGTGAAGCAGGAATCGAACCTACGACCTCCGAATAACGCCTTAGATGCTATATATATATATATATATATATATATATATATATATATATATATATATATATATATATACTACCGTTTCCTGTGACGGAGGAATCAGCCATGATTTTTTTTTTCAAGTAGGCCAATGAACCAAACATAAAAAAAATGGTAAGCTGCTTTCAATTATTTTTATTGCCGTGATGACGATATGCTGCGTAGAATATGGACAATTACAAACGTGTTGGGAATATATTTAGTCAACTGCTGAGGTAGCTTTGTTATTATTGTGGTAGCTTACTGCAGGACCTCTCTTGCATCCCTATGTCGCCGCTCATCACGTTACGAAGAAGAACAAAAAAAAAACAAATACATGGAACGTGTTCTTTCGTGGTATCAATTTGAATGCTGGTTCCATTGTTGGCAGGCCATTACTGATGTTCCGTGTACGACGTAAGCCTATTTCTTCGCAATACGAATACTACAATTAATGCCTAAACGTCGGACGCATTTAGTCTTCTCGGCAAACTTTCTTAAGCCACGCTAACGCGTCCCGCCCTTCCCTGTTAATTCTCAGTCGTGATGGCCTCTCTGCTGCCGCTGCCTTTGCACCCGATTCCGCGACGAAATTTCAGGCTTTCGTGGCCGTTTATTCTCTAAGGCAACGCTAGCCAATAATACGTTGGCGTTTCTAGATAATCCAATGAAAAAAAAAAGGATTTGTGAGGGAATGCAGAAGTTTAAGCCTCACCATCGAATGTCTCTGCGATTCCATCCCACGAGGTGCGAGGCTCCTTAGTGAAGTGTCAGCCGTATACACGATAAAGGCTTATCTTCTAGAGCTACGGACGCCTCCAGCGATTGAATTCTCGCGTTGAAGAGCGTGCCCAATGTGTTCGAAAAGAAAGTAATATAGGAACGTGCACGTACACGTGCGTATAAGCAATGAGGCATTGTGCTGGGAGTTAGGTGTCCGGAATTCTGGTACACCCGTCAAGGCACTAGAGCACTTATCAATGTTCACGCTTGGCGCTCCGCTGTTTCCTGTTTAAGCGGACACAGTTGATACTATTGTCACACGACCGTTTCGAATGTCGCAAAAGTGACCACTACTGCAAAAATGATGTTTTCACGTATGCTTGCGTCAAGAAAAGGTTGAGGAAAACCAACAGATTCAGGCTATTCTGTCAGCCTGCATATAGTGAACACTCTTAAAAAAAAGGCAGTGCTACTTCCTAAATTTGAGGTAGTAATTTGTTGTCACAACATTCACTACCTAAGTAGTAACTGCAGGTAGTAGTTCACATACGTTTCTACCTCAGAAGCAACCAGAGGTCGTAAATGTCTGTGGTGTACTACCTACAGTTACTACTTAGGTAGTGAATGTTGTGACAACAATTTACTACCTCAAGGTTAGTAAGTAGCACTGCCTTTTTTTTTTCAAGAGTGAATGACAAAGAGAAGCCGAGTTCACTCCTTACCATCTTGTTTATTGCAATAATTTTGTAGAAGAGCGAGAGAGTGAAGTACTGTGGAAAAGGTCGGGAAGTTAACAGGACTATGTTCAGTTGCCTACTCTAATTTTGACAGACAGGAGCCATAGGTATGATATTAGCAATCACTGACCACTCAAATTGGTATTGTCTTTTTCAAATTATATTGGTATTGTATTTTATCTCCAATAACCTGAAACCCATGAAGAGTAGCCACAAACTCAACCTTACATCGTTCTATCCACTTACTATAACCCATTCAAATTCAACTTCTTTCCGCACGCTATAAAAATAGAATGTATAACCTGTGTCCACTAAATGATTGCTTTTCGAACATTTACCAAATGAATGCGTTCATTGACACTTTGTTTATTCGAATTTTCATTCTTGTTTGTTTGGTTTTGTTTTCTTTTTTCTTTCTGTTTCACTTGCACGCAGGGTTGCATTCCCTTTCTGTTAGTGTGCTGATGTAGGGACGGCACAGTCCTGCGGTAGCACAAATCGGGCTGCTTTAGCAAAAATAAAATAAATAAAACTAAAATGAATCCAGAAAACTTGCCGCTTCTAATAGTCACACTCTGCACAATCGTAGTTACAGCCTAGACATAAGTTTTAAAGCAACAATAACGAATGCAGTGGCAACGAGTAAGGGTAGGCGGCCGTCTTTACAAAATACCTGTTCTTTTTTTTTCGTGAGTGGTATTAATTTATTAGATGCGGAGCATCTTATACTCGCGCCTTGTAGTGCGCCGTCCGCGTCGTCCGCGCCGTCCACACCGCTTCTCGAACATTCGACAGCTGACGCGCGCGCATGCGCCGTCGCGCCGTCGCCCACTCTTCCACCATCTGTGCATCCCTTCCTCCTCTACACACCGCGCGCGCTTCACTCCTCCACCATCTGTGCACCCTTCCTCCTCTACACACCGCGTTCGACATCTACAATTCTCCTGATTCTCCAGTGGACGCGCATGTGGCGTCGCGCTTCGAGAACATTCAACAGCTGACAGTGCATGCGCCGTCGTGCTGTATATATACTCAAGGTCGGCGCTCGCTCGCTCAGTTGCCGCTCGTCGGTTGGTTTGTACGGCGCGTCGACGTCCAAGGTCGCGGTGAAATGAATTCCAACGAATCCACAAACACAATGATCGACGTCCCTTCGACCAGCGCCGCCCTTTCGCATACGTGTGTACGTGTTCACTCATTTAACACCCCCTCCTACAACCACGTTAACCAATTTAGCCATCGACCCAAGTAAGTCGCAATTTAACACCCCATTTCACAACCACGTTAACCAATTTAGCCATCGACCCAAGTAAGTCGCACTTTAACACCCCGTTAACCAATTATATGGTCCGCATCCTCCTCAGTGTTCCCCCGAGGGAAGCTGCGGGCAATTTTTTTTGACAAGGACCACTTCAAAAACAGAGTGTTCCGTACATCTTAATAATAAGTACGCTGAATAAGACCCTGTGTCAACAACATGAGAGTATCATATATTTGGTTAACTAAACGTGCAAATATATAGTGGGAATTTTTGTGGGCTTACTTAATGTAGCACAACTACTTTGCTTCTCTCTTCGTGCTATAGCCTGCATCGCCACTTCGAAGTCTTCCTACAGCATTGCACATTATCAGGGTTAGTGTACGTTATCTCGGTGCAGAAGACTGAGGCGCAGAAACATAACGTGAAGCAGGAAGAGCAGGAGAGAAGACAGAACAGCGCCAGCTACTAACTGTTTAATGACCGTCTAGGAAACGCACTGGAAAGAAGACAAAACCGCGCATGCGTGCACAGCCAACAAACATCGCACAGCGTCATGAGCAAGGCACTAAGTTATCAAAAAAAAAATGCATTTCTGATGCGTACAACACAACAGATGTATCACTGATACAATCGGGCCCTTTCTTTTTGATAAAATAGGCTTCCAAGAACTCTCTAGCTGGGTGTTTTTTGCTCCTACCAAGAATCGCCGTCCTTTAAACAATGGCACACATCCGCAGGCTTTACAGTGCGCTGTAAGATGCGCATGCTCATCTTGCCTAAACTATTGGCATGCTCCCTCAGTCTGTCATTATTGCAACGCCCCGTTTGACCGATATAGAACTTGCCACAGCCTATAGGGGAGTCTCATATACCATGCCTTGTGCACAGCGCCTAAAAAGTCTTGTGTGCTGCTTCTGGCAGCCCCTTTGCTCATCGCATGTGATACGTGGGCGCAATTGAGCAAGTTTGTTGGGAGCTGAAAAAACAACCGGAACACCATAACGGGAAGCCACCTTCTTGAGGTTATGGCTCACGCGGTGTATATACGGGACCACCTCAGGCTTAACCCGCTCTCTCGCTTTCGGGCGCACATTTGCATTAGACACTCTGCCTTTCACCCTCTGCAGCAGGGATTCCACCACGAAACTAACTACGGACTGAGGGTAGCCGGCCTTGGAAAGTCTTAGAAGTTGACGCATAAAGCTAGCTTGCATAACATGCTCACACGATCTGCGTAGTGCCTACTCTAAGCAAAGTAGAGCGATTCCGCGTTTCACAGTCTTTGAATGCGCTGAATCGTAAAGTAACAACTCCTTCTTACTCCGAGGGAGGTACGCACAGCTTACGTGACCAGCCGAAATTGTCAGGTTAAGGTCCAAAAACCGCAAGGAGCTATTTTCCGAAAGTTCATTAGTAAACGTGAGCCCTTTAGCGTTTGCTCTAAAAACATCTAAAACCTGCTCAACCATCACAGGAAAAGGAAAAGGGCATCTATTGTCAATAACAACTAAAAAATCATTGACATATCTAAATACTTTGAGAATATATGAATGAGATGATGTAAAAACACTTTGTAGTGCGTGGTCAAGGGATGATAAAAAGACGTCACATAAAATCGGTGCTACCCGTGACCCAATGCAAATGCCCTTCCTCTGTTTCCTAGACGATCATTAAACAGTTGGTAGTCGGCGCTGTTCTGTCTTCTCTCCTGCTCTTCCTGCTTCACGTCATGTTTTTTGCGCCTCAGTCTTCTGCCTCAAGTATGCACCAACTAGCCCAAAAACAAGTCCTTTTGGTACGTTATCTCTTCCGATGCAGGCTGCTTCAACAAACCAATCAAAGTGCGGAGGCATGCTTTGTCATTCGATAGCGTAATAAGATTTGTCATTTTTCGCAAGCACAAAATTTTAATAGGTCACGTCATGGAGATTGGTAAAAAAAAGTTATTTGTCGAACCGTTTAACGAGTGGAACAGCGACCATCGTATAGCCTCGATTAAGCTGCTGACTCGACCAGATGTTTCATAAAAAAAATACCGTATTGAAACTAAAATGAAAACCAGCCTGTACTTATTGAAAAGAACATTTCTGTGCTCAGATTAAAAACCAATTACTTGTCCTTTTGCATATGCTTGATGAAAAATACCATACCAGCCGCACGACATATCTATGAAAACACCAAGGACGTATTCGCCGTACAAGCAACCCACGTTATTATTTTGCTGTTCATCAGCCTAACTAAATGTAAGATTTTTTTTTCATTGTGATGCTGATTCGAAAGAATAGTTTTCAAGCGATAGTTTCTTCAACGATCAGCGTAAAAGAAAAGTTGGACTTTGCTCTGAAAAAACAGCTATCAAAACTTTCTTTTAATATACATCCACGCTAAATCCATCCAAATAAAGTTAGTGTTTCGGATGAGAGAACAATGTACACGTCCATAAGAGGTAGCCCTTTCGTTAATTAAATGGTATAGTGAAGAATGCTTCGTAAAATTGATTTTCTATAAAGGCATTGAATTTTCCAAATGAAAAGTTACAAACTGGACAACAACGGCAGAGGCGACCCTAGCAGGAGGCACAGTCAGTCAGGATCCATTATGTCAGGGTCCCCCAAGCCTTTCACGGATGTGACATTCCGAAATATATACTTGCAGATGATTTTAAAAAATTCTTGAAGAAAAAGCTCCGTCGCCGGGAATTCAAACCATTACCTCTTGCTGCATAAGACGTGGATTCAAGTGACTCGGCTTAGTAATGGCGAGCTATTCCCGCACACCATTTACCACTTGCGGTACGCGCACTTCTAGGGCACTTAAGCACGTTGCCGTAATCAACGAAGACTATATCCAGTTGACGAAGTGCACGCTTTAGAGGTCTTACCCTCGTATTTACAAACGCTCCTCGACTCGACCTTCACCCCTCACTCGACAGAGTCACGCACTGCGCTGCTGCTCGGCTGAAAATTGACTGCTGCGCTACTCAAAAATAGCAGCAAATTATCACTGATATGTAGTGACTTGCCCTGCCTAGAAATGGCGCTCCCATCGGCTTTCTCAAGTGAAGGTGGAGCGTTGAGGGAAGGGGCAGTTCTAGAATACGGGGGTTAGTCCCCGCTCATGCGATACGTGGACGCCTGTACTCTGCTTTACGAGGCATGGTCGCCCGTGCGCCGGCGCCTATCTCTTAAGAGGGGTGGTTTGTGCGCCTTGCGTCCTTGACCACAATGTTTGCGGGAAGTTACAAAAGCGCACGAAGGTGACGTCACTCGCTGCAGCGGCGGAGTTTGTGAAAGGAGTGGGCTGATCAAAGACGAAAAAGTAACAACTGCGACCATTGTTAGTTCGCACTTATCCTGCGCAGATGTGTGTTCAATTTATGCGTCCTTCAAGTTGGCGCAACGTGCTTGAAGCGTCCAGCTGTCAAAGTTGTCAGTCGAGCACCACAACCACTCGACAACCATTACGGGTTTTGGGATAAAAAGCAAGGGTAGAAGGTAGTTTATATTTGAATCTTGCTTTGAACTAGTTATTTTTTGTTTTATTTTGTCTTTTAAAACTTTGTGACAAATACTTGCCCAGTTGTGGTTGTGGTAACCATACAGAGAGGATTCGAAGAAACGTAAGTTTACGTCTATTATTATGCGGGTATGCTTTATTTAGGTCTAGCTATAAATACCTGTATAATTGGTATTTACAGGGGCCTCGATAAGCATGCTGTGTTGGATGAGTGCTGATTACTATCACCGATTCCCATGTACCTGATGGTGACGTTGCGGTAATAGCTCGCTGCCAAACCGCACCGTGATTATACTTTTAAGGAGCGTATATAAGCCCGTCGTGCTGGGCGGCACGAAGGAGTACAAACGCCGAGGTCATTATTTCGGCAGTGTGTTTTCAGAAACACGCCCATATCGCAGCCCAGAGAGGATGATGTGGCGGTCAGAGAGCGGTCTAATAAAGGGTCTATGTGTGAGTTTCACTTCGACACTATTTGCGCTGGGGTCTATTGATCAAGAAACCGCACATCACTTGTATTGTTTTATCTAAGGTTCACAGGACACTTTTTGGAAATCATCACAAGGCTCTGTCTCTTCCTGCAGACTCTGTCTTCGTCTGCAGGAAGTAATCTCAGAAAAATGCCAGTGCGCTGATCTATCGCAATCCAGAGACACACTGGCTCAGTAAACAAAAAAAAATTCTCATGCAGTGTGCCTGCAGCGCCTGCATCTCCATCTTATTCTATATTCAATTCCGATTCTTTCACTCCACTTTACGGCGGCAGCAAACTGAAAGCTAGTCAGCTTAATCTCTTGGCATTCGCTATCCTTGCTTTCTTGGTACTTTTATCTCCCTGCATTTACAGTGTCTGAAAGCTGAGATGATTTCGAATTCATTCACTCACACCCTCCTGCCAAGGCTGTAATCCCAAGGACCTGCATCGAGTCCTGTTGATCCTGCCGACCATCTGTCTCCAGGCCAACCGCAGGTTACGCGGATTCCAACCATGACTCACTACGACTCGAGGGTTTTGACAGGGTCGGATGTTGCGCTTGGGATAAAGCACGTACCCGCGGTCGTTCTCGCGCCTGATTCCGGCCTTCTCTGCCACCAAGCCAGTCAGGTAGACGTCTTCAATGTAGAAGTACGGCACTTCACTCGAGCTTCGAAGCAAGAGTGGTACAGAGTCGCCAGATATTACGTAAGCCGGTCCGTTGACGTAGTCCGGATAAGTCGCCTTCGCGTACATCCACGTCGGGACGTACCACTTTCCGTAACGTCCCTTCTTTCTTCGAGCCGGTCTCGCATGGCTGATTACCGTTCCCCATATCGTCCGCCGTTGTTCGTTGGCCGCCAGGCGGTACAGAGTGATGACGAAGTCCCACACGTTCAGTAACACGTCGTCGTCGATCTTAAGCAGGTACTGGTGTTCGGACAGAAGCTCTTAGTCCAGCGTAGCATCATCAGAGATTTTAGAGTGAGGTTCTTGTAAGTGTCCAAGAAGTTTCCCTGAACAATGTCGTCATGCTCGGCGTCCTCTCTAACGATTATATTCTGGATGGTGTCGCTGTGGGGACGTCCAAGCATGAAGACAACTTTGAAGCCAGGCATCGTCGTCAAGACGCCACCCCAGGTGGCCCGCACAGCCGAGCGATGCTCGTAGTGCTCACTCGCCGACAAAATTGCTACCACAGCCAGCGTGTCATTGGCCCACCTGGAGGGCTGCACACGTCTGTGCTCTTTGATATTAGGTACGATGAAGTCGTACTTGTCCCGGCCATCTCACTTACGCTAGATATGGTCGTGGAGTAACACGTGCCGTCGTTGATCAACGTGCCGTCGTTGATCAGCGGAGAACCGTTGGCTGTGACGTTAGCATAGTTTCGCATCACAAAACTGTCCGGGACGTGTCGTATTAGCAGAACCTTGTGTCTGTCGACTGTGACACTTATCGTGAAGATTCCGATGCAAATACACAGAATAATCTGGACGGAAGCTTTTGGAAGGCACTTAGCTACGCTTCTGCGATGTACGCTAAAGCGTGGAGGTGTCCAAGAGAGACGGATCATAGTTTCTATGTAGTGTCTTGTCAGCTTTGCACCAATTCCATCTCCAACGTATAAGAGTTGATTTCGTGTTCCTTTACTACCCGAACTTGAACGTCTCGTCGCGTAGATGGAGCGCCGGGAATAGAAGCTATAGAATCATGGATAGCTGTTTACACTCGCCGGCTCACTGGACAGTTGCTTGTGCGTCACGAACACCTGCGACACGTCTTAGACTGTATTCGTCGTTTCGGCGACAGATGATCAAAGGGTGCCGCAGCTGGAGAGGTCGATGTTAGTCGTTTTTGTAATCTCAACAGCATACTTTACCATTTCGTCATATGCTTAACAGAGCAAGTTAAAAGCTTGTACCAGACAACTTGCTTTGCAACACCGTGTTTCTTTTTCTTGCGCCTGACTATATTGGGTCTGTTAGCGTATATATTAACCTGATGCAATAAATGCTCATAGCTCGAACGAGACGAAAAACGTGTTAAACTCATCAAAAAAAAACAAAAAAACAACAAATGCGGCATCATAATCAACGCGTAACACACAAATTGATAATAAAACTTAAAAGTCACATGAGTACACATCATTTAGGACATGCTGTGATGTCAGCATGACGCGATAAATTCCACTATTTAAAAGCGTTCTTATGACCTGATATCATGGCGTCCTCTGATGACGTCGTCCATATAGTTTCTGAGAATTAACTAGAGGGGACTCGGGCGCAGCGATTGTTCTGCCGCCACTGAGAAAGATCGGTTAGTGCACTAATTTGGTTAGTTTTCTTGCTTGCGGTTTCAAACGCACTTGTGGTTTAGTTTATTGCCGTGTTTCAGTTTTGTTTCGAATAAAAATGACCGTTGTGACCTTCGGTGCCTTATTACAGTCGGTGAGCCTGATAAGTACAAGGTGGTGCAGAGTAGCTGCTCAACCTATAGTTGCTGAAAAGCCGATTCAGGCAACGCGAAGCAAAAGCGAGCTGAATGAAGAAGATTAGACAAATACAAATTTGTGTACTATCTATCATTATCACGCTGTCCTGAAGCGCCGGCTGTAGCAGCTCCTATAGACACTAGCGATAGAGTGCCCTCTAGTGTACTTATAGCAAACTCTATTTTCACGTGACCCATCACATTGTGAAAGGTAGGCTGATCCCATAGGAAGTGAAACACCAGCCGACATGAGGGGCGGTTGGAGGACAACGAAATAGGCTCATATACTTCGTGAGGAGACTAATGGTGAAACATTTTGAAAGTAGAATGCGAATTTGGACACCACGAAAGAGAGATACTCGTCTTGTGTCTCTTTCGCTGCATTCGAATTTTCACCTTCCTCTGAAGATGGAATCCACTTACATGCAGAGGCAATACTGAATGTTAACGAGGAGGAACTACTTTACCTTTTGAAAAGGGGAAAGAGGGCGCGAAAAAGTAAGTAGGAGGTAACAGTCTCTAACGACACTACAAAAGCATGCCAATAGCCGTTACACCGTGGTGTAAATGCATTGTCTGAGACTATAGTCATGACATGCCACGTACGCCGACATCTTCGAAAAAACCGGAGCAACTGCCTAATAACCGCTTATGTTGATAACTCGGTGGGCCAGAGCTCTAGTATTTTGTTGTCTGTCAGAGGGCGTCTGTCTAGCTGACACAATCCAGCTGAAAGAGCTTCTCTTTGAGAGTCAAAGGGGTGCAGTCGAGGAAATGTTGGTCGATGGTTTCAGTGGTTTCGCAAAGGTTACCCAATGGGCGATCAGGCGTTCCAATAGTGCATAAATGTTCAATCGGAAAAAAAATTACTTCAAGCTAGGCATGAACCAGCAGGATATAATCAAACGTAATAGGTTGGATAGGACTTGTAATCCGAGACCCATGTCTGAGATATGTAGCCCTGAGCTTGTAATTGGGCGAATCTTAGTGGTCCGGCAGTTAAATAAACTGATAGTCCAGAGTATTTTTTTGCGGCGTCTGTTTTTGACAACGGCATGGCTGACACTGTTGAAGTCATAGTGGGCGCATCGGGCATCTGCTTCCGCTATATAATTGCCTTGAATGCAACTGTGACTTGGTAATCACCAACATATTATGTTCGGTCCTTTCCATATGGCTTCATGACGAAGGTGCCTGATTTCTACAATGAGCTGCTCATGTCAACCGTGAAAGGAACCGGAACGCAAACTTTGTAGAGCTGCTTTGCAAAGACAGACAATAGACCACGAATATATGAATTTTCAGAGGTATTCCGAAGAGCTGCACAAAAGCCACCTGTGCAGCAACTGCAGTTGATGTTGCATAGTATGTTTTGAGCTTTAAATGCAATTTATTCAGGTGTTTCGGGAGAGCATAAGCTGTCGACTGAGCTCCTTTCGGCCTTGCCAAGAAGGATAGTCCGATATTTATATGTGCACATTAGGTAGGCTAGTTGTGGTTTATGTTTAACAATGAATGCACATCCAAGAGCTAAAGTGTTCATAAGTGTATGTGGGCTACTGAAGCAATGTGTTTCGCAGGATCTATAATCCAGACAAGCTTGTTCTCAGTTCACGTTACGACAATGTCTTTAGTCGAAGATGAACCAATCATGGTTTTGTGCTTTTGCAAGAAAAACCATCTTGTTAAAATAGGCAAATATCAAAAACACAATAAAGCATGACGGTATAGGCATCCCAATAAACTGCAATGAAATAACGTAACATTTTTCGCTAATGAGATGAAGGTTTGATACGTCAATTTATTTCGGGGATATTGAATTGAATTGAATTTTATTGGTCACACTTTTTACAAAAAAAATTTGCATACACTGCGTGGACCCATAGCCATAGGCTAGTTTGGGTCCAAAAAGAAAGATTTTATAAAGGCACTTCGGAAAAGTGTAACTAAATAAGTTATACATTATCAATAAAGAATTAACTAAAGTTTTTACAATCTAATGTAATAAAGAATCGGCAAAGAAACATTACAGTACATGAAATAACCGCACTAAACTGTTACAATGCACGAGAGAACGAAAATGGAATAAACACCTACTTACATATTGAAATCAAGACAGCCATCAGACTAATTATGACAGGACATTATTATATCAATACATTCTTATAAATAGTGTTTTTATAGTGCCTTAGTGAAATTTGAACACATTTTTACTTCAAAAGGAATAACGTTCCAGATTTTAATACCAACAAACTGTAAAAGCTGTTCACCATATACGTTCTTAGTTCGTGGAATATCCCATTTACCAAAGGTTAGTTGTCTAGTAGAATGAGAAAACTAACCTTTGATTTTTATCTTGATTTTTAGAATTTAGGGTAGGCCAGGCGAACCCTCACGCAGACATGTATAGGCATTTTGATAAAATATGAGCGAAGTATGATATCTTTTTCATTTATAAGGAGGAAGGCTTTCTACAAACTGTCCTTCACGATACAAAGCTCAAAGGGTTCCCCTGCGTATATGTTAAATTTTACTTCAAAGATTGCAACGAAATTCTAAAACGAGCGCTTTTGTCATCGTAGCATGTTGTCCTCCACAGTCCGCAAATGCTTTCACACGTGATAAAAATGTAAAGGATAGAAAAAAAAAGATGTCCTAGAAACATGAAATTTAAACCCGCCCCCTCTGCGTGGCAATGAAGTATTCTACTACAAAGGCAAAATGTCTCTTTTTTTTAGATGTGAAGCAGCTTATGGCGCAGCTCAATCCTGTGTGTGGCATGACCACTCTTACTGCGCATGTGCCAACTCTCCACCTCCCCTCGCGTGAGCGCGAGGATGTGGGAGGAGGTGGCAGAGTGCTGCCTCCACTTCATTTCTCCTCTTCCGTTTATCTCTCCACCATGGCTGTGTGCTAATGTGTAAATCTGCATTCGTTCACCCCATTGCACTCTCCTATAAGCACTGGGTGTTCACTTTTCGGCACACCGACGGCAATACACACAAATGCGAGGAGGGTAACGTAAGTGGTACACAACATGAACACAGAAAATTGTGATAACGTCGAAAATCGCGATAAAGTCTGGGAGACAGCTTCGTAGAGGAGGAGGAAGATGTTGGTTGGTATGTGCGGTTTAACGTCTCAAAAGCACCATATGATTATGAGAGACGCCGTAGCGGAGGGCTCCGGAAATTTCGACCACCTGGGGTTCTTTAACGTGCACCCAAATCTGAGCACACGGGCCTACAACATTTCCGCCTCCATCGGAAATGCAGCCGCCGCAGCCGGGATTCGACCCTGCCACCTGCGGGTCAGCAGCCGAGGAGTACCTTAGCCACTAGACCACCACGGCTGGGCGAGGAGGAAGAGAAATAAACGCTTATTTTTCGAAACAATGTCGCGGTGTAGGTTCCGCGTTCACCTTAAGTGGGAGGTCTCCTCATTCCGGGAACCCTCCTGCTTCGCGGCCTTTTTGGCCCTGGCGATGAGACGTCCTTGTCGATCCGGGTCCTTCGAGGCGAGCTTGGCCTCTCACGTTTCGAGAAGGTCTTCGTTTTCTTTACTAGCATCGCAGTTGTTCGGCGGAGGCGATAGATCTCTGTTTGTATTGCATGGACACTCGAGGATCTGGTAGGCCAACATCATAGGCTGGCGCGCAGAGAGTATTCACCACCACACTCGAAGCTTAACAAAGTGGACAGTACCACATTGAGAAGACTGCAGGGCAATACATACACACACGGCATACTAATGCACCGATTGTGCCCACCATTATATGAAAATGTTCGCCCGATTTGCAATGTACCTGACACGTTGGCCCACCTGATCCTCGAGCTTCGTAAAAGAGTAAAATAACAACCCAGCAAATGCCTCAGCCTTAACTCTTCATCATCATCAGCCACAGAACAATAAAGTACATATTACGCCTTAGAAATGTGTAGCTGGTGCCACGCTTCTCCGCAGATTGATGTGTAAAGTCATATAGTGGGTCTTCCCTACTTCTTAAAAATTGACTTTCGACGTGGTGTGCACTTTGAGTGAGCACATAATTAGTTGCACCAAAGAAAAATGCTCTTCCTTCTTTCGCTGTTACTCTACTGCGTGCTTTACATGGGTCTGATGATTTTGATTGCGCAGCACTTTGGGGGGAGGGGTGGGGGGCGTCGGGCTGTCGTGCGCTATGCTCGTAAACTGTCTTCACCGCTTGGCTTAACGCAGCCAAAACCCCATGATGCAGCCTAGCCATCTGTTGCGTGCACTCGCGCCGAAAGAGCACTTTCTTGAGCGTTGCTCATCGACGCTCATCGACGTTTCGAGCGTCGCTTGGTGTAACGCAGGCAAAATCACGCATAAAAATTTGCAAAAAGAAGGAACCGAGCGAGGAATAGAAGCCGCGAAGAAAAAAAAAACAGAAGAATGGAAAAAAGAAAAGTGAATAGAAATACAATTATAAAGGCCGAAAACTGTTGAATACAAGAAAAAAGAGAACAGGAAACATATAACCCAAGAGAAACAAAGAAGGCTGCCCAGCTTCGCATTTCTGCTAGGCTTGGCACCCCTGGTGTGAAGACGGCATAATGTTTTAGATGCGGAGCATCTAATACTCGAGGCTTTTAGTGCGGCGCCGTCCGCAAGCTTCCTCCTCCTTCTTCCACCATCTGTGCATCCCTTCCTCCTCTACACACCGCGCGCGCTTCACTCCTCCACCATCTGTGCACCGTTCCTCCTCTACACACCGCGTGCGCTTCTCCTCTTCACGAACATTCGCTAGCTGTATAATGTAGCGCGCATGCGCCGTCACGCTTCGAGAACATCGGCAGCTGACGCGCGCGCATGCGCCGTCGCGCTTCGAGAACATCGGCAGCTGACGCGCGCGCATGCGCCGTTGCGCTTCTCCCCCTTCTCGAACATTCGACAGCTGACAGTGCATGCGCCGTCGCGCTGTATATATACTCAAGGTCGGCGCTCGCTCGCTCAGTTGCCGCTCGTCGGTTGGTTTGTACGGCGCGTCGACGTCCAAGGTCGCGGTGAAATGAATTCCAACGAATCCACAAACACAATGATCGACGTCCCTTCGACCAGCGCCGCCATTTCGCATACGTGTGTACGTGTTCACTCATTTAACACCCCCTCCTACAACCACGTTAACCAATTTAGCCATCGACCCAAGTAAGTCGCAATTTAACACCCCATTTCACAACCACGTTAACCAATTTAGCCATCGACCCAAGTAAGTCGCACTTTAACACCCCGTTAACATATTATATGCTCCGCATCCTCCTCAGTGTTCCCCCGAGGGAAGCTGCGGGCAATTTTTTTTCCTTGACAGTCCTCACTTGCGGTTTAGGGGAGCCTCAGCCGATGCAAGCACGTGTTTTCTAAATGATACGTTTGTCTCGTTCGGGGGCTGCTAGTTGGAGCGGCGCAGCAGCGTGTCGCGCTCATTCACAACACCTGCCGAACCAAAAGCTGTGCTCGGTCCGTATACCTGTTCGGCCATTGTTCCGCTACTCGCGACCGTGTGTGCAGAGCAGCCTTCAATGCGGCGAGAGCGCCGCCACTTGGCCCGTGTCAACGACTGCGTGATGCGCGTCGACAGCGCGATCAGCGTGTCTTCTTTTTGTTCGCTTTCTAACGCTCCGCTCTTGTGGGCCATGGCCCACCTCATCAGCCGTTGTAGGCGACCATAACAATTGCCACATCTGTGCGTCGCCCTTGCTCCGCAACGATGGATGAGACGGAAGTTCAATCACTGCGGGTATTTGATTTGGTCATGCGCGTCAGTGAGCTTCGGCTCTAAGGAACCCTCGCCACGTTGCTTCGGATTGTGAGCCGGAGTTGCTTTCTTGAAACCGACGGATGCAGCAACGAGTGGATATAAGTTCGCAAGTTATGCGCAGTAAAAAAGATTCTTAAGTGCTCGCAGCATTGCTTCAGATTGCAAACCAGAGCCGCTTTCGTGACACGCGCGAACGAAGCTACATGTGTACTGCTAAGGTGGTAAGTTGTCTGCATTAAATTTCGCTCTACATTCATTTACCATTCCCGCTTCGCTGACGTTTACTAGCTGCTAGACTCAATACTTAACGTAACTCTTTAGTACTATTCGGTGCTTTATTTACCTTGTGAGTGGTTACATCTGGTTGTTCATTAGGAAAAATTGGGGGCAGGATTACGTGCAGTGTTCACGTTGGAGGATAATAGTGGAGTCTGAGAAATCACCGATGGTTGTCAAAGGCTGTTTGCACCCGTGTTTTCTCCAACATGCCACTACGTGTTCTTTCAGTGCACCGCCGATGTTACAACTTTTGTTCAAGAAGTTTAAATGGCTGCAGAAAAAGTTTCAAAGGAGCTAAACGTTAAAGCGCCCCTCACCAGGCTCTCAAAATACTAAAAACAGCATCAATATTATTTCCTGAAATTTCTTGTCCTTCTTGCGCACTTCTGTGACGCAGACAGTAGTTCCCGTGACGTCGACAGCGTACATGCTCTTGATTGGTACGTATATGCGAAATATCAAATGTGATTTTTCTCCTTCACTGCTTTGTCATGTTGCCGCCCATGCGTTCTTCCTTGTTTGGCATGGATATCGTGCGCGATCAACCAATCACACTTCATTTTGTGTGTTACGCAAGCAGCGGTAAGAGCGTGTGGCCGGAAAGAGTGAAATTTCCACAGGCTATAGCGTTTAGTGCTCTCATTGTTCGCGTGCTTTCAAGAACTAAGGGGCGAAGAGAATGCATCGCGTGTGCGAAGGGTAGCGAAGGAGAGGAGAAAAGTAACCCCTCGTTTTTGAATGTGGGGTGGTGAGTGGCCTTTTAAGGGACGGATTCGGTCCCTTTCCTAGGAGGTCACTGTATTGGTGATGAAAGCATTGCCTTAAATACACAGCGATGCTTCCGTTACCAACGCAGCCACCCAACGCCTCAGGAGAGGACTGAAGTGGTCCGGAAACGTCGGGCTCTCTTCAAACTGTGACGGAGGCCATTTCAAATTCGTAATTTTTTTAACCTGCTATCAGATGACTGTCGCAATGATTCCACTTGAATCATCGCTCACGATGGTTATCAAAAGCAAACTGCAAAACCAAGTCGCTGGTTCTGACTATCGTAAATGAAAGGGTCAATATTTGAGATGAAGTGTTCCCGAACTTCCGGAAAACTTGCGTCGGACGGAGCTTTTGAAGCTTCATACTGTTGATACAGTGTTTACTAAGAACCGGTATTTTTCTCGTTTGATGCCTTTCTATTTTTTAGTCACCACTGAGACCGCAGCTATGAGAAAAGTGTCGACAGCTTCTCTGTTTCTTGCTCTCGTCACAGCCGTACGAGGTGAGTAGCAATACGCAATGGGTTCTTCTATTGATATGTTAACGAGGTGATAATAGAGCTATAATCAGGTACATTGTGCTAGCGGGAAATTTCAGAGACAATGTTCTTACGAGGCATTGCTAGCTTGCTAAAAATGGTTGTTTGCTTTTATCCTCGTGAGTTTAAGTCGTATCAGCACAATCTATGAGATAATCATCTGAACACCTTGAATGTAACAAAAAATGTTTCAAACTCTCTTATCCTACAAAACGTCTTCGTAGTTAATTTTGTTCGTGACGAGAAAAATATTTTTGGAAGGAAATGACAAGTGAAGCAATGTTGTTTCAGAAACAGCCTTGTCAGGCACGTCGCCAGAAACTTTTTTCGGGGAGGGGAGGGGGGGGCACCTTTTTTATTTGGTGATGGGAACCCCCTTTAAATGGTCACTTTTGCTCTTTTCGCCACGGCAAAAAAACGTTTCGGGACGTGGGGGAACTAGCCTTGTGTACCCCCCCCCCTGACTAGGCCGCTGAGTTGTGCTTTTATAAGTGGCTTGCTATACAAAATAGAAAAGGTAGTGATGTTTAAAAAAAGTTTATTTGCACTATGTACAAAAAATTAAAGTTTCATAACATTCCAGTAATGGGCACATACACTTCGGCAGATCTATGTACCACGACAAACATCACTACGTTGAAAGAAAGACATCATTACTCTAATATACATGACAATGTTGGCATACGTGTACACAAGAACTCATGCGATATTATGATACAATGAATGGTTTAACGATATAATAGATGCAATGACACAATTGCTTACAAAGGAAATCATGAATAACTACTCAACGGGCGCTGTTTAGCACCACGCCAGTCGAAAAATGCGTTTTACCCTTTCGTGTTCAAGATTCACGAAAAGGCCGGACCAATGCCGCAGAAACTCGCGCTCCCCGAGGAAGAAAAGCTCCTCAGAGAGGAACGTGAGGATCTATCGTCTCATTCGGCCCAGCATCGGCCACAAAGCACGCCGGCGGCAGTTCGCAGCCACGGCCTCGCATCGGTTTCGCCAAAGGCTGAACAGTCCGGCAACTATTAAATGAGCCGAGAAGCGCCCGCGAGGAACTCGGCCATTGGACACGAATGTTCGCACACCCTGCCCCTGAAAATCAGCATGGACCGCACCCGAAAAAAGGCGGGAGACCACACATTCAATTGTCACATGTCGATTGGTCTCTACCATGACGCAGTTAGAGCAAGTGGAAGTGCGAACCACCTGCCATCTCTGCAGCCGATCTCGAGTGGGAAGCAAGCCCCAGCCCAAACGCCAGATAATGTCCCGGAGATGCCCTGGAAACACTGCTGCAGTTATTAGTTTCCAAGCGCGGTTCATTATAGATTGACGATGCTGGTGCACCAAGGACCGTAGTAGGGCGGCCATTGTGTCCACTGCTTTAGATTCGGCCATCTCTATCTCTCGGCACGTAGCCTCCAACCGTCGGTGAAATGCCAGAAGGGCTCGATACAAAGATGGAAGTTCAGTTGATTGGGGACCTTGGTTAATTCGGCTAACCGGCAGGAAGATGCGTAGCGATGGCCACAGATGGTAGCGAGCCAGTGTCTGAGCGAGTGTACCATCGTTGCTCAGTATTCACAGTAAAGTGCGGAGGCACATGGTTGAAGCCGTGACGGAAACGTCGGGGAATGCAAAACCACCTCGATCACGTGGGTGAGCTAACGCTGGACGAGACAATAATTCTTTGCCACCAGACCAAAAAAATGAAGTGATGCTGCTTTGCACTTTCTTGGACACGTGGAGCGGTGCTTTTACAGAGTGGCAAAATGGCAAAGGCACCAAAATTTTCCGATGTAAACCGTTTGATCTAAGTATCGGCGTTCAAAGAAGGGGAAGTCGAAGTGTCTGGCTTCTTTTACGTCACTTTGAAAAGTTTGCACAACGGATGACCAGATGCTGTACTGTACACAAAATGCAGAGAAAGTAACGCCTAGTATTGTAATTCTAGGAGACCACTGTAAAGGCGACGTGATGCTAATACAACCGTACGGGTTCCCAATAAAGAAATACTGGCATTTAGAACAGTTTAACCTTGCTCCGAAGATAATCCCGAAATGATGAAAAGTATCAAGAGCATTCTGCAGTGACTGTTCATTACGGACATATAGAGTAATATTATCTGCATATGCAGTAACCTTTACTTGAGTGTTATCAGGTATGGGTAAGCCTCGAATCAGCGGGTCACGTTCAACGGCCCTCAAAAAGGGCTTTAATGCCAGGATGAATAGAACTGGAGAGAGGAGACACCCTTGAAGAACCCCGCGCGTTACTTGAAAGGGGTGACTCTGACGGGAATTTATGTAAAGGGTACTTTCTGAATTAGTGTACATCGCGTGAATTAGGTCAATGAACTTATCCGGGAATTCGAATGCATGTAATACATTTACTAAGTAGCCATGTTCTACGAAATCTAAAGCCTTCTCTTAATCTAAGGAAACCAACAGTCCTTGCGCACATTAGTGGTGTACTGAATGATGTCTCGCGTCAACCACGTATGGGTGTGTATTTCTCGGCCTGGAATGGAACATACTTGGTGGGGACCGATTATTGTTGCAAGAAACGGTCTGATTCGGCGCACCAGAATGTTGGCCAAGAGCTTGTAATCTACATTAAGCAGAGTAATAGGGCGCCAATCTTCTGGTCGCGTGGACATTTGGTCTTTCTTGGGGACTAGTATATACGGCCCCTGTGGAAAGAGGTTGGAAGGGTAATATCACGGAAACAGTTGCGAATGACCCGTGACGTAAATGGACCAATGATAGGCCAGAACTGTACATAAAACTCTGCAGGGATGAACAAAAAAAGACAGTTCTAATACATATTACTTTCTGCACAAATTTCAACCATGTCAAGTTTAAACGTTAGAATACACCCAACTTTATGGCGCTTCTGGGGAAAAGCGAAACATAATAAACAAAGCAGATAGTAACATTTGCACATCCACACCTTACGATAAAAGTGGGCTACGTCTTGGCTGACCAAACTACTGTTAGTTTAATGTTGATATATACAAATTTGGACGCATATTTATGGGCTGTACCAAGCCTCAACGAGGATACATATATACAGGATAATGAGGCTATAGCTGCAAAACACCAAAACATATATTCGGCGAACCCTCATTTATCAAAATGTACAGTAAATATTCCATTACTTCTGTAAAGGTGCGTTTTACTTTCGCGTTTTACTGCCGCCATAGCTCCAACTTCCAAGTTATCATAAGCAACGGTGATCAAGTTTATCAGAGACTAAAAAACAATTTTTGCCGTTTCAGTGCGGAAAAACATCAAACACCATTATCACACTCATCGGCTCGCCACAGCTTCGACAGAGCAGCGGTGATGATATACCCTTTTTGAAAAAAAAATATTTTCTGGAAGCTGCAAATAATATTGCTGGTCCGTAAAAAGTTTACTCGTTCCAATCCGTAACTGCATCAACAAGTCACGGCAGAATAAAAGCATGAACAAGTGGTGTAATATTATAGGGCCCCTGTTCAGCACTTGTCTTCTCTGCAATACTACTGCACAAGACGTGATAACGTCGCAAAGGCGGCCCGCATTGCAAAGAATCTACAAAAAAAATCATCGCAGCGAAAGTGTTGGTAAAAGTTCTCTATGTTGTAACATTGCCTCGTAATAACATTTTCATTCTCCCGTAAGAACATAATAGAGTTATTTTGTGACGGAAAACTTTACCTTGTTGGTTTCCCAAGCCTGCCGCCAAGACTGACGATTGTCGAAAGTGAGGGACTCAGCCCCCCACCCCCAACTTTTCTTAGTGGGGGGGGGGGGGGGGGGGGCTCTCGTTCGCCTTGGTCTCCCGGCTGATACACCTATGGCTTCGCTCTTAACTATTGTAAAGCTTTCATATCACTCGTTCTGATTGGAGGATGCTTTTTTCGGGGGCGCCTTGTCTGGGTGGATAAAAGCACCTTAATTACACCGCAATGTTGATTTCACTCTCCTCATTCGAAATTGGCCACATCAATGGCATTCGTACATTTGAGTGTTACGCATTCCCCGTTACGTTATCTCTAAACAGTTACAAAAGGCACTGGTTCAGTAACCGTAACTCACGCTTGGTTACCCACACAGGATACGGCTGGAACCCCGATCGTTCACGGCCCGTACCGTCAGCGTCAGACATGGACGACTGCTGTCGTGGTCCCAGCGGTTGCTGCCGCGAAGGTTACCGGTGCGTACCGAACTACCGCACGTGTGTGCGAGTGGGCATGGAGCCAAAGCCTAGTGGAGTTACAAAAGTGCTCGTGGTACCCGTAGTGACCGAGGGCCAACAAGGGACCCGCAACTCCGGTACGTATTCTCTGCATGAACTCCTGGAAGGTACGACCTTCTGAGGCCGTATTTTCAATGCGCCTTTCCCAGAGTGTATCTTTTGACTCATAGTTTTTTTTTTTCACTCACAGGAGGAGCGTCGGGAGGCTGCGGTGGAGGCGGCCACTACTGCTGGTACCGCGAACAGTGCTGTTACATAGCGCAGTCGGGGGCCCACCTGCCTACGTCCGCCCACCCGACGACGTCCTGTTGTACCCGAAGCAGCAGCCGTCAGTGTCCCCGCATCCGTGGCTGCAACAACCCTTTTGGCGTCAACTCGCCTCCCGGTGTATACAATCCACCGGGCTACCGGCCTCCGCCAGTGTACGCGAACCCGCCCGCTTCAACTGGGACCGCGAACAGCTGATGATGCAGAGACACACACTGGTGCCTTCGCCGGCCGTAAACTTGCTGCCGTCGTCGGTTGGTGTGATCCTGTGGGTTATAGTATACGTGCGTCTCTTCAATGGGTGCAGTTGATTAAGTACATCGATATTTATCTTATCAGTGGAGCTTTTTACGCCTAGAGAAACCTAAAATAGTCGTCTACAGAAATTATCGTCGTGAACCGGAACTCGGCCTCGTCGTCGTCTTCTTCAACTCTTGCTCTTTCTCACCTTCTGCTTTGCTGCAAGAATCCCTGAACCGATCAATCTGGCGTGATATGCATTAATTCTGATGGGCGACAGAAGCAGCACAGAGAGAAAGAAAGAAAGATAGGAAGGGAAAGAAATATATGCACAGAAAGACAGGAAAAAATATTTAAAAATATCCCGCCATATCAACAAAGTGAATTTGATGAGTGGACGGAGCTCCAAAGGTAAATTATTAGTGGGCGAAGTCACGCTCACATATATATTCTTCCCCATCCTCATTTCTCTCTATTGAATCCTAACTTTCTTTTTTCCCTCTCCCCCTCATACCATAACGCACAAGGCGCTGTTCTGCTTTATTAGCATCCTATCATGCAGAGCCAAATGAGTACACGATTCTCGGCATTCGATTGTGGGCACGCCGCTATGCCTCCTTGCGAAAGATTTTCTTTTCGCCAACATATTTTTCTGTTTCTTCGACTCTTTCTTTTTGTCTCTCTCTCTCCGTTACTCCCGCCCCCGCGACCAATTGCATCCCACGATGGAAAAACTGGCGCGGCGGGAGAGCCCTCTTCCGGGCACGCATGTTGGGAAAGCGAAGCAACTGATGCAGAGACAGCGCGTGCCAGCTCTGTAAATATATCGAGGCGATTCATGAAGATAGTAGTTCATGCATGAACTCATAACAGTATAAAGAAAGGCATGAGAGCCCAACTGAACATTCTGAGCTGGTTCACTTTCACAGGGAACAGAAACATGCGTCACAGACTGGTCCTGCAGCTCGTTCGATAGTCCTCGCGTGTTCCAGTGGCAGTGATTTCGAGATCACGCCAATTGCCCTGTGCACCGGCATCGCTCCGGGCTCACAGCGAATCGATGCCTTCCTCTGGGAACTGAGCGAGGGGCATGTGCAGATTAACGGATATCCAGGAGGTACAACGCGTAAATCGAAAGCCTTTATCGACGAACTATGGGAACCAGACCAACGCACGGGTGTCGTCGACGATCGGTGAACACGATACCGACGTTCACAGCGGATTGTTCGTGGGCACGAATGCTTCGAGTAAGGAACAGGATAGACGAGAAAGCAACGCAAAAAAAAAAGAAACTATGGGAGAAATCAGGAGTATTGCCGTCTGCGTTCGCGTGATACCGGCGGGCCCGGTTTTCTGGATTGCAATCGGAACCAAAACTTGGCAGGATTTGCACGATCACAGAAACCCGTCAATGAAAGCGAACGGAAACGCTTTGTCGGTGCCTAAGATTATAGAGGTCATTAGGCACACCTTAGGGAAAAAAAAAAGTAGTGCACTGGTTTGTAATGTGATAGAACATGTGTAATCTCGTTCGGAATGTAACCAGTGTCGTGCAAGTTGACGATTCCAATAAATATTACTTAGCTAGCTGGTGAATTCTGTGTTAAGAAATTTGAGATGTTCAGCGCGCAGTGCTGTCTGAATGAAACGCGTCCATTAAGTGTCAAGTACCACACGCACGCTTATTGTCGTCGTCTTCACTTCGTATTATATCCCCTGTAATTAATAATAATAATAATAATAATAATAATAATAATAATAATAATAATAATATAATAATAATAATAATAATAATAATATAATAATAATAATAATAATAATAATAATAATAATAATAATATTATATAATAATAATAATAATAATAATATAATAATAATAATAATAATAAATGATGATGATGAAGATGATGATGATGATGATGATGATGATGATGATGATGATGAACGAAACTCACCCAAGAGGGCTCTTTCAGGAAGTTTCTCGAATATATCTGTAGATGCACATTTTCTTGTCGGTACGCACTACAGAAATAAATAGATCACGGCATCGTCCCATTTATGGAAACTTACAGCTCCTTGCAGATTTTCGCAGAACGCTCTAGTCCCATTTTGTGCCAATGTGCTTAGAGTGAATAAAAAAAATGTGAGACTGAAAATTGGTAACCTCTTATTGCTTTTACTCAGTATATAGAATGAGCTTCCTGGAAATGCATGCGTTGCCGTGTCGAACTCCGAAGCAGAATCGACTTCTTGTCGACAGGGAAGATTTCTTTCTGAAAAATTTGCATATGGTTCTCTTTACAGCGTCCTTCTAACTGATGGATAAAAGTTTTTTGCCTTCACATACCATGACATTTTGTATGCAGTGCAGATTTCTTTATCACGAGACGTTTGGTTCTTTTTGTGTCCTCGCCATACAGATTACATTTTTCAACCTATTTTAACAGTTAAACTGTTTATGACAACTAGCTGGCGACTGAATATACGGATTTTTTATCTGAAAATTAGCACATCTTAGGAATACTGTCGTTGAATCGAAGGCCGAAACGACTTTGAGAATGTTCAGTTTGTTGTTTTAGAGCTAAATAGGTGTAAAAGCATGAAGTATTTTGTCTAACCATACCTTCCTGTCCTTCTTCCTCCCCCCCCCCCCTTCTCCTTGCCTAATCACGCATATCTCACTTTAATACCTTAGTTTAATGATAAGAGTTTTACTGGTGCATTCTATTTTCATATACCTCTTTCTTAATATGGAAAAAACAATGTATAACAATGCTATTGAGGCTAACTGGAAAATTCAATGTAATCTAGACAACAGAAGTTTAAATAGCGAACCAGACCTCTTTTGCACCCGCGATGACGCTTTGGTTTAAACCAACCTAATTCTGTCAGAACGGCATTGACCAGTGTGACCACTACCTGACCCAGTGAGCTGTATCCGGATGCGATCCTCAATAGCCTCTTCATCTAACGCTACGATGGTTAAAGTCAGGCAACCTTAAGATAGCACAGCTGTCACAGTTTGTACAATCCTGATAGCGTGACCTTAGTGATGCATTCCAAGAATCGTGCTGCGTCAAAACAAAGAGAATCGCCTGATTTGTCTTTTGTGCCGTGGTCATTGAACTTTTTTGCGTACGGCAGTCTTGCACTTGCACTGACGTGGGCACATGAGGAGCCGGAGTTCACGAAAAAAACCGCTGTTGACGCGTGAAAAATAGCTTGTTTTCCAGCTCAGGCACTCAGCCGTAATTAATGAAGTGTCGCAAAGAACCCAGATTTTCAAGACCTCACTCGCACACAAAAGGCGAGGAACAAAGACGCTTGGCATAGAGAAGACGTGGCGCGACGAAAAAAGTAAATGGGATGCCCCTAGCAGGTCCCCGAATAATGAGCTGTCGACTGCGAGCGTTGTCCGCGTCAGATAAGTTTGTTTTAAGCAGTGGAAATTTGATTAGCAAAAAGCGATAACTGGTAAATATAAACCACGATGTTACAAATTTTTTTTGCAGACCACTGTTTTTTTTTTCAACCGTTATATGAATACGCTAGACACTGGCCGTAGGTTGGTGTACAAGGCAGCTTTAGGCACTACTGAATTTTTATACATGTCTGCGGAAACCGTGCTGTCAGGGCGCGCATACGCCAGAAGTTTTTTTTTTTACCCGAAAGAACTTTTTTTTTCTGTCACTTCGACAATCATTGCAGTAGAAGGGACTTAGAAGATTGGGCCGTCGAGCTAGCACCTGTACCAGACAAGTGGTTTTTGTTCTACTTACGTGCCGCCCAAACAAAAACTCTGCAAATAAACGAATTAACCGCACAATATTCCCAGCGTCGTGATGTTTTTATTACGAGACCAAAGGCTTAGAAAAACACGTCCCTCGAAAAAGTTGCTGAGAATGGAAATTCAGGCGCGCCAGCGCTGAAGAGCAGTGCCGTAAGAAAATTTATGGGCCAATCGAGCAGGTGATTGATATGTGTGCTTTAACATCACAAAACCACTTATGATTATAAAAGACGCCGTGGTGGAGGGTTCCAGAAATTTCGACCACCTGTGGTTCTTTAACAAGCACACAAATCTGAGCACACGGACCTACAGCGTTTTTGCCTCCATCGAAAATGCAGCCGTTCAGCCGGAATTCCATCCCGCGACCTGCGGGTCAGCAGCCGAGTACATTAGACACTAAACCATAGTGGCGGGGCCCAAGCTAGCAGGTGGCCAAGAACCTCTTCGCAACAGTTACACTTCGCCAGCGGCGATCGACAGCAGCGCTGCACCTAAAGCACATCTCTTATTTAATTATTGGTCTGGTATTCTTACCGCTGCATGGGCACAAACACTTCCCACCATCCGTTTACCCAATGAGACTGGCTTTTAGGGGCGATGAATACGTATACGTATCTACGGCTGCTGAACGCATGGCTGCAGGGCACGGCCCAGCGACGAAAAAGTGCATTGCTAGATCCGATACCGCAAAGCAGTAATCACGAAGGCAAAACAAAATTCACAACTGTCTCCTACGTACCATTTATGACAAATAAACGTTGTATATAACTATACATCACTCTGTCACTCATATTCTCACGTTAGTGATCAATGTCGTGAGATATTTACGGTAACATAAACGATACCACTGCCTCACTCACTCATTATTATTCACTTCGTGATTATGCTGTGTGTTTTTTTCGTCACACCCGTCTTAATAAATATGTCTACACAAATCACAGCACCGGTACTTGCGTGGGCGTTCTCTCCTAACATGCCATTATGAGCTTAGTTATGCAATACAGGATCGAAACCTAAGGCTGTAAGTGAAACGAACACGCTCTTCACAAGTCTGAGAGATGAAAACACCGCCGAACCAGTGTTTCATGCGGCGCCATCGGATGGCGCTACATGTCTGTTCTAATTCTGAAGGAGGGATCTTTCAAGTCGATACTGCCTCCTGCAGGAGCAAGGAGTCTCGTCCCGATAAAGGTTGCTAAAAACGTATGCGAATAACAAACATAGTTTTCCTGGACATTTGTGAAGCCCCTGCGCGCTGCAGTGCAATCTAATGCGATGCTGCTTGAAGTACTATCTCACCCTTTCATTTTTTTTTTCGGATTGCGTACCTGTAGTACCGTGCGGTTCTTGCGTCTTAAGCAGTAACATGATAACTACAGGCGGAATGTAGGCCGCAGCTAATTTGTGTGGCATTAGTGCTCATACAATAGTGTGAAAAAAAATGTATAACTTCTGGAGGACCTGCACTCAGTCACGAGCAATGTATCAGTCAAATAAAAGTTTTTTGCTTCGTTCTGATAGCTTTTATACAAAAAATCAGTAGTTTTTGACAGATACATTAGCTAACAAAAATTTAGTTCGTCAGCAACTTGAAAACTATCCCTTTATGATCGTATACAATTACTTATTCTCATATTGCTACTTTTCAAGCTTCGCTTCCACAGAAGAAGTGGTCGTGTTTCCCCGCATTGATTGCCTATTTTGTCATCATCGTTAGGGTATGTCAAAGAAGCAAATGTTCTGTTGAATGTTATTGACGTTTGTGGCAATAATTTTTTTCCATACAGATTGCCTTGAAAAAATGTCCCTCAACACGACTTCAACATTGATGCCCACGGGACGGCTTTAAGCTCTCCCATAGTTGAGTACCTTGTACTCTAAATCGTTGTCCTCTTTTTCCACCCCCTCACAAATCCCTCACACAAGCCACCGAAATTAGTGCAGAGCGTATTTCAGTTCCACGAACACAATCCGTGACTCCATTCAATGCTTCTCACGTGATATTGATTACTTTTAGAGGAAGTATACAAAAGTTTTGCTAATGAAGCATTCATGCACTTGGAAAAACTGAGAACTGTCGCTGCTCAGCACATTGTTTTGCCAAAAAAGGTTTATAACAGCTTGAATAGGGATAATATAGGAATGACCCCTGCATTCATAAGTGCCCACTTACAGCACATAATTACTATAATCTTGAAAACAGCTTAAATAGGTAGAGTATCGTATTCATATAAGTGGCTTTGCAAATAAAAGTGTTCAAGTAAGATTTCAACATATAATAGTTTGTTCATTAACAAGGTTCGACGTAGCTATTTGTGCGAAGAGAATTTTTACTTTAACAAAATTTTTCATGGGGACTCTTGAAGTTTCTTCAAGGAAATTTTTACTGTAATGCTATACAATGACATCTGAAGAAGAGAAAAATAAATTAGAAGCAACGCAATGAAGCAACCGAAAGGGAAATAATGGCGTGGATTAAGTAAAATGAAACATAGCAGCTGCACTGTGTACACTAAATGCAGCAAAGAGAGAGTTATGACGTCACTGGTGAAGTGCGCTTGAAGATGAACTTCGTTTTGGCAGCATACATGCGTATAAACAACGCCTCCTCTAGAAGATGCCTGCCGCATGAGAGTAAAAACGGCTGCCACACCCTTTCCCTCCTTTATTTTAGAATGTTCTCGGTCGCTAGCGTCACCTGTGGCGGACGGTGCAACAACGCAACACTTTGCATAGCCTCTGAAAAAGTGGTGCACAGTTGCAGGTCTCGGACAACTTTCGACGGACGCGCCCCTAGGGGCCGCAGATGAAAAACGCTCAGCTGGTACCGCCCGCTGCCATGATAATAGTCTCGGTCGCGAGCGCCACCGCGCGGCGCTTGCTCAAAACTGAAGGCAGGCCAACTCCGCTGGGAGCGCCAGCCATTCCCCAGGCATTGTTTAAAGGAGGTGTTGGTATAAAATGTATGTCTTCTCTCTTTCACACAACCGGCTCTTGTCTTACAAAAGGAGGTCAGTGCATTTTCATAATCATGGATCTCGGATGCCGAAACTGTTGATTTGGTGGCAGGGTGATGCTTCCAATCCACAGGAGAAATGCCTCGTCGAGTAGTGTCGATGAACGCAAGATGCTTCGTACTGACGATCGCACTTTTGCCTCAATGAACACGTGGGCGAGAGAATGATTTCCGGTTACCGCGCACGACACCACAGAAAAAGAAATACCACCATGTAGTGTAGCCGTTTGCTTCATGGCGTACGAAGCGATGCAACTAGCTGCGTATAGAGACCATCTCTCCTGAGTGTGCGCCTGGCAGTTTACGATTGCTGCTTAATACCCAGTGGCGAAAAATCATATGAAATAAAAGGGGGGGGGGACACACATCATGCAATAATAGAGAGTTTTAGTACTGCGTACGCTGCGTACGTGGCGGCGTTGCGTACGTAAGGACGCCACGTTCTGCGTAGTGCGCATGCGCAGACCGCAACGCGCCCGTATCGCGTTACGTACGCAGCTGCTACGTACGCACGCATGAGATGCGTGCGTGCGTACGTATGAGGTGATCGCTCCGCTCTCGAACAAGTTCGCGAAAGCGTGAGACTTCGTTTTGCAAAATGGCGACATCGAAGGCAAGCACCGACTGGCTCTGTGGCTTAAAATATGGCCATAATCTGGCTATAACACTTGGATTGGCTCGATTTGGCTGTCAACAACACGCGCTTCTATTTTGATCTACCAGATTGCGCAACACGCTTCACGCTCGTTACGTACGCGGGTACTACGGCGTACTAAAAGCCGATTAGTGGCAAACGACGCTACGTAACGCAAGGCGCTTGCGTGATGCGTTCGTAGCACTATTCCGCAGTACTAAAACTCTCTAATGGCTATTTTGTTATAAATGCGAAGCATTTGTTTGCGAGCTGCAAGTACTTTTGACTTCTACCAGCTTATCTATCTATCTATCTATCTATCTATCTATCTATCTATCTATCTATCTATCTATCTATCTATCTATCTATCTATCTATCTATCTATCTATCTATCTATCTATCTATCTAGTCGCGTACGTCTGGGTACTCTTATTATCACCCAATTAACTTGGCATGAACCAAAATTATTATGGGAAGGTAAGCTAGTTTGACGAATATGACGCACTGTTTCAGACATGGATAATGTTACAATCACGTCACGTATGGTCAAGCCCTTTGTATCAAACAGTGACACATATCCATGGGCGTGTATGTGCCACTGATGTGTGGGTATGTGCCACAGGAGATCGACACAATTTCCTTCCAGGAACGACGACAACGCATATGGGCAGTTTTAACGTTTGAGCGTTAAAAAATAAGCTGACATAGGAAGCGTCTACCAAATGAATAAAAAAAGTGAATTTCACGGTTTCAGCAGGAATCGATTCCAAGCATTCTGCGGGGCAATGAAACATTCCACCGCAGGGCCACGCCAGGTCTCGCAATTGTTTTCATATAGATACTATCGTTCGTGAAACGCGCACTGCACTTGCAGTGCTCGCGACCGAAATTGAACGCGATAGCGTTAAAAAGCTCGTTTCCTGTAAGCTTCGGGCTCGGCGTCATTGATTGTGAGCGAGAAATCAACTTATGCGTGACCGAAAACTTGGGAGCGTGGCATATAAATAAATGATAAAAAATACCTGGATCAGAGTGGTGCCAGAACCAAAGTCGTTTGGGCTCGAGTCGGGATCGAACCCGGCTCGTTTGCCAGGCAAGCGGATGTTCTTCCACACGGCCAAGCGTCTGCATGTGAATACAGTGAAAAGAACTTCCTGTGCTGCGAAATGCAGTAAAATCAGCTGTCATGCTTTACAAACATACGCGTCGTTTATACATGCTTCACAATGCAACATGAAATATTGGAGTAATAATGAGCGGTACTACCACCCATCGCCAGCGAGTGTTAGAACATGTGTTTATTATGATGGCGCCATAGTGTAAAGTCTGTCACCCACCACGAAAGGCACACACGCTACTGCACCTATTCTTTTAAGGCGACGTAGCGGGTGCATGAAAACTTTGAAAAGGTTTCATGTACTGAGTTTTTCAAGTACGCACTAAGAACAGAAGGTTGCTATCGCATTCAACTATTATAGACGAACCTTTAGGGTGCCCTAATTTTTTATAAGCCTTACATGATATTGCTGTCAAAGCGGGATAACGCCAATTGAAGGTACGTGCCGTGCGCTGAAGTTGATTTTTGTTGCAGTGAGAATAGCTACCACATTAGCGAACAATAGCGCTTCAATTCAGCTTATCGCTTCTGGTGTAGCTTGTTCAAATGTCTTTGTTCGCATCGTTGCGCAACTTCAAAGAAGTGGTTATATAAACATCTGCAACTGTTCAACATGCGTTTTTGCGTGCAACATTAATACATAAATTTACCTTTACATCATGCCGTGTCACTCTATAAAAAAAATTGGCCCCGTATCAGCATGTAATTTACAAATGTCGTCGAAAGACGATAGTCTTGCGTGTGGAGAGAGTGAACAATAACTTGATGTGGTGCGCAACAAAATCGTTGAATGGTATTTTGGAGGCGCTGCGTTAGAGTGCCTCGAGCGTGCAGCGGAGGCGAACGAGCGCATCAAGTTACATCACACGTGAGACATTTGCGTCACCTATCGGTCTTCTTGGGAAACGAAGCGCGTGGCTTTGCGACTGGTGTGCGCGCCCGTTTTATGGGCGATAAGGTGAAGAACGCAAGGTGACGGGTAGGTGCCACTACCATCGCGTCTTAGGAAAGCGTTGGAAACACTCACCTTTTCGTGCAAGCGTTGCATGGTCAGTGCAGCGTGATAAGCGCTGCAGTCCTTAAAATTACTTTTGTATGCATTTTCTAGTAAAAGATGCACATGCAGAATATATACGTGTTCTTATGGTGTCCCAGACTAGCGCAATAATTGCTTATTAATTGACTATTGCACAAGTATGAACGCTAAAGCTTGAACAACATTGGTGGGCGCTGTAGACGGGGTCAACCTTTTTAAGTACCTGGGGCCGTTAAGAGTGGGCAAACAGACAAATACAAATGTACGATCGAAAATCCCCAAGAAAGACTATCGTCTTTACAAAAATACAACACGGTGACTATCCTTCCACATCCTTCGCATAATGTTGATTCCCACGGTACGTGGTATCAGTCGATTTTTATATATAAAGGCTTTATTTTTATTCGTATTTAAATTATGCATTCACATGATCATAATATTAGCAGTAGTAAATATATTACTTCCAATACTATACTTTTACCATTTGTTCTGCTACGAATAATAATAATAATAATAATAATAATAATAATAATAATAAATGACGCGAATGTATGTCAGTACCCGCTCAGAAAAAAACACCACTGAGTATCCGCCAGTATATGAGCGATGCCCGATGGCAAAGTTTGTTTCTAATAGCTACTTGTAGGCAGGCCCTAGAATTTTTGCAGGTGCAGCCTTTGTGTTAGAGTATGGAATAAATGTGGAAGCACTTCTTGCGGTAACGCATAAAGGTGTTGCCCCACCTGTGTACTAGCTAGAAGTACTTCGTTTCTGTTCAATGGCGATGTTTCAGATTTCATATTTGTTTTTTGTTTTTAAAAAAGTGCATCGTCTTTGATTGTCAAGAAATTCTGATGAGACATTGGGAGGATATATCTCGAGGAAGAGACAGTAAATGGAAGCAGAATGTTGGTTCAGCGTTGAAAATCGAGCATACGGTAATATGTAATATTTCTCGTTAAAGGCGCACACCACCTCCATCAACCGGTTCACGCAATGTTACTCCTAAACACAATGAACTGTAGCATGACTCCTCTCGACATTCAAAAACTTCTCTTAATCATAGCTTCATGCATGCCACACTGTCACTTTGAATCTACCTGAAGAAGAATATATATGTAGAGAGCTTCATAGTCTGCGTCTGAATGCGGTAATATATCCTGAGATATATAATCGAAAAGATCTGTGCCCGATTGGATCGCAGTAATCAAAGCAGGCGTTTTTCTTCTGTGGGTCTTTGTTAATTGAACTTCAACTTTCTTATTGTTCACAATATTACACTCGCATGAAACTAGATGAAAATTTAGAGCACACGCTATGTCAACACGGTGTAAGTAACCATGCTATCATTAAAATTCGTTAGCTATCGTCTCTTATTCATGCTTGAAACATTTAACAGCGTATCGAGCAGCGTTTGTGTATGTGGCATAGAATTACAAAAGCAATGAGTTTTTCCGGCATCTATTCTCGTCTAGCAAGTTATTATAGCAGCACTGTTAGTAATGCTTCAGCTATAGAGCATATGAATTAAGCTGCTCAGCTAAGAAACGCTGCACAAAACTTGATGGACCACTTAGAAAAATGCTTAATAAAATAAAATATTAAAATAAAGCTACCCAAAGTGACATTAAACTTTGACTATGTAGACTGAGTTGCATCAAGATTAGCATAGCTATATCCCAACCTCCAAAGAGGGCTCTTGTTTGCTGCTTTTGTAATAGACTCAATAAAATGCGTTTTACGACTGCTGAATAGTTCTCAGATTATTCACTGAGAACCGGAAGAAAACAAAGTTGCGTGATGGTGTTGCCAGTCAGTGTCATCAAAAACATTGTGCCCAAACGATTCTATCATTATAAATATTTTTCACTTAGGCCCAAGCAGTACCAATCGCAGCCACACAACGGCCAAGCTGAGACTATTTTGGTTACTTAGTTTTAGAAGGAAATCACGAACAGAGGCTGCTAGATGAATCACGTTAGTGCGAAAAATTCTCTCCCATTGGAGACGTACGTACGTCTAAATTCTAAAAATGGTATATAACATTCCTTATAGGTAGTTGAGGGAATTTGACAGGGGCTGTGGTTCTGGGACACTCCTCTCGTTGCATCTGAACACCGTGATATTCCAAAAGGACTTCTTTTTGGGCGTGTTAGTGAATAACTTGCTAAGGTACGGAAGCCTGAGGAGCAAAAAAAAAAAAAAAAAACTTACCTTGGAAAAGGGAGGAGCAGGGGAGAAGGAAGGGCAGCGCCGACTAGCAACTGTTTAATGACAGTCTAAGAAGCATACAGGACAGAAATGCGCTTTCTCGATAATTTGTTGTTTTGATCATGTCGTTTTGATCCTACGTGATTTGTTCGTTGTTCATGCATGTGCTGAAATGACTTCTTTTTCTTCTGAGTGATTCTTAGACTTTCATTAAACAGTTGATAGCCGGCACTGCTCTTCTCCTATGCTCTTCCCTTTTTGAGGACATGTTTATTGCGCCTTCGTCATCCGTACCTAACCAGCAGGGATACGGTTGCAAACTGGTCCGCTTAGTGTCTCATATTGTCAATGAGCATTTTCGATGCCACTTTCAAATATACACAACAGCAAACAAGGAAAATGAAAGCACTCTGTCGTATCAGTGTTTTGATTATTCATTTATACTCGGCTTATAAGGATACAAGCACCACGAAGTGATCTATCAATTAAAAAGATAGCGAAGCAGTTTGACATGGATGACTTCATCTTGATACAATTGTCTTGACAATACACTAGCTACTCTAAAAAAACACTAAATGCTGACAGCTTACCGAGGCAGCCTTTGACACGGACGTAGATGTTACCTGTTCAATATATTTAAGACCAAAGACTTCGGTGCCTCTTCAAACGCGAAATTTGATCACCGGGGGTGATTTCGACTAGAAACTCGAAGTGATTAGGAATCATTAGGGACACGCCCTGAAAACTATTGTATAAACAGCCGCTAACAAACACCTCATAATATCTTGGTTTTTAGATTTCGACGCTGGCTCAAGGTTTAGTTCCTTGACCTCTGACGGAGCAACAAAGCCGATTTACGTTCTCAAATACTGGGTAACGTCCTGTTTGCCCCTTAAGAAAACAGATATTCTAGGTTAACAGAATAGAGAAGTTTCAGCACAAACTTGACCAAATATAATTGAATTGCTTCGAGGCCTACCCAGAAAGTCAATCAGACGGTTCAATAGAAGCGTGACTGCCAGACTAAGGCAAAATACATTGCTCAATAAGCGCCAAAACCATTCTCTTTTTCAGACTATGGTCTTCGGTGATGCACTACAACGACAAATGAATAAAATAATCAGAGTGCAACTGGTTTTTGCGATCTGTGAAACCCCGACACGGAATTCAACAGTCGAGATATCACTTTTGCGCTGTTGCCTACGTAAACGTGTGCTCAGGCGAATTTCCTGCGATGGCATTCTCGTTCAATTTTATAGATTTTTGTCCGTCGACACTGTTTCTATTCAATGGCATTTTTTTTTGCGTCTGGAGTGACGATAAAATTCTTCTTCCTTTATCGCACCACCCTGACGGTTACAAAACCAATACCCCGCGTTGGCGTAACATATCGTGGATTGTCGGTGCAGCCGTACTATACACAGATTTACTCCCTCGCATCAATATTGCACCCGGATAATTTTGTATGCAGATTTTCAAACGGCCCTAGTGTTTCGTATGAGTGGTGATTGTTTCTTTTCTGGCCATTTAGCGCGGAATCTACCACGTTTCGTTGGAGATAGCTATAAACACGTTCCGCTAAGTGCCATCAACAATGAAATAAAGAGATATGAGCACAGGAGCAACGCTTTTAGTGAACTCTTAACTGAACTGTGCCTAGCATTGTCTGATTTTAAATGCAGAAGCGACAGGCGAGGCCCGTGCACCCACCTTGGTGAACCGTCTGTGAGAAGCAGGCGAAGCAAAAAGAAAAAGAAAGTGCACTGTTTAACTTGACCCTTGTTGGGCAAGGAGGTGTTTGCGAAAGACGTTGCGAAGCAGCACGACAGTCGAAAATGCAAGGAAACGGAGAATTGAGATTGATTGAATACAAGAATGCAACAGCGAACGAGCAATCGATTGCAACAGAGAACAATTTAACGTTTGCAGGGGGGGGGGGGGGTTATGACCTTTCGCATGTAAGACTAGTTCACAGGAATGCTTACGTAGCTTTCCTCATGTAACATTCGAGCTAAGAAGTAATGTTAGTATGGAAGTAATTACGGCTATTTCATTAGGCTGGCATCTGTGCGGGTTTTGTGACAGCGGGCTGTCCGAGGTGTTAAGTCACATCTTTTTAGTCAGAAATCGCGCGCTGCTCGGAATGTGCGTGAGAGAGCGCATCTTCAAATTGATTTCGTTTGAATTGAATGACAACACGTTTTTCAGCACCTTTTTCAGTAATTACTGTTGATACACAGTGCTCTGGTAGCCCCTTACTATAACTTGAAAGACTTGAAGAGCTCGTTTTGCAAAAATTCCGGCTTTGGCGCCGGTGTTGGCGTCATTGGTGGTGAACGAAAAATCCCGATCTTATGCGTGACCAAAAAAAAGGAACATTGCAAACAAAATAAATAAACAATCAAAAATCCTGGAGCAAAAAGGGGACCGAACTAAAGTTTTTTGGGTTCAAGTGGGTATCACTACCGGGTTGTTTGCGTGGCAAGCGGATGTTCTACCCCACGGCCACACTTCTTGTGAAAGCAGTGAAAAGAACTTCCTCTGCTTGGAAGTGCAGTGAATATAGCTTTTATGCTTCACAAACACATGCATCCTGTTTACACGCTTCACAATGCAACACGAAATATTGCAGTAATAATGCGTGGTACAAGCATACATTCCTCAACGGGCGTCAATATTTGCGATTATCATTGTATACGTGGTTTAAAGCCAGTACCCCACTACAAAAGGCACACACGCTACTGCGCCTCTTCTCTTAGGGTCACGTAGTTGGTGCATAACGAACTCGAAAGAGTTCCATGCACTGCGTGTTTAAAGTACACACAACAGAACGTCGCTATCTCGTTCCACCCCTAAAGGCGAAGCTTTAGGGTGCCCTAATTTTTTGTCCGTGTGTTTAGAGCAAGTGCCCACGTCAACACTACCAGATGTCAAATGCCGGCGTCAGCTGCACTGGAACAGCAGGTTTGTTCAGCCCACCGCGATGGTGACCGTGCAGTGCGGTAACCATGCGAGGAGAGCCGAATGCTATCGCAGTCATTTCTTTAGTGTGTTCTCGCCTGCATTCCATGGCTGAAATCCCGGCCATGCCAAAGTGGTTCAGAATGTGGTCTGTCGAACAAATCGAGTCTGCGCATTACGATCACTTCTACATACCGGAGATGATAATATCGAAGCATTTGTATGGGATACTGTGTGTCTTCGAGAGCTGTGAAGTTCGCTAGAGCAACGTTTATCTGCTCCCTCGATTCTACGTATAATGAACGCACATTACTTTATAGTGATACGAAAAGTTGGGGTGTTCGTTGAACGAGATAGACCGCTGCTGTGGTGCGGTGATTACGCTGATCAAATGCTGAAACGGAAGTCATGGGTTCGATTATGGATGCGGGCGGCGATTACATTTTCGATTCAATGTACTCTGATGTAAGTGCACGTTGAAAATATCCATAGCCCTCAGCTCCGGTGTGCCTCCCAATCACATCGTAGTTTTTATCCATAAAGTTTTAAGCGTATCAATTACAAATTATTATCAATTATGCGTATCAACTACACCTCTCACATTAAAGTATCTCACACCTCTCAAATTAAGCGTATCAATTACACCTCTCACATTAAAGTCGCATTCAATAAAATGAAGTACAGCACGCGACTCTACTATGTAGGAGCTGGCGTGCAATCAAATGCTCACATGTAATCTGCCCGTATACGAAGTGCGCAGAGCATACGGTGCACGAAGCGCGGTACGTTGCACTCACCTTGGGAGATACAAATGACGTGGATGCGTTGTTGAGGCAGACGTTGTGCGGCGTTGTTTTTTGGTACGATACAAGGCCAAGAAAAGAAGAAGTGACATAACATCATCGGGGCACGCATTTCAAGAGGCATCCCACAACCTTTTCTCTATAGGCTCCATGCTGACGTAACTATTGAAGGCGCCCCTAACGGCAACAAGTGCAGATTTCGAATTGTTTTCAGCCTGCTCGCACAGGGGAGCAATCGCGGAACGGCATCTTTTCCGATGCCAAACCGTTTGTTGCTTTTCGAGCTCGTGTGTCCAGGACGATGACCTATGCGCGTTATGAACGCGATCAGCCAGTCTCGATCTCTGGACGATAAGAATGCCATAGCGATAAGAATGCCATATCGCTGTGCGATAGCAACCCTGCAGCGGCCGTGACAGTATCAGTCACTGCTGTCATCTGTTCGGAGCTGCGTCGAGTTTGCTGCTGCGTTAGCCCGAGGGTGATAAGCTTTGATCGTTTAGTAGGAGAAGCCGCCCGCCTTTCGCCCAACTGGCTCGTCGCCTCTGTTGTATGGAGTTCTCGCTAAGAATTTGATGTGGCCGCGTTCGCCTGAGGGTGCACAAAGTGTGGCAAAAAAAGCACACGCTAACAATACCGTTCTTTCAAATTTTTCGTCTTTTAAAAGCAAACATGAACGAAAACGCCTCAAAGGAAGCGCCAAAGCTCGCCGCCGCTTGCGCAGTGGCTCGCTGCCGCTTGCGTCGTCTACTTCCGTATCCCGCCAAATGTGCTGTTGTGGGCGCCCAGTGGCCATGCCGGCAAGTTTGGCGGGATACGAGGTCACTGTGGCAGCTTCTGCCGTATGAAGAGCGCCTATATGCATGAGTTCCTGTCATCCCATCTTTTGTGGTATGTGCTGATACGGTACGGAAATGAACGTACGCCTTAATTTAGTGCTGGCATACGAATATAGCCATATCGTTTCCGCTTAACGATACCGTTTTTTCGTGTCGGTAACTTATACTTCAGCGTTTAGTTCGATACTCTTGCCATTTCGAACCCATATATAGATTTATCAGTTTAAATAAGTACTCTTAGTGGAGTCAATAAGGTGTTTAGATGACTTAGTTTCCACAAACAAGGTGATCATATGTTGATGGAAGCTTAGAGAAAGTTATTTCGCTTGCGTTGTTCATGAACGTGTAATTTATTGAATATTAGGAAATTTCAGTTTATTGATAGACCACAGGGGTCATTGAAGTTTTCATAAAGCACAATTAAAGTTACGCTAGTAATACTTCTGTGCTCCGCTTGGCTTTCGCCTTTGAGTGAGATCAGGGGAATGAAACTTACTTCTCTCGTTTGCCTATTTAGTCTAACAATTCACTAACTCAACACGAAGAAATCACGCTTCAAAAGCTTTATTTCCTTACTGCACTGCCATGAAAGGTGTCGCTCAGTTAAATCAATTTATTACGCCTTACAGTGGTGTAACTCGCGAGGTTGCAATCTCAGTTCGTGGTCCTTCGCTTAGCCTGAGACAAATCCGTGTGCTTTCATAAACATAATTTGTCTCTTTTTGTTCTGACTTTTCTAGTCAATCTTTGTTCTAACAGTATGGAAAGATTAGCGAGTTGATTTGAGACGGTCTTGAAAACATTCGGTGCACACACAGCGGACGGAAAGCGAGATGACTAACAGGCGCGAACTCACAACTCAGTTTATTGAAAGAAATGCACTAAATATACCATCCCAGAATCCAAGGGAGTGATCGCTTTTTCTTTCGCTTTTCTTTCTTGCTTGTTTTTACGCGCATGGGCTGATGAGCTATCCTGGGATGAATATTTTGTGTGTTCCTTTTAAGTAACTGAGATGTCAGTTCGCGCCTGTTTGTCTTCTGGCCTTTCGTTTTCCCGTCCACTGTGTGCACTCCGAAATGTTTCCCAGAACGTAATCAGCGTTTGTTAAGAGTAAATGTCTCGCCCTAATGAGGCGCAGTGTCGGCTGCTGGGTTACTGTCTGGTTGAGAATATATTATGGCATTTTAGGGAATTGAGAATATCTGTACGTGGTGCCATATCTCGCTGGCAGGAACGTCGGCCTGCCCTAACTGAACGCGAAATGGGTAATAAAAATCATATCTCTCGAAAAAAGCTACGTATCACAAACGACTCCGGGTTATATGTAGCAGAGACCCTCTGGTACGTTATGGTAAAATTTCAGTATCGCACTGCAAAGTGGGTGGCTTAACAATTGAACACGGCCCATGGAAACACAAGGGATCCCACTGTTAAATATTAAAGGGGCCCTACAACACTTTTCAGCATGGTCAGAGAACGCTGCCGATCGGTAATGAAAGCTTCCGACAACACAGGAGCCTAATCATATAGCGCAATACGCGGCCTGAAATTCACAATAAATTATCAAAGTGAGCAAAAATGTTCTTTCTCTTCTCTCGGTAAATCACGGAATATGTCCGTGAATCACACGTAGCAAGCCCATCTATCAGCCATTGGCTGATTTAAACATGGCGCGTTTGCTCGTTACAGAGTTCACCGCGTGAGGCCGCTACTTGTCCACGCGTGCGCGCGCGATCATCCTGAAAAAGCCGTGCATTAGAAAAAAAAAAGTGCTGCAGGCCGCGATGCGCGCGTGACGTTTTTCTATGGACCTGCCATTCCTCTCTGCTTAGCTTCTATCGCTTTCATCGGGACGAGAGAAGACAGAATGCAATTGCAGCATGCGGCGAACCTTTGTAACTCCACTCGTACTGGACAGATACTTAAATTTTTTGCGTCGTTGAATTCGTGAGGCAATAAGCTTTTCCAGTGAATTCATTACGTGGTTACTTGAGAAAAGTGTTTCAGGGCCCCTTTAAACGTTATGGGAAGCCGCGTGATTTGTAGCGTCACACTGTAACATTGCCAAACTGTTCGAATAAGTCTCTCCTGAATAAAATTAAGAGTCGTTCTTCATATGTCACTTTTTTGGGAGATATGCTTTTTTTTGCCTATTTCCCATTTAGTTACGGCAGGTTATATCTGTCACCGACGGGAGATGGTGCTCCCTGCATATGTGTCCAAATCCTGGTGAGGAATTGAATAATTACCTATGTGCCATTTGTCATTGATCAAGGCTAAGAGAGGTATGAAGAGGACCTTTTGGACTTCCTTGCGAAGAAGGCACTCATCTTCCTTCTTTACAGAAATTAAGGAAGCTATAATTCTGCAGTTTGTACGACAGGCAAAAGAAGAAGTACGCAAGTGCAACTCTATTATTTTCTGGACTAGGAGTTCGCCTTCATAGCTGATTCCTCCGCTAGGACTTACCCCAGGGAAAAATTGCTTCAAGAACCCCACTGCTACAGCAGAAGTGATGTTTCTCAGTTGCATTGTTACTAGGTGCGCAGATTCCACACCTGAGAATGTTCCGAGAGCCGAGCCTTCTTAGGCAGGTTGTTGTTCTACTTATATTTTTATCGCATTCCCGCAACAGCATGAAAATCATTACCTTCCTAAATTTATTTTGCTGCTGGAGTGCTAATGATTTATCGACTTTCTTTGAACAAAACAGTGAAAAACGTCTTTTTGGGTGGTGAATAAACTTTATTAGAATACATTTATTTATATTCAATTTTATTATATAGGTAATTTAGCCCGCCTTATCGAATTTCTACTTCAATTAACCGAAAAAGGATTCTCTCTAGCTGACTTTTCTCCGCTAAACAGTGAAAGTTGCTCAACTTAAAAATTATGATAACGAAATCTGAAAACTTCTGAGGAAACATATTGTTGTTACGAACTTGCGAACGTTTTTATATGTGAAAATGATGACAAAGTTCCCTTACCGCTCTCACGTGCTTCGTTGGCTGCTTTTTAAATTGTATAGGCTTTATGCAGTTAACACTTTTTAATACTATTTTAACATCTGTTTTGTGGTCTTCGCCGTGTTAAAAAACGAAGTCTTCTCGTATTGAAGAAAAAAACTGCTTGTGTAGAATTGTGTTTGCTGAAGCTGCATACAGTCTATCTGATAATACTCATTTTGCAAAAAGAGATACGGCGAGGTGAGAAATTGAAAAAAAAACCTATTGTCCATGCCGTCACAGAAATAGGCTTTTGTATAATAAATGAATCAAGTACGCCGCGTACGCAAACGCCAAAAATAAGAACGCAATGACGTAACTAACAGTGTACATTTAAAAGAATGAGCCGAGACCTTGTAGATCGAAGCAAAAAAAAAATGCTAAAATGAAGAACATTGAAATGCCAATCTGCGGTAGATCTGTTATGCTAAAGAAAAATTTTACGCAGTATGTGGGCCGCTGTTGTGGTTGTTTTCCTCTGGACATAGCACATGCCCAATGGAGGGGATTGGCCGAGTAGAAGGTGAAGATTTCCAACACTATCTGCATTGCTTCATTAATAGGACCACAAGACAGTTAAGTATGATTTGGAGTGCTAATTACCAGGTTGAAAACATGTACTGCACACACAATATACGTATATACTGCACGTACGTACTAAGTGCTTCTAAGAGAGAAAGGAAGATAAAAGTGAGCCCCGTAACTGTCTGGTTCAGCGAGTGACACCTCAACAGTAGCTCACAAGGGATGGGGGTGAGAAGGGATTAAAAAGATAGGGATGAAGGTGTAGAGAGAGAGAGAAAGAGGCGTGAGGTGGTAAGCCAGAGAGAGCGACAACAAATCGAGGGAATAGGAGAGATAGGAAAGATGGAAACACGGTCACAGGAGTCCGAGGACGAGGCACCACTTGCGAGATCTCTTGTCGGCGTCAGTAGATGGCGTAGAGCAAGTCCAGTCGGTCAGAGCTACACTGTCGTCGAAGGTCACATACATACATACATACATACATACATACATACATACATACATACATACATACATACATACATACATACATACATACATACATACATACATACATACATACATACATACATACATACATACATACATACATACATACATACATACATACATACATACATACATACATACATACATACATACATACATATGTATGTACGTACGTACACACACCCACACACACACTACTTTCCCTCTAGTCCTGTAAATTTACGTTTCTCTCATTGCTTTCGCTGCGTGAGTTCTGAGCTGAGAACACGTATACTATTGGCCCCAAAAACGAATACTGGTAGCGTGGCAGTCGCGGCGAAGTGACGTCACGGCAAGGACTCGTTTGCTCTGTGGTCGAGTATCGCCTTTTTCTGCTCCCGCTCTTATGCGATGCACGGTGGTGATACTTGCTCGTTGTTGCGATGCAAGCCTATCAAAGCAGAAGTCAGCTGTTTACAATGCTAGCGGTGGTTAAGTAGCTGCATAAAGTTGCTATTATCTGATGGGCAAACTTTCTTCCCAACGCAAGATCCACTGTGAAAATGGTGGTGCAATGACTGCAAGACATTCGTTACTTTCACCCCTTATACAGAGAAATCGCTCCTTAAATGCTTTACGGTCGTGGTCCTAACTATCTTTACAACTTGGCGAGCCATCCGGAGTTGGAACATGTGTCTTAAAGAACTTCAAATAAAATTATGGTGTTTTCGATTCTCCACATACATCGTGGTTTTTATGCAGATTATTTGGTCGATTTGACAAAACAGGGCTTTCTGCTAAAGGAGACGTTAGATGAATTTACAAAAAAATCTTTCAATGTAATCAAAATATCGTACAAAAAATAATACAGTACTATACAAAATGCTGAGGGAAACGCTGACATGCTATCTGTACTTAATTTACGTAAATATTCCTTCCGAACAGCTAGTCACCAGCAATTATATGGTCACATAATCAAATTTGCAAGAGATTCGCTGCTTCGATCAAACGCAGCACCATAAGCGGTAATGTGCAATTCACGTGGGAGCAGTGTCGATAGCACTTGTTTGCAAAGCCAATGTCTGGAAGTTGCAGTGAGCGTTGTGAATTGTTTCGAAGGCGCTCTCACAGACGTACTCCGCATGTTTTTTAAACGTTATTCGCCTCAATGAGTTACTGTCTGATCTCCCACTTCATGTCCACGTCACGTACAGTTCGATGAAACAGAGATAATCAACTGCAAGTAAAATTATTTCACGAGTCGGTCATTTAAACCAGTATACTTACTTGTGTAACAGCTGCTGTTAACACCTGCCGTTGCTACGATGCTGCATGGAGTTGGCACAATTAACCTCAACTAGTTTTAGTGAGATGAAGCCCCGAAAATACTTCTAGGAAAGTGTTGAATGAAAATACAGGAGGAGTGAGAGAATATAACTACAACAAAAAAAAATACAACAGTTGTGGTGGTGTTCTCGGCCAAGCGCTTTGAAGAATTGCGAGCCTCGATACTGCATCAACTTTTGCAACTGTGCATGGAGCTTCGAACAATATAAAAAAAAACTGTCCATGGCCATATAGGCGCATATGCCCGATATGAATTAGGCGAAGTGAGAACATATCTCTGAAAGAAACGACTCGCGAAGAAAGCAACTATACAATAATAAAAATATGCTGCTCTTACGTGTAAAAACCAACGCTTGAATACGGTATGCACTGTAGTATAATTTTTACCACCTGGCGAGTTGTTGCTCTTTACTGCCATCAGAAAGCGGCTGCCGCCACCAAGAACCGAACCTATCCCCGAGGTGCAGCGCGACATTAACAGACCTGATCGAAGTGAGTGCGATATATCGCCGTAGCCGTTGGCGATTGTACCGAACAAAAGTTTTCTGTCGTTATTGATGCTGGTTTCGTCGTTAATCCGAAGCTTGAGTTGAGCGACAAGTGATTGCAAACCGTGGAACAGCGTACGATACAAGCGCATGTTATGTAGGCACGCATTGGCGGACGTCGAAGAGTTCTTGCCGTGACGTCACTCAGGCCTCCCACCAGGTGCCGCCACTCCAACTTCTCGGGGCTAATACCTGTGTGTAGCTCTAGTTCCACTGATGCATCCTTCGCAATCGGATTCGCTCGCTGGATTTCGTGCCCACCGGTTGTGCCCTGGCGATCACCGATGACAGCGCAGCTCTGGCCGACTGGGCTGGCCCTACGCCCTCTCCTGACGCTGATCTTCGACGACAGCGTAGCTCTGGCCGACTGGGCTCACCCTATGCCATCTCCTGACGCTGATCTTTGACGACAGCGTAGCTCTGGCCGACTGGGCTCGCCCCGTGCCATCTCCTGACGCCGACAAGAGCTCCCGCCAGTGGTGCGCCGTCCTGGGACTCCTGCGACGGTCTCCATCTCTCCTGTCTTCTCCTTACTTCCGTCATTCGCTGGCCCTCCGCCTCGCTCTCTCCTTCCTCTCTCTCGATCTCTTTACCTCTTAATCCTATCTTTTTAATATCCCTCATTTACCCCCACCCTTCGTGAGCTACTGTTGAGGTGTACTCCCCCTGAGAGAGACTTACGGGTCTCACTTTTCCCATCTCTTCATTTAAAATCCCCCCCCCCCTCTTTCACAATTGGTCTTCGAGAAGAACAGAAAGATACACTTTGACATTACGTGAAAGAAGATTCACTGCAATGGACTATGTGTTGAACAGCAACATGACTCAACGTGCCGAAAGAAATGTATTTTGGCGCATTGTAGCCTCCCGAACCACCACGAGACTCCATCAAGGCAGACGAAAAAGCCCAACCATATTGCTGTGGAAGCGCAGTAACAAATCAGTTAAAAAGTGACAGAAAAATATATAAGGAAATCTACAGGAGACTGGTACAATATGCGAGACATACAGTTTTCTAAAATATACTAACAAGAGGGAACTCCAGCGTTAGTGGCTATGGGATCCGCAACGCATGGCGCTTCAGCGACCATGAGAATGATGGGTAGTACACAGACTTGTCCAATCTTTGTACTTTCGGCTCCATTTGGCTACGTGCGGCTTGAAGCTGCTTTGTCACGAAAGCTACCAGTGCGTTCGAAGCTTGCTAGCACGAATACTAGGCAAATTTGTGTACTACCCTTCATACCCATGGTCGCTGAGCGAAGACAGAGCCAGTCTCTCTTCTGGTTAATTTTAGAAAATTTTAGGATATAAGAGACGTGCCTGTGGAACTGCTATTTTTCTCGCTTTTTGAATTTCCGTAGCATGCGGAAGCAAACGTTTCTATGTTTTTATGACAAAATTCGATTTTTTTCTGCTTTCTCGAAGGCTCCTACTTTGCGATTCAGAAAAATTGGGGACCCTTAAGCTTCGCCTTTAAGAGTTGAATGCGATAGCGAAATCTCGTCCCTACTGCGCCCTTCAACCACAAAGTGCATACTTAATAATATGTTTTGTTACACACACACACACACACACACAAACACACACACACACACACACACACACACACACACGCACACACACACACACACACACACACACACACACACACAAACGCGCGCGACGTATCTATAGTAATGCAGTGACTGTGCAGTGCGACCACTTCTTTCTGATATAGAACGGCACTCAGCTGTAGTCGAGACACGTTTTTCACAATGTTTCACGTATGGCACACAGACGGACACACGCGCGCACGAATGGTACATAGAGGTTTGATTTAAGGCAAGAGGCAAGAGGCACAAGGCCTCCAAAATACACGCCACGTGCTTGCCACCTCAGAGGCTATAAAGAGTCTCACAATGCCTCACAGATGACAACACATTATCAAGCGTTTGCGGTTTGCTTGATCAACGACTCTGGAAAGGCATGATATGTTTTCCGCTAGATGGACATATTTGTCCATCTTTAGAGCTGATTGAAAGTTTCTGTGTGTCTTCAGCGGCGATGGCTGCACTATCCAGGCCTTTTTCGACGTGGTTTGGTGGCCTCTCAAATGTGCCTACAAATTGCCGAATGAATTCGTTTTTGTCGTGACACCTGTCGAACAAAATGCGTTAAGGAGACTCCTTCCACTACGTGGCATTTCTGTAGTGTTTTCTTTTTCGTAGCAGCTGCAAGTAACATCGTGGCTTCGTGGTAGAACATCTGCTTACATGCAAACGGCCCGGTTTCGATCCCCACTGGGACCGAAAATTTTATTCTTTGTTTTATTTGCTTCTTTCTGGATTTTTTGCTCGCGGACAATTTTTCGCTCACAACCAATGGTACCAACGCCGGAATTTCTGCAACACGAGCTCTCTAACTCTATCGTGTTTAAATTGTGAGCAGCTGGCCATTTCCGTGTAGTGCTCGAAAAAGTCAGCGTCATGCAATTCGCGGCATACTGATTCTGGGATGTGTATACCGTTGAGAAATCGGGCTACTGCACGTGTTGACAGTGTCGGTATAAACAAAACTGCACTGATGTTTAGTAACTATAACCCCAGTTAGTAAAGCCCGTATCATAAATGTCAATGAGACGCGTTAGTAGCCTGGCAATATTTCTCTGCTCAGGAATATCTCACTCGAACACTACAGCACTCAATTACATAGAAGGCTAATGCTCGGTGAGATATCGGCAGCATCTGTTCGTCGTTTGCATACATTTCAGCATAACTGATTACTCCTTGCGCCTAAATGGGTCATTCATTACATCCCAAAAATGGAAAGCTCGAGGAATATTTCAAAAAACTTTGGCAAGATTCTCTCTTTGGCAAGTTCTCTCTTCTGAAAACACATAAATGCCATCGCTGCAAGAATGCTTCGGACGGACAGACAGACAGGCAGACAGACAGATAGACAGATGAACAGACAGACGTTCCCATTGATTGATATGTGGGGTTTAACGTCCCAAAACCACTATATGATTATGAGAGACGCCGTAGTGGAGGGCTCCGGAAATTCAGACCACCTGGGGTTCTTTAACGTGATACCCAAATCTGAGCACACGGGCCTACAACATTTCCGCCTCCATCGGAAATGCAGCCGCCGCAGCCGGGATTCGAACCCGCGCCCTGCGGGTCAGCCGCCGAGTACCTTATCCACTAGAAGACAGACGTTCCCACGGATGTATGGGCGGACGGACGGATGAACAGACACACAGACCGTGTTTCAGCCCACTAATCATCATTCACTCCGTGGGTACGCTGCGAATATTTTATAAAGCTAATCGAAGCAAAATAATGCAGAACACTCACTTCGGCGGCGGCTGCAAATTTTTCCAAGCAGCCAAAGAAACGGGTTGTGCTGTTGAAAAGTCGATTCGTCATGAACGTTTTAGCACTAGAGCTCTAGGGCTTCGCGTCCATTCGGACGTACAGATTTACTAACAAATTATACAATGTTGTTTAGAAAAGAAGAAAACAATTAATGTCTCAGCTGACAAGCCACAACCAAGAAAATTTCCAAACATCGCTTCCAGTGACTTCAGAAACTACTCTGACCGCAGCCCACTCACATTAATGTTTCGTCGCCGTAAAACTTGTTTCTTAATAGAAGAAACCTAGAAAAATGTGCACAGCTTGAAAAAATGTCCGCTTAGTATTGTACCGGCGTTGAAAATAGGAGTTTTACATCAGAAGTTCAACTTAGAGTTTGGATACCCCACTCGCGAGTTAGTCCTCCCAATCACTTCCATGGGAAATACTACCTCCATACTTACTGCTGACATTCCATGTGTGCTCCGAAGAAATAAGAGGCGATGAGCAGATAGCCTCTGTATAGGAACGGCAAAGGGGGGCTATAGAAAGAAACTATGCTGTCTCGTGTTGGAGCTCGATGTGATTTTTGAGTCCTTCAGCAAGAAGCAATGGCGCACCGTAACGCATTGCCAATGACAGCCGAACTGAACTTGGACGCTCACACGTGGACGTTATTGACAACCAGTGCACAGGGCGTCTTCAGAAATTCATTCATTTCAATGCTGCTATGCTGTTTTCTGTCATATACATGGACGTAAGCGTATAACAATTTAAACACGGTTACCGATAACGTAACATGTGGGCGTGAGTAACTTATACAATAAAAGTTTCAGGAAGGCTTATTTTTGTGCGTTCGTTATTTTGTGGGGTCTAAAAGTTACAAACACACATCACGAGCAGTGCATATAGGTTACACTGCGCAAAAAGCGCAGTGTAACTTGCCTTCATAGTAACATATGAACAACGCAGTAACTTAAGGGTACATCGCTTCACTAGCAGCCCCCTTCTCCCAAAAGAAAAGGAAAAGTAAAAGCATGGGTGAAAGTTCACCGCAGATGCAAGCCGCTTGGCGCTCGGCCACGTTCAGTGCCATGAAGTCTGTAGACGGCGAGAAGGCGCTATCGCTCGCACAGTGCAGGTGCACCAAGAGCAGCGCTGGTGAAGCACGCCGTTTGCTGGTAGCCGTGGTGAATTTTGTTCGCCATTCGTTTCCTAGAGTTTTTGTGCGCTGCGTGAAACCAGTGATGCCGCTGAGCAGTGTTAAGGGTGTCTCTTGACCGCCGCCGTCCGCAGGTTGTGCTCGTAACTTGCATCAGGACCGACGAGAAGGGAAGTACCGGCGAGACGGCGCAGAACAGCAAATCAAAAGAGTTTAATACAACATAGTTAGACCAAAGTGGACATTCAAATTTACAAACAAAGGTAAGAAGCCAAGGAGCAGAGTTCCGGCAGAGTCTCAATCCAGACTGCCCCACCCAGTCTCTCCCTGCGCGTTTTTAAAGGGTTCCAGACGCTTGTGTGACGTCAGGCGCCTCCAGACATGACCAAATATGGATCACCTTGTGTTCGCACCACCTACCACGCCACTGGTCACGCCACCGATCACGCGACTGATCGCGCCACGGATCACACCACCGGCGTTCCCACACTCAAGAGCCAGGTGCGAATGAGCCATGAGCTCACCGCGTTCTCGCGCACAGCACATGACGACCTTCGCGGCAGCAGCGTCTCAGGTTCCTCGGCGTCTGGGCATACACTTCTGCGCCTCTACCCCCGATACGTTTACAGGCCCGGGAGCGTTCGCACGCTGTCCGTGGTCTTGCATTTGGGCCCAAAGGGGTTCGCGTAAAATGAAGCGTAACAGACTGCCCCCTCGTGGATGGAGATCCCGAATGGCAGGGGACAGCATCCACTGTCAACAGGCATCAGTCGTCGAAGCTCGTAGCCTTCTTAACCTGGAGCACGGTACGTGATACCTGGCTGTAGGCCCTTTTCCGTCTCGTAAGGTAGTTCCGCCAGATTTCCCTGATGTTGTCGAGGTTCGCCGGAGGCTGGAGGCGAGCCATACAATGGAATCCAGCAAATGGCGACAGTCAAAAATGGCCAAAGACAATGGTATGAGCTCCTTTCCGGGGCGACCCCGCAGGGGCTCGTCGGTGGGGCTGGTCGCCAGGCAGCTCCGGGTGGTGAGATCATCACACCCCACCGCTTCAGGTCTTTCATCAGCAAGAAGGGAAACCACAGGTTCTTCCGGCGTTCCTGCCAAGAGTTTGGAACCGACGTGGTGTCCGAAGAGATGCCAGATGACAACGAAGTCCTCTCTCTGGGAGGGCAAGATCCTCGCCATGGTAGAGCCAGTCGACTGAACAAACAATCCACGGGAAAACACAGGATAACAAAGCCACTGAAGAAGCAAGCGCGAGACACGTATCCACTGAGCCCCGCCAGGCTTACCTTAAACACAAAAGTCTCAATCTTATTACTCGTACAAAGTACTAAACACACCCCTAATTTCGTTGCCCACCTAACGACGCACAGGTCTTCCAAAACTACGGAAGAATTAATAACACAAAAACCTATGTCAGGAAGAAAAACAATCGAGGCCAATTCATGACCTATGGGCTTCGGCTTAAGCCATCGGCATTGCCATTGAGACTCCCCTTTTTGTACCGTATTTCGTATGAATACTGCTGCAAAACGAGGCTCCAGCGCAGGAGGCGACCATTTTTGGAAGAAGTGGACTGCAGCCATCTGAGAGGACAGTGGTCTGTCTCTATTATGAACCTCGAGCCTGCAATGTAGCACGACAACTTTTGCACTGCCCATACGAGACACGCACATTCTTTCTCGGTTGCGCTATACGCTTGTTCTCGCACAGTCAGCTTACGAATGGCATAAAGAACTGGGTGTTCACCGTCCTCTCCTCGTTGGCACAACACCACTCCCATGCCTCGCTCACTAGCATCACACTGAACTATGAACTCTTTCGAATAATCAGGTGATTTCAGCACAGGGTGACTTGTTAAGGCGGCTTTTAGCGCTTTGAAAGCCTCCTCTTTACGGTCATCCCAGATGACAGTTTGTGGCTCAGTTTTCCGGAGCGCGTCAGTTAAAGCGCTAGCTAATTCCGAATATCTCGGGATGTAACGTTGATAGTAACCTGCAACCCCCAGAAATGAGCGGATATCTGTCTTTGAGCGTGGTTGCGGGAAATCGCGTATGGCAGCCACCTTGAGCTCAGAAGGTCGGAGGCGTCCTTGTCCGATTATGTGACCTAGGTAGATCACCTCAGCTTGAGCGGGTTGGCATTTAGGTGCCTTCATAGTTAGTCCCGCTTCACGCAAACGCGTTAGAACCACTCGCAGATGTTGCATGTGTTCCGACCAAGAGGACGAATATATCGCCACATCGTCTAAGTAGGGTAAAGCGAATTCCCCTAGTCCTCGTAAAACCTTGTCGATAAGGCTTGAAAAACAGTATGGTGCATTTTTCAAACCGAAGCTTAATACCTTAGGGCGGAACGTTCCCAACGGCGATATGAACGCTGCATATCTGCTAGCCCTTTCGGTGAGAGGAACCTGCCAGTAGCCTCGAACGAGATCCAGCGTGGAAATATATCGAGCTCCGCTAACCCTCTCAATGCGCTCTTCAATGTTTGGTATAGGGTAAATCTGATCTTTGGTGATCGAGTTTAGCTTGCGATAATCCACGCAAGGGCGTGGATCTTTTCCCGGCACCTCAACTAAGATTAAGGGCGAAGTGTAATCGCTCTCACAAGGCTCGATCACGCCTAATTCCAACATCTTCTTCACCTCGAAATCCATAATCTCTCGTTGGCGCGGTGACACTCGGTAAGCTTTGCTACGCACGGGTTCTGAGGATGTCAGCTCGATGTCATGAGTAACAACTGAGGTTCTTCCAGGCCTATCTACAAATAAGTCCTGAAATTCTGTCAGAAGATCCTGGAGCTCGATCTTTTGCTTCGGCTCTAACTGCGCTTTCGATATTAATTCTTTGATTAGTGGTTCACCATCCTCACCGTTTATGACTGATGCAAGCCCTGGAAGTTCAACTGGAATCTCCTCGGGGATGTTCACCATCATGCATACCACTGCTTCCCGTTCTCGGTATGGCTTGAGCAGATTGCAATGATACACTTGCTGTATCTTTCGCTTTCCGGGCAGGCGTATCACGTAGTTTGTGTCAGAAAGCTTTTCAACTACGTTGGCGGGACCTTCCCACTGCACTTCTAACTTGTTTTTCTGCGACGGTCGCAGTATCATTACTTTGTCCCCGACATCGAATCGACGGGTTCTGGCTGTGCGGTCATAGTACACCTTTGACTTATATTGCGCTTTAGCCATGGCTTGCTCTGATAGCCGTTGAGCGCTTCTTAATTGCTCCAGTAGCTTCAAAACGTACTCAACCACTACTGGGTCTTCGGCTCGGCCTTCCCACAATTCTCGAAGCAAGCGAAGAGGAGATCGCAACGAGCGGCCGTACACGAGCTCGGCTGGTGAAAACCCCGTTGCTTCATGCGGGGCAGTCCTTAACGCGAACATGGTAGCCGGCAAACATTGCTCCCAGTCCGTCTTCCTTTCGTAGCATAACGCCCTCAACACTCGCTTCAGAACGGAGTGGAGCTTCTCCACGGAGTTAGACTGAGGGTGGTAGACTGAACTATGAATTAGTTTTACTCCGCACCTTTCCAAAAACGTAGTGGTAAGAGCACTAGTAAACACAGAGCCTTGATCCGACTGTATTTCGGCGGGAAAGCCAACTCGTGCGAATATGCAAAGGAGCGCGTTAACTATTTCCACAGAGCTAAGTTCTTTAAGTGGAACCGCTTCGGGGAACATAGTCGCTGGACATATCGCGGTCAGCACGTGGCGGTACTCCGACGATGTCGCCGGCAGTGGGACTACAGTGTCCACTACGAGCCGCCGAAACGGCTCTGTGATGATAGGCACCAGCTTCATCGGCGCCCTCGACTTGTCACCCGGCTTACCTACACGCTGACACGTGTCGCATGTCCTTACAAATCGCTCTGCGTCGCGGAAACAGCCTGGCCAATAATACTCCTGCAACAACCGTCCCTTCGTTTTCTTGACGCCTAAATGACCTGCCCGAGAACTTCTATGCGACAAGCGCAGTAAATCCTCTCGATAAGCTTGAGGCACGACCAGCTGATCAAACATTACACCCCTTTTGTCAACATACTTCCTGTACAGTATGCCATCCTTCTCATAATAACTTATGTTTTTCGGGGCTATCTTTCATTTACCCTGCTCTGAATGTTTCGCAAGCTCGGGTCTTTATCTTGTTGATTCCTCAAGGCCATGCTGTCTACCATTAACAGTAGCTGTAAGCTTTCCGACGTAGGCGCTGCAAGTAAATCTCTGGAATGCTCTTCCAATATTTCTGATAGTGCCCGTGCCGTAGCTTCATCCTCCACGGATGGGACCCCCTGCTGTTGTAACGCTGGCGTAAGTTCGACCTCTGCTGGGGAGTCCTGCGTCAGGCCGATTTCAGCTAAAGGGGACTCGGCAACTGCCTTCGCAGCGAGTTCCCGTGCTTTCGAACGCGTTAGCGCCATCACATTTGCCTCCCCAAACAGCTGCCCTCTCTCGCGCAGCATCTTGTCAGATCTATTCGAAAACAGGTAAGGGTATTGCGGAGGGAGTGCCGGCGACATGGCAGCTTCCGTCTCGAGCGTGCCGAAAGGACCTTTGATAGTTACCTTTGCGACGGGAAGGCATGCACTACACGACTCTACAGCCTGCTTGATCCAAGCACACTCACCCGTGAACATTTGCGGTTCAACGTACGAGCTGTGAACTACGTCCGTCGTAGCCGCAGAATCGCGCGGTACGCGGCATGGCTTCCCGTTCACTTCAAGGTCGCGCATGTAAGGTTCGAGAAGCTCGATATTCTCGTCCCTACCACTGATGGATAGAAACACAGCTTTTGGTTTCTTACAGTGCGCCGCAATGTGACCGGGTTTATGGCAGTTATAGCAAACGAACGGTTTCCTCGCTTCTAGCTTCCTTTGCTGTTCTAACGCAGGTTCGGTGTTCTGTTCCGACTCCGACGTATTTACGGTTCGGGCATTCCCAATTTCAGGCTCTTCCTTCGTTTTCACAGGCCCTCTCTTTGGCTTGAACCTAAAATCGGGACCCCCTTTTCGACCACTGTCACTGCCTTCGCGAGCCCGACGTGTGACGAATTCCTCTGCTAGCTCTGCGGCTCTGGCTACAGAGCTAACATCTGGCCTGTCTTGCACCCAATGCCTAATGTTCTCTGGTAACCGGTTGTAGATTTGCTGTAGTAAAAAACACTCAATAACCTTTGCGTGGTCACCGTAGGCCTTCTCCTCCTTTAGCCATTTCACCATGTTTGACTTCAGTTTATAGGCAAATTCAGTGTATGACTCACTCCTTCCTTTCTCCAATTCACGGAATTTCCGCCGGAATGCCTCCGCGGACAGCCTGTACTTCCTAAGCAAACTGGATTTTACTTTATCGTAATCGTCGACCTCCTCAGTAGATAAACGAGCGATTACTTCTGCTGCCTCGCCAGGTAAGAGTGTGAGCAAGCGCTGTGGCCACGACTCACGGGAGAACCCCTGCTTCTCACACGCCCGCTCAAAGTTCACCAAGAACAACCCAATGTCCTCTCCGAGTTTATAAGGGCGAATTAGTTCTGTCATTTTGAGCGATATGTGCACCCCTGCACTGTTTGCCTCGCTTCTCTGCCCTGCCGTTCGCACGCGCTCTATTTCAACCTCGAGTCGCTTTAACTCGAGCGCGTGATCGCGTTCCTCGCGCTCTCTCGAACGTTGAAACTCGAGTCGTTTTAATTCGAGCTCCCTTTCCTCACGCTCTTTCTCTTGCTGTTCTCTACGCTCCTCTGCCTGTCTTTTTGCGGCTTCCCTTTCTCGAATTATCTCAAGGCATTCCGTCAGCTCATCTTCCTCAGCCTCCAGAACACTAATAGCCTCGATCAATTCTGGTTTCCGGAGTGTGTCAGAAACATCCAAACGCAACTCCTTTGCAAGCTGTAATGACTCCGCTTTACGCAGCAACTTCAAATTCATGGCTGTGTTCAGTGCGACCTTTCCTACTGTACACAACTATCTTGCCGCAGCCCACTTTGTCGACAACAATAGTTCGAATTACCAGTTACGCTTCCCCACTGAAAAAGGCTGGCAAAACTCAGAAGACAAAGCCCCGCACTCACCACTCAACAGCCAAGAATTCCGCGTAGACCCTCGCAAACACTGCATCTGGTGGCGGCCTGGCAGACGAGACGGCTCGTGGATCCGAGTCGCAGCTCAGCCCTCGAGTCGTCGAAATTACTGCAGCATCCCACCACTGCCATCAGTTGTTAAGAATGTCTCTTGACCGCCGCCGTCCGCAGGTTGTGCTCGTAACTTGCATCAGGACCGACGAGAAGGGAAGTACCGGCGAGACGGCGCAGAACAGCAAATCAAAAGAGTTTAATACAACATAGTTAGACCAAAGTGGACATTCAAATTTACAAACAAAGGTAAGAAGCCAAGGAGCAGAGTTCCGGCAGAGTCTCAATCCAGACTGCCCCACCCAGTCTCTCCCTGCGCGTTTTTAAAGGGTTCCAGACGCTTGTGTGACGTCAGGCGCCTCCAGACATGACCAAATATGGATCACCTTGTGTTCGCACCACCTACCACGCCACTGGTCACGCCACCGATCACGCGACTGATCGCGCCACGGATCACACCACCGGCGTTCCCACACTCAAGAGCCAGGTGCGAATGAGCCATGAGCTCACCGCGTTCTCGCGCACAGCACATGACGACCTTCGCGGCAGCAGCGTCTCAGGTTCCTCGGCGTCTGGGCATACACTTCTGCGCCTCTACCCCCGATACGTTTACAGGCCCGGGAGCGTTCGCACGCTGTCCGTGGTCTTGCATTTGGGCCCAAAGGGGTTCGCGTAAAATGAAGCGTAACAGCAGCAGACACATGTGGGGCGCGTGGGGTGTGCTGAGTGGAAGCTGTAGCGGAACGTCTCGTGAGTGTATAGGCGCTATGTCACTTATTGTTCGCCGGACGACTCCGCAGCAAGGGTCCTTCGTTGCGACTACTGCAACTAGTGTCTGATGGCTCATGGTCAAATAACTGAGTTGGGTAAGTAGCTTTCGTTCCAAATACACTTTAGTGGCATTTTAGGCCTTTTTTATTTCAATACTTGTTGAACAGTGTCCCTTCACGGTTTTCAGGAGGGGCCTCGTTCGTGAAGTTTGTTGTTAGTGTGCTTGCCTTAGCAATATATACTCGATGTTTAGCCGAGTTGTCACTGCGCTTGACTGAGCTAATGCTCGCTAGAGTCTCTGTCGACTGATATTTTTCCCGGTATATGTAATATGTGCTCTTTTTTATTGCCAAAAATTAGCGCGGATGCCTCGTGCCGGGATGCGCTATCTTTGAGAAGCCCGGTGATTATCCTCATGCAAAGAAATAGCGCCTCCTCATGTGCGCTCGTGCACTGCGGGGACCACAGGCTCCCGTGTAAATATAAATGCGCACGCTTTCAGTGCGTGGCTGCGGCATTATTATTTCAAACCGGAGTTCCAAAACTTATGCAGTAATCACTTCTGATAAGGTGGTAGAAATTAATACTGTATCGCTCGAAGGCCTCTTAGCATGAGGGACATGAGAAAGGACGCTTGATTTTGGGAAGAGTATTAATCGTCACTTTTGCTTAACCTTGACTACTTTTCACCAGCTGCGATTCTTCTAAGAACCGCAGCATCAAATTTAAGAATACGGGAACCTAGCGCTTTGCCTGCATTCAAACGCGGCCATCGAGGCAAGTATTCGATCGCTCGGCTTTCTGATCAGCTATCGAACACCAGACCCATCACACCACCACGGCGGGTCAGAGCTAAGATGGAGCTCACTCCTATAACAAGCAATATTGTCCACTGCTGAACTCAAATACAGAGCGATAAAATGACGCATGAAGATTTTAAAATGCGAAGCACTTATTAGCGATCTTCGGTGAGTTTGACCGCTGAAGTTTGACAGCCAAAGACAACCGAAGAGTTTGACGATTTTGAGTGTTTCATGTTAAACTATGGGAGAGCAGTGAGCCGTTCATAGGAAGTGTTCCACGCATTGGATTTCTGATATTGTATGGCATTTGTTTAGTAAAAGGGGTTAACAATTTCGAGTACGTGGTACTCTACCATAGGAGAGCATAAAGCCGTCCCGTGGGTTTCATGCTCGGTGAAGCCCTGTGCAGAAGAAGAAATGGTCGAGGGAAGTGCCCAACTTTAATGTGTCTTCAATCCAGTTATACTTATCGGGAACATGTGCCTAACAATTTTAGACGTATTGAGAACACCTACTTTAAGCCTACTCGAAAGAAGTGAATGTTTAAACATTTTTTTTCGCGAATTAAAGGATAATGTCGCAAACGAGTACTTTCCGACACAGCATGACGCTTCTATGTGAACGCAATGCAGTCCTGGTGACTCCTTCTTCTAAGCACTAATTATGAGCTCGGAACTATACACATAACTGATGAAACCTGTTTTCCCAATAGTGGTCGGTAAAAATATTCATGCATCTCCAAGAAGTAAATCATCCCCAATGAGTGAAGCTTCATCCTAAAATCCATATTGTCTGCTTTTAAGTCACTGGCTAGTATAAAGGGCTTGCGCTTCTGTATGTTTGATATCATTTCGTTGAAATTATGACTGATATTAGTGTTGTGTTAAGATTTTTTGTTTCACATATGTTACCCGGACGCTCTCACATAAGATGTAACATGAATTACTTAAAAAGGTCATATAACGTGGACGGCGACGCGAAGTCCCAAGGTCCATAATATCTATGTTGAAGTAGCTGACTAGTGTAAATCGCTTCTGCATATAGGTGTTATGTACTGTTTTGTGCCTTGTCTGTAGTCGTGTGGACGGGTGCCTAAATGAGAGAGAGCAAGCCGTCACCTTTAGATGCTTCGTCACCAAAACTCGCATGGTCCCTCATTGATACTCGCCAAAGGGGATTCGAAAGCGAAAGCCCATTTTAGAAGCGAACCTCCTTAAGCCATGGGTTTGTCTATCCTAGCTTGTCGTGGTTCGTGACCGCATAGTTCGATGACTCACTCAGCAGGCGTGGACAGGCGGGCGGATGGACGGACGGACGGACGAATGCACGGGCAGATGAAAGCAAGAATGAACGCACGAATGGAAGCAAGGAAGCAAGAATGGACGGATGGACAGATGGACGCACGGACGGGCACACGAATGGACGGAAGCAAGAATGAACGGACGTATGGACAGGAGCAAGAGTTAACGGACGGATGAACAGAGGAATTCACAGATGGACGGACAGAAGCACGGACGCACGGATGGACAGACGAATGGGCGCTTCGCCACAATCGCCATCATTCACTCCGTGGATATGCTGCTACTTTTAAATGCGAAGCATTTCTTAGTGAACTTCGGCGACTTTGAGCGTATTTATCTATCTAGCCACCTACGGCTTTTAGTTATTCCCGGTCGTTTCGTTAATCGTATCAATACCAAATTTGGTATGGCATAACATGACTGTATGGCGAGCATAATTGACTAGTCATAACCTGAATGTCATGAATGTCATGATTTACATTTAATGGTCTTGATGTTCTTGCGGTGGTTTCGTTCACATGATATCTAGCAAAACTTGTATGGTATGACATGACTGCTACGGCGAACACAAGTGACAGACCCTAACGTGTAAATCATGACATGCATGTCGTCTACGTCATGACTCATCACTACAGGCCATGCTCATGATGCGCTCGCAGCCGTCTCGCTAGCTTCACATATACCTAATTCGGCATTACGTGACGCCAATGGATGACGAAGGTATGTGACTGGTGCAAACATGATAATTATGAGATGCGTGTCACGTAAGAGCATGACTACATGCCACACTCAAGGCGCCAATACACTTAGACGTGACCCGGTGCTCGTGTGCTCCAGCGGTCGTTTAGTCGCAGTCATAACGGCGATGCCATGCCGGGCGACGATCTGCCTGGCATGTACTCGCAGGCACGCGCCGCTCTGCGTTGCTTTGACGCATGCGCGGTTGAGCACGCCCGGCGTCCCTCCGTCACGAAGCTAGACAGACGCGGTGCATTCTGGGTAACGACTTCGGTGCAAAATGCAGCATGTCGCATTTCGTACCGGTTGCCGTCGGGCTGCGCCGACAGACGCTGGTCGCGTCAGGCGTCAGGCTATAGAGTGTTCGCGTTTTGCTAGCGTAGCGTCGCTGCGTCCCAGTGTGCGTGCGTCAACGTTACGTTGCAGCTATACTGCACCCTTCATGATTCTCCCCATGCCGTTTCGCTAGCTTTACATATGCCAAGTTTGGTATTACGGGACGTGAATGGACGACGAAGGTATGTGACTGGTGCAAACATGATAGTAATGAGATGCATGTCATGTTACAACACTACCACATGCCACGCACATGATGCGATCGTGGTCGTTTCTCTAGCTTTACATATACCAAATTGGTATTGCATGACGTCAATAGACGATGAAGTTAAATGACACGTCCGAACATGATAATCATGATATGCGTGTCATGTAAAACATGACTACATGCTACGCTCATAGCACGCTCGCGGCCATTTCACTAGTTCCCCATATATCGAATTTGGTACTACGTGACGTGAATGAATGACGAATGTAAAGGACACGTCCAAGCATGATAATCATGACATGCGTGTCATGTAAAATTGGACTACATGCTACGCTCATAGCACGCTCGTGGCCGTTCCGCTAGCTCCACATATATAAAATTTGGTATCAAGTGTTGTGAATGGATGAAGGTAAATGACACGTCCAAACATGTTAATTATGACATGGAAGCCATATACGCCATAATTTACCTCCACCTCGAAACGCTGTGCTGATTTTAACTTGACATATAAAATTTCCTCATTCGTGCTTCGCATATCATCGATTCCCACTGTAAGTGGGATCTGTCAATTTTTTTCTTCTTTCAACTTAATAAGCATCCCCCCTCCCACCTCCACCCACATGAAGTGTCTGAACCTAACGGAATTTTTCACGGCCTACAGCATCAGAAACAAAGTAAGCTTTTCGCACAGTTAATCGATTACAGCAGTTGCGAAACTGCGTTCGAAAACCCAGAAACGAAATTTGCCTGATTTTGCTGGAGTTGGCACACTGTGGCGTCATCTCAGCGTAGGGACGCAAAACAAAATAATACTATTAATAGCTGGTGTGCTGATCTACAGGTGGCGCGACGATCTGCACACTCCCGACACCAGGGTCGATGCCGTGTCCGTATTTCTATACATAGAGCCTATAGATATATTGGCAGTTTTGCAACTCGTATGATTGAATAACTGCGAGCTTTCCACACCTAGAATTATTTTGGACAGCCTCTGGGATAGGTCCACTGATCAAGGAGGCATTGAAATGTGGCAACATCTCATGTGATTGCGTCACACATTTTGGTGATCTGTGAGATTACGAACACGTCGTTTGGTGACGTCATTGCGCGATGATATTTTTTTTTTGCATCACTCATGCGGACTTCACCAACTCGGGACACCGGTGGTTGATTTCCGTGTTTCGTTGACAGGCTTCGCGTTTATAACAATTGACGAGTCATCGATTTGCAATTCGCTCGTTTTTAGTCGTAGCCTTTATGCTTCTTAACTATCTTCTTGTAAGAGTATTGGCTCGGCTGCTCTTAGGGGATTAGGGGAGCGCTGGCAGAGTCGACTTCGCACTTGAATAACTCCCAGCTCAATGGTAAAAAGTTCTCGCTTCTAAGAAGAGGAAGACACCATTTTAGTGTATGTGGTTCGCTTCCGCAATAGTAATTACATTCGTGAAGTTTAATAGAGCACGCACCAGCATAAAATTATGCAGCCATTAAGCTTTTGTTCGCCGGAGTCATTTTATGTGAGACGACACAGAGCACACGCTCAAACAAGCGCCATACATGTTCCCATTTCCCAAGAGCTAACGAAAATTATAGCCAGACACTGACCGTGTGCTAGCAGCATGGGTGCACGATAATTTAGTAGCTCCCCTACGGAGAAGCTAAAACTCGCTTAGTACTCAAAGCCTAATTAGAATCAGGAGAAACACGAAACCACAGCAGCGTTGTTCCAGCGGTGACTGCTTGCAACTCACTATATATAGCAGACTCCGAATCAGCTGCAATAATTAGCAATTATATGCGAGATATTGCAGGTACAAATGGTTTCTTAAACCATCGCACTATATAGCCTATTTTACGGATGGGTCCAAGGGTTGCCATATTGCGCCGTTAACATTCTTGTTTTCACCTATAACAGCTGAAGACACTGTGTTACACTTGACGCGTATGCATGAAAAAATGTTGGGCAAGTGCAGACGATGTTTCATTGCCTTATTAATTCACGTTTTCGTATACTGAAAGAAGAAAACGTTGGTCTAACAGCTAAAGATGGCGGCAACCAGATGTCTTACAAAAAAATAATACACTGTTTACAGCAACAATGCAGCAGGAGAAGGGAGGTTTGGACGACTCCACCCTCGAAACCCTGGAACTCCTCGTTTTGCATTGCACAAACACAAAGATGCATAGAGTGGGTTTCAATACCCACCCCCTTTATTTAAAAAAAAAATATTCGTGGCTGCGCCTTTGCGCTATGCCCATGCATTATGAGACCTCGCGAAAGAGCAAATTTAATTCGTAAACTTTTAGCGCACGATACAATATTGCAGCCATCAGAAAAAGGTGCAACGTATAAACACCGGCAAAATATTCGACCGGACACACACGTTTGTGCGGAATAAGAATGACTTCCTGAACGCGTCGCTTATTGATCGTATACGCATACATTTTCAGGCCCAAATGAATTCCTCTTACCGACACTTCCTCGCATCTTAATCCTGGAAGCCACAGTAATGCAGTTGTGGGAAGTTTCTATCCTGAACAGGTGGCAGAGCGTAATTATGTTTGCATACATTTACACAACAGCATTATTGTTAGTGCGTGCCAGCTGGTTGGTTAATAACTATGCGAAAGCACTTTCTTTTACGTTGCTAGCGCTAATTGAACGTTGCTAACGCACTTACACGATAGAGCAGGTCTCTTGTTTACGTTTCTAATAAAAACAAACGAGATCGTTCTACTAACCACATTATTTCTCCATGTGTCTCGGCTCGCAATATTCTGAGCGCGAACGCTTCCTCATAATTATCGAAAATCACTCTGCGTTCTTGCATTTTCATACCACGCGAAAATGCATTATGAACGTGGCTACAATACTTCTATACATTATACAGGCCACTGCTTCTGGCGTGAAGAATGTCATTATCTTTTTTGACGCTGTTGTTCGTAAGTATGGAAAGAAAGCAACAGCAAGGGCAAGACTATGCTATGTTAAGTTTCATTGGACAAAGTTCTCTGTTCAAAAGATTAGGTCGTTCGTGGCTTACTGCTCTTTCGGGATCTCAACAGATAAGCCTGCTCAGCTGTTGCTGACGTCTGTGATGCGGCATTTAGGTTCCGCCAATCTTTGGAAAGCATTATTTTTCAATACTTGTCGTGAAGCTTTCGTGCACTGAAGAGCGAAAATGTCGGAAACACTGTATTGTATAAAGAAGCCGCTGCTTGCAGCCCGCCGAAAATATCCCCCTACTTCTGTCGTAAGTGCGGGTGTCACCCCTCGCTACTGAGAGGCCCCGCGCGAAATTTAGTGCAATTGTCTGTGCTCATCGTGCGTCGTTTACGTCAGGTTTTACGCCTGCTTAGAAACTGGTGTATCCTCCGTGGTGCCTGACACTTCCACAAGTACGTGTTTCAATTCCAGGAATACGGAAAAAAAATCAAATTTGCCTGCATCAGCCCTAAAGCAATTGAGCTTGAGCCTTCTGCACGAAATGTACAACAACCACGTGCACATATACACCGACGGTTCAACCACAGCGTCTGGTTCTAGCGGTGCGGTGGTGATTCCAGCTAGAGGAATCACTCTGCGAATCGAACTGTCACATGTCACTACGTCTACGGCGGCAGAACTTGCGGCTTTGCGTGGCGCCCTAGAGTACATAAAGTATCAAAGACCGAGTACATTGGCTGTGTTTTCCGGCTCGAAACCAGCCCTACAGAGCATGCAGTCAGTCCTTCGACAAGGTTGCTATGAACAATTAACTTACGAAGTTGTCAAGCTTGTTCACCACGTCACAGAAACAAGCCACGAGGTCAAGATTCAGTGGCTTCCTGGCCATTGTGGGATCAGTAGCAATGATTCCGCAGACAACGCGGCTCGCACATCGCACCAAGAAGAGCACACTCTTCCGATTTCTTTGTCAAGGACTGACGCTGCAAAGCAACTTCGTCACGTAGCACGTAGTCTGAGTCTGCAGGAGTGGAACACCCCAAGCATAAGACATACGAGACTATACCAAATAAACCTTCGACTGGAACTTCCACCTCCATCCGGACTTCGTCGACGTGAAGCTTCACTTCTTTGTCTCCTTTGGTTGGGGGTTGCCTTCACAAAAGCATATAGAACCCTCATCGAATTGACCGACAATGCGGAATGCGACGTCTGCTGCACCAAAGACATCGACCATCTGATATGCCATTGCCCTCGATTTGCCTCTGAAAGACAGAAGCTTTCGGACGCATTGAGAGAATTGGACGATCACCCACTCTCTCTGCAGATGCTACTGGAACACCATCATCGCCTTTCGTCGGCTAAAAAATCAGTCAAAGCTGTCTTGTGCTTTTCGAGGACTACAGGCCTACGTGACCTCCTTTAACTTTTGCGTAGTGCCGCCGCTGCATACGCACCAGCTGATTGACTGACAATCCTCCTTTTTTGTTTTTTCTCCCTCTCTTTCTCTTCTCTTTACTCTGCGGTTGAAGTTGGTATGGTGAATATTATTCCGGTCGTGAAGATCAATGGTTAGGTTGACGCTGACAATTCACACGCCGGGACACGAAGGTTTAGCGTTACCTCCGCACTGTGCGCCTTCTCGATTGTCTTTATTTGATCTGGAAGAGCAGAAGAGTGAAGCACTTCCACCTCGGTCTTTTTGCTTGTCACATTCTGTGAAAGCTCCTAGACACTGCCAAAGCATACAGTCCAGAGCAATAAAGTCATTAAATTTCTCGCAATTGATTTGTAACTTCCTTGCCGCGTCATAAAAATAATTGTCGCAACGCGACACCACGTATGTTTCTCGTCTTTCTTACTGGGCTATATACACGCAATGACGATTTCTATGCTGTCATAGAAAGACACGCACACTTTTTAAACTCGCGATTCATTAAGCGAGGAATACCACTAAAACACTGGACGTTTAGCTCTCACGGCCCGTGTGGCATTTGAAGAATGAGAAGATATTTCTTTTCATTCGTGTCTGAGGGCGCGTTTCAGCGACGCCGTGCTTGCTTCGATTGAATGTAGCAAAATCACAAGCGTTTGACCTGCTGCCACGGCGAAGTGAGTGCCTTTCATGCTGGCGTCGTACTCGGCGCAGCTGCACTCACATTCGCTACCCACCGTAGGATTAGACCACCATTTGCTGACGGGCGCTTTAATAAACTCTGTCAGGGGCGAAGCTCCTTATAGCGCCCCCCGTTCGTTTGTCGTAGTCATAGTAGTAGTCGTAGTGTGTAACCAGTATTACATTTCGACCTCCAAGGTGGTACCGGTGAGAGATTTCTTCTGTGCGTTGTTGAACAATAAAAAATTCGCAGCGTGCGCGTTAACTAAAAGCCGAATTCTCCTGTCTCTCATTCCCCCTCAGCAGTCATTCGCTTGTACATTGAGTACTATCTGACAAGCAAGGGTCGCTACGTTATATTCGCTGGGCATAACCTCCTTGGTTTTAGTAAGGCTTAGAGAGCGTTGGGCCGCAGTACCATGAATACAGTGAACTAGTATATACCATGAACTCGAGGTGGTTAAAGGTGGGAAGTACACACGAAGCGCAAGCCGTAAGAAAGTGTGTGTGTGCCACCTCTCGTTTAGTACTTGGAATGTCCGCTGGATGGCGGTGCATATGCGGATGGCGCTGCATATGCGGTGCATATGTGGAACTACGGCTTGGTGGCGTTAGCCACCGCCCGATCTAAAGGGCAGAGCCATATCAATTCATCCATCCATCCATCCATATGATGAAAATATGCGAGATACTGGTACTTGGAGTGTTGAATAGATGGAGGAAAGGGCACACACAGATGCAGGACGGACTCATGGATGGCTGCACTGATGGATGGATGCATGAACGGACTCAGGGGCGGATGCATGGACGAACTCAGAGACGGACGCACAGATGGACGTGCGGACGCACGAACAGACGCACGCACGGACGGTCAGACAGACGGGACGCATGAACGGACGGAAGCAAGAACGAATGAACGGACGGATGCTGCGCCCCACCCTCCATCATTCACTCCGTAGATATGCTGCCATTTTTTTTAAACACGGAGACGCGCGCACATGAAGGCTCCGTAACCGGATGGATGAATGGATGGACAAGGCTGTACCCTTTAGATTGGGAGGTGGCTAGCGCCACCAAGCCGTAATACTTAATGAACCAAAAACTAGACTTATTTTTTCCTTTAAACAGTGAGGTTGAACATTCGTACTTCGTAGTGAAGGGTTTAATTTTCACTTGTGCTTTGACTTAAGCCACCAATCAGATAACCTCCTTCTAGCTAATTCTACCCGCTTAAAGTCTATTTTGCTCTCCCTGTCCCTATAAACCCCAATGCCTTGAAATATTCTGCGCCATCATCCTGAACTATAGGGTGAAACCCTTCGTATAACATTATCAAGTGTTCGGCACTTTCCTCTTCCTCTCCACACGCACTGCATACCAACGTCACTAGAACCAGGTCAGTTTCGCAGCTCCCCGCGCGCACCGGCACGAGCGGCTGACGCGTGAACTAATGGCGCTGCTGTTCCGTCTTGCTTCACATACCACGCCGCGCGTCGCGACGCCCGTGTTGCCGCTTAGACACGACAACACGTTTTCGGCGCTCGGATGCTTCTTCGCGCCATTATTTAGTGAACTGTCGTTCCTTACGAAAGAGTTCTAACATGTGACAAGAGCGCCAATTAAGAATGCCTTATTGTTGTGCCCCGGGCTCTAAAGCGGCTACGGAAATGACATTGATCATCATTTCTTTGAGCCACCCTGGAATCGCGATGAGTTTAAAAAAAGCCACCCGCATGTTCCCGCGGAAAGAAGTCGAGTAAATGCGTCGCAGAGTGAGGGGGGGGGGGTATCGCGTGTATGTTGCGTAATTGGGTATTGTTATTTCATCTTATTTACGGAATGATGAAAAAGCACGTCCTTCAAGGAGTGAACTTTTTATATTTGTATCTTGCTCAATTTTCCAGTCACGCCCAAGATGATTATTTTTCGCTCACAACCAACGAAACCGACGCTGACGCGAGAATTTCTGCACAACGAACTCTTTAACGCTGTCGCGTTAAAAATGGGCACAGATGCTGTGCCGCAGAGATGGGCGGCTGACTCACAAGTCCGCTATATGTGAGTGACATTTTGAGGCGGACGATAATGTCAAATGTCATAAGTACATTATAAATGGGAAATTAAATACTTCCACCTCGAGGAAAATGGGCGCTAGTGCCAAAAACATTACCTCGCTTTTTTCCCGGTCTGCCAGAGTGCATATCGAAGGCACATGTGACTACAAGAACAAGCAAGGAGGTCACACACACACACACAAACACACACACACACACACACAAACACACACACACAAACACACACACACACACACACACACACACACACACACACACACACACACGTGCTAGGGATGAGCTCATGCCAGAAAATAAAATAGGGAAGTCATGGTCATGGAGTCGGTCAATTATTTTAGCGATGACGCATCTCCGGGCAGATCAGACGTCTCGTCAGCTACACCGTTCGCGCTCAAGGAAGCGATGAACTTTTCGTTGCCTTCCGCGTGCAGGAGCCAAAAATTAATCGATGATGCCGTGTCAGGGATGACGTGTGGTGTTTTTCTACTGCAGAAATCTTGCACCAAGAGCTGATACTACAAAAAACTGTTATTGTGGAACGAGGTGGTGGCTCTAGATTGTGCCCACAACTATTAGTGTTCATCGTAAACACTGCACAGTGTTTACAAAGGGGCTTACTAGCTTTCTCTGCCTGTTCTATGGAGGCCACTGCTTGCCAGAAAGCCTTCAAAGGTGGTGAAAACCAGAAAACAAAAAGTCCGCAACCTCTCGAAGAGGTTTGCCCGTGCGGCTGCCTCAAAAAGAAAAAAAAAAAACATAAGGAGATCCTGGCTCTTGAGTGAAAGCTTTCCGAAGTTTCGAATGAGGGAATCGAAAATACCCTAGCTGAGCTTCCTCATTTGCTAAGGCTTTCATTTATGACATCACTAATGTAACGAGTGTTTGGCAATAACACAGCGAAATTATTCGATAAAGATGGCTAATACTTTATCCATCTTTCGCGCGAGAGTTGGCATGATAACTACAAATTTTTAATGCCCTCTTGAGAGAATTCTTTCGCGAGAAAGATGGCTGATAACTACACAATATAAAAAATGCCACCTTGAGCAAACTGTATTTCTAAAAAGTATTTTCATTAGAGCGCAGTAGACTTTGGCTGGGAAATTTTGCAGGCCGACGAACACTAGAAAGAACGTGAAAGATGCACAGCTGATTACAAAATGAACTACGCTTAAGATGAGCCACCAATATAGAAGGACGATCGCATACTAACAACTCCTCCTGTGTACTTCTATTCTGGCGTCTTGTGTTTCAAGCACTCTTATTTTTATAATGTATTGCGAACTAGCGCCCAACACAAGCTTCTCGTGCACAGCCGATTCCACCCGAAAACAGCGTTCCGGGCACTGTTTGTAAATAAATAAGTAAAGAAATAAATAATAATTAGTTTACCGATTGGAAAGGCTCCTGACATTTAGCTGTGATCATGAAACAGATGTTTTACAAACTTTCGTTTTTGAAGTAGTTGAGTTTACCGCTCAAGTGTCAATGGTGAATCTCGGTTATCACTACTGACGAGAGCTGCGACGAGAATGCGAATCACTCGCGCTGCAGCAGACGACGCGCGCGGCTTGAAGCAAAATGGTACAGCAGCGCCACTAGTTCTCGCGTCGGCCACCACGGCCACTTCTGAGAGCGCGCGCCTACGGGGAGCTCCGAAACTGACCTGGTTCTAGTAACGTTGCTGCATACCGTGTCTACCTCTTCGTATATGGCCCGATATGCCTTGGTTCGCAATACTCCCGTCCTGGCCTCAAACAGTAGAGAACTACCCCGAGTATCATCATAGATCCTTTCCTTGTCAATTTCTTGCTTAAAAGTTCGAAAGATCTCTAGCGCGGACTTCTTAATCATGCCGATTCTCCATATATCGGTTTCAGCTTCCTTCACCTTCTTCCTAATCGATCATCCTTTTCGGGTTGGCCCCCTGCTGTTTTTTAAGTATTTACCAGTCAATATTCCGGTTCGCTTCCTCCACTTTGTATCGACATTCTCCATGTACAAGTAGCTGAATACATTCCTAGCCCAACGCTCCTCCCCCATTTCTCTCAATCGCTTCTCAAGTTTTATCTTGCTGCTAGCTTCCCTGCCCTCAAATGATGTCCATCCCATATCACCTTGTACTCCCTGATTTGGTGTATTCCCGTGAGCTCCTAAGCCAAACCTACCTATTGCACGTTGCTTAATTTCTAATCTTGCTTGAACTTCTGATCTCATACACAAGACCGCATTGCCGAACATCAGACCAGGAACCATGACCCCTTTCCATATTCCTCTCACAACATCATACCTATTGTAATTCCACAGCACCCTGTTTTTCATCACCGCTGCATTCCTGTTACCTTTAGTTGTCACGCATATTTCGTGTTCCCTTAGGTACTCGGGCCCATTGCTTATCTATACACCCAGATATTTGTATTTATCTGTTATTCTAGCGTGACCTCCAGTATTTTAAGCTCACTACCTTCATTGTCATTAAAAATCATGACTGCTGATTCTTCCTTACTGAATCTGAAATCTAACCTATCTCCCTCATTACCGCAGATGTCCAATACAGCACGAACATTAAAATAGCGCAATAAGTTGATTGTTATGTCAGCACTCATATCCTTAACGTTTACAAACGTCATAAATTGCAATTTCACTCGCGTTATGATGCTCTTGTAAGAGATATATGTTTTTTTTATTTTTTTCCTAATTCGATGTCCTTCTTTATGTGCTATTATCCGTTTTGCTGAGTGCCCCATCTGCCAAAGAGGTACAACACATATATATCTGGCGCCTTACTTGTGCGTCAACGTCCCCATTGCATCATATCCATAAAATGTTACGCACTTTGGTATAACACTTCAATCATGGTGGCTTGTCGCCGCTGTTGTATGCGTACAACTGTTGCAGAAACATCACCTCCGCCTTCAAATTAAACGCTTTCGGCGACTTTGAGCGTATCTATCTATCTATCTATCTATCTATCTATCTATATCTATCTTATCTATCTATCTATCTATCTATCTATCTATCTATCTATCTATCTATCTATATCTATCTATCTATCTATCTATCTATCTATCTATCTATCTATCTATCTATCTATCTATCTATCTATCTATCTATCTATCTATCTATCTATCTATCTATCTATATATCTATCTATCTATCTATCTATCTATCTATCTATCTATCCGCCTACGACTTTTAGCACTTTTAGTCGTTTGGATAATGATACCGATACCAAACTTAGTATGATATAACATGACTGTATGACAAATATGACTGATTAGTCCTTACGTGAAATGCATGACGTGTATGTCATAAATGTCATAATTTACATATCATGGTCCTGCTGCTCTTGCGGTGGTTTCATTCAGACGACAGGTTGCAAACCTGGTATGGTGGCGAACACAAATGACCGACCCTAAGATCAAAATCATGACATGCGTGTCATGTAACAACACGACTACATGCCACACTCATGGTGTGCTCGCGGCTGTTTCGCTAGCTTTGCATAGGCCGAATTTGGCATAACGTGACGTGAATGGATGACGAAAGCATGTGACTGGTGCAAACATGAGAATCATAAGATGCGTGTCATGAAACAACATGACTACATGCTACGCTCATAGAGCGCTCGCAGCCGTTTTGCTAGCTTCTCATGTGTTAAATTCGGTATTACGTGACGCGAACGGATGACATAGGTAAATGACACGTCCAAACTAGATGACCATGGCATGCGTGTCATGCAACATGACTACGTCCCACACTCATGATGCGCTCGCGGCCGTTTCTCTACCATCACATATGCCAAAATTTGGTATTACGTCACGTGAATGGATGACGAATGCATGTGACTGGTGCAAACCTGATAATCATTATATGCGTATCAAGTAAGAGTATTAATACACGCCACACTCAAGGCGCTAATACATTTCGATGAATCCCGGCTGCGGCGGCTGCATTTCCGATGGAGGCGGAAATCTTGTAGGCCCGTGTGCTCAGATTTGGGCGCACGTTAAAGAACCCCAGGTGGTCTAAATTTCCGGAGCCCTCCACTACGGCGTCTCTCATAATCATATTGTTACGTGATTTCGTCTGACTGAAAGAGGGCATAGTGGGGCATACCCAAGGAAGGTGCCTCGGACTGAGAGTAAAGAAGTGGACGTTGTGAGTGAGCTGCGTTGTGTCTGCGGACCGACAACTGTTATTTTCCACGTAACATTTTGGTGGAGGTGCTGGGTGCTCTTCTGACAACGGAGCTACGCAGTGGACGCCTCCTTAAGTCTGCTACCATGGCTCCGGGTGAGGATACGGCTTCGCCATCTACCTCAGCAACGACAGCAACCCGGTACGTCGCCCTAACGCAACCCCGTGATCCCGGTACCTTTACTGGAGAGGACAACGTGAATGTGGACAAGTGGCTTAGCATGTACGAGCGCATCAGCAAGCAATATGGCTGGGACCCAACCGTTATGCTTGCGAATGTCATTTTCTATCTTGACAAGACCCCTCGCACCTGGTTTGAGACCCACGAGCACGAAATCACAAGCTGGGAAATGTTTAAACAACAGCTCCGCGACCTTTTTGGCAACCCGTTTGGTCAACAACTTGATGCCCGAAAGCAATTGGCTGTTCGTACACAGACGTCCACTGAGCCCTACTTGACTTATATTCAAGACGTCTTAGCGTTGTGTCAAAGGGCCGATCCCAACATGACTGAGGCCGACAAGATTTCGCACGTGTTAAAAGGAATCGCCGACGATGCGTTCAGTCTACTTGTATTCACAAACGTAACGACCATGGACGCCGTGATCAAAGAGTGCCGCCGTCTCGAGCAGGCGAAGAGTCGACGCATTTTGCAGCAGTTTCAGCGCCTACCCAACACCGCGGCAACGTCGTCTTGCGAAGCCACTCCTTGTCATCCGTCTACAACCGACGACGTGACGCGCATCGTCCGACGTGAACTCGAGGCCGCTTACCCGGCTGCCAACAAACCGACGTTGCCCGACGCCTCAACGCCAGCTGTCGCCTTGATCCAGGCTGTTGTCCGCCAGGAATTTGCAAACCTTGGTATCCTGTCCACTGCATCCACACTGGATAATACTGGCCCCTCGATAGCTTCTGTGGACATGAGACGTCGCCGTCCGTACTCTATCCGAACCAGGAACCCGTCTGAATGGCGAACAGCTGATGATAAGCCAATTTGCTTCCGCTGTGGTCGCGCAGGACACATCGCTCGTTACTGCCGCAGCCAATGGCCATCTATGTCTTCTGGCTCGTACTTCGCTTACAGTAACTCATTCCGTCCACCAAACCACCGTTATCCGACCTGCACCGAGTCTACAGCATTTACTGCCCCTGAGGACTACGGCCACCGTGCCCCGTCGTCGCCACCGCCTCAAAGCCGCCCTTCTCGTTCAAACACGCGTCGCCGCTCTCCCTCGCCATCGTTCAACCGCCGCGCGTCCCCGGAAAACTAGGCTGCGCAGCTTCTGGAGGTGAAGCTGCCCTGTCGACCTTACCCAAAAATCCTCTGTTGCCCTTACGTTTGAACCGGAACACCCTAGAAGTATATGTTGATGGTACACCTGTTGAAGCTTTGATAGATACGGGCGCTCACGTCTGTATTATGAGTTTGGGTTTTCGTCGTCACATGAAGAAGGTCCTCCCGCCCCCCTTGACCAGTGTTGTCCAAGTTGCAGATGGTGCAAAAGTCCCTGTCGTCGGTATGTGCACAGCTCAACTTACCGTAGCCGGTCATCAAGTGGTCGTCCTTTTTACCGTGCTTGAAACATGTCCCCACGACCTCATACTAGGCCTCGATTTTCTTGCCGCCAATTCTGCTCTGATTGATTGCTCCGCTGGTGTGCTCCGCCTTGAACTGCCACAAATCAGTGCCGCCCCGTACCAACCTACATGCCGATTACAATGCAGCGATTTTGTTCGCCTGCCCTCGAAAACTGTGACGTACGTCGATTTTCTGTGCTCACCAGCTGTGCCCGACGGTGACTATTACGCTACGCCTCTCACCGACGTACTCCTTGCGCACAATGTTGCAGTGCCCTATACGGTGCTCAGCATCACAGATAACAAAACTTGTCTACCTCTTGTCAATTTCGGCTACATGAATCATGTGCTTCCACAAGGCATTTCTGTGGCCCACCTGTGTCCGTTGCTCGATTCACAAATTGAAGTGCTTGCCTTAGACACACTTGCTTCACCGCAACGCACATCACTCGCAACACATTCGGGCAGCCGTCAAATTGTAGACATGATCGCCACAGATCTTCCGCCTCCGCAAGTTGAAGCCCTACAACATCTTCTCGAGGCCTACCAGGATATTTTCGATTTTGGTGACCGACCTCTTGGGCAGACGTCCTTTGTCCAGCATCGCATACACACAGGTGATGCCAACCCTGTTCACCGCCGTCCCTACAGAGTGTCTGCTTTTGAGCGGAGCATAATTCAGAAGGAGGTGAACAAGATGCTAGCGAAGGACATTATTGAACCATCCTCCAGTCCCTGGGCATCCCCGGTGGTATTAGTTAAAAAGAAGGACGGATCGTGGCGATTTTGTGTGGACTATCGCCACCTTAACAAAATCACCAAGAAAGACGCATACTCTCTGCCCCGCATTGATGACGCCCTTGATTGCCTCCATGGTGCCGCCTACTTTTCTTCCATCGATCTTCGTTCTGGTTATTGGCAGATTGCCGTGGACCCCATGGACCGAGAGAAGACGGCTTTTGTAATACCCGATGGCCTCTACCAATTCAAAGTCATGCCTTTCGGCTTATGTAATGCCCCCGCCACCTTTGAACGAATGATGGACTCCCTGCTCCATGGATTCAAGTGGTCTACGTGTCTTTGTTATCTGGATGACGTGATTGTGTTTGCTCCCACTTTTGAAGCGCACCTTGAGAGACTGTCAAAAATTCTTGATGTATTCCGTCTCGCCGGCCTTCAGCTGAATTCATCTAAGTGCCGGTTTGGTCGCCGTTGCATTACAATACTTGGACATATTGTTGACGCTTACGGTGTACAGCCTGACCCAGAAAAAGTTCGAGCTGCGAAGGACTTTCCTGTGCCGAAAACCGCCAAAGATGTCCGCAGCTTTGTGGGGCTCTGCTCCTATTTACGGCGGTTCATCAAGAACTTCGCGGAAATCGCTCGGCCCCTAACAGATTTACTCAAACCGGATGAGACGTTTATCTGGGGTCCCTCGCAAGCAGCAGCATTTTCCGACCTGACCACTTGGCTCACTTCTTCTCCTGTGCTGGCTCACTTCGACCCTACGGCACCGACGGAAGTGCGCACCGATGCCAGCGGTTACGGAATAGGCGCTGTGTTGGCTCAGCGACAACGTGGGCAGCATCGCGTGATAGCTTATGCCAGCAGGCTGCTGTCCACCTCGGAGCGTAATTATTCCATCACAGAGCGCGAGTGCCTAGCGCTGGTGTGGGCAGTCACGAAATTTCGCCCTTACTTATACGGCCGACCATTTATAGTTCTTACCGACCACCACGCTCTCTGCTGGCTCGCCTCCCTCAAAGATCCCACAGGTCGTCTCGCCCGCTGGGCACTCCGCCTCCAGGAGTATTCTTACACCGTAGTGTACAAATCAGGAAAACTGCACAAAGATGTGGATTGTCTGTCACGCTACCCTGTGGCCGACTGCGATCCTACGAGCACTGATTCTGTGGGCTGCGTCCTTTCCACCTCCCAGCTGCTTCATCTCGGGGACGAGCAGCGTCGCGATCCGGATATCAGCCGCCTAATACAACAGCTCGAATCTTCACCGCAAGACGCTTGCGTTCGCATGTTTACCTTAAAGGACCACACCTTATATCGGCGTAATTTATCGCCCCATGGTCACGACCTACTTCTGGTCATACCAAAGCACCTGCGTTCTACAGTCCTACGCGAGCTCCATGACGCGCCAACCGCGGGTCACCTTGGTGTCTCTCGCACATATGACCGTGTACGCCGCCGCTTCTACTGGCCTGGCCTTTCACGTTCTGTACGTCGCTATGTCAACGCTTGTGAAATTTGCCAGCGTCGCAAAAAGCCGTCGAGACTACCTTCCGGATATCTTCAGCCCATCGACATCCCATCGGAGCCATTCTTCCGTGTTGGTTTGGACCTTCTCGGTCCCTTCCCAACATCCGCCTCCGGAAACAAGTGGGTCGCGGTGGCTACGGATTACGCGACCCATTATGCGGTTACGCGAGCCATGCCAACAAGCTGCGCTACAGACGTCACTGATTTTCTACTACGCGATCTCATTTTAGTGTATGGAGCCCCTCGTCAACTGCTGACAGACCGAGGCCGTACGTTCCTTTCGAAAGTGGTTGACGATATCCTGCGTTCCTGCTCTACCCAACATAAGCTCACGACATCGTACCACCCCCAGACAAACGGGCTTACAGAACGTTTAAACCGCACCTTGACAGACATGCTATCGAAATACGTCTCGGCCGACCATCGTGATTGGGACCTTGCACTACCCTACGTGACGTTCGCATACAATTCCTCCCGGCATGACACTGCCGGGTACTCGCCATTTTACCTTCTGTTTGGACGCGAACCAACATTGCCGTTCGATACCTTCCTGCCAGCCGCTGCGCAGTATACTTCTGAATATGCACGCGACGCTATTACCCGAGCTGACCATGCTCGTCAGCTTGCCCGCAGCAGATTAATGGCGTCCCAAGACTCGCAGAAGCATCGTTACGACGAGCGGCATCGCGACGAACACTTTCCAACAGGCTCCCTCGTTCTTCTTTGGTCCCCTACGCGACATGCAGGCCTGTCAGAAAAACTTCTCTCTCGTTTCACGGGCCCATACCGCGTGCTTAGACGAGTGACCGACACTACATATGAAATTGTCCCTGATAGTCCATCAACCTCTTCCGCTCTGCTGTGAAGGGACATCGTCCACGTATCAAGGCTCAAGCGTTACCACACTGCTCCTGCTGTGGCCCCGTAAACTCGCCGGGTCGGCGCTTTTGCCGCCGGGGGTCGTGTTACGTGATTTCGTCTGACTGAAAGAGGGCATAGTGGGGCATACCCAAGGAAGGTGCCTCGGACTGAGAGTAAAGAAGTGGACGTTGTGAGTGAGCTGCGTTGTGTCTGCGGACCGACAACTGTTATTTTCCACGCAACAATATAGTGGTTTTGGGACGTTAAACCACACATATCAATCAATACATTTCGATGTGAGCCGGCAGCGTGCACGGCGGCGTTCGTTTTATAGCGTCACGCTTGCGATGCCACACAAGGCGCCGATATCACCCTAGTAGAGATCAGTGAATCTGCCCACTGACTTTCATTGTGGATCTGCATGCCTTATACTCGCAGGCGTGTGCCACGCTGCGTTGCTTTGACGCATGCGCGTTTGAGCGCACACGGTGTCCCTTCGTCACGAAGAGAGGCAGACGCGGTGCTGTTCAAGTAACGTCATCGACGCAAAATGAAGCATGTCGCATTTCGCGCTGGTTGCCACCGGGTCCCGCCGACGGATGCTGGTCGCACCGGTCGCGCCTGGCGTCACACTATGATAGCGTGGCGTCGCTGCGCCCAGCCTGGGCGTGCGTCAACGTTGCGTTGGAGTATATTGGGTGCGTTGATCTGAGATTTTGATCTGAGGGTGCGTTGATCTCAGAAATTGTGATTTGGGTGCGTTAAATCTGAGAAATTATTATTATGATTACCAAACCACGTTGCGTCGTATGGTCACGAGAGCTTTTAACACAGTTTAATTATATTGGCCATTGTTTACCGTTGTTGCACTGTAAATTACTAAAACGTGAAAGCTTGATCCAACTCTCATTTTAGAAATTGCGAATTAGCTTCTACGGAAGAGCAACAGGCGTCTGTTTTGCCTAGTGCTTCTCGTGCATTAATTTGCGCTGTTCTGCTGAAGATGCTGATTCTGAGATTAATTCTTGACTGTCGCAACACAAACTGTGTACACTGAAAAATTCCTGAGCACGTCTGGCTATATAGTTCAATCATTTTGCAAATAATCATTTCAACTAGGTTGACAACCTTGCAATACGGAAGCTTTCCTAATTATTCCGATGTTCTCTTTAAATGGCTCTGAATTTCACGCCGAGGATTGGTTTCGTACGATTATTACAGTTAACTGTATCATTTGTCATGCTGTGCTTGCTCTTACAACATGCAGCACTTGTTATTTCAACATTGAAACCTTGACACTGTACCTTGAAACATCAGAACTTATGGTCACATCAGTAAAATTTTGTCACATGAATTTCGATTCCTGTACTTCAAATTTTAGATGCGGAGCATCTTATACTCGCGCCTTGTAGTGCGCCGTCCGCGCCGTCCGCGCCGTCCGCACCGCTTCTCGAACATTCGACAGCTGACGCGCGCGCATGCGCCGTCGCGCCGTCGCCCACTCTTCCACCATCTGTGCATCCCTTCCTCCTCTACACATCGCGCGCGCTTCACTCCTCCACCATCTGTGCACCCTTCCTCCTCTACACACCGCGTTCGACATCTACAATTCTCCTGATTCTCCAGTGGACGCGCATGTGGCGTCGCGCTTCGAGAACATTCAACAGCTGACAGTGCATGCGCCGTCGTGCTGTATATATACTCAAGGTCGGCGCTCGCTCGCTCAGTTGCCGCTCGTCGGTAGGTTTGTACGGCGCGTCGACGTCCAAGGTCGCGGTGAAATGAATTCCAACGAATCCACAAACACAATGATCGACGTCCCTTCGACCAGCGCCGCCCTTTCGCATACGTGTGTACGTGTTCACTCATTTAACACCCCCTCCTACAACCACGTTAACCAATTTAGCCATCGACCCAAGTAAGTCGCAATTTAACACCCCATTTCACAACCACGTTAACCAATTTAGCCATCGACCCAAGTAAGTCGCACTTTAACACCCCGTTAACCAATTATATGGTCCGCATCCTCCTCAGTGTTCCCCCGAGGGAAGCTGCGGGCAATTTTTTTATTGAAAAACCGGCATCGCAAGCTCACAAAGACTTATAGGCAGCGCCGCAGTCACTTATTGGTGCTAATGAACCAAGGTAGTTGAGTCATTTTTGTCACACAATTTTCATGATTCTTTGTTCTCCTAATACTGCCGCTCATTTAGCCATGATATTTGTCTGAACACATTTATAGATATCACTGAACGAGCAAGCTGTTAGTTTTTATAGAAAGGCCTTATATATATATACGCGGGTGCTCGTATTTGGCCCACGATTGCAGTACTGGGACGCGCTGGCCTACCGCGGGATAAAGCGTGCGTGGGTCCTTTCCGAGGATAAAATGGGACGCGGAAGTGTGCCTGGCCCCTCCTGCCAACGGATAGGGTTTTGCGTCTTCACGAAGATCAATAGCCGGAAAGGGTACACCACCCAGTAAACAAGACACTGTGACTGCGGACAGGGATTTGCTGGCAATAACCCACGAAGGGACAGTGAGACGCCGTCAGCGTAGACCTCCATGTGCTGTCTACCCTAAGCGGAAAGAGGACATCGGTCGAACGCAGTCGGTGGAAACGAGCGAATAAAAGAAAACAGTACATGAACATGAATTGAGATAGCACGAACGCGTGATATGATCTGTCTTCATTGGGAGACAAGATTGCCCTGTCGTGGTATCCGTGGTCAACGAAGTCCCGAAGGAAGCGAATGTCAGAATGCAGGGAGAATCGGCCACGAAAGATGCTGATGTGAGGAAGATGAGGAACAATCAAAGGAAGACAAATGTACTTAGGAATGCTCCCCTTGTCAGGAAAATGGGGACGAGAGAAGCGGGGTATGTGCGTGCCCGACGTGTCTTTCTTTATTTTTATTTCTTTCTTTTTCTCTTTCTTTCATTTCTTCCTTCTTTCTTTTTTGTTTCTTTCTTTGTGTCTTTCTTTTTTTTTTGACTTCATCTTTTGCTCTTTGTTTCTCGCGATGTAGGAGGAAATGTTGTAGGCCCATGTGCTCAGATTTGGGTGCACGTTAAAGAACCCCAGGTGGTCGAAATTTCCGGAGCCCTTCACTAAGGCGTCTCTCATAATCATATGGTGGTTATATGTCTATTTGTCTGTCTGTCTGTCTGTCTGTCTGTCTGTCTGTCTGTCTGTCAGTCTGCCTGTGGATCTATCTATCTATCTATCTATCTATCTATCTATCTATCTATCTATCTATCTATCTATCTATCTATCTATCTATCTATCTATCTATCTATCTATCTATCTATCTATCTATCTATCTATCTATCTATCTATCTATCTATCTATCTATCTATCTATCTATCTATCTATCTATCTATCTATCTATCTATCTATCTATCTATCTATCTATCTATCTATCTATCTATCTATCTATCTATCTATCTATCTATCTATCATTCTTCTCTGTTTACCTCTCTTTCTTCCTTTCTTTCTTTCCCTCTTTCTTTCATTGTTTCTTTCTTTCCCTCTTTCATTCATTGTTTCTTTCTTTCCCTCTTTCATTCTCACTGTCTCTCTTTCTCTCTTTATTTATTTGTTTCTTTCTTTTGCCTTGAGATATAAAGAGAAAAAACCTTATTTGTCATGCTTACAAGAGTATACGTAGCCCTGACCTTCATTATGTTGTTGAAAAAGTACTATTAGGAGAGTGGCGCCTCTCGATGATTTGTGCAATATAGATCAAATCAAATTTCACTTCTCCACAAACTGATGCATTGGGACCACAGCGAAAAACAAAACGCAGCAATTATTTACGGGGTACGGGGTCCCGTTGTACTGGAAGCTGAAAAATAACAATCGACGAACAGTGCTTCACACGAAATGGTGTATAGTATTTGTGCCCTAAAAACCAGCAACGGTCATTTGTTAGAACGCGTTCTTCGTGCCCGTCGTGCTGTGATGACGTCACCGAGGAACGAAGGGCCCTCAGCTAGCGCAGAGGTTGTTGCTAGTAAGTTATGAGGCCCCAATGACTCGTTTTTTTTTTTGTGACCTAAGCAACATCATTTCTTTCTCTCTCTCTCTCTGACATTAGCGTATGTAGTACGATTTGTAGGATAGTGAAATAACCAACATGCGTTACGAAAAGCAGTTCAGATAACTAGAGGGTCATTTCATATTTCCGATTCATTACAAAGGGCTCAGCCTTTTTTTCATTGTTATGAGTCATCGCATCAATAAAGTATAATCGTCTTCGACTGAACGTGGCATACACGAACAGTTACATGTACCGTTTAGGGCATACCACAAGTCCATGTTGTGATAATTGTGGCAGCATAGAGACAGTGCAGCGCGCACTACTAAACTGCCCCACGTACCGCAATGAGGGGCAACTGTATTATGAAAAAGAAATGGACATGATCTGCCACGAACAATAACGTTGCGTTACATAAACCCTGTGCGCGGACCTTCAAAACATCGTCGGGTCATACTTTCATTGATAAATTACCTATGCAATGTTGACCTTGACGGAATACTCTAATAATAATACGACGTCGCACATAGGAAAGCCTTCATTTACCTGATACCCTAATATATTTAGTTTGTCAAGTTCACTTGGTCATAACTTTTTTCATTTTTTTTTCTCTCCTGAAGTATTTCAGTCCCCTTCCACACCCTTTACAGAGTAGCATGCCAGCGATATTTAAACGCCGGCAAAAATATCTGTTTTTCCTAATAAAGAGCCCCTCTCTATATATATGTACTAAAATCTCTAGAAAATTACTTTGAAGTGCGAGTTATCTATCCCACGATTATATTGTACACCTGTCTGAAGAATTTTTTCTGTTGTTGTTTTTTTGTTTATTCTTTTTTTCTTCACACCTGTACATCTATTAATTGGTCATGTCATTATTGTACCACCTACCACTCCTGCTTGGGCCATTTTTGTGGCATGCAGTACTTTATGAATAAAATATATAGTGCCTTGCGTATGTTTTGCTAGTACCTGGCTTCTCCACTGAATTCCAATAGCAGTGTAGTGGGAACTCGTGACAGCAGCCCTAAGAGAGCTTACACCGGGTCCTAGGAAGCCACTCTCCAGCTTCCGTTGTGACTGTGCTTCGCTCTCCATGAATGGCTTGCCTTTTTGAAAGTACGCAGTCCTTATACATCTTCATTCGCGTTGTATATAAAATGCCAACAACAATACTTCCTCTTTATCTTTCAAGATGACGAATGTTATGACTTCATTATTGCTTTCCGACAGCAGTGAACTGAGATGACGCATACCGCTTGTGATACACATCAACGGCGACTTGGAGGCAGGAACAAATGAAGCTGAAATATGTGCATGCTGTCAGTTGTGTCCTGCTACTGTACGTGTTAAGATGGCGGTTTCTGACATCACCCGCCAATTAATAAGCCACGTCGGCAAACGAGCGCGCTCGCGAAGCCCATGCCCGTACATCTGTGCTGAACACGGTTGCTTTACTAATAGGCCTAAAGAATAAGGAGCAAAGTGATACCTGTAGGTTAATTAGAGAGCTCCTCCAGGAGAACACGATAAAGTAAGCCTTGTATGCAGCGTGATTAATCGCCACCGGCCGAAGTGCGTAGGATGTGGACGTAGTAAATTGGCTGTACAAAGAAGTATCGGTATAGTCATAGCGCTATCGGGCTACTTGCTTCTCGTAGCGAGAATCACTTAAGTGTTGTGTCACGTTTCGCTCATAAATTGGTTCTTGAATAAGCGCAATAAACTGATGGTTATGCTGGTAACGATTTGTGTGTTTTTTGCCTAATCAGAGATATGTCAGATCTCCACATTTTCTTGCCCCGTGGTAAAATGTCTTACAAGTTGAAAAATTCTGTCATATGTAGTCACACACACACACACAAAAAAAAAAAACTCGTGCATATTTTGACACTTTTCTGAGTCGCACTGGCTAATTATCGTACAGACGTCCACATATAATAAGAGGAAGGTGTGAAATTATCTGGAAAAAAATGCACAGTTTAGAGTGAAACTGCCTTGAATGATATCTACAACTGAAATATTTTCACGACCAAACTGAGCAGGAATTACTTCGCGCTCAGGGCAATGAATATAAAACTACAAAGCTCTGTACTGGTTTCACGGGACAAAGGCGGGACAGGAACTTTCCCTAAGACCCTCGGTTGGTGAAGTGAGGCGGAAACATCAAAGAAAGTGTAATAAATGCATGGATCTGGAGTACGGCAAGAAATGTTTCTACTACAATAGAAAAATGTGTGGTCACAACAGTCATCAAACCATAACAGCAGAAATACCTCCGAAACGTCGTAATATTATACTGTGGTTTTAGAGATGCCTGTACTACTAGGGAAACTTGTTCAGGATCTTTCGACACATCATAACATCAGCAGATCTCTGCGAAAAAAGACAACATTACTTCGACATTTCATGTCCGAAAATAACGCAAAAATTGACCAGTTCCCGTTGACGTACTTCGGTATATTTTAGACAGAGGCCACCGTTTCGAGGCTACATTTTAAAGCATGCCCGTCATAAAATTGGGCTTACCTCACTCAAAGAGAAGCCGACGGGGTGACTGATAGTATACTCTAAATAAGAAGCCAATTACGACACCCATTCAATGCGTATCCGTCATGCGAATTGCTTTAGCGGCTTCGGTGTGTGCATGGCAGATTACTTAACAAAAGATAAATATATCTCCTTACTGTGGTAGGGTAAATTATTTATTCTGCTGTCTCCTTCGTTGTCATAAAAACGTGCAAATTCATCAATGTTGGCAAGGAATAGAATTTATTTCATAGTATAACTGACACAGCAAAAATAAAGTACGCGTGGAAATTTTAAACACACATTTATTTAAGCGATTGCTTTGATTTTTCAAGATAAAATGGGGGCGAATAAAGGTTTTTTTTTGTCCGATTATGTTCATTGGGGATGTCTTGAGAAAGGGCAGATGCCGTATGCCGATTTGTCCGGGAATCTTTCGCTAAGGTAGACCAACTGTAGAAGAATTACGTTGCGGCTAGCTTCGAGCGAATGGAGTCACGAAGCTTGCATGGGCATCAGGTCTGAGCCTTCACCGCAGCGGCTTCGTTCCTCTTGGCGACTTTTTGCTTCAACTCTTGCAGCCTTGTCAGCAGCTTTTCAAACTGATACGTGCCTGCGTTGAATCTGGCGGGGTCATGCATTTGCGTTCCAGTAAGCTGCATCCTCGACTTCACCACTTCTTCGTACCTGTCGTAAAACTCTGAGAATTTCTGGAGCACGCCGTCTTTCAAGGTCTGCGCTAACGGCGAATCAGTTCGAAGGCAAGATTCCACCGTATCGCAGACAGCAACCCTGATGGTTTCGTGCTGCAAGATGGATTCGAAGCGATCATTCACCGCCTCGTCCTTGAACTTGTGCACATCGCAGAGCAGCGATTGGATGGAAACGAGGAGGCTGCTTAGCGACTGGGCTGGGGTCCACGTCGATCCGAATGTGTTCAGCGTGCTGAGGCAGATGGAGCCGTTTTTGTAGATGTGCTCGTTGAACTGAACCCGCCCAGCGTCCGTCGTCATGAAGCGCACCTTCGGTGGTTCCAGAGGGTACTTATCGGTGAATTGCACGCAGAAGTGGAAGAACCCGCCTTCGAGCGGCGTACCTTTAGCGCCCATCACGATGGCGTTGATCGTTGTGATGTCGTTCTCCGCGGGCGCGATGAAGATATCCGGTGGCGGGTCAACGTTGAAGTCCGTGATATCTCGCTTGATGCGGTGCAGACACGCCAGTGGCACGTCTTTAGTGGGAACAGCCGCGACGCCCTTGGATGTTCCTGCTTTGTTGTCCATAACACTGTTGTCTTCTGACGCATCTGCTGTGCATTAATTTGGTAAAATAGGGATCGTCAGCCGCTTTATCTTCTTATTCTTCTCTTCTCATGGCTCTTTCGCAATGCAGGGGAATGGCGGAGTGATGATGATGATTATAATCCTTTTAATACTGGCGCGCACCCGCAAAGCGGCCCGAGTTGGTTGGTTGGCTGGTTCCTCAACAGCTTGGCGCAACCCACCTAGGGGGATAGGCCATGAAAGGAATGGTGCCTTGCTTTTTAAATAATTTGGAATAATTTAGGAATAATTAGGTAATATAGGTAATAATTTAAATGTGTTAGATTTCTAAACAAACAAGAAACCCTAAAAAAATCTAATACACTCAAAAAAGAATTCTATACATAAAACAACTGAATTTATCTATGTTTAGCATTCCATTTCTTTAGATTCTCGTAAGATATTTGTAACGGTGATAAAAACGCTCCTGTGGCTGCGCCAAATGAAAGAATCACCTAAAGTGTCAACTTTAAGTCCAACTTTCATAGGGGTTCTTCCAGTACATTTTTCCTTTGACTTTTGAATTTTCGGCATGACAAAAAGAAGTGCTTCAAAGATTCACTCTCATTACAGTGAAGGCACAAAGGTGACTGCGCCAGACCCGACTTGTGAAGGTAAAATTTCAATGAAGGGACTCGACAACGCAGCCTTGTAATTACTATTTCTTCCTTTCTTGATGAACACCACTTGTTCTTCCAAGGGAACTCTAGCTGTGAATTGTCTGATAAAAACAAAGGAGATTTTTTGAATTTATTGGCCATTGTGCAATTTCCAAAGCGTGCTGCTGTGATATATTTCGAAGTAGGCAAAATAGGTAAAACAGGACAATGAAGGGAAGATCCAGCTAGTGCATCTGCATGCTCATTCAGAGCTCCATGGCCTGGTACCCAAACTAGTCGGACGAGTCGCACATGTGTAGGAATGAGCGAGTAGAAAGTTTCTAAGGTACGCGAAAAAGTTGGTGAGCTTAAGGCAGTTCAGACCGCAAGACAATCTGTTAGAAAAATCACCGCTGACAGATCTTGGGGCACTTTACGTAATGCTAAGACTATTGCCAGTAGCTCAGCTTGGTAAATAGGGGTAAAGTCGGGTAATCAAATTCAGAAAGCCTAATCTAGAGAGGATGATACGACTCTTACGCCAGCCTTCTCTTCATAAACAGAAGCGTCAGTCGCTATCACAATGGTCGATATAAAGTTTTCAACGACTTTTACTAGGTTCGATGTAAGTGCAGTGGGCCTGGTATCATCTAAGGTAAACCCAGCGCCTTACTTTTTTAATAATGGAATACCCTTTGCCATTCTCCAATCGGGTGGAATCCAAGAACTTTTATGTGAGTGATTAATAATTTAGAGTTGGCCAAGTGGGTATATTTTATGTACTGATTTTACCACCGACGTCGTCATTTCATCAGGACCAGGAGCAGAATGGGGTAGTGTTGTGACTACGTTTGCTAGTTCTGCAGGTGTGACCTCTTCAAAATCCTCAGCCGTATGAGGGGCTGGGCTTGGTATGAGAGAATTGTCGTAAAGCGACTTTTAGGCCCTGAGCTATATCTTCTATAAAGGCCTTCAGTTCAACTGGTGATGATACTACAGATTCTATGTATCTTAGTACTGAAACAACTTTCTTATTTCTTAGAAAGCGAGAAAGCGCTTTTCTATTTACCGGCTTTGAAAGGAACTCACATCGTTTGTCTTTAAATTTGTCCTTTGAATTAGGAACGGTTCTCTTAAAAATAGCGGCCACATACTTATAATCACTCCAGTTCCTCGGACACTGGTTGAAAATTAGGTTTTTCCACGCAGCTTTTGTAAGTATATAACCCGCAAACAGTCTGCGTTCCACCAAAGGTTGGTAGAAGGTTTAGAGCTATCAATATAATTTCGAATTATTCAACGACTCTCTTAAAATGTCGCTTATTCTGATGACGTGTAGTTCCGCACCATTCGTTCAGTTAGATAAAGCGCCTCATAATGATTTCTTGATTGTATTAAGTTTACATGCGTAACCGATGATCTATTCTTGGAGGTTATTGGACATGCCACCTCAAAAAATATTTGCATATGGTCACTATACTTGTTCCCGACTGTGATAAGATGGACAGGTTAGCGTTAGAAAAAGTTTGATCAAGTACTCAGGAGGACTGACTACACATAAAAGTAGGAGTTTTTCGTGTTTATGCATATAAAGCTATTCCTGTTCACCCAATGCCACAAACGTTTGCCATTCAAATAAATTTTGAAACCCCACAAGATAGGATGAGAATTGAAGTCACCTTCTAATACAATATCTTTTTAGCAATAGTAAACTGCAGTATCTAGAACGGAAGAATTTAGAACACCCGCAGGAAAATAAGCATTAATATATGAGAATGAAAGGATCCCAGGAATGCCTAATGCTAAAATCTTGCTTTATGAAGTCATTGACTGATGTATATTTTTAGCTCTATGGGCGATTTTAGATGAGATACTTGTTGACAAACCTTCACCCCAAGTTGGCAATCTAGACGAAACGTGCGGTAATTTCTAATCCTACAATACTTATTTTCTGCAAGCTAAGTTTCTTGTAAAGCAACAATATCAGGGGAATAATGATCGCAAAGATGAAGTAAGTCTGTAGCTGCTGAAAAAAAAATAGGAGCGGCAATTCTACTGTAGTACTTTTAAATTCCCTATTTTGAAGAGATACCATCAGCACTCACTGCTTTCTCTGAGATGCTATCCTTTCGAAAATCTTTTTTCATAGATTTTGCTTTTGATATTTCCTATTTCTTGATTTAGGACTAACTGAGGAGCGTTGTGCTTCAGAAGAAGCACGTATTTTTATGTTTCTCGAGTCAGAATCCATTCGTTCTGGTTGTGAGACATGGAAATTGGAGTCCAAGCTCCAATCTAAGTCCTGCACAAGAGGCACAATTATTCTACGGCCAGAGTTCGGCGTGTCTGGCTTTGACTTCGAAGGGCCAGGTTCCGATGGAATAACAGTAACCTTAACTGGTGAAGGTATAGAAGGGGGCACGGTAGACTGGTTACCTTCCTGCAAGGTTTGAGTCAACTGAGTGCTCACTATTTGTGCCAATGACTCCGTTAGGCTCACGAATAGAGAATCCATAGTAAGCTTCGCCATGGCCCTTTCCACCAGTTGATATTATTAGATCCGGCAACGACGACTCAACCATCTGGTTTGCCCGGTTGGCAACGGTGGCATAGCCACATGAGCGCTCTGAGAGAATATATTGGGCCTCACGCCGGGAGCATCGTTGATGTTCGATGATCTATAGATGTTGCAACTCGTATGTCCTCATGACGGAACTTTCATCGTCCGCTGCACGATTTGCTCTGCATCGACAGCCTCTCACCTCTTGAAATGAAAATTTACCGGGTTTATGTTGGTGAATACATATGCGACACCTCACATCTGATCTACGTTCCTGGAGGGTATGCCCATACCTCCAGCATTTTTCGCACTGCAGTGGGCGAGGGGATAGCGCATCTACACGATAAATTAGTGGCCATGCCTTAAACTCGGTTGGTCGAGGCGTGCCGGCAAAAGTCACGATCACTGATTCAGTGGGGACCTTTTTTTTTCTCAAAGTTTCGCGAGAATCGAAATACAGAGACGGCTCCTGCAGCCGCAAACATTTCAAGTGTTTCAGGTGGTGTAAGGCTCAAGTCCACTCATTGAAGTAGTCCCTTTACACAGGCCAAATGGACAGGTACGAAACAGCACACCGGATTTGAGGCAAAGGTTGTGCATTTTAGGAGATCTGTAATGCAGGCCTGGTCCGACAGGCAGCACAGGATGCCTCCACGTCCAAATTGACGCACGTCAGTAATAATGTGGTAATAATCTGAAATCTTCCGAAGCTCCTCCTGAATCGGCTTTGGCTTTTTCAGGCGATTAGACTCACCGTTGGTTGGAACCAGGGCCACAGGAACGCTCTTCAGACCACTGCGCAAAAACAGATCGATGGGCAATCACTGTTAGGAAGGGAAGCCGACCAGGCAGAATAAGCTTGGCTGGCAGAGGAGAGAGACATCAGGTTGAAAGGCTTAACAGCACCTCCCGAAT